>OY856186.1:401233736-401651180 GCA_963693315.1 Diogma glabrata
ACTCCACAATTGATTGCCGAGTCCCCGACCAGTAAAACCGTTGTCGTATTTTTGCAAGAGTCTTATTGATCCCAAGGTGACCTCCACTCGTTCCTTCGTGATACTCCTTCAGTACTGCTTCTATTTTCCCTTTTGGTACCACTGTAAGGGATTGCTTTATCTTGCCATCTGAGCTTTCCCATATTCTCTTTAAGCATCCATTCTCTAACTGGAGGCTGTCCCATTGCGCCCAGTACGCCTTCAAAGTTGGAGTTTTATCAGAAATTTCTCCCATACTGGTTTGCAACCCTTTTCCTTGAACTCGATGATGGGTGCAAGATCCGGATCTTCTAATTGATCTTTTCTTATGGCTTCAGCAGTCCATTCATCGTCAGGTAGCACTTGCAGTAATCGTACATCGATGATGTTCTCCTTATTTTCTTGACGATTGCAATGCTTGCATTCAACTTGACAGGGTCGTCTCGATAATGCATCAGCGTTCCCATGTGCAGTACCCTTTCGATGTTCAATGTCCAAATCGTACGCCTGCAACCATTCGATCCAACGTGCTACTTGTCCCTCTGGATTTTTGAACTGGAGTAACCACCTTAACGCACCATGGTCAGTTCTGAGATGAAATTTCTGACCATACAAGTATTTATGGAAATGTTTGACGGATTCCACAATAGCCAATAATTCCTTTCGAGTTACACAATAATTCCGCTCCGGCTTGGATAGCATTTTCGAGAAATAAGCTATCACCTTTTCCTGACCATCTATTTCTGCGACAAGACTCCTCCGATACCTTCATTACTGGCATCAGTATCCAAAATAAACTGAACATTTGGTATAGGATAGGACAGAATTGGAGCCGTACATAATCTCTTTCGGAGCTCCACAAATGCTTGTTCTTGAGGTTCATTCCATTCAAATGCCTTATCTTTTCTGGTTAACTCATGCAGGCTTTTGGCAACGTTGGCGAATCCTGGCACAAACCGCCTGTAATATGTGCACAATCCAAGGAAGCTTCGTAGTTCATGTAGGTTCTTTGGTCTTGGCCAGTTCATAACTGCTGCAATCTTGTCAGAATCTGTATGAATTCCCATTGCCGTAACCTTGTGTCCCAAATATTTTACTTCTTCCTTGAAAAGTGAACACTTTTTGGTACTTAACTTTAAACCGGCTGCTTGCAACCTTTCCAGTACCTCCGCCAAGTTCCTCAAGTGGTCATCAAAGTCTTTTCCCATGACGATGATGTCATCCAAATATACAAGGCATGTTTTCCAGTGCAAACCTTTTAGTACCCGTTCCATTAATCTCTCGAAAGTTGCGGGCGCGTTGCATAACCCAAATGGCATGACATTAAATTGCCATAGTCCATTCCCTACACTGAACGCTGTTTTCTCCCAATCCTCATCCGCAACTTCAACCTGCCAGTAACCACTCTGCAGATCCAATGTTGAAAACAATTTTGAGCCCGATAATGTATCCAGAGTATCATCAATCCTAGGCAATGGGTAGCTATCCTTCTTCGTAACTATGTTTAGTTTCCTGTAGTCAACACAAAATCTCAAGCTCCCATCTTTCTTGCCAACTAACACCACAGGTGAGCTCCAGGGACTGTCTGAAGGCTCAATCACACCAGCTTCTTTCATATCTCTCACCATTTTATCAGCTTCCTCTCTTTTAGCTAATGGTAATCGTCTTGGTGCCTGTCGTATCGGCTTTTCTGCTCCGGTGTCAATACGATGTTTTACCATATTGGTTCTGCCATTCCCTTCAGGTGTACTACAGAATACAGACTTGTGCCGCTCCAACAATTGACGTGCTGCTTTCTTCTGAAAGCCCTTCTGTCCATTTCTGCACAAGTTGCTCCATTTCTGCCTTTTGTTGTTTTGTGTTGACCGTGCAATTGATGTTTTTCTGCTCGCACTTTATTATTTTAGCTACCTCTTCACATTGTCCTATGATTGATCCTTTCTTCATTGTTTTCTGGGTATCTGACAGATTTAAAACTCTTACTGGTATTTTGTAATCAGCATCCGATCTTACTAAGGTTTTTCCTATAACGACTTCTTTACAATTTTGTTGTTCTTCTTTGTTGGCTTCCACAACCCACAACCTGGGTGACCCAGAACCTCCTTCCAATTTTCCCCAAATGATTGTTTCTGATTGGGGTGGCAGCTTTTCCCTGTGATCTAATATTATTCGACGAACACAATTTGAATCTTCACCATTAAACTGGAGTGGCAACTCAACATTTCCGTACGTGAGTACTCCTTTTCCAGCATCAATAACGAATCCATTTGGCCTCATGAAGTCCATGCCCAGGATGACTTCATCCACAATGTCAGCTACAACCACTTCATGTTGAAAGTGAGTATTCCCGATTTCAAAGTTGACCACTTTCTTTCCTTTAATACTTGCACTTTCGCCAGTAGCTGTTTGCATTCGGTATCTCCCTGCTGGTTTTAGTTTTCCTTTCACAACATCAGTGCGGACAATTGTATTTGTTGCTCCAATATCTAACGTGATGACATAACTTTTTCTATCAATATTAGCCCTAACAGTAAGGCTGTCACCTCCCCTTGTCAATCTCGAAACATGGATGAAGGTTATGGGGCAATCGGTTGTGGGAGCCAGCTTACGCCCCTTTAGGCTGACTCGTTGTAGTTTAGCTGATGCGGTGCTGCTCCATTGTCTTCCCTAGCTTGCTGCACCCGTTCTTCTGCTTGACGTCGCTGCATAGGCGATGCTGATCTTGCTCGTTTCCTTCTAACATCTCGACATTCTCTCGAAATATGGCCCAACTTGCCACATAACCAGCATCGTATTCTGTCACTTCGAATACTTTCTCGTGCTCTGGGATTGTAATTGTTATCATCAGCCAACTCTACCCGGCGTATTTTAATTGATGGTTTAATAATTGCTTGTGCCGTTTCATTTGTTAAGGCATAAGCAATGGTTTCTGCGAATGTTGGTTTTGGCGACAACATTACAGCTTTCCTTGTTTCCGGATCACGAATACCATCAGTAAACGCCTCGATCTTCATCTTCTCCATGAAATATGGTGGTGTATTTGAGTGTGCTAAATGAACAAGCCGCTCTACAGCCGAGGAATAATCCTGTAGAGATTCACCATTTCGTTGCAAGCGACCTTTTAGCTCAATCCTGTATAATTCTTTTTTATGGTCGCTGCCGTATTTTCATTCCAATGCATTCATTACTTCAGCATAGCTTTTTCGGTCGTTGTCCGGCACCGCCTGTAATGCTTCAGCTGCTTCCCCCTTTAGAGCAACTATCAATGCAGCAAGACGATTTTCGGCGTTCCAAACATTTTGGTCTGCTGCTGTCTCAAACTGGAACTTAAAGATGCCGAAAGATGTGGTTCCGTCATACGATGGTGGTTTCAATTTAATATTAGCTACTTGTTGCACCATCTGGGAAGTAACTTTAGTCGTCTCAACATCCTGCAACCGTTTTTCGAAATCATCCACTTTGGAAAGTACCTTTTTGTTTTCGTCAAGCACTTTTTGTTCTAATTCTTGGATATCGTTTTGAATCTTCTCGACTTTTCCATCGAATGCCGTTGACATTTGTAGAAGTTTCTCATCCATAATTTGTTTGACTTCGTCGCGACTCATAGCAATGTTTGTGTTTATTGCTTCTAACTGTTGATTGATGTTACTGATTTCCTCTTTATTTGCAGCCAATTGTTGATTGATGTTGCAGCTGATCTCTTCCTTATTTGCAGCCATATTATTGTTGACTTTCTCCAGCTGTTGATTGATGTTGCAGCTTTGTTGATCAAATTTTTGATTCATCTCGTCTTTATTGGCAATTATCTGTTGACTGATGTTCAAACTCATCTGTTGCATCATGGCCATTAACTGCGTAAAATCGCAGTTTCCAGATGGTAATGTTGTTGTTGTTTCTGCAACAAAACTTTTCTCCTCATCAGCTGCCACTAGATCATTATTTGTACAAATCACTCCAAACTGGTAACTTTCCACGTCCATTCCATTGGCTTCCATACCTTGTCGAAGCCGTAGCATTAATTCAGTTTTGTTTCCACTTGTTGACAATCCACGTTGTTCTAGTTCTTTCTTTAACTCAAGAACCTTCAAATCACTTAATAAAACCATTATTAACAGCTAACTAATCCCACCGCTGTCACCAATGTTACGTTTTTCCAACCTTACTTCGAATTGGCCTTACTCTCAATTCGATAAACGTAATTCCCAATCTCTTCTGAGTTCGATCACTGATTAGTAAGCACAAACACCAGGTTTTATTAAGAATTCAACACCTTAATTGTGTCACAACAACAGGAAAACCATACAGCATACAATATTCCTAACTAGAATATTCTTTCAACAGCTTCAGAAACTCCAATGGTTGATTGTAGAAATTTCCAGTTCACAACGTTGAAAATAATACACAAAATATTTCTACTCAATAAAACTTATAACTTTATTACACTTACAACTTTACACAAAACTAATTTAAAGATCACTTTTATAATTTTAACTTCACTATCGCAGGTTTAAAATAAAACTAATTAAAAACTACAAGAAACAATTTCCTTATATACATTCTGCTTAATCTCTAGAAATTTCTAGGTCACTTTTTAGAAACCTTGAGAAAATATTAGAATATTCGATTATTTTACGTTACGTTGATTTGATTCATAAAATCATAAAACAAATAGACCTTAATTCTAAGAATATGTACAATAACAACAATGTTCATTTCATTAATCTGTTGAAGTATTTTGTTGATTTGATTTTCCTAGAAGTGACCGTAATCGTCTAGATTTTTCTGTAATCGTCTAGATTTTTCTGCAATCGTAACAATACCCTGCACTTAAGCCTGTTCGTCCCGAACAGGATCTAGCTCTCCTTTGTATAAGGCCAATCTTTCCAAATGTACGACTTTCGCTTTGCCTCGATGGCCTTTCCTAATTCTATAAACAACATCATTCAACTTGGTTATAATGTTGTAAGGTCCTTCCCATGCAGCTTGCAATTTTGGTGATAACCCTCGTTTTCGTTGTGGGTTGTGTAGCCATACTAATTGTCCTTCTTCGAAACCTTTATTATTAGATCGTATATCATATCGGGCTTTCATTTTATCACTGGTCAGTTGTATCTTTTGCCGAACAAGCTTGTGAATATCCTCAAGGTTCTCCCTGAGTCGGTTGACGTATTCTTGCGCAGACAATGATGTTGATGGTACCGCTCCAAATTTGACGTCACCAGGAAGTCTTAAATCAATTCCAAAAATAGTTTGAGCTGGTGTCATGGTCGTGGAATCATGAACTGCTGATCTGTATGCCATCAAAAACAAAGGAATGTGTTGATCCCAGTTACGTTGATTCTTACTGACCACTTTAGCTAGAAATTCCTCCAAAGTAGCATTGAATCTCTCAACCATCCCATCTGACTGTGGGTGTGAAGCTGTCGTCCTCGTTTTGTTAATCTCCAGCATTTGACAAATTTCCTGGAATACAGCTGACTCGAAGTTCCGTCCCTGATCGGTGTGGATCTCCATAGGAACTCCATATCAGTTAATCCAATTATTTATCACAGCTTCAGCGATTGTGGTTGCTTCCTGGTTGGGAATCGCACACACTTCCGGCCACTTACTGAAGTAGTCCATGATCACAAGCACATATTTATTCTGATTATCAGTTGTTGGAAATGGTCCCGCTACATCCATTGCGATTATTTCAAATGGAGCACCTACATTGTATTGCTTCATTTTTCCATGACTTCTTCGTGCGGGTCCTTTCACCGCCGCACATTTATCGCATTTTTGACACCACTCCACAATTGATTGCCGAGTCCCCGACCAGTAAAACCGTTGTCGTATTTTTGCAAGAGTCTTATTGATCCCAAGGTGACCTCCACTCGTTCCTTCGTGATACTCCTTCAGTACTGCTTCTATTTTCCCTTTTGGTACCACTGTAAGGGATTGCTTTATCTTGCCATCTGAGCTTTCCCATATTCTCTTTAAGCATCCATTCTCTAACTGGAGGCTGTCCCATTGCGCCCAGTACGCCTTCAAAGTTGGAGTTTTATCAGAAATTTCTCCCATACTGGTTTGCAACCCTTTTCCTTGAACTCGATGATGGGTGCAAGATCCGGATCTTCTAATTGATCTTTTCTTATGGCTTCAGCAGTCCATTCATCGTCAGGTAGCACTTGCAGTAATCGTACATCGATGATGTTCTCCTTATTTTCTTGACGATTGCAATGCTTGCATTCAACTTGACAGGGTCGTCTCGATAATGCATCAGCGTTCCCATGTGCAGTACCCTTTCGATGTTCAATGTCCAAATCGTACGCCTGCAACCGTTCGATCCAACGTGCTACTTGTCCCTCTGGATTTTTGAACTGGAGTAACCTCCTTAACGCACCATGGTCAGTTCTGAGATGAAATTTCTGACCATACAAGTATTTATGGAAATGTTTGACGGATTCCACAATAGCCAATAATTCCTTTCGAGTTACACAATAATTCCGCTCCGGCTTGGATAGCATTTTCGAGAAATAAGCTATCACCTTTTCCTGACCATCTATTTCTGCGACAAGACTCCTCCGATACCTTCATTACTGGCATCAGTATCCAAAATAAACTGAACATTTGGTATAGGATAGGACAGAATTGGAGCCGTACATAATCTCTTTCGGAGCTCCACAAATGCTTGTTCTTGAGGTTCATTCCATTCAAATGCCTTATCTTTTCTGGTTAACTCATGCAGGCTTTTGGCAACGTTGGCGAATCCTGGCACAAACCGCCTGTAATATGTGCACAATCCAAGGAAGCTTCGTAGTTCATGTAGGTTCTTTGGTCTTGGCCAGTTCATAACTGCTGCAATCTTGTCAGAATCTGTATGAATTCCCATTGCCGTAACCTTGTGTCCCAAATATTTTACTTTTTCCTTGAAAAGTGAACACTTTTTGGTACTTAACTTTAAACCGGCTGCTTGCAACCTTTCCAGTACCTCCGCCAAGTTCCTCAAGTGGTCATCAAAGTCTTTTCCCATGACGATGATGTCATCCAAATATACAAGGCATGTTTTCCAGTGCAAACCTTTTAGTACCCGTTCCATTAATCTCTCGAAAGTTGCGGGCGCGTTGCATAACCCAAATGGCATGACATTAAATTGCCATAGTCCATTCCCTACACTGAACGCTGTTTTCTCCCAATCCTCATCCGCAACTTCAACCTGCCAGTAACCACTCTGCAGATCCAATGTTGAAAACAATTTTGAGCCCGATAATGTATCCAGAGTATCATCAATCTTAGGCAATGGGTAGCTATCCTTCTTCGTAACTATGTTTAGTTTCCTGTAGTCAACACAAAATCTCAAGCTCCCATCTTTCTTGCCAACTAACACCACAGGTGAGCTCCAGGGACTGTCTGAAGGCTCAATCACACCAGCTTCTTTCATATCTCTCACCATTTTATCAGCTTCCTCTCTTTTAGCTAATGGTAATCGTCTTGGTGCCTGTCGTATCGGCTTTTCTGCTCCGGTGTCAATACGATGTTTTACCATATTGGTTCTGCCATTCCCTTCAGGTGTACTACAGAATACAGACTTGTGCCGCTCCAACAATTGACGTGCTGCTTTCTTCTGAAAGCCCTTCTGTCCATTTCTGCACAAGTTGCTCCATTTCTGCCTTTTGTTGTTTTGTGTTGACCGTGCAATTGATGTTTTTCTGCTCGCACTTTATTATTTTAGCTACCTCTTCACATTGTCCTATGATTGATCCTTTCTTCATTGTTTTCTGGGTATCTGACAGATTTAAAACTCTTACTGGTATTTTGTAATCAGCATCCGATCTTACTAAGGTTTTTCCTATAACGACTTCTTTACAATTTTGTTGTTCTTCTTTGTTGGCTTCCACAACCCACAACCTGGGTGACCCAGAACCTCCTTCCAATTTTACCCAAATGATTGTTTCTGATTGGGGTGGCAGCTTTTCCCTGTGATCTAATATTATTCGACGAACACAATTTGAATCTTCACCATTAAACTGGAGTGGCAACTCAACATTTCCGTACGTGAGTACTCCTTTTCCAGCATCAATAACGAATCCATTTGGCCTCATGAAGTCCATGCCCAGGATGACTTCATCCACAATGTCAGCTACAACCACTTCATGTTGAAAGTGAGTATTCCCGATTTCAAAGTTGACCACTTTCTTTCCTTTAATACTTGCACTTTCGCCAGTAGCTGTTTGCATTCGGTATCTCCCTGCTGGTTTTAGTTTTCCTTTCACAACATCAGTGCGGACAATTGTATTTGTTGCTCCAATATCTAACGTGATGACATAACTTTTTCTATCAATATTAGCCCTAACAGTAAGGCTGTCACCTCCCCTTGTCAATCTCGAAACATGGATGAAGGTTATGGGGCAATCGGTTGTGGGAGCCAGCTTACGCCCCTTTAGGCTGACTCGTTGTAGTTTAGCTGATGCGGTGCTGCTCCATTGTCTTCCCTAGCTTGCTGCACCCGTTCTTCTGCTTGACGTCGCTGCATAGGCGATGCTGATCTTGCTCGTTTCCTTCTAACATCTCGACATTCTCTCGAAATATGGCCCAACTTGCCACATAACCAGCATCGTATTCTGTCACTTCGAATACTTTCTCGTGCTCTGGGATTGTAATTGTTATCATCAGCCAACTCTACCCGGCGTATTTTAATTGATGGTTTAATAATTGCTTGTGCCGTTTCATTTGTTAAGGCATAAGCAATGGTTTCTGCGAATGTTGGTTTTGGCGACAACATTACAGCTTTCCTTGTTTCCGGATCACGAATACCATCAGTAAACGCCTCGATCTTCATCTTCTCCATGAAATATGGTGGTGTATTTGAGTGTGCTAAATGAACAAGCCGCTCTACAGCCGAGGAATAATCCTGTAGAGATTCACCATTTCGTTGCAAGCGACCTTTTAGCTCAATCCTGTATAATTCCTTTTTATGGTCGCTGCCGTATTTTCATTCCAATGCATTCATTACTTCAGCATAGCTTTTTCGGTCGTTGTCCGGCACCGCCTGTAATGCTTCAGCTGCTTCCCCCTTTAGAGCAACTATCAATGCAGCAAGACGATTTTCGGCGTTCCAAACATTTTGGTCTGCTGCTGTCTCAAACTGGAACTTAAAGATGCCGAAAGATGTGGTTCCGTCATACGATGGTGGTTTCAATTTAATATTAGCTACTTGTTGCACCATCTGGGAAGTAACTTTAGTCGTCTCAACATCCTGCAACCGTTTTTCGAAATCATCAACTTTGGAAAGTACCTTTTTGTTTTCGTCAAGCACTTTTTGTTCTAATTCTTGGATATCGTTTTGAATCTTCTCGACTTTTCCATCGAATGCCGTTGACATTTGTAGAAGTTTCTCATCCATAATTTGTTTGACTTCGTCGCGACTCATAGCAATGTTTGTGTTTATTGCTTCTAACTGTTGATTGATGTTACTGATTTCCTCTTTATTTGCAGCCAATTGTTGATTGATGTTGCAGCTGATCTCTTCCTTATTTGCAGCCATATTATTGTTGACTTTCTCCAGCTGTTGATTGATGTTGCAGCTTTGTTGATCAAATTTTTGATTCATCTCGTCTTTATTGGCAATTATCTGTTGACTGATGTTCAAACTCATCTGTTGCATCATGGCCATTAACTGCGTAAAATCGCAGTTTCCAGATGGTAATGTTGTTGTTGTTTCTGCAACAAAACTTTTCTCCTCATCAGCTGCCACTAGATCATTATTTGTACAAATCACTCCAAACTGGTAACTTTCCACGTCCATTCCATTGGCTTCCATACCTTGTCGAAGCCGTAGCATTAATTCAGTTTTGTTTCCACTTGTTGACAATCCACGTTGTTCTAGTTCTTTCTTTAACTCAAGAACCTTCAAATCACTTAATAAAACCATTATTAACAGCTAACTAATCCCACCGCTGTCACCAATGTTACGTTTTTCCAACCTTACTTCGAATTGGCCTTACTCTCAATTCGATAAACGTAATTCCCAATCTCTTCTGAGTTCGATCACTGATTAGTAAGCACAAACACCAGGTTTTATTAAGAATTCAACACCTTAATTGTGTCACAACAACAGGAAAACCATACAGCATACAATATTCCTAACTAGAATATTCTTTCAACAGCTTCAGAAACTCCAATGGTTGATTGTAGAAATTTCCAGTTCACAACGTTGAAAATAATACACAAAATATTTCTACTCAATAAAACTTATAACTTTATTACACTTACAACTTTACACAAAACTAATTTAAAGATCACTTTTATAATTTTAACTTCACTATCGCAGGTTTAAAATAAAACTAATTAAAAACTACAAGAAACAATTTCCTTATATACATTCTGCTTAATCTCTAGAAATTTCTAGGTCACTTTTTAGAAACCTTGAGAAAATATTAGAATATTCGATTATTTTACGTTACGTTGATTTGATTCATAAAATCATAAAACAAATAGACCTTAATTCTAAGAATATGTACAACAACAACAATGTTCATTTCATTAATCTGTTGAAGTATTTTGTTGATTTGATTTTCCTAGAAGTGACCGTAATCGTCTAGAATTTTCTGTAATCGTCTAGATTTTTCTGCAATCGTAACAATATATATATATAGCAGATCCATACGAAAACGATCACTTATTGGACGACAATTTTTTTATTTCAATTTCACCATGCTTATTCGGTAGAATATAAAAAAGAAATTAGGACGTATTTTTTTTTGCTCCTCTCTCTCTCCGTTCTCTCGTGGTTCTCTCTTGCAAAATCAACGATTATGGCTGCACGGTCAACTTTAAGAGTTTGTTAAAAATCAACGACTTAACGGATTTTAACGATTTATATTTCGTTTGGAAGATAATTTAGTATACTTTAATATAAAAATAATTTGAAAAAATATTTTAGGACAAGGTATGGTCAGAATACTACAAGTAATTTTATTTTTTAAGTTTTTCATGAAAAGGGCCTCATCAAAATTTTTATTTTATTTATTTTTTAAATCTTCAATTTATTATCTTTTGAACTAAAAATAAAAAAAGTGACGTCAACGAACCGTTTGGCCAGGAAAAATCATTAAAGTTAATTTAAAGCGAATCCTCGCAATGTTTGGGATTACAAAGCTGCGGATTGGCAAGGACTTAAAAGTTTTTTTAGATATTTTCCTTGGAAACGCTATTGCCTTACCGGCCAAGACCCAGACATAGCTGCATCAAATTTTTCTGAAACTGTAATTGATGGTATGCGCAGATTTATTCCTAATAAATTGATCATTCCGAAAACTGATCTATGGTTTTCTAGTAAATGCAAAAATTATTTCTCTTTAAATTCTACTTTAAAAGAACCTAATTTCCAACCTAAACCTATTTCTAAAGTTTCTTATAAAATGAGGCGGATAATTTTTCGGAAAAACATTGTTCGAAAAATGCTTTTAAAAATCAATACTAACAAGGCAACAGGCCCTGATTTTATTCCTCCGATTATACTTAAAACATTTGCTAGGGAGCTAGCACCAATCCTCACTAAAATCTTCTATTTGTCATATAAGACAGGAATTTTTCCTGAAATTTGGAAAATGGCTAGTGTGCAGCCAGTTTCAAAAAAGGGCAGTAAGACTGATCCTACGAATTACAGACCCATTTCAATTTTATCGGTAGTTGCTAAAATTTTTGAGAAATATGTCAATTTTAATTTAATGAGCTTCTTAGAGTCTTCTAAATTAATTAATGAGAGACAATATGGATTTCGAAAAGGAAGAGCGACGGGAAATTTGCTGTCTTTGGTCACTCATATCTGGAACAAGTCGCTTGAAAACTTTGGAGAAACTTTCGGTGTTGCTCTTGATATTTCCAAGGCATTTGACAAAGTTTGGCATAACAACTTTATATGCAAATTGAGATCCTATGGCTTAGACGATCAGCTTATATCTTGGACACAGAGCTTTATATCTGATCGAAAATTTCGGGTCAATGTTGACGGTGTATCATCGAATACTTTTTCAACTAATGCAGGAGTTCCTCAGGGTTCCGCTTTGTCACCAACTCTTTTTCTTATCTATATTAATGATTTGTTGGACTCAACGGTTCATCCTATACATAGTTTTGCTGATGATAGCACGCTTCATGCGTCTCATGAAGCACCTAAATTATATACACCCTTAGCGCTTAGTGAGTGTAGGTCAAAATTGATAGATTCCTTTACCACTGATCTTAAAACAAATAATATGAAGTGGAATTCTCATGTTTTTAATCTGGCTAAGAATGCTGTTCAAAAGTTAGGATTTTTGGCGCGATGTCGTAAGTTTTTCGATAGCGAACAACTTCTTTTAGTTTATAAATCTTTTATACGTCCCTGCATGGAATACTGTTCTCACATATGGGGTGGAGCTAACTTGAGTAGTCTCAACTGCCTTGATTCTGTACAGCGTAGAGCTATTAAACTCATTGGTAACCCAAGTCTTACTAACGGTCTTGATTCCTTGCAGCACAGAAGAAATGTTGCTGATTTGACTATATTTTATAAATATATTATGGATGAACGAGCTTCTGAAGAGATCCAATCGATTTTACCTAAATCAGCAAACCTTTCGCGTCACACCAGAGCAAACGTAGCAGCGCATTCCTTTACAGTTCAAATAATTAGGTGTAGAACTGTAGCCTTCCAACGTGACTTTTTCAACAGAGTCTCTCATCTTTGGAATGCCTTACCTTCCTGGGTTTTCCCTGATGAATTTAATCCTCAAGGCTTTAAAGTTAACGTTCATAAATTTCTCAGAGAATCTTAATTTGCATTCCATTCTTATCCCTAGTTGGCATGGTATCTTCGGATATTCAGAGACGTTAATTTATAATTTATTATAATTAACACTAAACATGCCTAACTTTGAATAAAAAAAAAAAAAAAATTCGATTTTATTTTTCATTACACTATGTACTGGGTTATAATAATTTCAATTTGAAAGAAAGAGATTTTACCAAAGTCATATATCTATTTCATTCTCTCCAGCAATTTTTGTGAAAAGTTTATCTACTTTTTTTTGATTTAGTTCTCAATAAATAGTTCAGAAAGAAGTAACATATTAAAATGCGTAAATATTGCTCCAATCCATTTAAATTAAATTGACATTCTAAAAAAGTAAAAACGTTTAAAGTTTCGGCCAAATTGTTGGAACATGCCCAGTTATTATAACTTAATATAGATAGTGATAGTGAACTTTTATTAACTAAGAAAACAAGAATTCGAACAGCTGCAATAGAAAATCAACCTGATCCAGGACCATCAACTTCACAATGTGAAGAAAAAAAAACAAATTCGACATGCTCTGAGTCAACAAATCGAAGTATAAATGAATTTGAATTTGACTTAAATAAATTCATAGGCAGTTTAAATGCAACTATTCGTTAGGAAAAAGTTCTATTGCAACCAGGCGGTTAAGGAGTAAAACATATAAAATGAGAAAATTGGAAACCGTAACACAGGTCATTGTTTCAAATATATTTCAACAGCCAAATGAAAGTGATTACAGTGAAGAGAATGATGAAGGACAAATTATTCAGCAATTGAAAGATAAAATGCGAACAACAACCAGCAATTCAGAAAAATATTTGATTCTTACTGCTTTACCGATGTCATGGTCTATCCGAAAAATAGCATCAGAATTTATTTATCACTTTATATGGCGAGAAGAAGTGAATTATTGATTAAAGAAAGAAGTGTTTTAGTGAATTCTTCAAAGAAATTAGGATCAATTACACTAAGTGAAGAAGTTAAAATAATACAATCTTTTTATTTGGACGATGAGAATAGTCGGGCTTGTCCTGGTAAACGGGATTGCGTAAGAACTACTGAGGATAGTTTAACTATATCAAAGCAACGCAGACTTTTGCTTTTCAATTTAAAAGAAGGATTTCAAATTTTTAAAGAAAAATATCCTGAAATTAAAGTTGGTTTTTCTAAATTTGCAACACTACGCCCTAAAGAATGTATTTTAGTTTGGATAGAACTGGTACACATTCTGTATGTGTTTGTATGTATCATCAAAATATATGTATCATCCATTGACAACTACAAAGATTTATTGCTAAAACTATTATGCGTAAATCCAACTGAAAAATGCTATTTGAACCAATAGTTAGTTGGTTAAATTAAATTACTTAAATTAAATTACTCAAACAATAGTTTTAGAGGGGAGAAAGCGAAAAGAAAGCTTGATAATATTGTTGCGGAATTCCTGGGTAATCTACTATTATTGATTTTAAGAAAAATAATAAACAATAAAATTCTATTAATTATTTATTATTTCATTTATTTTTAACAAAGCAATGTTCAATAAAATTATTTGTGGTGAAATTGCAGGCTCACAATTTCAATGAAGAAAAGCCTTATTTGGTTTACCATCAAATTCATTCTGTCTTATTTGGTGTTTTTGTCTGCCTTATATACAGCCAATTTTATTTTCTCGTTGCTTCTTTCAATGTTTTTGTTTCACTAAGCCTGGCTTTTGTTTCCCCTCAATGCAGCGTTTACCTTTATTTATGGTCGATAAGGAAGAGTGCTTTATTTTGTGCTTTATTTTGTTAACGTTTAAACTAACTCATCCGTTTGACATTTATTTTTATGACATCCATAAATGTCACAACAACTTGGGTTGTATATAAATTGTATTTCTTCTTTTAATTTAATTCAAATTTTAACTTTATTTTCATTTTAGGATCAAAATTCGTAACACTGCCTCCTTCTTAAGATTGGATTGTCCCGATCCAATTTACAAAATGTTGATGATAAAGATCATTTAATGAAGTTGTAAAAATGATGACATCTTATATTGAAGTTGAAACTTTTATGTAAAAAATAATTTGTTAAAAGTTCTAAGTTAAAATTTATTTTGCGTTGATCATCTGAACATCGTTGCTTGTAGATTCATTAGGTTGGACAGACGATTCCGCCCATGCAGATAGTTTGTTACCTTTGTAAGCTGCCAGACGATCAATGTGGACAACTTTAAATTTACATCTTGGCGTTTTCTGGATTCGAAAAGTAACATCAGTTAAAACATGTATTACACGGTATGGACCCTCCCAATCACATTGTAACTTTGGACATCGTCCAACGGTGCGCTTTGGATTGAAAAGCCATACGAATGACCCTTCTTTAAATTCTTGTAGTCTCGCTGAAATATCATATCTGGTTTTCATCCTTTCTGCCGTCTTATGTAAATTATTGCGAGCTGCTTTATGGACGACCTCAAGAATTGATTTCAATGACTTCACGTAATCTTCTTTTTCTTGATTATCACCTGGAACCTCTATTGGTGGGGACCCTCTTACTAGATCCAATGGAAGTTTCATTTCACGACCCATCAATAACATTGATGGCGTTTGATTTGTCGATTCGTGAACTGCGGAGCGATAAGCCATACAAAACAATGGTAAAAGCTGATCCCAATTCTTGTGATTATCTTCAATAAACTTTGCTAAGTAGTCCAAAATAGTTCTGTTAGCTCGTTCAACCATTCCATCGGATTGGGGATGTAACGGGGTTGTCCTTGTTTTCTTAATTCCGAGTATTTTCATCGTCGCCTTAAACACGTCTGACTCAAAGTTTCTGCCTTGATCGGAATGAAGTTCTAATGGAGCTCCAAAGCGGCTTATAACGTTATCAACTAATGCTCTGGCTACCGTATCGGCTGTTTGATCGGCAATAGGAATACATTCAATCCACTTCGTAAAATAATCCATCACAACTAGAACGTTTTTATTGTTGCGTTCCGTTGCTGTAAGTGGTCCCAAGATGTCTACTGCCAATCTTTCAAATGGAACACCATTCACATATTTTTGAAGCTCTCCTCGGCATCTTCTGTTTGGACCCTTTCTTGCGGCACAAGTATCACAATTTTTACACCAGGCCTCAATGTCTTGGCGATGGTTTACCCAGTAGTAGCGATTTCTGACTCTTTCAGTGGTTTTCCTAATACCAAAGTGACCGGCAAATGGTGAGTTGTGGAGAAGTGCTAACACAGTTGGCACGCAGTACTCTGGTATCACCGGTAAAAGTTTTGAAGTTTTTCCATCATGACTCTGCCATTCTCGACAAAGGAGATTTTCATTTACTTTCAGCGAATTGAATATGGCCCAATAGCTCTTTTGAATTCTATTTGATCCAGATATTTCTTGCCAAGTAGGTCTTCTTTGATGCTTACACCATTCTTTAACGATTGATAGATCATCATCGAGATCTTGCTGTCTTCTAACTTCTTCCAGATCGACTTCTTCTGAAACCAGCTGTATTGCATTGATGACCTGCTCGTTTAAGTATGTGTTCTCCTTACCATCACAATGTAAGCACTTGGACTCAGAACAAGGACGTCTGGATAAGCTGTCAGCATTGCCGTGTATTCGACCAGGTCTATGTTTGACTTGGTAATCGTATTGCTGCAATCGTTCCAGCCACCTTGCTAGCTGCCCTTCAGGATTTCTAAAAGATACAAGCCATGTTAATGCTGCGTGATCAGTTCGGATTGTAAAGCTTCTCCCGTATAAATAAACATGAAAGTGTTCCACCGCTCTAATGACAGCCAATAATTCTTTCCTGGTCGTACAATAATTCCTTTCTGCTTTTCCCAACGTTTTGCTAAAATAAGCAATTACTACTTCTTTGTCGCCACGTTTCTGTGATAACACGGCCCCAATTCCAATATTGCTGGCGTCCGTGTCGAGAATCAAATCTTCCTCTGGAACCGGAAATTCTAATAGTGGTGCTGTTGTCAGTGATGTTTTTAGTTGGTTAAACGCCTTTTCACACTCGATGGTCCACTCAAACTTTACGTTGTCTTCGGTAAGACGATGTAGTGGCCTAGCTATATTTGAAAACCCCTGTACAAACCTACGGTAATATGTGCAGAGCCCAATAAAACTTCTAACATCGTGTTTTGATGTTGGTTGAGGCCAGTTCTGTACAGCTTCTATTTTGCGATCATCTGTTCCTAACCCATTTCTTGAAATTACGTGACCTAAATATTGCACTTGAATTTGAAATAACCGACATTTCTTTGGGTTAAGCTTTAAATTTGCAGTTCGAAGGCGTTGTAGTACTGTTTCCAAATTTTTCAGTGCTTCTTCAAAAGTCTTGGCATGGCAAAGAAGATCATCCAAATAAACGACACAGGTTGACCACGGCAGGCCTTTCAATACTGTGTGCATCAACCTTTCAAAAGTAGCGGGCGCATTACAAAGGCCAAAAGGCATTACGTTAAACTGCCAAAGACCCATTCCGGTAGTAAAAGCGGTCTTCTCTTTGTCCTCATTTGCCATCTCTACCTGCCAATAACCATTTTGAAGGTCCATAGTAGAAAACCATTGGGATCCAGCCACAGCATCTAGCAAATCATCAATCCTAGGTATCGGAAATGAATCCTTTTTCGTAATTTCATTAAGCCGGCGATAATCGACACAGAATCTTGTGCTGCCATCTTTTTTCTTGACAAGTACGACAGGAAATGCCCAGGGACTCTCAGAAGGTTCAATAATTCTCTGCTCAAGCATCTCCTGAGTTAATCGTTCTACATCTTCTTGTTTGCTTTATGGAAAACGTCGATGTGGTTGCTTAATAGATTGCGAACTACCAATGTTTATTTTATGCTTCGCCATTGATGTTCGTCCTCTATCATCAGGACCTTTGGAAAATACATCAGCAAATTCTATCAAAAGCTTAGAAAGAATTTTCTTTTGTTCCTGATTTAGATGATGTCCACCCTCGTCTAGTAGCCCAATAAAATGTTCAGGTACCTTTTCTGCTTCTGTAGTATCATCCTGAAAATTGTTTTGTGTCTTACTCACCAATTTCACCTTTGAGATGGCTGCTATGCTGTCACCACGAGAGAGAGTGATCGGATGATCTATTACGTTTGCCACTCTTACCAGGACTAGGCCATCACGGGAATAACTCTTACCGGTGGCAATATTTAATCCTTCTACCTGAGTGGTAGATGTCACAAGACCCTCTCCTTCCAACCATGGTTTACAATCCATAGAGACTATTGCTTCTTCATGTGGCTGAATACAAGTGGTTAACACAATTCTTAAAGGTACGTTTTCCAACCATATTGGAACTTCCACGTTATTTATTAACAACGCCGGTATCTTCAAATCCATCACAACTCGATGTTTCAGCAAAAAATCTGCACCTAGGAGACCCTCGTTAATCATATCTGCTACCAGTACCGGATGATCCACCGTAATATCACCTATTTGGAAACTCAACTCCTGGCATCCTATAACAGGTGACCTCTGGTCCTCAAAAGCAGTTTTTAGTACCACGTTGCTCCTCATTAGTTGTATGGGTGGTTCCATACTCTCCCAGACTCTTCTACTGATAATTGTACTTGATGCACCAGTATCAAGAACAAACCTACAAGGTTGGCTCGCTACATTTGCTTCTACAATCATCGTTATCCCGCCGAAGAATTCCTGTAGCGAATCGGTGTTGACTTCACAGGCATATGTTAGTGTTGACGGAGTCAGGCTTAGCCCTTCAAGCCTGACTGAGTAGAGTTTCCCGAAGGTTCAACAGATGAGTTGTTTTCTGGAATGCACCCTTCAACCACTGGCGAACTGTTGCCTTATAGCCTTCTTAACCCTCGCCGTCGTGTACGAAAACGTCTTCTGTACCATTTTCGTTTTGGTACCGTGCTTTCGTCTTCTTCTTCTTCATCTATTACTTCTGTCCTTCGAATAGTTCGACGATTAGATCTGGTTGCTATACGAGCTGCTTGAAACTCAATAGCTTTGGCAACTGCTTCGGTTAAGCCTTGGGGCCTTGTAATACGGACAAGGTCTTGAACTGCAATACCATCAATGAATTGCATCATCCCAATCCTATCCTATGCAGATGTTGGACAGTCCTTAAACGCCGACCGAGCTAGCTTCTCAATATCGGTGGCAAATTCCGCTAGATCCTCTCTTGGTTTTTGCAAGCGATGACGTAATTGAACGTGATTGACTTCGCTTGCGTCTTCACCGGAAAATCGTCGTTTCAGAGCGTCTGACAGTTTTGTGTAATCCCACCGATCAAGTTCGGGTAGGATGTTCAAAATCGTCAGCGCTTTACCACGTAACATCAAAGCCAACTGTGTTGCTTTCGTGCAGTCATCCCACTGGTTGCTAACTGAAGCCATCTCGAACTGGGTGTGATAGTCACCCCAGCTAGTTGTACCATCATACGGGTACGGTTTCGCCTTTACTATAGCTTTAGGAGCTACAGCGCCTACATTTCTTGCTGGAGAAGTCTGAGGTGTCGGTAAACTGGCCAGAAATGATTGTTCATTTCTACTACTGAGAACAGCATGATCACTACCTTCACCTGGCCGTAAACCAATTGATGCGAAATTTTTCTCCAGTAGTTCTACTTTCTTCTGCAACACTTCGGTTGTTTGGTCATCCACGGGCTTAAACTCTTTCCGTAGATCAGTTCTGATGGTATCGCCAAGCTCCTTAAATATTACATCCATCTTGGTTGACATCTCTTCCCTCATGGTTACTGTCACAGAATCCAAAGTCTGTTTGATAACAGCTTCAAGGTTCAAGGACTGCCTTTGGAGAAGTGCGGTCAGCTCTGACATCTTTACTTCGTCTCCCATTCTTCTCTAGTAGATTTTTTCCACGGTATATTGCAGGATCCCACTTCTGACACCAATGTTACGGAATTCCTGGGTAATCTACTATTATTGATTTTAAGAAAAATAATAAACAATAAAATTCTATTAATTATTTATTATTTCATTTATTTTTAACAAAGCAATGTTCAATAAAATTATTTGTGGTGAAATTGCAGGCTCACAATTTCAATGAAGAAAAGCCTTATTTGGTTTACCATCAAATTCATTCTGTCTTATTTGGTGTTTTTGTCTGCCTTATATACAGCCAAGTTTATTTTCTCGTTGCTTCTTTCAATGTTTTTGTTTCACTAAGCCTGGCTTTTGTTTCCCCTCAATGCAGCGTTTACCTTTATTTATGGTCGATAAGGAATCGATAAAGAAGAGTGCTTTATTTTGTGCTTTATTTTGTTAACGTTTAAACTAACACATCCGTTTGACATTTATTTTTATGACATCCATAAATGTCACCACAACTTGGGTTGTATATAAATTGTATTTCTTCTTTTAATTTAATTCAAATTTTAACTTTATTTTCATTTTAGGATCAAAATTCGTAACAATATAATAAAATATAATAAAAATATAAAAATATAAAATAAAATATACTAAAAATAATAAAATAAAATAATAAAATAATATAAATAAAAAATAGAAAATAATAAATAAAATCGTAAAAAATAAATAAAATTAATACACAAAGACACATAGACACATTTTCAAATACATTTAAAACAATAAATTTTGGAGTTTATTCCAATAAAAATATTAAAAAAAAATTTCTATGAAAAATCAATATTCTTGTCAAAATGAGATACCTTTATTTAATTGTGAATAAAAGCGAAATGCGTTCATCGATTTTCATGACCCATGTCTCGTTTTGTGCACAGATTATGTGACTTTACGTCAAAGTAATAAGACTTGACACTTTTTCCCGTTTTGAATTTTTCATGATTTTTTAAAATACAATTTTTTATTTTTTAGGCAAAAAATTATTTTTTTTCTTCATAAATTTATTTATAACTGCGAAACTGTTGATTGTGTAAAGATATAGTGTATTAGTGGTTAAAGAAATTGTAATTTTTAATTTTTCTAAATTTGTTTCAGTAAAATCGGACTACTCGTTCTCAAGTTATGTCCCCAAAACGTGACTATTTCCCCTATATGATACATACTAACTTCAAATCGATATATCTCGATTCCTAGACGTGACCCAGCGAAACGGCAGGACACGTATAACTTTTTTTTTACCGATATAACTTTTCCCGGTAGTCAGAACCCCAGCGGATCACTGACCCCTACCATTTGTCGCACAGTGTAATCAAAAAAACTATATTTGCAATGATGTTGATTACAACCAACACAAGATAAAGAAAAGTTGGTATTGTTGATAAATATATACCAATAAATTTGAACTGTTATTCGATTGATTCACTAATTTTGGTTTAGATTTTATTTCATTTTTTGCTAATTTTCTATTTATTTGGTAATTGGTTTTGACATTTATTTTCTTTTTTTTTATAACGGTAGCCCGTTATTTTAGTGATGCAATAATGGTAGTACTGTTTATGCAAAATTTATCACATTAACTGCAACATGAATTTCAGGTTACTCAAATACAAAAAAGAACAAAAGCACAATTCAATTAATAAAAAAAATAAAAATAAGCGATCGATCGAGAAATTGAAAATCACATTTGTACGTAACTGTGTTTGATGATCAGTAAACATAATAAAACTATCCTTACTAATAAACCAATTTAAATTAATTACTGTATTTGATTACACAAAGGATTAGAATTTTATAATTACATATATCCAATATGAATTAGAAAGACAAATGGTTTAAAAACTTTTGCCACAGAATCACAAGAACCATATTGTTACTGACTTTAAAAATATTTCCAATTAATTAATTGTCTAATGTTCATTATTTTGATGCAGACCAAATATAAAAAAAAACAACTGCTCACCTCGATTTTTTTTTGTAATTACCTGATTTATTACCAATATAAATAGTTATTTATTTAGGTTGCAGTGAAATTTAATGCAACCAAATCACTAAAACTTAAACCACGATGGAATATCGTTAATCAAGCAAAGCAAAAAAAATCGCATTTTACGATATTCATGAACTGACTGACAAATACAAACAAATAAGATTTTTTTTTTTTATTTAACGACAAAGAAACATCAAATTTTTTCTAAGTATTTAGTCTTTTGACTAAGTACACAAAAGAATTGGAGTTTTTTTTCTATATTACGAAAACTGGAAAAATATATCCAATCAATAATTCTCATCGAATGTCTTTTAGAATACCAAATTTCCAAGTATGTATATATCTCAAAAAAAATTATGAATCAACAACATACCAAAACTGAGACAGCAATCGATGAAAACAAAACAATTGCCAACAGGGTTGAGAATGATACGAAATAAAAATCAATAAGTTGTATTGATCGCGTTGATTCATGCAAAACAAAATTTTCCGGACATATAATTTTTTTTTATTTTCTACGGGGACAATGAAATGTTACGATGCACAGAAGAAAAGATGTATTGTTGTGAAACCATATTACGATTTATTAATTCTGGTGCTATCTATTATATGAAAGATACAAATCGGGTTGACCAAAACTTTGCGCAGAGGATTGGCTGAATTTGTCTTGTTTATGTTGGATGAAACTGGAACCATATATTTCTAAGATCTAGCGCAATATGTTCCAGCTGCAACAGTATTCGTTTGGGTTGAAGCTTTATGAAGGGCAGAAAGCGTTAGTTTCTCAATAGACGTTGATAAATAAACCCAGTTTCAATAAACGTGTCTCGATGACCAGATAGATTTTTTTATCAAATACAAAATGATTTGTTTAAATACCTTCAAAAATCCATACAACTGTTGCTCTTTTTCTTTCTACACATGTCTTCATAGTTGCTACCATGCAATAGTAGCTCCGAACCAACGGTAGTACTGTTACTAAACCGGATAATACCGACAATAGCGCTTGGCATTTCCGAATGCTTTACCCCAGTAAATATGGCAACACAGATGTACTTTTTTTCTGACAGCTAGGCGGCGGTCAAATTGTCACAATTTAACTCAAAGCTAGTACGGAAATGCTTCGAAAATCTACAGAAAATTCACGAACTAACACTGCCACACTTTTGTGGTATAGGGGTACAAGGTAATGCAACAATAGACTCTCTAGGTTCTGGTTTTTGTATACCATCTGAGTTATTATGCCTTTGCTTAACACGGCGTTCATTTGGTTTCCTTGATACCAAGATATTCTGCCAAATTAAATTATGGAGCCCCTCAAGATAATGGGTTTCAGGCAAAGCTCCCTTTTCTTGGTGAACGGTACCACCATAATTTTTTCTCATATTGGATTTAGTTCTACAGATGTGTACCAAGTGTCTACCAGATTCAGTCCTCTCTGTACAATATCACTGAGTGTTTCTTCGGACTTACCTCTGTCAATTTAACAACAATGTCATTCGCATTCCCAAGACAGTTAATGTCCTGATTATTTAAAATAGCCAGAATTTCATCCAGACTAGACTACACATTAGGGATGATAAGACTCCGACAGGTGGTGATGCCAAGGCTGATTTTACGATCTCTAACATTCAATCAGTTGTGGTGCTGGTAATATTTTTCTCACTTAGAGACCTCTTGACCGCTCCGTGTGAGGTGTTGTCAAATGCTCCTTCAATATCTAAAAGGCACAGATAGCAACTTCCTCGTTGTACACCGCTACCCCTAATTCGTTCGTCAACTTGAACAGTGCGGTTTCCGTTGACCTTTCTGTTCTGTGTGCTGACTATCTTGCAAAGACGATCTATCTCACCAGGGAGCTGGTTCGTATGTGGTTTTCACATTTCAACGTTTTTAATATGAAAGATATTAAACTGATGGGTCTATGATACTTTGGTTAGGTGACATCTTTCTTTCTCCTTTTCTTGAATTTGGCCAAGTGCCAAACTCATTCTGAAGATGCCCAGAAGGTCGGGAGCAACCACTTCGACCCTTCTCCCTCCTGCAGGAAAACTGGGACTATCCACCACGTCCACCCCTGGTGAGTTGTATGGATGAAAAGTGCCTATGGCTCACTTAATGCGATCCTCTGTAAAAAGTGTGGCAGCCACCTCCAGTTCACTGGTTTGGGTCTTTTGAGGTCTTTTCCACTGGTTTGGGACTTGTCTGCCTTCTCGCGTCTCCTGCTCAGGCGCTTATGCCTCACGGCAATGGTGTTTCCAGGAGAAGCGCAGCTCTCTGGTGCTCATCCTCCGTATGCGTTTCATTCGGTCTGCTCAACGAAGTTTTAATCTCGACACCGTCCTTCGTCAGATCCTTATGCAGCCAAGCAGCTACAAGTATTGCAGAGATATCACAGAAGCTTCTGAAGCTGCTCGTCTTACCCCTCCTGATTTCTTTTTTGTGGGTCATAAGCACCTCAGTATCATCTTTACAGTTTTAGGATTGTTTTGCTCTGTAAAATAGCCTTCGTGTTTCTGTTCTTTGACATGGCTAACTACACCAAAACGCGTCCATCTGTTATTCTACCTTAGTAATTTGGGAGCTGGCTTCGAACGCGTCGGTGATTTCCACTAACCGTTACTATTGGAAGACCTTCTTTAAGATTCTCCTCCAATTGGTCCAGCTTTTGTTTCTGGGGTTCCGAATGGGGGATAATTTATTTTTCGTTAGATCTAAGACTTCGTGCCTTGCCTTTGTGACAAAGGAGGGTGTGTTTCAAACATTAATCACGCATAGGTTTTCTTTAATTAAATATTCCAACAGAAACTCACCTCTCGCATTTACAAACAAATATCATTTAGACATGTTAGGAGAATAAAAATTCTAACGTTTTTTAATCTTCTTTCTAGGTCATCACATCAACCGATTCCTCTCCAAAACCATTAAGAGATCTACGAAATCGTTGCCTAAATCCAGGAAAATATGCTCAACATTTAGAACGTTGGTTAACCTACTATCCAGCCCAACAATTGCATATAATCGATGGTGACCAGCTAAAATCTAATCCTGTTGAAGTTATGAACGAATTACAACGTTTCCTTAAAATAACACCAATTTTTGATTATTCAAATCAAATACGTTACGACACAAAGAAAGGTTTCTTTTGTCAAATTGTAGGTGAAAATCGAAATAAATGTTTAGGCAAATCAAAAGGACGTATCTATCCGCCGATGGATGAGAAAAGCGCAAAAATATTACAAAGGTAATAAATTTAATTTTGTTGTTGTTAATTTATTTACATTCTTAAATTTTTTAGGTACTATCTAAGTCATAATACAGCAATTGTAAAATTATTAAAAAGATTAGGATCACGTCCAATACCGCAATGGTTAAAAAATGATTTATCAACATCATGAAATTAACTTAACTTAAATTTAATTAATTATTATCATAAGCTATAAATATAATTATTTTTTATTAAAATTATTTTGTAAATGTTGTAGAAATTTAAAACAAAAAATTAATTAATTAATTATTATTATGATTATAAAATTAAAACTATGTTAAACGCTTCGTTAGGGTATATATTATATCCAAACCAAAACTAAATTTGTTTAATTATAAGAGAAAAAAACGAAAACAAACAAAAACTATCATTTAGATTATAATAATGTAATGTTATTAAAAACACGATTGTTAATTAATTAATTATTATTACTATTGTTTTAACTTAAAATTATTTTATACACAGGGTAATTCATTTCGTATATATTTTTTATATAACAAAAAAACGCTATTTTATTAAGTTTAGTATTGATTGGATTGTTATATCAAATTTTTTATTCACCTGCTTTGAAGTACAGAAACTTGAGAAGATAAAAGTAACTATCAAATTGATTCTTGCGGTGAAAATAGTTACTTAAAAAACGCGGAACCATTATGTGTTATAATTATTGACAAATCTTTAAAATTTGAAAAAAAACACTGTGTGTGGGTTAGTTGATTTGTTGATGATGTAGGTGGGACTTCCTATGGTGAACAATTTTTTTCCTGTTGTCAGTTTGAGTTATTGGTGTGGCATCATTAACATAATAGAAACATAAGTTTTTTTAATGCACTAATAATGGTATTAAAGAATGTCATATGTTTCGTAAAACTAAAAATGTTATTACAATAAATTTTCTGTGCTACAATATCGTGGCGTTTGGACTAACTAATTGACGTAGTTAAAGAAAGATATTTGTAAATTTTTAATCGACGTAAGAAAGAGAAAACAATATACCATGTAACATGCAATTGAATAGCAAAAGAACAAATTGAATTTTTGAACGAATAGAGCACTGAAATTATTATACAAAAAATCTTTTCTGGCCATAGATAGTTCATATAACTAAAATCGTTGTACATGTTATCAGTTACATCTATATAGAAAACTGTACACGTAGAGATACTGTACTTTTTCGATTTATAGCTAACACAATGGTTGATAATTGTAAGAGGATGATAAGCCAAATTGATATTTTATATTTACGCTTGAACTGATAATTGAAAGACAAAGATTTCTGAATAAAAACTGAAGCCTCTTCACTTATAAAAAGTAAAATTTTTGAGTGAGTGGATATAAAAAAAATTGTAAGTGTAAGCAAATCGGGATATGTCTTTAGCTGAAGACTATCGTTAAAATGAAATTTAAAAAAAATTTAAATTTATGAATTTCTTTTAAATAGTTTGATCAAACCGTTCATTAAAGCGCGTCAAACTTTTTGGATAAAAAATTTCTGGTCCATTTACTCTTCGATGCATTTTGTTCATTAACAAATTTAGGCAAAGCAAAATCTCATTATTATTCATATCGCTTATATATTGTCAGGAATTAAACTCTCCTTTATATCACAATCTACTTCTGATATTCTTTCTCCAACTCTACATAAATTCACACAATTAAAAGAAAATTTCAGTTAAAGAGAACGTCACAATTGCGCTTTTTATGTTTGCGTTTTTAACTAAATAGTATATCTGAGCATCTCATACACATTAGCACCCAACCCATTCAATGATATCCTATTTACGGTTTCACCATCCATTTCACATAAGGAAAACTGTTAACAACAATTTATAAACGATGTTAACATATGTGCTTTCCATTCATTTTTGGTTGATGTTGTTGTACCGACAGGTTGAATACTACTCGTCTGATTCCGTGTCTAGAATTAAAAACTCTGTCACTACATTAGGTTAGTGCCAAATATCTCCCTTCAACAGGTCCGTCACGTTTTTTGGCTTATGGTTTGCATCATACGGTTTTCCATCATATGCCGGACTGTTGTCAACAGTTTCAGGATCAATTGGGTTCATATGATGGTTTAAGATTTGTGATCAACCCGATCTTAATTGAGCTAGAATGCCGCCAGTGGTGTGAGGCAGTATATTTACTTCAGCAGCCATTTGTGGCGACGAAAAGGCCATTCGTTATATCAATTTGTACGGTAAAGTGTTCCCAACGAAAAAAAGACGACCGATCAAGGTTACTAAAAATGGAGCGCTACACCAAAGGAAAACGTGTTTTCATTGTTCTTAATATTTTAAAAATAATGAAGATATTTTTCGTATAAAACATGCCTAGAGTTGTCATTTAACTTCATTAACTGTGAGGAGATTAATTAAAAAATTCAAGAACATGGTAACAAATAGTGATGAAATTCTTCAACAAACTAATTCTTCAAGACACAAATTCGTGGTTGTTGTTCTTGTATGCGACGGGTGGGATGTTGGGAACTCTGCTTACTTCCTTGGGCAGTCCACAAAACTTTTGCTTCACCAGATTCGTTACGTTCTCTGGACATGTAAATAGGTGGTTTTACATCATGCGCCCTTTGCTCACATGCCGGATGCTTTTAAATTATTTCAGGGTGGTCAGTCCTGCTCATCTAATTTAAGTTTCGTGACCAATCGCATATTAATTTGGTTAAAGCTTCTCAAGATGGTAGGGTCTATGCCCCCAGAAGTATGGGGAAGCCAGTGCCGACTAAGGACCATTACAACAATTTTACTGCTTCAGACTCTCCTCGTGAATTTTACTGCTTCGGTCTCTTCTCCTGAAAACCCAGATCAACAAAAATGTGGCGTTGTGCAATATATAAAAACATTTTCCGACACCGTGTAATGGTGCTCTCGATCACGGAATGATAATCCAGTTTTTTTGTGCCTTAAGTGTAAAGCGTAATTTATTATTTATTGTTAAATTATTTGTTAAAGCGAAATTATGTTCTTTTTTCATGTTTCGCTCAGGTGGGGTCTGATCTTTAGAAGTTGTTTTAAAATTCTACCAGTTTGTCCAAAATGTGTAAAACTACAATCATTATATTTAATTTCAGAAACACTTGACTTCAATTAATATGTATAACCAACATGAGATACCATTTAACATCAATTTTCTGTTTAATCTTTAAAATTTTCAAGTCAAAATATTATTTATATTGAATTAATTAATTTAACAACATTGACTTTAAACAAAATTCAAGATTTATTTCCAATGAATTTCTAATAGATTTCTTG
Source organism: Diogma glabrata (assembly GCA_963693315.1). Classification (NCBI taxonomy): domain Eukaryota; kingdom Metazoa; phylum Arthropoda; class Insecta; order Diptera; family Cylindrotomidae; genus Diogma; species Diogma glabrata. Next base: position 401,261,952 of record OY856186.1, read on the forward strand.
TCATAACCTATATGCCAATATAACTGCTAATGGAACAGTTTTTAACTAATTCAGTTGAAATTAACTCGTTTAGGTTGAACTTACGATTTTAGTACTACCCCTAAATGTTCGTTATTCTTTTATCATTTTTAGACTATCATCTTGTTAACAATTAGATTGCTGTAATGTCTTTTGTTTTAAATTAACTTAATGTAAGTTGCAACTATACTTATCCTAGTGATTTCATTTCGGGATACAATTCTGTGCTCTCTGTGTTTTTATAAAAAACAGGGACCTTCGGTAGTATCCCATCTGGGTAATTGTTCTACATTTTTGATTACTTATTCAATATCCAAGGAACATTCCACCACATATTAATGCAAGGAAGTAAAATTAATTATCGAAGAATTCCAAAACCCACCTTGAACATTCTTGTAATAAACGCCTCACGACCACATCCAACAATAAATGTTATTACCAAAAATCAAAATTTTAACAATCAATTTAAGGAAACCAACATTTATGTTTTGTTATTTTTGAATCTGTTTAAACAATAACTTCCGAATCCAAAAAAATAATCATAAATTATAATTCTATAACAAAAGCAAATTATTCAAAAGAATGGTTTAACAGATACGACAATATGTTACAACGTTTTAGTCAAAATCAAACGTGATCTACATATAACTTTGTTTGTTATTTTGATTTTCTATTCATCACATAATATGAATTTTGTCGATTTTGAACGTCGATAAAATAATAATGGATGTAATGAACGTAGATTTGGAAATGAATTGATTTTTAATTAAATAATTTTGGTAAAGCTTCCTGGTCTATTGTATTATTTTGCAATCAACAAACGTAAACAAAAAGTGTAGTCAGTGAGGAATATGCTGCAACCGATGACGTAGATCTGGTTTTATAATATAATTTTTGTATCCACTGCTATACGAATGCTAAAATTTTATACGAATTTGTTATGAACCAAAATTATATATTTTGATGCAACTAAAACTTCAAAAACGTTAAAGCCAAAAAAAACGGTAAAACAGTTGCTAACTAAAAAACCAATTACTCAAATGATGACACTCAAAAGTTATGTCAGTTTGAAAGTTCAAATTTCCTTCTTTATCGACTCTGTGTCGTTCAATTTTGGCTGATTTCGAAGATTAGCTAGTTTCATTTTGTGTCATAAGCAATAATTAATTATCTATTATATTTACGTACCTGCATTAATTTAATATAATATCCGTTTTGATAACGTTTTTTTTATTGCAAGAACTTGACTCACAAAAACATGATAAAACAATTCATTATTATTTGTACTTAAAAATTTACTTAAAACGGCTAAAATAAATTTTATTAATTTGAATAAATATATTTAAAAAAAAACAAATTAAAAATATGTAAGTGTAAAAATTAAATTATATTACAATAATTCAAGGCAACAATAAAATCAATAAATAAATCATCACATATCGTAATATATAATTAATTAATTAATTATTTAATTAACTGATTAATTTAATATATATTAAAATAAAATAGCAGATGGAAATTATGTAAAAAAAATTAATAAAAGTAATTAAAATTTATAAGTTAAAATTTGATTGTTTTAATTAAAAATAAAAAGGAAAGGATCAAATCTGCAGACCTGGAGAAATGCAAATAAAATAGAACTTGTTAGGTCTCTCGGAACTTTAGGCTTGCCTGCTAAAATAAAGATGATTGTAACTCCCTAATGTTTTATTTCGTTTAAAAAACTTATTGCCGAAACCCGGGATTGAACCGGGGACATTTAGATCTTCAGTCTAACGCTCTCCCAACTGAGCTATTTCGGCGTCTGAGTTATACGATCATAAACTTTAATACAAAATAGAACCTAATAAATTACCTTTTCCTGGGTGGTTATTTTGTAGCGTTATCTCACTAGGTGAGATAAAAAGTGAGATAAAATATTTGTCTTTGATCGATTATATTGGATAAAAGAAATCATTTAAACATAATTTTTTTATCTCACTATTTATCTCACCTAGTGAGATAACGCTACAAAATAACCACCCTGGTTTACTTTCCCGCAAAGGAAAAAAATTGATCAACATGTTTAATCGGTCGACTACAGTTGAATCAATCTAGAAAGAAGTCAGTATGGGTTCGAACTAAACACATCTCCTGGAGATTTTATTTTTTAATTTTTATTTAGAAGGACTTGCCATGAGAGTTACACCTTCATCCTGTTAACAAAATAAACATTTAAACAAAGATTACGAACAACAATCAAAAATGTTGCTTAAAAACGTGCCGGACTTTCGAAAAGTGAAACAAACACATTCTGAGTGTTATTGTTGTTCGTAAGAGTATAGAAATAGAGGCGCAGAGTTATGAGATGATTATCATCGCTGAGTAAGAATACTCGGACGTCTAGATGGATGAAATGAGGTCTGTCTTGACCCCATATTGAAGACTAAATCAATACCCTTCAATTAAATTTTTAAATATGTTGGAAAATTAGAAGCTCTGGAATCTGGATATTCATGAAATGAAATCTAAGTTAAACAAAATAAGACGATTACATTCCTAAATCCGTTGTTCGATGCTTGACCTCATTTGCGAGACCGAATTGCTTCTTTCACTTTCTAGGAAGTAAAATAATAACAAACCATGACAATGTTAACTTGCATGGAAACACTAATATTTACGATAATGCGTTGACGTAAAAAATACACATGACGAGTTTGAACAAATAAAGTAAAAGCTACAATTTGTAAGTCTTAACAATAAACTTTAATAATTAAGTTGCACGCATAATAAAAAAACTTTTATGCATGAAATACAAGTTTGTATGAAAATTATTTTGAGTAAAAACAGATTTTTTTTTTTTAGTAAAAAGTGTTGTGTAGTAGGAATTACAAAATGTGTCACAACAACACATAGATACCTTTTAAGACCTCATAGGTCCCACAACAACATGCATCTTGAGGTGTTGGTGGACGCTTTTTTTAAATCTTTGTGGATTGAGGGCACTCGAGACTATTGATACAGGGAAAGCATTCCATTTGTACGATGTACGCACAATTGCACAAAGAAATTCCTTTGCATTTTGTTACTGTGGCAGTGAGTAATCCCAACAGTTTGACTACTTGCACAAACAGATTGACGAGTTGAACGCGGCAAAGAATATGTCTGAGGCATTATAGATCTGATTTCATCCGAACACTGCTGGTCACGATATTTATAAAAAACAACGAGATCAGCAACAGTGCGACGATGTTGTAGGGAATCAAGATTTAATGTTAAATTTCGATCACCAACAATTCGTATAGCATATTTATTTTTGTAGTATATTTATTTTTGTTTTCGCCGTCTTTAAGGTCGTTGTGAGCTTGATGTGAGCGAAAATTATGACGTCATTAGTGACTTTTTAACCGCGACCTCAACGACCATCGTCGTCAAGTGGAACATTTTGAGCGTTGTGAACGCTTAGTGGAACGCATCTAATAACGAAAATGTGTTTTCTGGGTTCATGCAAATATATACAAAAACAGGGAACTATTCTAATTTATAAACGGAAATTATTAACAAACAGGCTACTACGTTCGATGTGTTTTTATTCTAAAACATATTAGTTCATACAGATATAGATAGAGATTTTTGGGTTAAAGGAACGCTTAAGCCGGGCATTCACATACAATGGAAACAGAAACCGAAACTGAAACTGAAAATTTTCCGTTTCTGTTTCTGTTTCTAATTTGGTTGACGGTGGTGAATATTAAAACAGAAACGGAAACCGAATTTTGTTTGAGCTTGTGAATTTGTTATCCATTATGAATAATAAAATTGAAGAATAACAAAAACAAATAATTTTTATTTATTAAACCTATTTATTAAATTCAAAATTCAAAACTTTGTTACCACAATTAAAAATAATAATTAATATTATGTGACAGTTTCTGGTCATGTGACAGTTTCGGTACTGAAACAATTCAATTTTAATTGTTTCCGTTTCAGACAAAACAGACGAATTTTACGTTTCTGTTACGTTTCTAAATTCGGTTTCTGTTTCCGTTGCTGTCAAATTTGTATGAAATTCGGTTTCTGTTTCTGTTTCCGTTGTATGTGAATGCCCGGCTTTACCGGCAAGCAAAACTAAAAAAATTGAGTGTAGCATAAAGTCTGCCTCTTGCTAATTAACTTTGATAATCCTTCGATATTTGGAAACGTGTAATTTGTATTCAGTATTATAATTTAAAATTAATACTTGCCTTAAAAAATAAAACACTCTCTTGCAAAAAAAATATGTCAGGTGTGGGGGTTCGAACCCACGCTCACATTGTGAACCAGAGCTTAAATCTGGCGCCTTAGACCGCTCGGCCAACCTGACTATAAGTTTACTAATGCAAGGGGACAGTGTCCAGCATTTCGTCAAGAAAAAGAGCAGTTACTAAAACAAATGAGAGGCAAACATCCCATCCCACTATAGAGATATTAATCAATACTCTACCTAAAGATATTAAAAATAATGTTAAAATTATTTAGAATGCTGACATGAACCAAAATTAACAACACTACAGTACGAGGAGTCAGAACAGCAACATATCCGGTGGCAACAAAATCAGCAACCAAGCAAAAAACACATCAAACTTTAGAATAGTGTAATCGACACAAATCGACAACCAGAACAGATACCTAATAAATAACATCAATTAGCGCAATAACAACCCGATTAAGTATGTGGCGATAACTTCCAGTTCCACAATAATAAATAGTTCCAATAATAATAATTCCAACAAATAAAAATAACAAACATTTTCTTATGCACTGCATCGCGTTATACATATTGTATATATTCCATCGGTGTGAGACCAGCGTAATATAAAATAGATTTTCTCCTGGTGGAAAACAAGAAAGGTTGCCTGTTTTTTTTTTGAATGTCATGGAGTTCACTTCATACATCCATTGACTCGCTATATTTAAAAATGTCATTCTATTAAATAAAAAGAATGTTTGAACAATTATGTATTATAATCTATATATTCACAGATCAATGCATGCATTGCATTATACACATTATATATCTTAATCAATAACATCTCGATCTAAAAACAAAATAAGATATTCTGAATTTAATTCACGAAATATTTTGATACATGTACTACTGTGATTTCGATAGGAATAGCTAACCATACACGATAGAACTTATCCACGGACTTGTGTAGTGTTGACACTACTATGTGAGTATTATTGCACTTGGTCCGTCAGATCAATCCGCCGGATTTGGTCCGCTGTTCTCCACTAACATAAAATTGTTCACTGTAACGATCCGCGAACTAAGTCCGTCGTCGGACCGTGCCATAAACTTTTATTGCTACCTCCTTTGTTCCTATTTCGTAAGCTTTTACAGGGGTTTCATGAGCTCAACCATCGATCGGCCGAGCCAACTATGTCTTAAACATTTATTTGTCATCAGAAGTAAATAGTAAAATTTACCTCAATCAAAATTAAATTAATTGATCGTTTCCATCCCTAACCTCGAGGAGGTTGATGGTTTGCATACAGACTCTACTATCATAAAACTATACCGGGCAGAGGTCTCACCTGAAGGGTTAGACCTGATTACTTTCTTGCATCGGCTCATGAGCTTCATGGCAGAATATTTTAAATGCATTTATATTTTTTATGTTCAGCAGTATACTAAGTGTATCTGCTGTCAAAGTATCAATTGTATTTTCAAGTTATGACTATCTTAGATCGTCTCTTAAGGTCTCGTATTCAGGACAATCCAGAAGAACATGTAATGCAGTATCATCCACATCATATGTTGCGCATAAACCATTGTGCGTAACTTCAACTCGTTTCAAGTACCCTCTAAATTAGCCGTGTCCAGTTATAAACTGGACCATAGGACTAGTCAGAGTTACTTTTTCGGACCGAAAGCAAAAGTGCTGGTGAAAAGATGCGTATGCCTTCCCGTATCTGAGACCTCTCAACGTGTCTTCCATTCGTTGAGGGTCTCCGGTACATCACCTTTTTATTTGTGTCCTTTCAACTCTACTGTTTGTGTCAACAGCACGATTGTAATATTTGACCTTCTCCCTTAGAAGAAGGTCTAGAGGGATTGTGACCGCAATAACCAGAGTCGAGGTTGTAGAGATGGATCTGTAACCTCGAATCATGCGGAGCATATTTCGTTGGGCGCTTAATAACTATGCATTATGCTTAACGTTGGTCTACCAGTACCAACCAGATGAGCAGTATGATCAAATAGATTCCACAACAATCTAATAAATAAGACGCAGTTCTATCAAGATTCCACCATTTGTGAGACAACCTTGTGAAACTGAAACAAAGAAAGACTTAAATTTTTCCCATATCCGTGTTATATGACTTGAGACATCCAGCCTTTCAACCAACTCAACACTAAGTTATCTCGTTGAGCTAACCATTTTGATTATAATATCATTTACTTTAATGGTTGGCTCCTTGCTCTTTAGCTGTAGCGTAACAGTTTTTGCTCTAACAAGTTTAGCTTGTTTTTTCTGCACCAGGAGGTCATTTAATGGTTTAATGCTTCTTGACCTTTTTCTTATAATTGTTTTCTAGAATTTCCAGTAATAACAATTACTTTATCATCAGCGTACGCGACTTCTGAGACTTCAGGAACCGACCCTTGCGCGGCTCCTTTTGTAATAATCTTTTCCAACGAAGCAAAATCATAATTAATTATTGCCTTTCTCGTATTAAGATAATTATCCAGCAATCTCTGGAGATTAGCTAGATAACCGAGTCCTGTTAGGTAAATCATGACACTAGTCCACAACAGATCATCGAAAGCACCCGATATATCTAAGAAAATTCCACGACAGTACTTTTCATCGGTTGACTGGACTATTTGTATCAGTTTGCAGACTGCATCCTCGGTGTAGCGTGCCGTTCTACAACCATATTGCTTAACCGACAGCCCACCATTCGAATCAATGTAGTTTAAAAGTTTTTTGTTTATTACTTTTTCGAAGAATTTACCCAGAACTGAAAGAAGCATTATTGATCGATAAGATTTGGGGGTGGCTAAAGAACCTATCACTGGCTTTTGGAAGTATAAAAACCTAACCAATCTTCCACTCTTTAGGAAAGATACCATATCAGAGCCAGCTGTTGAAAAATAAGTCCTTCCTTCCTGTCTTTTTTCTTAATGGTAATCCTTCTAAAATTGACAGATTTTAAAAATTTTTCTATGTCCGGCATAAAATTTTGTATATGCAACGTAATATTGATATTTTCACTAAAAAACACTTAAAACATGAACACTTAGATGTTGAATCGAATTGACTGTCGGTCTGATCCTTAGTGGTGACATCCGACGAATCAAATCCGTGACAAATCCCCGGATCTGTTCTTCCTTTATCAGACGGATTTTTTGCAGGACGGGTTAAGTCTGAGGACAAATCCGCAAAACACCCGTACGTGTATGGTTAGTTAATGAGATCGTAAACTTCATTCGTTGTAAAGGGGAAATTTAAAAACAACAACTGAATAAATATGCTGATGCAACGTTCAAACGTATCAACTTCAAAAAACTACTTACTGCTAGAAACACAACACGGGCGAAATCGTCCGACGACGACGTTAGTAACATTAGAATACACAGGATACATACATTTCAAACACAACTACAGCGATAAACGAAAAAGTTTTTTTCGTCGGAGAAAATTTAGATTCTATTTCTAATTTATCGTCGGCGATGGTTATTGCCAGATATCAATTTTATTTTTATTTGGCTGCAAGGGTAATTTTTAATGTTATTGTGTCAGACCTTGGCCAACTGAAAAATATGATTTTCTGATGTTTTTCGCGTTTTTGAGGTTGTTATCGTGTTGTTTTGAGTTGTCAACTGAATTTTCAGTTTATGTTCAAAGTTCGGTTTTATTCATTTATATATTTTCATAATTTGTATTTTATTTTTAAAATTAGTTATTAGTAGAAAAATTATTATTATTTATTTATTAGTAAAAATTAGTTATTTTTAAAATTGAAATTTGTGAAATTCATTTTGATAAAGGACAAATTATTTTAGTTTATGCAATTTTATTTTTGACAGCTTTTCACGCTGACGCCTTTGTTGTGTTTACAACAGCGAAATTTTAGACGTTTTTTTTATCGTCCGACGTTATCGTCCGTGTTGTGTTTCTACCTTACTACATGCATACAATTCAATTGAGTTTGGTTGTGTCAAAATTTATGAAAAACTGGGCGAGCCATCTAGTATCATCTCCACATCAATATATGTATTTCAACATTTGTACATTCGTACAACTCTCCATTAGACCAAAATCAGTTATACTACCTCTCGAATAATCAGGTTTTAAGCCGGTTCCGTATTTGTAAAAAGGTTTAAGTCTGCTGTTCCATTTAAGATCAGATTTGCTTAAATTTACTTTTATCTACATCACCTCGAACAAATTTTGGTTGAATGCAACCATATTTTAAAATTTTTAGCGTTCCATTTGTGTTCTACCCAGAAGCTTGTTTGGGCCGCTTATTTGCTCCAAAAGAACGCATTTTACAAAACATTAAACTAACTCATATAAACTAACTTCAGTTCAATGGTTAAAAAAAGAAATAAATTACTAAAGTCACGTCAGTCAGGTCGACATTATTTCTCATTTTCATGTTAACAGTTTAGTTTTAGTTTTTCCTTCGTTGATTTCATATGTTTTAAATTAATTAGTTGCACCGTGTTTTATTTCGAATTATATAAAAATAAATAAATTTAATAATGTCGTCATCAAATTTAAGACAAATTCCTTTAACATGCAGTGGACATACTAGACCAGTTGTACATTTAGATTTTAGTGATATTACAGATTGCAGCTATTTTTTAATATCAGCTTGCAAAGGTATGTATCGTTTTATTCATAATATTAAAATATAATTCATTGTGTTTTTATTTATCGGAAAATTAATAAAAAAATATCCTTGGCCTCATTTATTCTTTGTTGAAATATAAAAATGTATTTTCTGAATTAAATTAAACATATCTAACTCATATATTTATTTAAAACTAATTAAAAATTGTATATAGATATAACTATAAATCTGTGATTCTTACTAAATATTGTACGTTTCAACCAAAATATTTAAGTTCATCGACTTTTTGCACAAAATTAGTGAAACTATTTATATTTTTAAAAGCAATTTTATTTAAAGTTTTTGTTTCATTTAAATGAATTTTATTAAATTACATTCAGAAACGCATTTAACCGGAAACAAATTATGTATCTAACTATAATTGTATATGTAGACGAATTTTGTACTTAAAGTTTTAAATAATATTAATTAAAACAACCAATTGCTATAAAATTATATAATTTTTGAGAATAAACGTTTTAACTTCATAAATTCCAAAAAAAAAAAAAAACGATAATTTAGAAATTTGTTAAAAGTGGATAAATGGTTATTGTTTTGTTTGTATTGTTGATATAAAAAATCTAATACGATTAACGTTTATTATAATTTTGATGATTGTATTCTCACGTGCAATTTTGTTTTGTTTACTATTCTATTTTTAATTTTTACTCTACCATTGGAATCAAAATTGAACTGCATAGGTGCGTTCTGAAAAAAACAACAATTGCATCAATTTTTCAATTGTTTCTGTTACTTCAGTCAAATCGAACACGGGTATTGTCTACAATTTGCACATGAACATATCAATTTGAGTTCTACAGATTTAGTCGTGTAGCATAACATAACTTCCTTGATGTTGGTATATGGATTAAAATGAGATATAACTGGCAATAGCAGTGGGCTGTCACTAACCAAGTCAAATAACATTTTCGTATGCTCGTGGTCGAACCTGAATTAGTCATTTCCTTGGTAAAAAAATGACCTTCCATTATTTCAATATAACTTTATCTGTTGGATTCAATCAATGAGTTAGACATTGTTGCTATGGCCCATTTTTCAGATAAAATTGAATCTGTAAATCGACTGAAAAATTTTAAGAAGTAAATTGTAACAGTTATGCTGAAATTAAAATTATATTCGGTACCTCACAATTCCTAAAATCAAAAAATTTTATCCAGAGATTTCATTCAGAAACGCCAAAGAAACCGTCGTTTTAATTTCAACAATTCTTAAAACTTGTTTCATTTCTTAATTTTTTGCGTCTTATTTTGAAATATTCTGCTAAGAAATATTTCTTTAAAATCTGAAAGCGTTCCTTAAAACCTCAGATCACATGGTTATTTGGGACTTGCAGCAAGATAGTGACTTTAGGTTAGACTCAGGTTGATTGAATTATCAGGGCAATTGTTGAAGTGGTCTACATCGTAAAGTGTGCCGTCATTTGCGGGACACTTGTCAACAATTTCGGGATCAACTCTCCTCATGTAGTGACCAACCGGATCTAAGTAGCGCTAAGATGGATCTGGTGCTGCGGGGTAGATGGACCTCTTCGGCAGCGACTTTTGGTGGTTTTCTATTTAGAACTCGATTTGGGGTGTAATTCCTTATTCGTCTTCAACAGCTTTGGCGTGGAGTGTTTTTAAGCAAGTTCTATATGTAAACTTGTCGATGTTACTAGTTTCCTGTTTATATCTGACATCATGCATAAACCACCTTGCTGTCCTCCTTATGTCTCAAAACTCCTTAAGTCTAAACTTCTCAAGATGGAAAAGTCTCTCTGCGTACTTATGTCTAAGCTTCTCAAGAGGAATCGGTCTACGTCCCAGAAGCACTCGAAATCCAATTGCGACCCAGGACCATCACAACAATTTCAATGAAAGTTGAAAATCTGTCGCTCCATTTTTTTATTTCACCATATTCTGTTACTTTATCTCAATGTCCACAAACTTTCACGTCAAACGATTCAACTTTGACAATGTGTAAAAAATTAGCATGGTTTTTGACAATATTTCCCACCTCGCTAAAAATTTGGATTTCGCACAGACAGGGTTGCATTGATTCAAATCATTTGATTTGAATCAGATTTAAATCAGTGATTTGAATCAGATTTAAATCAACTTGATTTTTTTTAATGGAAGAAATTTTAAAATTTTTTAAATAAATTCAAAAAAGTGGAAATAAAATTGGCATAAATGCTGAATGTACAAAATGTTGAAAAATTATGAACAAACTTTCAGTTTTAATCTTTAAAAAGCTGTGATGTTCTGTGATTAAATCAAACAATTTTACGAACAATAGAACAATAGAAAATCTAAATATAATCTAAATGCTATCATAAGTCGCATATCCGAGGAACTTTCCGAGGAAGGAAAACGTTTCTGGAGAAACTGGGTTTCCAAACTAAGATACTTTTCCTCAGTTTCGTAAGTTCCTCGAAACTCCGTTCCTCACGCGTCGCTAGAAAAACAATTAGTATTTGAGTGTAAAAATAGAGGAACTAGAAACCACAAATATATTTATCTGTGAAAAAACTCTTTCTTTCTCACCTTCCCCCTCAAATTAATATCACTAATAGTGTATTCTTTTCGGCTGTACCGGACAAGTTCTAACACCGAATTATCGAATTTTGCATTCTTTTGGAATGAATTTCAATACCAAAAAAATAATTCGGTGTTGGAACTGTACTGAAATTTATTCGGTACAGCCGAAAAGAATACACTATAAATCTAATGACCTGTATAAAGCCGTGAACTTAGCTTTGGAAGCTTCAATACAATTCTGAAGATATTTTAGAATGTTAAACCTGAAATAAAATGCTTTTTGATATCAAAAGAAAACCCTAATGCTTGGATTCTAGTTACTAGATTTTACATATAAGGGATATAAGTAATAAGATCAATTATTCAAAAATTTTATAATTTAAAATGATATCTATATAAAACTCAAAAAAATCCGATTTAAATCAAATAAATCTGATTTTTTTAAAAAAATCAGATTTTTATGCAACTGCCTTTATTAACAAATTTATTCTGTCTTAATTAACAAATGTTTATAGAATTGAAGATTATTGTAAAATACAAAACTAACTGAAAGTACTAATGCTATTCTTATGGTTTTAATTTATTAAAAAAATTTCTCCCTTCACGTTCTTTAAACATGTCTAGGTATCGACCGAATTCCTTTTCTGTGTTAATTTCGAGTTTCGACCTTCTTATACGATTGATTTTTTTATTTTTTTTGCGATTTTCGAAAATTATGGAACGTATCTACGTAGAACCCTCTATGCAATTTCGTATCTTTTGTATACAAATATTTTTATGCATTTTTCTGAGGAACGTATCTACCGCACAAAAATAGAATTAAGTTCTTAGAAATTTTATGATACTCAAAAATTTCAAGAAGAAGTCCAAAATAATATATTTTCGTTTATTTACAAATAAATGTCATCTCATCAATTTGCCTGTTTGCACTAACCGACTGAAAAGTAATACGGGTAAAAGAATATGTTTGGACCACCTGATTTTTACCGACTGCTGTTGGTAACGATATTTATAAAAAACGAGACGATGCAACATTGTGACGATGTTGTAAAGAACAAGATTTACAAATGTAGAACAGCGCACTTTAGCGTAATTTTTGCAACATAAGCCGCGTTCGATTTGACTGAAGGAACTGAAACAACTGAAAATTGTTGTAAATGTAATTGTTGTTGTTTTTTTAGTTTATTCAGTTATTTCAGTCAATTCGAACGCACCTTCAGTTTCGCTGCTTTGGAATTCTTTGCCTTCTTGAGCTTTCACTGATAATTTTAATTTACATAAACCTTAGTTAGCATGGTATCATCGGATATTCAAAACCGTTAATTTATAATTTATTATAATTCCAACTAAACATGACTTACTTTGTATGAAGAAAAAATGGAAGCCGAAATGTATGGGTCAGTCAGAAAAGTTTGAATCAACTTATTAATTGTGGTATGAAAGCCGAACGCAATGAACTTGTTAATCAAGTTGGCATGCCAGATTCGAAAAAATGCTTTAGAGATGTCTATGTGGATTCACCAATTTTGCCAATAATGCAGTTGAATTGACCAACTTCCATCACGAAGGATAAATACAGGATTTATATAAAATTTGTAGAAATTGTAAAGTGGTTTTGAAATTTTTTTAGAATAATAAGGGGAATGTTCTCCAGACGGGAGGCTTTGTTTTTGTTTAACTCTGAAAAACTGCGAAAACTTTGGGTTTGGAATGAAGTTCTTTTTCATAAAAATCCTGATATTATATTAACGCCTGAAGGCTGGCTTTGGGATATTTCCTTAGGAGTTTCCAGAACAGCCGAATATCAAGCAAACCGTTCCGCAAACATCGTAGCTTTCCTTCCGCGCTTCCGATATTATTCTATAATTTGGTACTAAAATTTAAAGAATTAATGACACCGTCATAACTTTTGACAAAAATTGGCATAGTCGAAATTTTTGCCGCTTTCGCTCTTTGTCAATTTCGGTTTTTTGTTTTCGATTATCTGATGTGATATTCTGTTGGCTTTTAGATACTAAAGGATCGATTTATGAAATTTTTTAATGAGTATTAAATAATCTAGGTTTATTTCTAAGGGCAAATTTTTTTGATAAAATTGGTTGTGTAGTAGGAATTACAATATGTGTCACAACTCACAATAACACATAATAACCTTTTAAGACCAAGGTCCCACAACAACATACGTTCAAAGGTGTTGATGGACGTAAATCTTTCTTTTTTTTTTTTTTTTATTTTTTGTTAAAGAATGGATAACTAAACAAAAATCCTATCACTGACAAAATATGACATAGGCCAATATTTTATGATAGAATAGAGAAAATAAAAGTAAATTAAAAAGTAAATAGCAAATTTTTACAAAAATTTGCTGAAAATAACAAAAATGTAGTTGCCAATAATCCAGCCGGTTACATATTCCTTGATCCTGTGACGCACTGTCTTTCTTGAAGATTAAAGCCCACACATAGTTATATGAAAGCTCGTTTCTTCAAGGAAGCAATAGCGTCTCATCATCAAGGATTATTTCACAGCTAAGATTGAGGGTGTTACCGTTGACTGAATACAGTTCATCCGCCACCACCCCTAAGATGTCACCTTGGCTAGTGATATCTCACTGCTATTGCCAGTGGTATGTGATATCTCACGTTAACTTGTATGTCAATAGCAGGGACTGGAGTACGTGAGGTTGTCACAGCCGTAAATCAAAAATAAAAAAAAATTTTAAAACAATAAAAACTGATCCCTCCATGAGGTTACTCCCTCCACGCGGTTACCATTATTTTATTAATACCGAATTCAATTGTTTTAGTAATGTTTTGACCAAAAACATTTACATCTTCAGTATAAAAACAGACGATCGAAAGGAAAACTTCGAAAAAAACTATGGCAACCATTCCACTTTTGAAAAGCAAAATATTTGATCGGATTTGGAAACTCTGAAAACTCTTCAATTTCCAAAACTTTGTATACCTTTGTGTACATTTGTTCAAATTAAAATAATATATGTCGTCAAAGAATATATTTTCGGTGTTTTTTTACAAAATTATTAGTTTTATTTTTATAAAAAGCTGGGGAATTTTCATATTTCTCTTCTGGAAAGTCATGGAATTTCGTTTTGAAAAAAAGTGGACATTGTGGTGTGGCAACTAAATGTCACCTAATTACACACTAAAATCACCTACATTTCGAGACCAAAACGTTACTAGTCCCACACAATAATCTGCTTGCTCCCCACTAAAAAGATATAGTTGCCACAAAAATTGACCATCCATTTAAAAAATTGGTCAACATCAACACTTCTTCACCCCAGAAACACATCCAAACGTAAAGTAGCTACACAAAAATGTTGTAGCGGACACTAAGGAACTATAAAAAAAACACAACTCTTGACCATCCACCATCAAAGAACCTCTCAAATTTAGATATAAGAGTTATTAGTGAGAATCATTTCTTGACTAAAGCCGCAATTAGACTATTGCAGAACTCTGCAATATTTCTGCAATAGTCGTGCAATGTTTGTGTCTAAAATATTCATTGCAGAAAAGTTTGACAATGAACTCATTGCAAAACATTGCAATGAGTCATTGCAATGTTTTGCAATGAGTTCATTGCCAAACTTTTCTGCAATGAATATTTTACACACTACCATTGCAGAAATATTGCAGAGTTCTGCAATAGTCTAATTGTGGCTTAAGTGTTCGCCAAAGTTTAATAGAAAATAGTTATACCCACAGGTTGCTAAAATATGGGCTATTGTTGCTCAATCATAAATATTTGCCGATGCTGCAAAAAGTAACACCAGTCAGAGACAACGCGATTAGTTTTTTATTGACAAGCTGAAAAGTTTATTCAGAGAAATCGAAAACGCATGCTTTCAAACAGAAAAATTCAAATTATCTGAGAGTATAGTTACTCACAAAAATGCTAATCAAATCTGTAAATATTTCAGTCTAGTGAATTATAATTCTAAAACCAGGTAATGGTGAATCTTCATTCATTGGTCGGGGTTGCTAAAAAGTTGACATGTGTGATGTGATAAGATCTACAAGCATTCTGCTTCAAGAGGTATCTGGCATCATCTTTACTAAACTACATGGAATCATCTGCTGTTGTCAATGTGTGTCTTTTTTGATCTCTGATTTTTCTTGTCCTTTATTTTGGGGCAGTTTTTACAATTATCCGTTGGTATGCCGTTGAACAGCGATTACAGCGTTGTCTGTTTTGCGTTGCGGCAAGAACAGCCGTTTAATGGTTTTCCATGAGTTTTTGCATTGAAGTTGAACATTCTAGGTGTTTTCTCCACTTATTGCGTATGTTGTATAGTTAGTTACACAAATTTTAAATATGTATCAAAGCAGTTTTAGCTTCTATAAAGCAGTTCCCAACTCTAATACACCTGTAACATGGGTGGACGCTGACCCATAAATAAAAATTGAAATTATATTATATAAACCTGTTAGTGTTAACACCTCAAAAAATAGTATTTACTATTTATTGTATGATTAACTTTTGAAATCCTCTAACTTAGTGATAGATTAATTGAAAAGCCGATTTCTAAAAAAAAATTTACTTGTTTACCAAAAAGTTTTGCATGAAAGGCATAATTCAATTGCATATTTTGTTCAAACAAAATGTATCAAGTGTCGAACTTCAATGCTAAATATGTTGATCTTATCAATAAAAAATTAATTTAAAAATTTCGTTTGCATTGAATCAATGGTAATACAAAATTAGATTTGAGTTATGACTAATTATTATTCGTTCATTGCACATTCATTGTTATTAAATTAACTTCCACTAACAATAGGTGCTCATTGTAATTTAAATTGTCGAATTCAAAATATGCTCGTAGCAAGGTTGCAGTAAACAAAATTTATCAGTTTTTTCCTATCAACTTTGCGCTAAAATTTAAATAAATTATTTTGTCATTATAATTTCGTTCTGAATAATAATTCAAAACAATCCAACATCGGGTTGATGTCTTAGAAGAAACAAAAAGTTATCGTAAACTGGAGTCAAGACAAAACGTCAATAATTCGTATCTTTGTTTTATTTTAGAAATAAATCATCTGTTTTTGTTTCAAACCAACTAGTGTAAAAATTTAATTTGTGAAATTATTTATATAGAAAAGTCTTTACTTCATTTTCTGTGATGTTCGCGATGAGCTTTCACGCAAATTAATACTTAAAATATTTTTTTCATTTTATACTTTTCTATCTATACAACACTAAACTGGATGATTCGTAGGATACGAAAAGTGCGTGTTTTTCTAAACCAACACTTCCAGGTTAAGAATAGGATTAATTGATAAACTAATAATGGTGTTGTAGTGCCAGCACATAAACATGATATAATAAACTTACTACATAAATCCAAAGGCATAAAATACGAACCGACTAACTTCGGTTATAATTGATAATCATATTAGTTAAACACCACCAACGAGTCTTACATCTAAAAAATATGATATACGAGTCATACATCTAAAATGCCGGATTGTGTCTAATAAATCATTACGAGGAGAAGTTTTGCTTATCAGGATTTGCAATACATACTTGTATTCTGAGATAGAATGAACTTTGAAACAAATATTCATCAAATGTTTAAAGGTATTACCTTTTACCAAAATTTATTTTTCAAATAATTTTTACAAAATACATGTTCATGTATTTAAATTTCTCCTTGAGTATAGAGCCAGTTCTTAAACACCAAAAGATCTTGAAATAATTGCCAAGGAGGCTAAATATCTACCTAGAATAACTTACAATAAAACGAACAAACTCACTGACAAGCGTGTTTGGGCAATAAAATTGTTTCCCCAAATTTTGATTGATTTTAAAATTGCATTTTTAATTCTACCAATTGCCTGCCTTGACTTCCAACAATTTACTTACCTTGATTTCTAAACATTTATTTTTTCCGTATATTTTTTTCTTTTTATTTTATTCGTTAATAATTATAATTTCAATTTTGTATTCAGCATAGCATTAATAAATTTGCCGTTGTTCATATTTTTGTATTTTAGCAATAATCAACGTATTTTTACTTTTGCATTTAATAAATATTATAGACATGGTAATTTTTTTAATTTTTCTATTAAATGCAAATTATGTATAATAAGTAATTATAAACCAGCCTCTGGACACATTATTTTAATTTATGTATTATGATGGTTACTTTAAATAATCGGCCAGGAATTCTCAAAACATTTGCTTTAGCCTTCTTTAAATAATAACAAACATAAAATACAAAGAGGTTGAAATTTTAAGGCTCTAAGATATCAAGACTTCGGTCTTTGTCAAGGTTTTATTAAATAGTTTTCGGTAGAAGGCTTTTATGGAAACATTTTTAGTTTCTGACAAAGATGTGTATTAAACATAAAGCTGTAACACATAAAACTATAACATCAATATCAATGCTTTGTCGGAAATGGGTAAATTATAACAGATTATAAATTAAAATAATCACCTTAAATGATAATATATTAACCTTTCCATTTAACTTTCAACAATTTCAACATTTGGAAAAAACATATTATCTAACAACTTATATTTTCCATTAGTTCAGGAAAGTTCTCAGAAATTCCCATCGTTTAGCTAATTGCCTCTTTTCAATAAGTTCATCTAAGATGAGCTGACATTTTTCAACTCAACTGCTCCTTTTAGTTCAGAAAACTTTCTATTTAACAAATACGTTTCTTTTCAATAATTACAACTTTTGTGAAAAACGACATTTAATCCAACAGTACGTGATCTTTCTTTACCTAATTGTTACTTTTACCTCTACCCTTACTTTGTTCAATTTGGTCAAAATCTTTGAAAACTATGGAAACTACTCAAAAAAGTTATGTACCAAATTTCATCGAGTGACAAAACTCTAGACATATTGAAGTTTCAAATTAATATTTGTATAAGAAATAAACCCTTCTTCCCTCACTCCTTCATTTTGACCAACTTTTTCCAAAAACATTCAAAACTGTGAGAAATTACAACAAAAGCTTATGTAGCGAGTTCCATTCAAATTAATTGCCATGATTTTAAGTTTTAAATCAACAGTGGTTCGGAAGTCCCTTTGTAAAATGTTGTCGAAAACCTTTCAGAACTATGGAAAAACCGCAACCAAGCTAATGTTTTAAGATTATTTAAAATCGACTAACAAGACTTAGAGTTATTGACGTTTCAAATAAACATTTTTATGGGAGCTCTCTTCTTTGTCTAACGGTGCTTAAAAGCTTACAAAGCTATGGAAACACCAAAAGCTTATGTACCGACCGACTTTCATCCAAATCAAATGACAGTTCTTGAAGTTATTCCAGTTTTAAATAAATAGATGCTTGGGAGATCCCTTAGTCCAATTTAGAACAAAATCTTTTCAGATCGCTACCGCCACCCAAAGAAATTCAAAAAAAAGTTATTGAAACTTTCTCAGTTTTTTCGCGTTTTCATTGCAAATGACGGCCGCCAGGCAGACGAACATTGTTTTGCTTATTTAGACTCTTTATGGTACAAATCGGTTGGGAAATGAGAATTGTTAAAACAATTGGTAAAGTTTTTTAAAATTTTCTCGAGATTGTAATACTTTGGTCTTTCAGATGAAAATAATAAACACATAAACCCACACAATTTTAATTTGTTTGATTATAGCATCAACCAATTTAATTAAACGTTACAAATCACATAGTTTCGACAATGTAACATGCAAAATATTTCGATAATATAACATGCACGTGCTGGTCAGATTCTGTTTTACAAACTTCTTGAAGCTTGTTTAGAAAATGTGAAGGAATGCAACAAGGCAGTTGCGAATACAAACAAATAATCACTTGCTATGTAAAAACTACAAAATATTCACTCATCTCTCACAGTTTGGAAACTTCATACGGTGAAATATCAAAAATAAATTTGGTTGAACCACCGTTTTGTGAATCAGTTCCGACAAGAGCACATGCATTTTTCTCGATAAAACTGATTATTTTAATATATTTATTTATCATAGGCTCAAATACGCCTACAACTCTCAAACTAGATAGTTTATAGACTGTTTCGGACTTAATGGGAAATCCTTGGTAGAGGTACTAGACAAATTAATCGAATCTGCAACAAATCATCAAAAGGTTGTCGGCGTTTTTTTTGTCGCCAAGATATAAATATGAATGGTAACAACCGACAACGTTGAAATTCAGTTTTTTGGAATTTAAAATTTGATTAAACCTGATCTTAATTTGATAAGAAGATTTGTGTCATACAATGAGGTTGTAGTGACCAAACTATTTACTTTTTCAATTTACATGATTTATATTAAAATTTAATATAAGACCCAGATTTCTTTCCTGGATAGTTTGAAAGATTAGATTCGTTCTCAGGCAGTACTACGAGTCTGTGAGAGTTGAAGCACATAGAATAATTCAAATTATTACAAACAGATTAGGGTTAATACGACAACATCGCTTATAATGAAGATAAGCAACAATGAAGAAGGTTGCAACTTAAACGGGTGACCGCTTGGGAACAACATCAAAAATGAAATATGTTTGAATAACGTCGAAGTTAAAATTAAAGTTTCCTTATCCAGCAGCCCTGGAAACTGGCTAGGATTTGAAGGCCCAATCACCCATTAATCCAAAATTCAAACGATTCAAAAAATGTATGCTGGAAATATAAATACAGCAAATCAGAAACGGAAAAATAAAATATCGACCCTTTTCTATCGTACCTGGACCCGAGTAGGAAACTGGAACGTCAGAACTCTAACAGAATCATCGAGACTAGCACAAGTTGAGAAAGTAATGGAAGAATATAACATCGAGATACTAGGACTACCAAGTAAGATGGAAAAACAGCGGAGATCTAACAACAAGCAAAGGAAATTGCATGATGTTCTCTGGTAAATCCAAAGACCAACACACATGAACAAGGCGTAGCAATATTAACAACACCCAACGAAAAGAAAGCACTTCTCGAATGGAAACCAATCAGTAGCAGAATAATAACAGCAAGGTTTAAATCGAAAATTAATAATCATACAGTGCTATGCACCTACCGAAAAAGATGATGATGCAGATGATGCAATAAGAGATGAATTCTATGAACAGCTTCAAGTAACGATAGCTAGTGCACACCGAAAACCGAAATGACATCAAATTAGTACAAGGCTTCCCTTTTAATCGTCATTGTTTTTATACTGACGATTGAAAATGTTTCTGCTCGAAACTTTACTGAAACCATTCAATTCGGTATTAACAAATTCGTTCCCTTTTCAATAATGAAACCCCAACAAAAATATTTGTTTTCGAAGGCAGCAAAATTGGCTCTTAGAAACAAACGTAGACTATTTAATATTTGGATTCATAACAAGAATCCTGTTAATCGATCCCAATATTTAAAGGCCAACTAAATATCAAACCAGATAATTGAAAACGAAAAGGACAGAGTCAAAGTTAATTCTTTAAATTCTGGTACTAAATCTTCTATCCCCCCTATCATCGATGGTGACTCAATCGTTACTGATCCTGCAAGGAAAATGTCGAAAGACTTTTAAGGGGGTTAAACAATAACAAAGCCTTCGGTCGGGACAACATTCCTCCTGTTATTCTAAAAACATTTTCAGAAGAACTTGCACCAACTCTCACCAAAATATTTTATAAATCCTATAAATCTGGTATTTTTCCACCCTGCTGGAAGTTGGCCAATGTCCAGCCTGTCCCAAAAAAAGGAACGAAATGTGATATTTTAAATTATAGACCAATAGCATTTCTCCCAGTCCTGTCTAAAATATACGAGCAAAATATTAATTCACACATATCCAAATTTTTGGAAGAGAACCCCATTTGATATCTGACAGCCAATACGGTTTTAGAAACAAAAGATCAACAACCGATCTATTGAACTAACATCTTTGGAATAGCATACTTGAGAAAGGTGGTGAAACGTACGTACATCTCGGTATCTATAGATGGCTTCTCTTCTGAGTCCAAATTAGTTAATGCTGGTGTACCCCAAGGCTCAGTTTTATCTCCCACTTTATTTTTAATCTATATCAACGAACTGTTGCAAATCACCAGTAACCCAATAAATAGTTTTGCAGATGATAGTACACTGCTCAAGTCATTCGTCCCCTATCTTCAAAGGGTAAATGCATGAACGAATAAATCCCGCCCGGAGAGACGCTGCCATAAATGTAAACGAGGACCTAAAAAAAGTCGCCGATTGAGGTGAAAAAATTTGGTCAATTTTAATTCCACCAAAACACAGCTATTGATTGTTTCCAGATCAAAGACCGAGTTGCCCAATGATATTTCAATTAATATGTGTGGCGACCAAATAGACAAATGTGAAAACATTCGTTTATTGGGAGTCACAATATCCAATGACTTACTAGAACGATCATATAATGGCCATGGCAAAGAGCGCATCAAGAAAATTCGGCCTCCTCAATAGATGTAAAAAATATTTTTCTCCGTATCAATTACTCCACATTTATAAGTCCTATATTCGTCCCTGCATGAAGTATTGTTGTCAAGTTTGGGGTGCTGCATCTGTTACCATCTTGGGTCTTTTGGACTCTGTTCAAAAGCGTGCTATACGAATTGTTGGTGATCGAAATTTAACATTAAATTTTGATTCCCTACAACATCGTCGCGCTGTTGCTGATCTCGTTGTTTTTTATAAATATCGTCACCAGCAGTGCTCGGATAAAATCAGATCTATAATGACATATCCTCAGATATATCCTCTTCCTCGTTCAACTCGTCAATCTGTTTGTGCAAATAGTCAAAGTGTCGGGATTACTCACCTTCACAGTAACAAAATGCAAAGGGATTTCTTTGTGCGTACATCGTACAAATGGAATGCTTTGCCTGAATCAATAGTCTCGAGTGCCTTCAATCCACAAAGATTTAAAAAAGCGTCCACCAACACCTCAAGATGCATGTTGTTGTGGGACCTATAAGGTCTTAAAAGGTATCTATGTGTTGTTGTGACACATTTTGTAATTCCTACTACACAACACTTTTTACTAAAAAGAAAAAAGGTGATTTCAATGCCAAAATTGGAACCGATAACACCCGAATGGAATCAGTCAGAGAAATGTGCACTAGAATCAACACGTAACAATAATAGAAATAGAATCATCGACTGTTGTGTCATAAATCATTCATAGGAGTTCCCACACAAGAACATGCACAAACAAAACTTGAAACATCGCCAAATGGACGAACAAAGAATCAGATCGATCATGTACTAGTAAATAAGAAGTTCCTATGCTTATTACAAAACGTCAGAGCAAAGCGATAAAAATACTAATATCTTCAAAGAATCGCACCTGCTCAATCTACCAAACAACGACACCACCAGCTTTGATGAAAATTCGGAACAAATTAAACAGGCTTGCATCAAAACTGCTACAGATGTGCTTAGATACCAAGAAAACTCCCGGAAACCATGGGTTAGTGATGATACTTGGAAGAAAGAGCGTCGTCAGCTCAAGGTGCAACTCTGTCACCAGAATACAACAGAAATCCGAAGCAACTAAGAGATTACAGCGAAATAAGTTAAAAAGATGGCAAGGAATGATCGCAGAAGAAAATATTCGCAAGACAGCTGAAACAACAGCATCTAATATAAACATGCGCACACTTCACAAATTTGTGACCTTCCTAAATATACAAATACATACCAATAAATATACAAACACAGAATACTTTGAAGACAACTACGAACAAAATAAAGAAAATTTACGGTTTCCGGATGGGCAACTATAACGAAACTATCAGTACCCATCTACCTACGTAACGGGAGATTGGGAGAGAGAGATGCCATACAGAAACTCAATAACAGCAAAGCTGCTGGTAACATATCAGCAGATGTAGCTAACATATCAGCAGATGTAGCTAACATATCAGCAGATGTAGCTACAACAGCTGAAGCTCTTTCACCACTATTAGCTGATGTGTGGAACAAAGGTAAAATACGAACCAAATGAAAAGAGGGTTTAACCATAACAATTCCAAAGAAAAGTGATCTAAGAGAATGTAAAAACTGGAGAGGTATATCTCTGCTTAACACCACCATGAAAATACTAGCGACGATCATTCGCTCAAAGAATATCTCAACATGATTTTTAACTATCGCACTAAATCTTAGAATGTCACTACAGGGAGAATAAACGTGATTAAGAAATAATGAAAACAATATATTTCTATTCTATTCTATAAATTTCCGAGGGTGCTGTTACATTTCCATTGATCATTTTGTGGCAGTGATCCGGAATTAGTTTTCTATCAACAAATGCAAAAATTTGTATGAAATAAAATTTCACCCTCATTGTTTAAAATAAAGTTAACATGCAAGAAATCATTTAAAATTTGGAACTCAAGCTTAAGATTAGCGGAAACGCTCCTGTTATACTTTCTTTTGTTTCAGATTTAGATTCACGTAATCGTGTAAGAGATTTAGATCTGCGATATAATTTAAATCAGCTTTAATGGTTCGAAATATCCTATACAACTTAATATATCGTTAAATTTATTCAGATTATCATATTTGACCAATCCTAGTGGATTGTCTAAGATCATAACATAAGATGATAGTAATGTTTTGCTAGGTAGGCGATCATTGTTTTTGTATATGCTGTTAAGTTGTTTTGTGCCAGATGAAACAGTCAAAGCATCAAGTGAAAATGAAACCAATCATCACTATTCAATTTTCAGTCGATCATGACAAGATTTCAACCCTTCATAAATAGAACTGGATCATTATCGATCAACAAGCGTAGTAAATTAATGAACTCCATCATTTCGCAATGCACGCTTTCAGTACGGTTGTATTCAGTGTAAATATTGTTAATGAAGATCCATTGGCTACCACAATCATGTAATATTATTACTTTCTTTAATATTTTTTGTTGCTAGGACAACACCCCCTTCTTTTAATACTAGATTGTCTCCATGTCGGTTACGACGATACACTGTATAGTTCGAAGTAAAAATGACATGGAAATCGTTACACAGTTAAATAGTGTTATATTTACTGCTTATTCTGGTGTTGTGGTAATATAAAAAAAATAGTTGGTTGTATTTCCAGAAGCAGATGAAAAAATTCTTGATTTTATTATATCTGATATGTTCGAATAATTATAGTAGATGACGAGGTAGGAATTTAATAAACAGGATTGAGGTTTGTTTAATGTTTCTGTACTGTTTTCAGTTGAACATGAGGCGTAAACGCAGAATCTTTTAGAACAAGCTTAACACATTTCACGCTCGTTATACTTAATAATTCATTAACCCATAGAATCATATCCAATAATTCAGTAGAAATTTCAAATTCTGAAACATGAAACCAGCTACCAGGTTTTAGGATCTTAGCTTTACCTTTGGGCTTTATGTGGTGTCATGGATAATGTAGAATTGTATGCTTGGTGCACACGTTACACGCCAATTTAATTTTATGTAACTGATTTTGATTCTCACTTCAAATAAAACACTTTTAAATTTTATTCTAAAATTTTGTTATTTACTGAAATTTATTTTTTACTTTTGAAATTTGTTTATTTGTAGAACCATTGGTTGGTAAAACACTTTTTTGACTGAATATTATTTTTTATAAAACAAAACTTATGAACTATATCAAATGTCTTAAAATTATTAACAAAGGAAAATGATAAATAAATAGGTAGATTTTTATTTGAAATCTACCTAAAAACATTATTGGTATCGTATAATATCTTATAGTTTTCAAAACTGAATTAGGGCGGTATTAAAATCATAAAACAATAAAAGAATTTGTAGTTTTAACTACAATAAAATAAGTAGAAAAAAA
The DNA here is from genome assembly GCA_963693315.1 of Diogma glabrata. Lineage (NCBI taxonomy): Eukaryota > Metazoa > Arthropoda > Insecta > Diptera > Cylindrotomidae > Diogma > Diogma glabrata. The sequence goes on from OY856186.1 coordinate 401,287,190, forward strand.
GGATCAACATTTTGAAAGATGTTTTATCATTTTATGAGTTTTGGCGACAAACTTATTTAGTATAATTACATAAAGATCGTATTTGAAACTATTTTAGACCTTAAACCATATGAAAAATCCATATCACACTTACATTAAAATAATAAATCATAATTTGAGATGCAACATGCCGCCGCCTTTGAACGATCTAAGTTCAAAATTATTGAATGCTTAAAATTTACCTGTTCACTAATTGTTTTGAAAATTGTTAAATTATTTTAAGTAATTGAATATAAAAAAAAAAAAAACTTAATAAATACTATTCTAATTTTAAATTTGTTTGAATCAAATTGTTTCTTTTGTTTTCCTCTTTTTTCCTTAACAATAATGTACTATAAATGCTATTAAAATTATTCCGTAATATCTATAGGTAAAGGATATAAATGCTTGACTGCTCGTTTGTAAATTCCATCAACAGTTTTCACGGTTGCAACTCTAATCACGTTATCATTTCCTGGAAAAATTTCAATAATCCGTCCAAGCTTCCATCGATTAGTTGGAAGATTTTCATCCCTTAACAATACCATCGTTCCGATTTGTAGTTTATTATCATTTCCTTGTTGCCATTTGGTACGTTTTTGCATTTCGTTTAAGTATTCATTTTTCCATCTTGACCAAAAATGTTGCTTTATGTTCTGTATGTGTTTCCATGTTGATAATGTATTGGTTTGAATATTTGTTAAATCTTCTTCCGGCGGGTGTAGTAAGGTATCACCTATCAGGAAATGTGCGGGAGTGAGGGGAATCAAATCGTTGGGATCTGAGGATAATGGTGTTAGTGGACGGGAATTTAATATTGATTCAATTTCGACAATAAATGTATAAAACTGTTCGTATGTAAAAAGCGTTTCGCCCACACTCCTATGTAAATGGTATTTAAATGATTTTACCCCCGCTTCCCATAATCCACCAAAATGTGGGGATCCTGGCGGGGAAAAATGCCAATTTATTCCTACTTCTGTCAAATACTTTTTTAAATTTGTTTTGTAATCATCAGATAAGAGAAATGCAGTTATTTCTTTGAATTCATTTTTTGCACCTACAAAATAGGTGGCATTATCACTAAATATGTTCTTCGCTTGACCTCTTCTTGCAAATAATCTTTTGATAGCAGCAATACAAGCTTCAGTGGTTAAATCAGTAACGAGTTCTAAATGTATTGCCTTCGTTGCGAAACAAATAAAAACTGCAACATATGCTTTGATTTTCTTCGTATTTCTTAACTTCTTTTCTTTCAAGTAAAATGGTCCACAATAATCAATACCTACATTACTAAAGGGTCGCGCTGGTGTAATACGATGTTCCGGTAAATTACCCATTAAATATTTCGGTTGTATAGGATTGTTTTTAAAGCAACGTACGCATTTTCTTAAAATATGTCTTGTCATGTTTTTGCCGTCGATAGGCCAGTAATTTTGTCGAATATTATTTAAGGTTGCTTGGAGACCTGTATGTCTGTATCTTTCGTGTTCATGTCGAATTATTAATTTTGTTACATGATTTGATTTTGGCAATAAAATTGGATATTTTTGATCAAAACGCAAATGTGAATTTTTTAAACGACCTCCAACACGCAAAAGCCCATCGTCGTCTAAAAATGGATTTAGATTTAACGTCGTGCTACGTTTGTTCACTTTGTTGTTTTGTTTTAGATCATGGATTTCCTCTTTAAAATTCTTCTCTTGTAATAAGGTTAGTATTCGCAATCGCGATGCATTTAATTCCTCAACAGTAAAATTACCTTTAACTCTAGATTTTTTCTTATGATTTTTGACTAATCTTAAAACAATGGCAGTGAAATTTATAAGCGAATTAAGTGTCGAAAATCTCTCAAAAATGCACTCCGGATTTATTGTTGATAATAAGACACACTTTTGGCGAATCTCTGTTGTATCAACATCCGTTAAATCTATGCACGACTTCTTCCAATCGTTTTCATGCAAAGAAAGCCAAGTAGGACCATTGAGCCAATGTGAATTATTTATAAAGATAGAAGGCAATTGTCCACGCGAAATAAAATCAGCTGGATTGTCAACTGTTGAGATGTGTGACCAACTTCGCACTTCTGTTTTTTGATGAATCTCTGATATTCGATTGGCAACGAAGGTTTTTAAAATATGTGGGGAGGAATTTATCCAATTGAGAACTATAGAAGAATCCGACCAAAAATTTACCTTAGTAAATTGCATATCAAGAGAAGTTTTTGTAGATTGAAAAAGCCGCGCTAATAAAACTGCGGCACACAATTCAAGCCTGGGTACAGAAACGGTTTTTAAGGGAGCCACTCTTGATTTTGAACAAAGTAGTTTTACAACAATCTTGTTGTTACTATCAATTGATCTCAAATAAATGCAAGCACCGTAAGCCCTGCTGCTTGCGTCTGCAAATCCGTGCAATTGAACCTCTTTATAATTATCTATAAGTATTTTTCTAGGAACACAAAATTTATTTAGAATACTCAGTTCGTTTTTGTAAATGATCCAACTAGAATGTATTTCTTGTGGTACAGATTCATCCCAGTCTAAATTTAACTTCCACAAGTCTTGCATTATCAATTTGGCTTGAACTATTACAGGTCCTAATAATCCTAAAGGATCAAATAACTGCGCTATTTGAGAAAGTATATTCCGCTTCGTAGTTCTGTTGTATTCTTCGAGAGGTTTAACCACGTAATTTATTTGATCAAGATTTGAATTCCATTGTATACCTAATACCTTTATGTCCTTTTCATTGTCTAAACATATATTTTGGGAGTTTGAAGATGCTTTTAAATCATTGATTAAATCGTTATTGTTAGATGCCCATTGTCTCAGATTGAAACCTGCCTCACCCAAGAGCCTTATAAGATCGTTCCGTAATGATATTGTTTCATTAAAATCGTTGGTGCCAGATAAAATGTTGTCTATGTAGCACCTTTTTAAAATTGTTTTTGAAGCTAAAGGGAATTCGTCAGATTTTGATTGAGCTAATTTTGCCAAACAAGCAGTTGCTTGTGCAGATGATGAGGTGATACCAAAGGTGACAACATTTATCATGAAAACTTGAATAGGATCGGTTGCTTTGAAACGCCACAAAATCTTTTGGTAAATTCTATCTTTTGGGTCAACAAATATTTGCCTATACATTTTTTCTATGTCTGTAGAAAAAACAAAAGTGTAAAGTCTAAAATTTGCAATTATTGAAAACAAGCTGTCTTGAATATTTGGACCAGATCGCAGAACATCGTTTAGTGAAATTCCCGTAGAAGTTTTGGCAGATCCGTCAAATACTACACGTAGTTGTGTTGTCAAACTTGATTGCTTAACAACTGCGTGATGAGGTAAATATAAACCTTCTTCGCGTATATTGGATTCTGTAATATTTGACAAATGACCTTGTATCAACCAATCATCTATACACTCGTTGTATTTCGCTCTTATTTCGGGCTTATGTGATAACTTCCTTTCTAGTGACCATAGTCTTTGTGATGCTAATTGATAAGAATTTCCTAACTGATCTTTTCTATCATTAAAAGGCAGACAAACCAAAAATCTACCGTTGTCAGTGCGTGTTGTGGTTTCTTCAAAATGTTTTTGAAATTCAACCTCTTCTTTTGAGTAGTGTTTGTTATTGGAATATTCTTCTAATTCCCAAAATTTGCTTACTTGTTCATCCAATGAAGTAACCGTATAGCACTTTTGTTTAAGCTGATTATGCGGTCCTTTATTGGGAATCTCTATCGAACCCGTAACTAACCAGCCGAATAACGTTTTTTGCAATATAAGCTGTGTATCAACCAATTTGAACTGACCTATACAAAGCAATTGATATAATAGAGCGTTTCCTATCAAAGCATCTACATTTTGAGGTTTATGGAATTCTGGGTCGGCTAGATAAATGTTTTTTGGAATTCGAAAAGATGTTCTATTTATTTGTCTTGTTGGCAAACAACCTGTTATAGAGGGTAAAACCGTAAAGGTTATTTCAGAACTAAACTTGCCATCGTTGGATATGATTTTTGTTGTGACCGTAAATTGAGAACTAGTAGTTCCTTGTCCTAAACCTGAAAAGCGTTGTTCTCCTTGAGTTTTTTCTAGGTTCAAACGGTTAGCTAGGTTTTCAGTTATAAAATGCGCTTGTGAACCACTATCTAAAAGAACTCTGCACATATGTTCTTTCTCCTGTTTGTCAACAATTTTGATCAGTGCAGTTCCAAGCAGCACTTCTGAGTCACTTGTAATTGTAAGTGAGTTTTTTGTTACCAGCTCTGTATTGACCATTTCCGTTTGATTTTGACTAGCCTCTTCTCCAGTATGAGTCTCTTTTGGGAAATGCAGAAGCGTGTTATGTTTTTTGTTACATATTTTGCAACCTCTACTAAAACACTTGCTTGTTAAGTGATTGGGCCTAAAGCAGTTAAAACATAAACTTGCCGTCTTTACTGCCTCAAATCGTTCTTGTATTGTGAAACCCAAAAATTGGTTGCAATCTTGAATGTAATGCTCCTCCTTGCAAACTGCGCAAGAAGTTTTTGAAGCAACAAACGCTCTACCTTGTCTTTCTCTACTGTTAGTGTGATTAATATTTCTAACAATTTTGATTGGTTGATTCTTTTGTCTAACAGTCTGAGGACATTCTAGTTCGTCACCACGTGCTTCCTTTTGTAAAAACGTAATCATTTCACTAAAGGTTGGTAAATCATCATTAGCTAGACTTTTCTCCCAAATTCGTCTTGTTGATTTGTCTAATTTCGATGAAATAATATAAACTAAAAATGGATCCCAATTATTGATATCGACTTTTTGCGCCTGCAAGGAATGAACATGTAGTTGCGCTTTTTCTAGTAAGGATCGTAAGGCTATAGGAGATTCTTGTGAACAATTCGGAAGCTCTAAGAGGCATTTGATGTGAGTTTGGATAATTTGTCTTGGTTTATTGTATCGTTGGTTTAACAAATCCCACGCAACCGTATAATTTTCTACTGCGATTGTAAGAGTAGCTAAAGCTTCTGCTGCGTCGCCTTCAAGAGAATATTTTAAATAGTGAAATTTTTGGATAGTTGGTATACTTGAATTATCATGAACCAATGACTTAAATGTATCCCGAAAGCTACACCAATCGATTGTATTGCCACTAAAACTCTTAATTTTGATTTTTTGCAATGGATTAACTTGTGAATTGCTCTCAACTTTATCAGGTTCACCTACATCTGAAGATGATTGAATTGGTTTCAGTGCACGTATCGCACCAATGATTATTGTTAAACAATTATAATATGCCGTGTCAAAGCTCAATCGTTCTTGTTCGTTAGCTTGTTCTTCTTCCTCATTTTCACCTGCTAATTCTTCTATCTCTAACTGAATTTTTGAGAAATCTTCGCTAAATTTTTCTAATTTATCCTTTCTTAATCTTAAGTCTTCTACTTCAAAATTTTCTGTATTAGAAAGAAAATTCTGTAGTCTTGTCAATGATCTCTTTACCATGCCTCTTTGTCTTTTTAAACTACCAACAGATGACATTTTTGACGAATTGAATCAATATTGTAAATAGTTAATAAATGAAAGGAAGGTGATAAAATAGCTTACTTGAATATTTTGTTGTATTCTGCTGATTGACTTTGTTGAATTTAGTGGATAGCTTGATAGCTTTTTGTTTGTTGTTAGGACTGAAACCCAACTTGTATTTTTGTTTTTTTTTGTATCAGGACTGAAACCTAATTTGTATTACTGTTTTCACTTTTTGATTGTTCTTGTAAAATATTGAAATTTGTCACTCTATATGTTATTTATATTATATACACTATGTATTTTTTGGTTTCACTTGTTTTAATCAAAAACCTTTTGCACTATTCACATAATTTTTTTTGAATAATAAAAACTGATTTGGGTTCGAAGGACCATGTAGAATTGTATGCTTGGTGCACACGTTACACGCCAATTTAATTTTATGTAACTGATTTTGATTCTCACTTCAAATAAAACACTTTTAAATTTTATTCTAAAATTTTGTTATTTACTGAAATTTATTTTTTACTTTTGAAATTTGTTTATTTGTAGAACCATTGGTTGGTAAAACACTTTTTTGACTGAATATTATTTTTTATAAAACAAAACTTATGAACTATATCAAATGTCTTAAAATTATTAACAAAGGAAAATGATAAATAAATAGGTAGATTTTTATTTGAAATCTACCTAAAAACATTATTGGTATCGTATAATATCTTATAGTTTTCAAAACTGAATTAGGGCGGTATTAAAATCATAAAACAATAAAAGAATTTGTAGTTTTAACTACAATAAAATAAGTAGAAAAAAAGGATCAACATTTTGAAAGATGTTTTATCATTTTATGAGTTTTGGCGACAAACTTATTTAGTATAATTACATAAAGATCGTATTTGAAACTATTTTAGACCTTAAACCATATGAAAAATCCATATCACACTTACATTAAAATAATAAATCATAATTTGAGATGCAACAGATAATAATATTGTCAATTGATGAAATTGTTAATAGAGTTTTAAATCCAAAGACAAACTCATCCTCATGATGACAAAAAATTTTAGTACATAAATTGTTGCTTTTTGTGGCGTATAGGCTGTCCTCAAGCGTCCTCCGTCTGTTTTAATTTTAATAATTCAATCCTTCCGTGGTTAAATTTTACTTGAAGACTTAGTTCCAAAAGTTTTGCTACTCTGTTACTCTGTTAGAAATAATAAAACCGGTTTTAAATAATAAGATGATATTCATAAGAAACCGTTATACGAAGAAAACTACATATTTCTAATTTTTACCAACGCGGAGAGGCGTTCTGCGCATCAATTGATGGAACATTCATTTTTTTTATTTTTATTTAGATTTTCTTAAAATATTACCGAAGTGTTCATTTTCTTCTTACTTATTTTTTCAAAATATTAAATTTGATTTACAAAGAAGTGAAATTTGGCAGTGTGCACAGAAATGATACTTGTCACAATAAATTTGCTATCTGGAAAACTATAACTACATACGTGACTATGAAAGTTTTTGAGGAACTTAAGATTAATATCAGCTTAGTATAGTATTTATATAATATAAGTCACAAACAATATTAAACAATACAATTACAAACAAAATTGTAATGTTGCTTAAATTATAAGATCTTTCATATGACACCCTAATACTCAACTGTGTTAAATATTGTATTTTTACTGGTAAACGTGCAAAAAATAGAATTACGAGTATAAGCCACGCATAGCTGTACTTTTCGTTCAAAATTTATCAAATTTTCCATGATTGTAAGTTTATTTAAAGTTTTAAGCTCACGCTTTTGGCTTCAAAATTATAGAAAAAACCGTGCAAAAAGGCAAGAATTGTGAGTGCTCTTTAATTTGATACTCTATTTTATCTTTGACTTTTAACGACGTAACATTCTATAAATAAACTACATTTTATCTTTTTTTGACCCGCAACATATTGTCCAGTTTTACACTTATTTCAAACTTCAGATCGATATGATTTATAATTTACGGTCTAACTAGTGTTGACCAATGAGGTTTTAGTTTAATATCGTAAGGTAGTTAATCGATATTTAAACAAGTTTTTTTCACTTTATAGTCTTCCATTGATTAAAATAAAAGTGAAATTATTATTTTCACGTGCTCTATACCTTGTGTGCTATAGCACTTAAAATTGTCATACCACTTTCGTGGAAAATGTAAAAAAAGCTATTTTCCGGTGCGAAAATTGAAATCTTAAAAGTGTATACACGCTTGTATATACATATTTGGAAATAATTGTTAATTTAAGTAATATAATCCCCTATTACGCATGATAGGTTTTTAACGGTAGTTTTTTATAGTATGACAAACATTTTTTAGAACTTCTTTGTTTAAGGTATAACTAACAGCCACTTACACATTTATTATTGTCCGATAATTTTGTGATTTTAATTCAAGGATTTAACTCATTGTTTTAGTACATACGATACAAATTATTTTCCTTGTGCAAAAACATAAAATTATTCCAAGAAATTTTACAAACGACTTAAGAAATTAAATCAAATAATAATATATTTTAAACTGACATATGTACAAGAAACTGTACAAACAACCTTGTTTTTAGTTTATTTTATTATAAGTTTTAATAAAAATTTACAAATAATAAATAGTCAACTAATTTTTTTACCATAACTTCTAAAACTTTAAAAATGTTTTTTAATAAAAATATTTTGGTTTGATTGACCTATTTTTAAATTGTTTACAAATTTTTAAAATTTTCTTCCGGTTTCTTTCCGATCGGATTAGTAGTTTCGTTCAACTTTTACTTTTACCATGTATACATATTTTAACTATTTACTGAAAATCAAATGTTTTGGTCATACTAAAATTAATCAAACGTGGTGACCGTCAAAATATATTTTCCTATAACTATTTATATTCTATATATTTGTTTTGATTTTAAATTTAAATCAGTTATTAATCTTTGTATGAGTTTATAATGTATACATATAGAATAAAATAAAGAAAATATAGTTTTGTACTAAGAAATGACGGATATACGATGAAGGTTTTCTTTCTATAAGATTTGTCGATGTGTTTTAGGTTTCGGTTTTATTTTTATTGTTTCTTTTCTTTTATGTACATAGTTTTAAATTGATTGACTTTGAAATTATAATGCTGTGGTGCATAAATTTTTTTTAAAACGAAATCAGATTGTTTGAAATAAAAGAAAAATACTTAAATAGTGTAAAATGAAAGTAGACAACAACACAATTAAATTAGTAACATTTCGTTGTCATGGCTCTTCTTAATTAAATACAACTGCAGTTGATGGTAGAGAAGAGCTTATTCTAAGGTTTTAGATTACTTAACACAACCAAATCCGATTTTGAAAATAAAATTTTATTTGTTTCGTCTTCATAACTTTGGTCCACTGTTCATGTAGCATAGGGATGCTCAACCTTCTCGACCCAAAGAGCTACTTTTTTCTCCCAAACGAATGGCGATCGACCAAATGAGAATAATTGGCGTTCTAGTAAAATGTAGCAATTCAAAAAATGGTTTTCATTGAAAAAAAAATTTCTTTATTCAATGAGATGATTGACATTGAATATCATCAGCTATTTTTGAGTATTCGGGTTCATAATTACTTTCAGCTAAACGTAAGCAATCATCAAGATGATTTTCAGTCATACGTGTACGGTATTTAGATTTTACATAATTCATATGACAAAATGACGATTCACATAAATATGTGGACCCAACAAAACATGAATGCATTCTAAGAAGACATCTTTTAAAAGTGGATATTTTTCATTGGAAATAAAGTTCCATATATCCAACTGATCACGCGATTTCAAGCTAATGTGGCTTTGTAATTCAATCAATTGTATTTCTAAGCTACCTACATCCACACTAAATGTTTTTTCGATTAGTATACAGCCAAATTTTCTCTATTTATTTTAGGTAGATTTCATATAAAAATCTACCTATCGTAATGTGCCTTATCTCGGAATTTTGAGAAAATTTTGGTGTCAAACGACTATATATGATAAGCGGAGACGAAAAAACAAAAAAAAAATTTATATATATATGTATATATATATAAACGATATGAGATATAACGAAAACGACCGACACTCTCACGGTCGCATTTGTTGAGGTAGATCAAAAAAAATTTCTGTACATGTGTGTTCTATTAATATCTTGGACGAGTTCGTGAATCAGCAAAATCCGACACGTGGTTAGGAAACTAGAGCCTTTTTTCTAAAAAAAAATGATTTTTTAAAACCGTTATAACGGCCGTTTGGATACTAATATTTTTAAAAAATTAACAAATTTAGAATCTTTGAAATCTTTTTTATCAATTTACTCTAAAATTGAATTCTGCTGTTAGAGGTTCCTGAGTGAGCGGCTCTAACAAAAAAATTTTTTTTTAAACAACCGGCACTCTCACGGTCGCATTTGTAAAGCCAGATCAAAAATCTTTTTTTAAAAATGTGTGTTTTATAAATATCTTGGACAAGTTCGTAAATCAGCCACATCCCAACACATAGTTAAGAAACTAGAGGCTTTATACTAGAAAAAAAGTCTGTTTTTTAGATCCGTTATAACGGCCGTTTGAATACTAATATTTTTAAAAACTTCATAAAATTAGAATCTTTGAAATCTTTTTTATCAATTTCTTCCAAAAAATAGACCTCTGCAGTTGGAAGTTTCTGAGTGAGCGGCTCCAACAAAAAAGCTTGTAAAACACAAAATGCGTTTGAGACAACCGGCACTCTCACGGTCGCATTTGTGGAGCCAGATCAAAAAACTATTTTTTAAAAATGTGTGTTTTATGAATATCTTGAACAAGTTCGTAAATCAGCTAAATCGAACACATGGTTAAGAAACTAGAGGCTTTATATTAGAAAAAAAATTGGTTTTTTAAATCCGTTATAACGGCCATTTGAATACTAATATTTTTAAAAACTTCATAAATTTAGAATCTGTGGAAACATTTTAATCCGTTTCTTATAAACATAAACCTCTGCAGTTAGAGATTTTTGACTCGTCGGCGTTAACAAAAAAGTTTGCAACAAGCCCTAAGAAAACAATTTGCAAAAACCTTATTACAGTCAATGAAAAAAAAAATAAAAAGATTTGAATAGAAGAAAAAAACTTTTTTTTCTTAGAAATAAACTGTTTTGATATTTGGCAGTAGTTGCACGACATATGATATAGAGTAGGTTGGCGTTTGTTTTCAATATAGTGTCATAAATTGTCACACATTGACATATGTTCTGTGGTAGATCTGATATTTGTTTGTTGCAAAATTGGATAGATGTAGTTTTGCTTATATGTAGCTAATTTTCTTTTTAAAATTTGTTCGATATCTGTTTGTAATTACTTTGTTTTGTTTAAACTAATCTGATACATCAGATTCTACTTGTACAAAACTGTACAAGTAGAATCTGATGTATCTGTAAACTGTCTACAAAACTGTCTGATCTCGAAATCTACCTATTTCTAGCGGACATCCTGCCGCTCGACCTTTTTTTAAAATGGTGAAGTTAAAAATGAAGTAATTGGACGAAGGACTTCAAAGTCTACAAATCTTTGTTTAAATTACAGGAAAATGCTGTCCAAAATATTACTAAATTGTAGGTAATCACATATTTCTATATTTGACTTCATTTCGTCAGTTAAATTCGAAAAATGAAATTTAATCTTCCAATACCTAGTATTTTTCAACTGTTCATATTAGTCGAGAATACTATTCAGAAACCCCTTTTCATTTAGCTGAATGATTCCTTTCAATAACTACAACTGAAACAACCTAATATTTTTCAACCCAAATATTCCTATTGATCCATAATATGTACTTACTTCTATAATTAGCGATATCTAACATGTAATAACCTGATATATTCCAACTGTTTCTATTATTTGGAAGTAGCTGAATCTGGATTCACTCAGAAACATACTCTTCAAGGACCTTGCAGCGAAAGGAGGGCACATCATTTTAGACTTTGCTCTTTGTTTCTACTCAAAAGTTTTTTTCCAAAGTATGGTTTTTAAAAATTGGGTAGCCAAATGTATTAGTCCCTGGGCCCGCGCCGATTTCAGTTGATGATTACCACATATTTTATACTTCGTGAGGCGCCTGTCCTTGACGAGTCCGAAAACTTATGTTTTGCCATTTTCCTCGATTCGGCCGCTTTTCTGTTCGGCAAGCTCCGAAAAATGCCGATTGCCCTCGATTTTGTAAATTTGTTTTAGAACACGAAGGTAACCTTGTCCGACAAAAATTTGTCTCCTATTGTCGAGTCCGACAACCTAAACAGGTCAAAATGTCAATTGTCGGACTCGACAATAGCAAACACATTTTTGTTGGACAAGGCTATCTTCGTGTGCTAAAACAAATTTTCACACCGCATAGTAAAAAAATTATTTAATTTTTGTTCAAAACCGTGCTTGATGGGAAAATAAAAAGTTAAAAGTTAAGACTGAAATTTAGATATATTTTTGAACTAATTTGGATTTTTGTGAGCACCCAAGTAAAAAACAGTAACAAACACAGGTAGCTAAAAGAATTATTTGAATCTTTTTCAATTGGGATGTCTTCTTTGGTTTCGTGTTACGTTACTCTAGTATCACTTCAACTAAGGTATACGAATTTATCAATAACGTCGACTTCTATGTAATAGACATGTTTCAAATAAATCTTTATTTATTGTAAAAAATTAAATAAATAAAAAGGTATTTTGTTTGATCTTCAAGTTGTTGTATATTAAATGAAATCAATAATTTAAATTAATAAATTATTGTTAAATTGAATCACCAAACAATCTTTTTAGTATAAGTATATTTATTTATTGACGCGTTTCGAATATTAAATATTCATCATCGGTACAAAAAATATGAATATTATTCTATGTAATAATTGATGTTTGCTATATAGTCATTATTCGTTATTGTCCGTCTTGGTCATCTTGATACATTTTCTCGTAGTTTACAATGAATTCTAAATCGAGCTTCTGTTGATTAAATTAATTCTTTTTTATAAATCAAAGAAAAGACAGTGGTAAATTTTCTATCGTTTGTTTGCTTTTAAAATTAAGATAAAATGTTAAGTCACGCACTAAAGAGGGTATGTCTAAAAACGAAATTACACTTCATGCAAATCTGAAAAAATTACGCTTGGTTGTGCCTTCAAGGGTGAAAGCATTGATCTGATGGGAATCGGTGGTGACCGCAAAATAAATCATCAGAAGGTTTCCAGAAATGAATTAGGTCTTTCTTACAATATTTAAAAAAAAAAAAGTCTAAAGTAGTAGGTCCAAACAATAGGTCTAAAGGAGATTGATTACTCACTAATAATGTTGGTTGAGATGCCGTTTATTCCAGCAAATAATCTGTTACGTAAAGTGATTATTTCACAATCTTTTAAACCAAAGTAATCACTATTATTATTCAAGGTAAAACTGAGTTATATGCAGATGGTATATTTGTTAACTGAAATGACTGCGAAGCCTTTGATAATGTTTTGAATACCCAGTAAAAATATTCGGTTCCTACAAGCTGATTTTGTGCCTATCGATTGTTTATTGTTACATTAACATCAAATTCAGTTGGGTTGGGATGTCCTCCTTCATTTGTCATTGAAGTTATGACAATCGAATTTTAAGCATAGTATAAAAGTTTTATTAGTGTAGATAACGAATAATGCCTAGCTTGTTCGTTATCTACACTGATAACACTCAGTGTTAATTATAATAAATTAGCGTCTCCGAACATCTGAAGATATTATGAAATTTATGAATGCTGACTTAAAACATTTGAGAATTAAAGTTATCACCGAAAACCCCACGAAGGCAACGCATTCAGTACACGAGAAACTTAGTTGAAAAAGTCACTTTGGAAGGCTACAGTTGTACAGATTTAAGTTAGCTCCACTTTATCTGTGAGAACAGTATTCCATGCAGGGACGTATAAAAGACGAAACATATCTCTCATCAGTATCGTGGTTTTCCAGTGTTTAGTACGAATGTGAAAATTCATTTAGTAAAGTCATGAACGTGAGATATCATATACCACTGGAATTAGCAGTGAGATATCGCTAACCAAGGTGATATCTTAAGAATGCTGGCGCATGAACGATATTCAGTCAACGGTAGCACCCCCAGTCTTATAGGTGTATAATTTAGTTTTTTGGATTTTCTAAGGGATGGTGTAACTTTTGTATTAAACGTTCTTTTACAATACCGCCTCCTGCGTTTGGAAGTGTTGACATTCCACATTAAAATTTAGTGTGTCGCAATTCGTGAAAACGTAAACACCAATGAATTTCGTACCGACAAAACAGCATTTGCGGGAAGCATTACTTTTTTGCTTTAATCAAAGCAAAAAAACTGCTGAAAGTTTTCGTTTGCTTCATTCAAGAAACTTATGGTGAACATGCACCAACTCAAAAGGCTGGTTGAGAAAACTGGCTGGAAAACTGGTTTAAACGGTTCAAAAGTGGCGATTTTGATATGAGTGACAAAAAACGTTCTAGTCAACTAAAAAAATTCGAATCATGTTCAAAAAAATTATCAATCAAAAAAACCCAACGAAACTGTTACTGGTGAACGTTATCAACAACAATTGATAGATTTGAACCATGCATTGAACGAAAAACGTCCGATTCCAGCCAACAAACATCGTAAAGTGATTTTGCTGCACGACAATGCTCGACCACATGTCGCAAAACCAGTAAATAATACGCTGGAGGAACTGAAATGGGAAATTCTACCGCATGCTCCTTATTCACCAGATTGCGCCCCATCAGATTGCCATTTGTTCCGATCCATGCAAAGCGCTCTTCAAGACCAGCACTTCAGAAACCACGAAGAAATCAAAAAATGGCTCGACGAATGGATCGCATCATTATCAAAAGACAAACAATTTTTTTTTCGATGGAATCCATAAATTGCCAGAAAGATGGTCGAAAGTCATAGATAACGATGGAAAATATTTTGATTAAAATGAAATTTACCATTTCATAGAAATAAATGCGTCTTTTTGTGCGAAAAATCCAAAAAACTAAGTTATACACCTAAAAATGAGTCATTGTATAACTATATCTGGGATTTAATTATTGAGGTAAACAGTGCGTCAGATGATCGAGGAATATGCCACTAACTGAATTATTGGCAACCGAATTTTAGTTTTGTTCGTGTAAGTTGTTCTAAAAAATTTGCTCTTTCCTTTATCCTATTATAAAATATAGTTAGTTCTATTAGTCTATATGATTTATTGTTTAGTTATCTATTCTTTAAAAAAAAATTAAATTAAAAAAATTAGTGGGAATTATTTTGAGGATATTAAGCTAAACAGTATGATTTAACTGCATCGTCCATAATATGTTTTATAGAACATAAATCAAAAGAAAAGAAAAAAGAACAAATACAAAAAATTACTTAAAAATTACAAAAAATGTATTAAAACAAGCTTAAAAAATTAGTCATCAACAACTGAATTGGGTTCAATGGTTCAATGCTTCAATTGGGGTTTTTACAGCCAAAAATATGCATTATTAAGAGTTATTTTGTATACAACACATCAACTGTAATAACTAATATCCTACATTTAAATATGATTACACATACCTACAAACTGCGAACAAAATCCTGCGACTAAAGTCTTGGCGAATTTGCACCTTTCGTCGAAATTGTTGTGATGGTCCTTGGTCGGAATTGGATTCCGAGTACTTCTGGGGCGTAGACCCGTCCATCTTGAGAAGCCTAGCTCAACTAAAATCCGGTTGGTCTCGCATCCTAAACAACTACATGTGTAGAATTGATCCTGAAATTGTTGACAAGTGTCCCGCATGTGAGGGCACGCCGCATGATGTAGACCACCTATCCAGATGTCCCAAAAATGCTACTAACCTGACGAAGGAAGATTTATGGTACTGCCCATAAGCAGTAGCGGAGTTCCTGAACCTGGACATGGAGCCGGAGGATTAGCACATAAACAGTCGCTACAACAACAACAACCAAAGTCTTGAAACGTCAGGATATTACTAAAATGTCGATATCAAAAATCCTACCAAACACAACAACCTAACATATCGGTCAGTTGAAAAATCAGTATTTGTTTGATAGACACTGGCCACTTTGGACAAGACACCCCAATTCATCAAAAATACCTCATAACAGTAGGCTGTTGTGCGGATTTCCTTAAAAGAATATAAAAAACTACTTATTTACCTGCAAATGGCGAACTGGCAAGTGGAAGCTGCAAAACTACAATAAACATTACAAAGACCTTATACTCTAAGTTTTAACAAAATTGAATGTCAGAACTGAGTGTATTGAAGGTTCAAATAAACAGTTGTTTAGGCGATCCATTCAATACCCTCTAAACCCCTTTGTAAAATTTTGAAAATAACTCAGATCTTCCATGCTCAAGTAAACCAAAATGCGTTTGCAGCTCTTTTTCATACCAAAGTTTCATCAGAATTTCATTCGTTTGCGTAAAGAAAATAACATTTAGTTTTTTCACATTTTCTTAAAAAACTCTAAAACTATAATATAGCAATTGTTTGTACAAATTGTATTATAAATGGTTGACATTATGACCAACAAAAAGGTAGGTTAATGACCTTGATATCATTATCTATTGTCATGATATTGCAAGAAATTATTTTGAGTTTTTTGGAAACCACTAAAAAACAAATGACCTGATTTCGGTAGAAACGGACTGGTTTCTAAGTTACGCTAAGATGGATCGATTGTGACTATTTCCGTTGAATTCGCGACATTTGTTGTAGAGAAAGCGTTGGACAAATTGTTGTTTGTTCACATACGACGCTACACACCCACATATACATGCTGCTGTTAAAAATAGCCTAAACAGCTTCAGATCTTGAAACGTAAAGATATGTTTTAGTTTTACCCCATTGAAACATTGATAGTGTCACAATTTGTACCTCCCGAAATGTTTTGTTGTTTATAATAATTTGTGGAATAAATTTTTGGTAAAAAATACATTCTAAGCTAACATATTATGTCAGTGAAAAAGTGCATTCGAACGAACCAATTAAATCACAGAGAATTCTTTATACGAGAATGAAAACGGAATATACCAGGAAGAGAAACAAGAATAACTATTTATAGTGGCTTAAAAATGTTTTTAAACATTGTTTTATATCGTCAATAACAGATGCTTTGTTACTTTTAAATTTATTCAAGAGTTTAGGAACGCGATTTAAAAAAACATATTGTTACCTTTTTCCACCTTCCCTTCAAATTCGCTTTACTGTCAATTCGATAAACGCAATTCCCTTCTGGTCCTTCTGGATTCGATCACTGATTAGTAAGCACAAACACACCAGTGCTGCGATTATGGAGTTTTCTATAATTGTGAAAAAACTCACAAATTGTGACGTCAAGTTGTGTATGAATACGCATAATTTTTTAGTATTGGTTTTTGCATACAATTAAAAGTTCGAAATTGTCAATTTTGAATATCGAATCACGAACCTTTCGCATAAAATTTTATTGACGAAATTATTTTTTAAACAATTTTTATTGACGAAATAATTTCGTAGTTTTAAACTCACAATTTGCCATAATCGCAGCACAGGTTTTATTAAGTATTCAACTCCTTAATTCTTCCACAACAACAGGAAAACAATACAGCAAGCAATATTCCTAACTAGAATGTTGTTCTAACAGTTTCCAAGCTCCAACGGTTGATTGTAGAAATTTCCAGTTCACAGCTTCCAAAATAATACACAAAATATTTCAACTTAATAACACTTTTAATAACACTATTCTACAAACAACCTGTAGATGAGATATTGTATCTCGAAACATGTAGTTAAGTTAAAAAAAAGAAAAGAAATAAAATTAAAATAATTTTACATTTATAAAAAAGTAAAAAGTTTTGTTTTATTATTATTATTTTTTTTGAGTGAGTTATTTACAAATTATTTAAAAATACCTTCTATTTACACGATTTTATATGCACGGTAGAACGTTGCGATTGCAATTAATTATTTCACCTTCCTATCGCAATTTCACCTCAACTATCGCAATTTTAACCATCGCAGGTCTAAAATAAAACTAATCTTATTTTGCAAGAGATATTTGCCTTATATACAATTCTACATAATTTCTCGCATATTCTAGGAAAAACTAGGAAAGATCTAGAATATAAATTTTCGTAATTATTTTCGATATATTTTATTTCATGTTGACCCAAGTTCTAAGAAACAAATGTGACCTTGATTTTATTGTTGAAATATGTATTGTATATCGTAAATTGAAGTTGAATGTTTTATATTTTATTGCGTATATGTAGAATCGTAACAATATTAATTAGGTATATTTTGTGAGATTGAACCAAGTTTTTTTTTGTTTTGCCGCCATTTGTGCAGTAAATTGTTAGCAACCATCATAAAAAAAACAATTTCACGGCTGAGAGTTTAGGGATAAAAATGGAGCGTTACACAATACGGAAACGTGTTTTCATTATTGAACAATATCTAAAATAGTACATTATGATGCTAGGACGTAAAGTTAAAGATTTTGGACGTATGTGGAGTTTGCAAATCAGGGTGCTAGCCGAGATTTGCACCCACATTAAGTCCAAAATAGCTTACGTCCGTGCATCATATACTATTATTTATTCGCCACAAGCAAAATATTTAAAAAAAAATGTTTATTCTAAATTAAAATTATAAATTTGCATAAATTTTGAAAATATGTGGGACAAGTTACCTTTGACAAAATATTTGTTATCTTTTCCAAGTTATTGTATGACTATGACAACAAATGATAACAACTATTTTAATTGGATAATAAAATTTTGATTTTGAGGGTTGAGGGATTTCTATTTTTTATAGAATTTAAACAAATCAAATGTTTTTTTGACAACAAAATATACGGTTAAAAAGTGACACTTTAGGGCCGCAAATCACAGTAATAAATTAAAAATTTAATACATAGGCGAAAAAAAAATATTAAAATTTTTGTGGCCACAGTTCGAAAATTTCATACAAAATATATGGTCGGAATAGTATTTTAACTTCGTCAACTGTGAAGAGATTAGTAGATAAATTCAGGGGGTCGGTATCAGTTAGAGACGCTAAAAACACTGGTCGTCCAAAAACAAGCTGTTCAAATGTCAATATAGAAACAGTTTATGAGAGTATTGGTGAAAATTCCAGAACGTCATTTCGGCGTCGTGAACAAGAATTGCAAATTTCAAGAAGCTCATTACAGCGTATACTCACAAAAGATCTGTCTCCATACTTACAAAATTCAATTACCACAACAACTGAAGCCGAATGACCATGCAACGCGAAAAGAGTTCATTGAATGGATTATGTGATTTGTGAATCAAATGTGAATGATCATCGTGTGATGTAACACCATTAAATTTATTTGCATATGGTTATTTGGAGTCAGAAGTCTATATCAACAAGCTCACAACCACCAGTATATTAAAGGAAAAAATTAAACGCTACATCAACGAAATACAGTGACATTTATACAAAATGGTCATGGCAAATTTCGACTAAAGAGCAATGTGTCAGCAAATTTGTGTCGACCATTTGCTCCTCCCCCTATATAGTATTCCATAAATAACCCTATCCTAAACCCCGAGCTAGAAATGAGATAAACGTTTCTTACGGACCTTTCGCTTTTTAAAGCAATTTCTCTTTCTATTCAATTGAATACATTCAGTGCGAGTGACTTATAACCCTTCCTATGAAATTTATGCTCCAAAAAAACAATCTAAAGACTAAAAGTTGTGTTTCTATTAATTCAAATTTTGTGTTAATTTTGGGACACTCTTTATCAGCATATCTATACTATTGTTGGCGACTGTAGTAAGAAAAACACAGCCTGGGTGGTTTGCCTACAAAAAAAGGTTCTTTAAACCCTAATATAAATGCGAATGGTAAACGAAGTCCTGTCTATAGTGGGTAACCAATGCATCTCTTCTCACTCCATAAAATTTTACTCACAAGTTTAGATTATTTTAATTTTAATATTTTTCTTACTCATTAAAGTAAAATTTTTATTTTTTTTTGTATCACTCCATTGGATACGATTATATTTATATTCTTTTTTTATTCTATTTGCAAAACAAGAAAATTAGTACTTTCTTGTCATTCTTTTTATATTTGATATAAATAATTTTTTTGTTTAAAAAAGGAAGTAAAGCATCAAATTTTAAGCGAATATGAAGTGTTTGAGTATTTGAAAGAAATTTTTTATTCCAATTTATAGAGGTATAAGAATGATATTTTTTAATTTTTTATCTCCTCGCCTGTATTTGGAAATGTTGTATTATTTTAAGTGACTCTCTGAAAGATCAAAGATCGTATTTTAGTCAACTCAAATTGGGCTAAACCAATGGGCAATTGGGCTTTACCAAGAATAGAACACTCAACTTGACGCTCATCACTATAGAAGGTACCACTATCAAAGTCTATCCCAAATTTTACGCAATATGTATTTGAATTAAATTAAACAGCAAGCAGTTATTTTTTTAAAGTCATAATTTTGTAATCTTTTAATGAATCATGAAATAGGCTAAGGTTTTGTATGGAAGAGCAAAAAATCTTTAATTTTAAAAGACCTCCACGGCTTTGCTGGCACATACGCCAAACTCTTGTCAAAATTGATCGTTTTTCATAGATGTGGTTCCAAAAAATCCAGTGTTGTTAATCACTTGATCGAGGGGACCAATTCTAATAATCAGACCGAAAAATATAAAACCAGAAAATGTCTCATGCAGAAATTCAATGGTTTCACGGCCTGTATGGCATGTAGCACCGTCTTGTGAAAACGACATGTTGTCCAGATCAATATCATTCAATTTATGCAGAACGAACTCGGAAATGATGTCGTGATAGCGAGCACTGCTTGATCAGTCTCATTTCGAAGAAGCATAGTCTAAAGATGACTCCAGATCAAAAATCGCGCCAAACAGTAACCCGTTGCGAATGCATTTGTTTTCCAACAAACGGATGTGGGTTCTCAAAACTCCAAATGCGGTAATTTTGACGATTAGCGAAGTCAGCAAGGTAAAATGTGCCTCATTATTTAGGATTGTTTAGTTTTAACATTTAATTTAGTCTTACTAAATTTTTTAGTTATTCTTCACATCGAATGACAAAGTCAAATCAATATTTCGACCATAAGGCAAAATTTTCGACCATAAGGCTCAGTATTGTCCAAACCCTATTTTTGATTTATATCAACGAATTGTTGAAAATCACCAGTAACCCAATACATAGTTTTGCAGATGATAGTACTCTGCACAAGTCGTTCGAGCCCCTTCCTTCAAAAGGTAAAATGCACGAACGAATTAATCCTGCCCGGAGAGACGCTGCCATAAACGTGAACAAAGACCTGCATAAAGTCGCCGACTGGGGTGACCAAAACCTTGTCAATTTCAACTCCACCAAAACACAGCTGTTGATTGTTTCCAGATAAAAGACCGAGTTCCCCAAAGATATTTTATTTAGTATGTGTGAGGTGAATGTAAAAACATTCGTTTATTGGGTGTCACAGTTTCAAATGACCTACTCTGGAACGATCATGTAATGGCGATGGCAAAAAGCGCGTCTAAAAAACTCGGCCTCCTAAATAGATGCAAAAAATTTTTCACTCCATACCAATTGCTCCATGTTTATAAGTCCTATATTCGTCCCTGTATGGAGTACTGCAGTCAAGTTTGGGGTGCTGCCTCTGTTTCCATCTTGGCCCTCTTGGACTCTGTTCAAAAGCGAGCTATACGAATTGTAGGTGATCGAACTTTGACATCAAAACTTGATTCCCTACAACATCGTCGCACTGTTGCTGACCTCGTTGTTTTTTACAAATATCGTCATCAGCAGTGCTCAGATGAAATCAGCGGCATCATGCCTCAAACTTATTCTTACCCCCGTTCCACTCGGCAATCGGCTCCCGCAACCGGTGAAACGGTAAAGATCCCGCGCTGTCATACTGGCAGATCGCAGAGAGACTTCTTTGTCCGAACTGCGTACAAATGGAATAGTTTGCCGGAACACTTAGTCTCAGGTGGCTTCAACCCACAGATGTTTAAAAAAAGCGTTAATCTACACCTTAGAACGCCAGTTGTTGTGGGACCCAGGTCTAGACCTAGGTCTTAAAAGGTATTTATGTGTTGTTGTGACACATATTCTAAACCCTATTACACAACACATTTTATTAAAAAAAAAAATAAAAAAAAAATGAATCATGAAATAGGCTACGGTTTTGTATGGAAGAGCAAAAAATCTTTAATTTTAAAAGACCTCCACGGCTTTGCTGGCACAAACGCCAAACTCTTGTCAAAGTTGATCGTTTTTCATAGATGTGGTTCCAAAAAATACAGTGTTGTTAATCACTTGATCGAGGGGACCAATTCTAATAATCAGACCGAAAAATATAAAACAAGAAAATGTCTCATGCAGAAATTCAATGGTTTCACGGCCTGTATGGCATGTAGCACCGTCTTGTGAAAACGACATGTTGTCCAGATCAATATCATTCAATTTTTGCAGAACGAACTCGGAAATCATGTCGTGATAGAGAGCACTGCTTGATCAGTCTCATTTCGAAGAAGCATAGTCTAAAGATGACTCCAGATCAAAAATCGCGCCAAACAGTAACCCGTTGCGAATGCATTTGTTTTCCAACAAACGGATGTGGGTTCTCAAAACTCCAAATGCGGTAATTTTGACGATTAGCGAAGTCAGCAAGGCAAAATGCGCCTCGCCATTTAGGATTGTTTAGTTTTAACGTTTAATTTAGTCTTACTAAATTTTTTAGTTACTCTTCACATCGAATGACAAATTCAAATCAATATTTCGACCATATTTTGCACGAAATTTGTCAACTGTGCCGCCAAACTTTCATTATTTATATATTGTTCAACAATTGAAACGCATTGTTCTTTCGTGTAATGCACTATTTTTTACCTACCCTAAATTGTCAGCTATGTCAAACTGTTTTTTTTTTGCGGAAAACTCAAATCATTCGTAAATTTTGGTTCAAATCCCGGTTAGAGCAAAAACTATTTTTCAGTTTTTCTTAAAAATATTAAAAAACTCATTACACCCGGGTTTTAGTTCAACCATTAAAATTAAGTAAATTAATTATGAAATAACAATGATAGGAAGGTTTTAATAATCTACGTGCCCGACACATTACAATATGGCATTATTTTAAAAAAAATACTATACTTCCGAAAAGCGAAGATTATTAAGTCAATCCATGAGGAAAGAATCCAAAGAAAAATTTTGATTTGAGTTCAACTTCGATTAAAAAGGAGATTTATGCAGCAAATGAACATGTTTAGCATTGAATCTCAACCACTGAACTCAATAGCTTTGAATATTTCCAGATACCATATTGACCGTTTTCTTTTCCAATGTATAGAAAAAGTGAGGAATGTTTAAGAAAAGTGGCCCCCGTTGAGAATCGCACATAGTTTGAATCAGAAGAAGGAATAGAGTAAATCCACAACATACCATCTGGGTAAAGAACTGTGGTTGTAAGAGTAGGCGTATCAGAGCCGAAAATCAAATATTCTGAAACATTGGGTATCTTCTCTACCAAATATCTTCTCCACATCCATTTGTGCACTAAGTGGAAAATGTTAAAAAGCCAATAATAATAACTGGTCATAGAGGTATTACAGGTAATAAAGATGCCGACAGACTAAGATATAACACGTCACGCAAGGACGAGATATAAAATTTTCATCCTTTTCGTTTAATTCAGAATATAACTCGAATGGGGAAGTAAACATGTGGATTAATAAATTTCTTTAGTTTGCGATACAATATTGATCCACTAATCATCTATCTAATATAACCAAGGTTTTATGTGTAATATTTCGATTGCGATACAAACAACATTAAAAAGGT
Source organism: Diogma glabrata (assembly GCA_963693315.1). Taxonomy (NCBI): domain Eukaryota; kingdom Metazoa; phylum Arthropoda; class Insecta; order Diptera; family Cylindrotomidae; genus Diogma; species Diogma glabrata. Next base: position 401,310,619 of record OY856186.1, read on the forward strand.
GCCAAATGTCAGAATGGCTTGAACCTCGAATTTAGGGTATCATCACAGAATCGAGTGGCTGATGTGTTTTAATCTAAACGTGTTTAAACTGAACTAAAACTATTAATAAAGTTTACGCGTTTAAGATTGATTTCAATGAAAAAGAAATTGACAGAATTTTGCTTACTAATTGAAGGATTTGAATTGACATTGACATTTATTTATTTCACAAGTAGCTTTTCAGTGTTCATCAAGTATTGTAGTTGTTTGTTGTATAAAATCTTTACATGCTTAAAGGTCGAATAAACAATAACCAGACAGAATCATAAGAATAGACAACCAAAAATCAAGTTTTATAGAATGAAATTGTTTTAAACATTTTCTATAAAACCAATTAAAAGATTTTGTACTAATTCCGTTTTACAAACTAAATTGTCATCGGGTACTCTCTTTAGAGACTTCAATTTAAGTCAGTCAACTTAAGCACACTTTAACTCTGAACAATGCTGGTTTTAATCTTAAGAATTAAAACTCAAATGCTAAGTTAAAACACAGTTAAATTGTAGTTATGTTCTTCTAACTAAAATCTTCATTATTAACTTTCATTAAAGGTCAGCAACATGTATACATATAATTTGTAGAACGAAGAAGTAATTCAATGATTTTGCCAAAACACATTTCCTTTTTGATCAATTTATTTAAAAAATATTAATTAATCACACATAGACTTTAATTAAAGCTTTATGATCTTCTAGATTCTAACGAAAGTTAATATTTTGTGTCCTTCGATCATTTTATGATCAAGGTTTTAGAATGTGTATCGTCATATTAATGTTGTGTTACCGTTATGCAATTTATTAAAAAAATAATGCTTTTATAAATACTTCCTAATAAATGCCAGTTGCCTTTTTTTAACACTTAAAACATTTTATAATTCAATGTTGTTGTGGTTACATATTGTATATATGTACAATAAATTAAGAACTATAGTGATTAAATGTTAAATTTTCATGCTTTTTTTAACATTAAACATTACCTGAAAGATGTAAAGAGTATACATAATCTGGAAGATAGTTGCAAAAGGTTATCAAGTTTATTTTATCAAGATCATTGAAGTACTTCTGTTGATCCAATTTTTTATTAATTCATATACATATTTATGGTTCCAAGGTTTTTCTCTGTACAAAATTTCAAAAAAATAAAATCATTTCTTTTCATGTAAGAAATATATAGTTAAGCTATAATTACAAAAAAAGTGACAATTCCATATGAAACCAGATACATACATATATACTCATATTATAAATGAGTCACAGATCGCATCTATTTCCATTGTCATCTACAATTTCTTATTTCTATTTGAAAATTTGTAGCTAATTAAAATTCTAATTAATTAAATAAAAAATATAGAGAAATTTTCATAATTATAATATTTCTTTTTAATAATCATCTACCGCGTGATATGTTTATCTAAAAAGTTATATAGAAAAATTATAAAATAAACTACTTCGCTTTTGTATATATGTTCTTATGTGTGTATTTTGATTGCAACTAATCGACCTTGTAGGACGTTGTTATTTTTTTCCCACTCAGTCAAGGTTTCTTCCGGTTATAAATGAACAATAATTTTTTATCGTTTTTTACTTATACAAACTAAAATTATAAATAAAGAAAAATTAATCAAGTTGTTGATTTGTTGTTTTTTTTTTTATTATTTCAATCAATATTATGATGATTGTCCATGAAAGAGGTACGATTTACGAATCGTTTGTTAATGGTGGTGGAAGTAAATGGTAATACATAATAAAATTAAATTAAACTCATATATCCAGTCTGTCTACGTTTTTTTCGTGATGATTTCTATGACACTATTTTCATTTATAATTTGTATGATGAACTTAAACATAAAATGATATTGAATTACTAGTTTTTTTACGTCAATTCTGTGCTGTGAGCACCAGGTTATCAACATATTTTATAATTAAAAACGCAATCAAATTAAACGCGTGCACAGAATATTACATAAATTTCTACTTGAGATGATTTAATGCCGAAATGAAAGTTACCAAATTGACCAACTAAAAATTTCTTTTCGTTATTCTGTACCACTACCACCAATAATGATCATCGATTATTATTTAATTATTTTGGATTCCTGTCATATTTGTTTACTTTTTGTTATTCAGAAACAGCTCATTTTTTCAGGATTAAGGTAGTTAGGATAAGATAGGATACAATAATTATAAATCCCAACTTTTCTATCCTCAAAAGTTCCCCACTCTACTCGTTCGCTGTCCAAATTTTCGCTTCTGGAGTATGTCCTTCCAAAACAATTACTTTGATAGCCAATGGCTTTTAATTCTTTTTCCTTATTTATCGTGCTGATCAGCGGTGATCTTCGTTCAGGTGATCTTGGAGTTATATCTGTTGTTACTATAAATTTTTCTTCAAAATTAGGGTATTTGAGTATAGTTGGATTGAAAAGTTTTTCCTTAAGTCAAACCGTTGCCAATTTTCATTATGCGTCCTCTAATGTCATCTGCATTTACCTCCAATTCTAATTGGTCTAGTATAGTGATGTGTTTTGTCGTAAACGACCGATTTTAATTGAATGGATCACTTCAGTGAACGATACCGATCGTTCATTAAGTAATAGAAACATCATTCGTAAGTTACTAATCTATGATGTATTACATAATTTTTTTTATGTGTAATGAGCTTTTTTCAGATTTTTGTTATTCAATTATATAACTTCCTACAAAAATGTGTTTTTTAAAATGTATCTATTTATTAAACCGATTTTCATTACACAAACTAAAAAAAGCAACTCACACAATTAAAAATTTTAAATAAAACCCAGAATAGTATAAAAAGAAGAAAGAAAACTTTGAATTTAATTGGTTTGCTTAAAACGAACGGTTCGTTAAAAAAATGACCGAGAGCAAGCCCAAAAACAAAAAATAATTGCTAAAAATAAATCAAACAAAAGAACGAAATAAAAAAATTCAGACAAGTGCGAATAAAATTCGCTCGCCAAGGGTGCCGTGAATGTAAAGGATACAATATCAAAAATATTTGACCAAAAGTTGTATTGTAATGTCTTTATATTGCCAGACCATGACGCATAACAAAATAAATATTTAATCGTAAATGTCAATACTAAATTACAATCACATATATACATTGATCAAAATTCACACCAAAAATGTTACTTCAGGTTAAATCTTATCCATAGCTGTTTATGGTAATTCAAGAAAGATTCAATTGCACCAGCTTGTAAATGGTTTAAATTTGATTATTTTTTCGGTCAATCAAGTGTCCGAAATTTAGGGGGGTGGAGAGGTTACATACTAAAAATATTTTTTTTACAATAACACAAAAACTGTGCGCTTCAAAATTCTAAAAAAATTGCAATGATTTCTAAATTAGGTGCTCTTTCAAATAACACCCCACTCGCTTGGGTCAAAAAAGGTTTTTTTACCCTCTCCACACCCGTCCCCTAAACACACAGAAATATAATTATTTGAGACTTCGCCATAATTTTCATTCAAAATTTACCAAACTTCCTAAATCTGTTAATTTTTTCCATGAAAAACTTACTAATTTTTCTATCATTACATTTGAAGATTTTCGATCAGTTAGGTTCGGAGCTAATCGAGGTAAGAAAACACGAAGAAAACGTCATTATTCAAAATTATACAAAAAATGGTGAGGTGTAAAATTCCAAAATAAATTTTTAAGGAATACTGAAATGAAGCCCTTTCATATGTGAAATGATACCCTACTTGAGACTATAAAAAATGTATTTTCTCAAAGGTCTCACATCGTAACCCTGTAAACCAAACGAAAGCAACTTTAGTTTTATTTGTATCTGTAATCTTATGTGGACAGATTAGTTTTATACGCACCTCAAATTTCAGGTCCATAGCATTTATTGTTTACGAGATCATCGATATAATGTGAAAAACTCGTTTTACTCTCACCAATAGTGTTCCGTATAAAAAACGGAACCCTAAAAATGATTGCTTTTGATTTATATGGAACTAATGACCGAACTAAAATGAACGACCGATACAAAAAGAACTACCAATCTAAAACAAAACTTCAAATGGGATGAAAGAAAATAAAAACAAAATAAAAACTCCAAAGGAGTTAAATTCGAGTAAATCAAAAATTTTACTCTTCGAGGCAGAACGATTTTGAAATTATAAACATTTTAATTTATGAATACTATTTTAAGGAGTGAAATGAGATCGAATAAAATAAAATTGTAAACTTTGGTTTTTTTATAATTCCTTATTATAGTGAACCATTTTATTTTTAATTTCTGTTCCCTTTGATATATGTGTGGAAAAGAATTGTTGTCTTGAGTGTCAATAACAGGATGATAAGTAGGATTGTAGTGCTGGTTATGTAAATTACATGGATAGTATAAAATAAACTTATAAAGGGTGGCGTAAAATGGTAGTTGAGTTGTGATTTTTAAAACAAATTACATTAATAAAAAATATTTTTTGTTTAATTATAAAAAAACGATATCCAGAGTTGGCATGATTTAAATCAGTAATTTAAATCACGAACTTTTTTAATAAAGTCATTGATGTAAATCAATTTTCATTTTTTCTATGAAAGATGCCACGTTATTGCTTACTCGAAGAATCAAGCATTCATATAACTCTATGTATGGGCTTTAATCATTGAAGAAAGAAGTGCGTCGTATGATCAAGGAATATGCCAATATCTGGATTATTGGCAACCACATTTTAGTTTTGTTCCTGCAAATTGTTAAAACAAATTTGCTGTTTACCTTTTATTTTATTTTTATTTTTTCTATCCTATGAAATACTGGCCTATGTCATATTTTATATGTGATAGGATTTATTGTTTAGTTATTCCTTCTATAAAAAAAAGTCGGAAAAGTGCGAATAAAATTCGCTCGCCAAGCTTGCCGTGAATGTAAAAGAACATAAATTAAGAATATAAGTTAAAATTGACATAAAGTTGTGTTGTAAACTCTTTATATTACCAGATCATAGACGCATAACAAAATAAATGTTTAATTGTAAACGCCAGTAGTAAATTACAACCACGTCTACATTGATCACAAATGACATAGAAAATGTTACTTCAGGTTAAATCTTATATCTGTTTATGTTATCTAAAGAAAGATTTAACCAGCTTGTAAATGGTTTAAATTGGAAATATTTTTTCTGTAAATCAGCGTCGAAATTAGGTGAGTGGGGTGGGTACATACTAAAAATAGTACTTTTTTAACAATAAATCAAAAACTGTGTGTCGCAAAATTCTAAAGATAATTGCAATTTTTCTTAAATTTGGTATTCTTTCAAATGACACCCCACTCGTTCGGGTGAAAAAGGTTTTTTTTACCCGCTTTACTCCCATCCCTAAACACACAGAAATACATATAATTATTTGAGACTTCACTATAATTTTCGTTCAAAATATACCAAACTTCCTGTCTCTTTGAATTTTTTCAAATTTGTCTGTCAATCAGTGTCGAAACGTAGGGGGGGACGGTCCGAAAATTGCACTTTTTTGACAATAATTCAAAAACTGCGCATCGCAAAATTCTAAAATTAAGTGCACTTTCAAATGACACCCCACTTGACCTGGTTTTAAATTATGTTTTTACCCCTTTTCACTCCCACCCCCTTAATAGGTATAATTATGAATATTTGACTCTTTTCTATATTTTTCATTAAATGCTTACTCATTTTTCTATCATTCCAAATATATTTTAAGATCACGTAGGGTCAAGTTAATCGAGGCAATAAAACATAAAGAAAACGTCATTATTCAAAATTATACAAAAAATGGTGGGGTGTAAAATTCCAAAATATATTTTTAAGGAATACTGAAGTGGAACCCTTTCATATGATAGATACCCTACTCGTCTCGATAAAAAAATGTATTTTCTCAAAGGTGAAGCCTCGTACCTCTGTAAAAAAAACGAAAACAACTTTATTTATTTTTCAACCCGGTCATTTTGTGTGGATAGGTTAGTTTTGTAGGCACCTCAAATTTTAGATCCATCGGATTAATGGTTTACGAGATAATCGATATAATGTGAAAAACACGTTGTCTATGTTGTTATAAAAAACGGAACCCTAAAAATATAAAAAAAAAAACAAAAATCAAATTTGCGTCCATCAACACCTTAGAACGCATGTTGTTGTGGGACCTTGGTCTTAAAAGGTTTTTATGTGTTGTTGTGACACATATTGTGATTCCTACCATAAAGGATCAAATATTTTATCTTCAGTGTATATATATTTCCACGCCAGTGTATATAGGCCAATAATTTATGACTGCATTATCGATATATAACAGTTAGCAGTTAACTTCATCGAATACATTTTCATAGAAATTTTGTGTCTTGTTTAGTTCTAACGGACTTGTGATCAGTGACACATTTTTAAAATAAATATTTCTAATTTTCCAAGGCCAATCTAATGCATCGACGTACTCTAAAGCTCTAAACGTCAGGTTCATCAGCCATGGTAAAAGTGGGTTGAGAAAATATGATGAACAAAATAAAAAACATGAAATTGATCAAGTTCCTCGGTTCATTTTTTGAACAAATAGTTTCGAAAATCAAGTATTTATATGCAACCAAATCGAGGTAAATTCCTGGACTAGGTAGCTTTATCATGAATAGAAAACCAAATGAACAGTAATGTTGTCCAAAAAACAAAACGTGACGGTCACTTTGCCGTTTTTCTGGATAGTTAAATATAAACAACCAACCTATTGTTTGTGTCTGCGTTGTAGTGATCTTCAGATCCACTACAATGTCTCAAGCCTTCTCGTTCATACAACCAAAATTCCAATCAAAGAACCTTAATCTCATTCATACATTATAACCAAAAATTCAATTAAATATCCTTAATATTATTTCAAGCAATATTCATATTTTCCGTTAGACAAAACAAATTCCATTTGAAACAAAACAGTTTCAATAATTTCAATTCTCAAAACAAATTCCATTTGAAACAAAATAGTTTCAATAATTTCACTTCTCAAAACAATCTTTGAAAATTTTGTCTTCAAGCAAAAGCATAAGACAGAATTTTCATCAACAATAAAATCCAGAAAAATATTATTAGCAACATTGTATTAACAATGATCTAATTCATATTACTGTAGGATGCAACCCAATCTCTTAATAATAACTTTCCCACAGAAAAAGATTCGTTCTCATAATTTTGCAAACGCAAAATATTTCCAAGCAATATCATAGCATGATGCATATGAATAAATATATTTCCAATATACAACGGAAATAAATAAATAATAAAAAATAACTTCTTATATTCCCTATGAAGAAAATCAAAGAAAAGAAATTCAAATCAAATTCAATGAATGCAATCTTTTGTTATGCGTTTAGTTTTTTGCAACAACGATTATGCATAAATAGATGGAAATCCCAAAGAGTTAGTTAGTCGGATCGCGATTTTAGTAGAAGAGTAAATCCTCGACATGGATTTACGAAAAACGGATTGAAAAATTGAAAAATTGAATTTTTTATTTTTGTATAATCTCAATAACAAAAAAAAATTTAAAACTTATTTAATTATATTTATTTTAAAATTTTTTCAAAATTTTGTATTATTAATTTTATTTTATTAAATAAGTGTTCTGACCTTACAAAAAAAAACTTTCCTTGATTATTTGACCCTCCGTGTTAGGCCTGATGAACGATGTTTGTAAATTTCTACAATGTTGGACACTCCTTTGATGTGTCTGATGAACGTTGTTTTAATTTTTCTATTAAATGTTGGACACTCCTTTGATGTGTCTGATGAACGTTGGTTTTATATCTGGTTTAGACAGGAACGGGTGACAAGACCTTGTGTACCCAGTCCGAGTAGTTGGTCAATTAAATTTTTCTATTGGCTCTTTGGCCTATTATACACTATTTCACTTTTAATTATCACTTTTATTTTAATTTAATTTTAATTTTATGTTAATTTTTGTTGTAAGTTCGTATTTTTACAATTATGAGTACTAGGTACTCCACTCAAAAATTATCGGCTGCGCCAATTGTAGCTACCACTCTTATGGAGATTCCCTTTATATAGTTTAAATGCACTTACTTGTGAGTTCTTTGTCCCGTTCTCAGTTTTGTGTGTTTATCCTCATTCTCAGACTGGTGAGTTTTTTTTAACAACAACACATTAATTTTTGTAAATTTGTACATTTGTAAATTTATTATTTTTTATTTAATTTAATTGAATCTCTTATTTTCCTGGATTAGTTTGTGAACAAACATTTAATTCGAGTATAATTTTTTATAACTTATTTTATTTTGAACATAAAAAGAACACTACTTAATTTTTGAGCAAACTTTTAACTCGAATATAACTTTTTATGACTTATTTTCTTTTGAAAATAAAAAGAACACTTATTATTAATTCACAATAAAACATTTTTTAATTCACTCGTTTTCCGTTTTTCGTAAATCCATGTCGAGGATTTACTCTTCTACTAAAATCGCGATCCGACTAACTAACTCTTTGGGATTTCCATCTATTTATGCATAATCGTTGTTGCAAAAAACTAAACGCATAACAAAAGATTGCATTCATTGAATTTGATTTGAATTTCTTTTCTCTGATTTTCTTCATAGGGAATATAAGAAGTTATTTTTTATTATTTATTTATTTCCGTTGTATATTGGAAATATATTTATTCATATGCATCATGCTATGATATTGCTTGGAAATATTTTGCGTTTGCAAAATTATGAGAACGAATCTTTTTCTGTGGGAAAGTTATTATTAAGAGATTGGGTTGCATCCTACAGTAATATGAATTAGATCATTGTTAATACAATGTTGCTAATAATATTTTTCTGGTTTTATTGTTGATGAAAATTCTGTCTTATGCTTTTGCTTGAAGACAAAATTTTCAAAGATTGTTTTGAGAAGTGAAATTATTGAAACTATTTTGTTTCAAATGGAATTTGTTTTAAGAATTGAAATTATTGAAACTGTTTTGTTTCAAATGGAATTTGTTTTGTCTAACGGAAAATATGAATATTGCTTGAAATAATATTAAGGATATTTAATTGAATTTTTGGTTATAATGTATGAATGAGATTAAGGTTCTTTGATTGGAATTTTGGTTGTATGAACGAGAAGGCTTGAGACATTGTAGTGGATCTGAAGATCACTACAGCGTCATCACCGATCAAGGAGAAGTTATATAAGTGGAAACATTAGACACATCGAAACACCACAAATTTAGAAAAGCTGGTCTTACAGTGAATACAAAAGTGAAATATTAAAAAACAGCTAAGCATTTTTTTCTTTTTTTATTTTCAGATGGTAATCCTATGCTACGACTTGGTGATACGGGAGATTGGGTTGGTACATTTGAAGGTCACAAAGGAGCTGTATGGGGAGTAGCCTTAAATAATAAAGCATCACTTGCAGCATCAGGGGCAGCTGACTTTACCGGAAAAGTATGGAATGCTGTTAGTGGTGAAGAAATAAGAAGCTTTCAGCATAATCATATTGTTAAATCTGTTGCTTTCGATACAAATAGTGAACACTTAATAACAGGCAGTAACGAAAAATTAGTTAGAGTTTTTAATCTTAAAAAGAATGCAGGTAAGATTTTTTACAAAATTGTTTAATATTGATTAAGTTTTAAGCAATTTTTTTTTAATAAACAGATCCAGAAATCTACACAGGCCATAGTGGTAATATTAAACGTGCTCTATTTTGTCGTAACGATAAGTGTATAATTAGCTGTGCTGAAGATAAAACAATAAGAATATGGGATCGCCTATCCAATCAAGAAGTTCAACGTGTTGATTTTCAATCAAATCCAAGTAGCTTAGAAATTTCAAAAGATGGCCGTATCTTAACGGTAACACATGGAAAATGTGTTAGTTTTTGGGAAACTGAAACTTTGAATAAATTAAAAGAAATAACCGTACCTACCATTGTCGCATCTGCAAGTCTTCATCCTGATAAAAATGTCTTCGTTTGTGGCGGAGAAGATTTTAAAATGTATAAATATGATTATGTGACCGGAAATGAAATTGGTATGTATCCATTTTGTCAAACTAATGGTTATTTAAATTTTGCCTTAACGAATTTGTCCGATTTCGACAAACATAATTCTCAAAGTTTACTTCAGGATCATCTTCGGTTGCCTTTTAATTTTTTTCTTTCTCTGCTGAAATGTCTTTTAACAGTTTTTGGTGATTGGAACACCACTTAGGTAGTTCAATGGGCAATAACTCAATCAAATCATATCTTGACGCCAGAATAGTCAACAATGTGTCAGTTCTGTTGAGGTTACTGTCCATGTTAGTGTTTTCCTTCGCCTCAGTAGCCTTGGGAAACCGTTCACGCTCTCCTCAGTTCAAAGATTTCAAATTACCAAGATTAGCACCTGTCGATACATATGCAAAATTGAATGCAAATTTCAGAATCCAAAAGTAAAGCGCGATACTAACAAAAATTCGCTCTGCACCAAAGTTCCAATATTCCTCAACGCCGACCAATGAAGGTTCTCTAGAAGTCTGACAGGACCCATCAAATTCTACCGTAGTATACGAACCAGAAAATAAATATTGGCAGTAGACACTCTAAATCCTAGTCTGTCCCTTCCATATGACCAAGTCGCTGATATTCATTGATATTCTTAAGTTATAGTGTTCCACTTAAAAACGCGACTACTTTTCCAGACAATTCTTCAAATTCAGATATCTTTTATAAACTATCAATGTAGAATCACAAAATCTATTCAATTTAGAATTAAACGGCATTCGATTCGAACTCTAAACTGACCTATAATCGAAAATTTATTTTAAGAATATGTTGTCTGTAAAATATTCTTTTTTGGGTAGATGTATTTGAATTGCAAGACACTCTCATTGCACAAAAACGTCATTCGAATAAACTAGTCTAGTATTTGAACACATATTTTCTCCTAACAAATAACCAAATTCTGCTAATTCAGTCACACAAAAATCAATTCAAATCAATTTCTTTGACCAGGAACAATTCTTTATGTGTGCCCGGAGTCCAGACCAAGCCATAAGTCGATCTTATCAGAAGCATTTACATTTCATCCGCCAGTTTCATATTCGATGCCAATTCCAAACGACAAGACTTTGGAGAGTTTCCGAAATTATATTTAGCCTAAAAAATTGAGTTTAGAAATTCTAGAACTAATCGCTTTCTGGTAGAAATGTTTGTGTAATTTCCATTAACTCCATAAATTATCAAGTCTTGAAAATTAATTGCCACAATGGTTTTATTTTGTCTTAGAACTATTTTAACCAAAAGTGATCTCATTTTCACACGAAAATTCTCCTGTGCTGTGCTAGAAACAGTTTTTTCAAAAAAAATAATTTTTTTTACAACATCTAAAAGTAGACTTTTTTACACCATCTAAAAGTAGACTTATATTGTGAGTTGAGACTAACTTGTGTCACCGCTAACTTAGAACTTACTTGTATCACTATTATAATCCAAAAATGTATCACTGACAATTTAAAACTGCACTGTTTCGCATTCAATTTAATATTGCTTTTATTTTCCTAATACGACCTCTTATATATACTACACGAAACAATCCGCAAAATTCCAGAACATCAACCGATCTTTATCAATAAAAACACGATCATCAAATATAGGTTCACACATATAGGTGTGAAATCTATTGAAATTTGTTCTTTCTAATTTGCTTGTCTAGATGTTTTATATTCTTTCAGTGGAAAGATTATTATATTCTCTTAACTTCTCTAAAGAGTATTTTTGCAGAACGATGTTCTTTTGTACATCGTACTCCATAATCGTAACAATATAAATTAATAAATTAGAAAACGACAACATAACATTCAAAATGGTATCCGGTCAGTTCACAGAAAACCCAATTCACGGAAAACCAATTTACAGAAAAACAATTCATAGAAAAGAAATTTTTAGAAAAATACGAATTGGGTTTTCTGTGAACTGACCGCGAATCCAAAAAATTGTATCCTCTTACTCAACAATGGCCATAACTGATTTTTTAAGTGCTGTTGCGCATAATATAATAATTTAAATTATCAATTATAAATAAAAATTCACCTATTGAAATATTAAACAACTATACGAGTATCATTATTTTTTTTGTTATTGTTTGTTTTTTTTTTGTAAATATTTTCTTATCTTGAATAAGAATTAGTTCACAGAAACAGAGTTTAGGGAAAAAATATTTTCCTTAAAGTCGCGGCGACTTTATGAAAATATTTTTTCCCTAAACTCCGTTTCTGTGAATTGTTTTTCTGTGAATTTGCTGTGAACTAACCGCGAATCCATTCAAAATTCATATTGTATTTTATCATGGTTGCTTTGATTTATATTGATGTTTTCCATCACGATATTGTATGTTACTTCGGTCCGAAAGAACTAAGTATTACATTCATGAGTCAAAAGTTAAATTCTTACCCCCACTTTTTTGGCATTTTTCGAAGTTTTAGGACCTGCTGATTCTAAAAAAGCTTAAAAAATGTATGTCTGTCTACCAGCCGGCCATTACCTACGAAATTTAGAATACCACTGTAGGGATTTCAAAAATTTGTTTTCTAAAAATAGGTATACTCTATGGACAGGTCCGAAAGGACGATGTGATCGATAACTGTACCGGAAGTGTGTCAAAAAAATCGTCAAGTGTGACAAAACAAGGAAATATGCATATTTTTTACTAAAATAAACGTTCATTTTAAGTGATAATGAGTAGTAACATTAAATTTGGAGAAATCTTGATGGTTGGGATTGGTTTGTGAGACCAAAAACTAGATTATTGCATTCTAGGTTTGTCAACAAAATGTTGTCAAGTGTGTCAAAAGAAAGATTTTCATTTATTTTTTTACCCAATTTTTTGGAAAAAAATAAAAATAATTATTTGTATGACATGAAATTGGACAGGGAAATTTTTGATTTTATTATAATTTTTGAAATATTTTTGGAGACCAAAAACTAGATTATTGCATTCTAGGTTTGTCAACAAAATGTTGTCAAGTGTGTCAAAAGAAAGATTTTCATTTATTTTTTTACCCAATTTTTTGGAAAAAAATAAAAGTAATTATTTGTATGACATGAAATTGGACAGGGAAATTTTTGATTTTATTATAATTTTTGAAATATTTTTGGAATTTTGAAAAAAGTTTGTTTATTTGATTTTGTTACAATTTTTGCAATATTTTTAGAATTTTGGAAAAGTTTGAATTTTTGATTTTGTAATATTTTTTGGAATATTTTTAGAATTTTGAAAAATAGTAGTTTAATCAATGAGTGTATAATGAAATAGTTTATTCTCAAGCAAAATTTTAAAAGTTGAGCGAGAATTTTAATTTGCGAGAGAATAAAATTCATTAAACACGAATCGATTACAATACTTTATTCTCTGACAAAGAATTGTGTATTATAAAAAATAAAATCATTTTCTTCAATTAAAACAATAAATCTTTATTGTTTTAATTGATAAATTTCTTATTAAACAAACCCTGATGATAAAAAAATCCCCATCCTATACAATCAACCAAGTTCAACTAAACGAAATAAGAGAATTTAATTTAAAATTTGATTTTTGAACAAAACTTATCAAAGCAATTGTGATTATAATTTGAAAATAATTTTAATGAAATCAAAACAATTTGACCAATTGGAATCATACCAATTGAATAATGATAATTTTTTATAGGAAAATTTTCATTAGACAATAGGTTAGAAAACAATACATTAATACCTACTATTATTATCGAAGAAACATACAAATAAAGCTGATATAATTAAATGGAAGAGAATAAAAGTATTTTATTTTGATTTTGTTATAATTTTTGCAATATTTTTAGAATTTTGAAAAAAGTTTCAATTTTTGATTTTCTTATAATTTTTAGAATATTTTTGGAATTTTGAAAGAAATGTGAATTTTTGATTTTGAAATATTTTCTCGAAAATCTAAATGGAGAGGCTTTAGACTAGTTTGGTGATTGTATCATCTTTTCACTAAATTATGTTTATTTATATTTGTTTTCTAAAATGTATTTGAAAATATTTGCCGATGGAATCTCTGGGCAAAATATTATCATGATAAAAATATGGAGGAGTTGAAATCTCACAGCTCTGAGATATCAAGACTTCGGTCTGGGTTAAGGATTTTGATATATTTTTCGGCAAAAAACTTTTACGAGGACATGGTTTTTGGTAGCGATGTATATCAAACATAACTCTTGTTAAACTTGTTACTTGTTAAAGTACAAGTATTTTTTATCTCTGCTTAGAAATTTATTACAAAACTAACACGAAACATCAATACGTTGCCGGAAAATTATAACAGATCATAAATTAACATAATTTAGTGAAAAGATGATACACTCAGCAAACTACTCAAAAACCTCTCCATTTAGCGTTTCGAGAAAATATTACAAAATCACAAATTCTTCAGAATCACAATTTCTTTCAAAGTTCCAAAAATATTGTAAAAATTAAATAAAATCAAACTTTTTTCAAAATTCCAAAAATATTCCAAAAATTAGAATAAAATCAAATATTTAAAATTTTTCTAAATTCCAATAATATTCCAAAAATTTTTAAAAATTCAAACTTTTCCAAAATTATAAAAATATTGCAAAAATTATTACAAAATCAAAAATACAAACTTTTTTCAAAATTCCAAAAATATTTCAAAAACTGTAACAAATTCAAAAATTTTCATGTCTAATTTCATTTTCAATTACATTTACGTCATTAAAACAGCTACATTTTTTTCCCAAAAAATTGACTAAAAAATAAATAAAATCATTTTTTGACACACTTGACATTATTTTTTTGACAAACTTATAATGCCATAATTCTCTATAATAATAATAAAATTTCATGTCATTCAAATTATTAATTGTATTTTTTTCCCAAAAATTGGGTTAAAAAAATAAATAAAAATCTTTCTTTTCACACACTTGACAACATTTTTTTGACAAACTTATAATGCAATAATCTAGTTTTTGATTTCACATACCAAACCCTACCATCAAGATTTCTTCAAATTCAATGTTCCTACTCATTATCACTTAAAATGAACGTTTTTTAAGCAAAAAATATGCATATTTCCTTGTTTTGACACACTTGATTTTTTTGACATACTTCCGGTACAGTTATCGAACACATCGTCATTTCGGCTCTTACCATTGAGTGTACCTATTTTTAGAATTCAAATTTTTTGAAATCTTTTCAGCCGTTTTCTAGATTTCGTCGGTTGTGACGGACGGCAGACAGACATACATTTTTTGTTTGCCTGTTTAGAATCAGTAGGTCCTAAAACGTCGAGAAATGCCAAAAAAGTGGGGGTAATAATTTCACTTTTGGCTCATGAAGTAATACTTAGGTCTTTCAGACCGAAGTAAAACGAAGTTGTTCAAAAATAAATTGTTATATGTAATTTGTTTTTAATTTTAACAAGTCCACAAAATAAAAACAAATATCTAAATTCTAAGGAATATGTTGGCACTACAAAACATTTGTAATCATGAAGAAACAAAACTTCGTAATAATCTCGACGCATTTCGTTGTGTTTAATTTTTTGCTTTATTTTTATTTGAATTTATGAAATTCTCTAAAATGTAATGACATCATTGAATTTGACGAATCACATTGCAACTCATTGCACTCTAATAATTAGGCAATTATCACGACTAATAATTTTATTTCTTTTACAGAAATATATGAATTAATAGAATTACAATAAATGTCTTAAAATAATATTTCTTGACGAATCTTGACGAAGTTTTTTCCTGCAAAATAATTTTCATAGTGAAGATATTGTATCTGCCATTTATAATATTTTTCTGGTTGTGTGTTTGTTTTCAATCTTCGATAAAATTAATTTTGTTTAACACCTCGATAGATTTATAGCATGGCAAAATAAATAAACTAAATCAATTCACGTATAATGCATTAAACATTAAAAATTATAAAGAATCAAAAATGGCAAAACATTTTTTATTAGAATTCCCCTCGACCGGTGATAAATTCTCATAAGTTTTTGGAAAATTCCTCAAGCAAGTTGCATTGATAATAGCCCTCGGCCCAATCAACTTACTTTAAAAATTTTCGCGAAAAAATATTCCGAATTATCACCGCCCCCCTTGGGAAATTACTACTTATAATTTGCTGATAGCAAAGTTTTTTGTGTAATATACTCAACGTACATTAAAAAATTCACTATAGTGTGGAAATTATCATAATGAAGACGTCGGCTTAAAGACTTTGTAAAATCACATGAAAATATCATAGCAAATACTAATTATTATTTAGCGAATATGATTTTCCACTAGAGATAGAATAAATTTTCACCGGGAATTAAACCTCTATAAAATAGACTTTTAATATGTTATCGTAGAAAAATATCATTTTTACTTTTTAAAAATTTGCGGCTCGATTTATCTTCCAATTTTTTATATCGAAATCATGTGACCTCTCCGAGGATAAATAAAGTTTTTTTTTCCTTATAATAAACTAATTAAACTTTTTTTCTACTTTAAGAATCATTTAAGGGACATTTTGGTCCAGTACATGCAGTTAGTTTCAGTCCAGATGGTGAATTATATGCAAGTGGATCTGAAGACGGTACTCTAAGACTTTGGCAAACAACAATCGGAAAAACATATGGATTATGGAAATGTACAGAACCAACCGAAATGAATAACATTACATCACCACGTGAAGTAACTGCTAATTAAAAGAATTTGATAAATTTTAAAAATTATTTTGTATTAATTTCAATATTTTTAAATTCTTATATACTTCAAAAAATTTTAAATTAAAATGAAATAAATCAAAAAAAAATCGAAATAATATAAATCATATCGATTCCTCGATCACACATTTACTCAATCTAATTTTATTCCTTTGATTTTATATTTTCGAGCAACATATTATTTATTTTATGATTTTGTATAATTTTTAATATATTATAAATTTAAATATTTTGTATTATATAAAATAAATTAAGTTTGTGATTTAGAATTAAATTATTCTCACCTATTTGTAATATAAGAAAATATAAAAAAATAAATAATTTTTTATTGCAATAATTTGGGATTGGGATTATCATCATTTTAAGCTAAACCAATTTTTGATAGATCAAAATTTTCATTTGGATCATTACTACTTGTGTTATTATTTAGCCAATCACAAGTTTTCGTTTCATCGTCAGCTTCATCGTTGCTATTATTCTCATTCTCAGTAATTGTGGTAATGGCTTTAATCTTACTTTCAGATTCAGTACTAATAGCATTATAATCGATTTTAGATGAACTATTTACTTTTGACAAAACTTTATTTTGTTGATCGTTTGTTTTCGTCAAATGAAGGAGTCGTTCGTATAGAGATCCGATTTGTTTTTTAAGTCGTTTTATATCAATCTTATCCGGTATTTTATAATTTGGCTGTTCGTCAATTGTTGAGTTTTTGTACTTTTTTAATGGACCGATGTAGTTTAGAAGTTCCAAAGATGGTGTAATCATCTCTTCCCAACTCTTCAAACAAAAATAAATAAGATTATTGTATTCTTGTGGTAACTAAACTTACTAGAAACGAAGTATCAATGACAGGGCATAATAATGATTCAACAAAACCCTCAGTTGTTTTCGGAGGTAATCCTAGAAATTTTATAATATTTTTGAGTAAATATATTCCAGATGATAGGGTTATTTGAGCTCTGTAAAATATTAAGGTACATTAAAAATAAAAACAAAACAACTTTTCTACACGTATATGCTTACGTTCTTAATTTTGTTCGCACTTCTTTTATTTTGACCGCAGTCTCATTTATATTACTGTATGTAATTTTTAGTAAAGTTGTTATTCCACCAAGAGCATTTGGAGTTCGATCTTGTATTTTAACAAGTAATCGTCTTTCAACTAACCGAATTTGTCCACAATGTGATTCTAATTCTTTCTATAAATAAAATTAAAATAGGTTTGAATTATCTGTAGAGTTATTAATGTTATGTAGAAAAGGTGTAGCCTTGTTGTCTTGTATGTATTATGGCATCGTTTCGCATGTTACTACTTACGAAATTACAACTCATTAACATTTAAACTAAAATTTGTAAACAAATATTTATGAAAATGTATTTGTTTACAGAAAGTTATGCTTAAGTTACTTTTAGATTTGATTCTTGAGCTGCTAATAGTTTAACGTAGAAAAGTTTAGGACATTCCCTTTAAGATATATTCGTCAAGCTATTGACATAAACACCAGATTTTTTGTTGGGGTGGAACTGGAAATTTAACAGATGTGAGCAAAGTTATTAAAAGGCCTATGAGATTCTGAAATTCCACTACCACGAAAACCAAAAAACAAATTAGATAATACAGAACACATAGTGATTATATTCAATGATACTGCACATCACCATACGCTAAATTGCTGCCAAAACAGCTCAAGCGCTTGTTCTTCCTATTAGAGACGGCTTGAAGCAGGCAGCTGTCTGAGTTTAAGTGACAATATACTCGTATAAAACAGTTCTAAAAATTTCAAAAATTTACTTCACATTTAGAACGTGCCCGTTCGCGAAAAATGGCTGTGCAATAGAAAAATATAGCTGATCAAGCCTTCAAAGCCCAGAATTTCTTTTAAAAAAGAAGTGAGAAATTGGCATCCACGGAAATGACACAGAATACACTACCTACTTGGTCATCAAAGCGGAGAAGAATTTGTTTTCTCACACGACCGTGTAATCCAACATATCATCGACTTTTGCATAATCAATATATAAGGTTATGCATATATGGAAGGAAGCCGTCATTTTAAAATGTAGTGTAACGCTCCTAAATGATCATGTCAATACTTAAGCTATTACCAATCCCATTCTTCCGGTATAACTGACGCTATCAAAAATACGAATGTATGATTTGATGCCCAATTTCGCAAAAACGTTGGAAAAAGAACAAAAAATGCGACAAAAATAATTTTCAAGGAACAGCAGAAACATAAATTAAGTGTTCGTGCAAAACTCGACAGTAAAATTGAGTGAATTGAAAATTAATACAGGACGACAAACGATACCCGGTCTAAAACAACAATGAAGTATTGCCAAGGACATTCGATTCTAATTTTAAGTCTTAAACTCATAATAAAGAGCGAGATAATAATACTTGTTTTTATATATTATAATTAAATATTTTATTTTAATTACCAATAACCTTTCCTCCATTGTTTGAGTTTCGTGATGTTCGTCGATATATTTTAAAATATCATCAATTAGTTTTTGAGAAATATTCATAACTTTGAATTGATTTTTGTTCAACTGTTTCTTCGAATTATCGTTGATTAATGTTGAGCTTGCTTCATTTTTAGTAGAGTCGAGTAATCTCTCTATTATAATTGAAAATACTAATGACATCGCTGAAACACTATCAGACTGTAAACGAAATCTTGATGAATTTTTTGCTTGAACAAGAGTCACAATTCCATTGCTGTAGAGCGATTGTATAGCAAAAGCTTGAGATTCAGACTCTTCATTAAACTCTTTAAAAATTGTCAACAAATTTTTAGTAGAATCTTCGAGGGATAATGTAATTTTATATTCGGCATCTTTTTGTGGTGTTGCTACTTTCCACACAAGTGCTGATGGTAACATTGCTGTCTTTTTAATAACCCTTGGAATACTTTGCCTATTGATATATGAAACTAATACCGATACTTTTAGATCAATTGGATCAACAAACTCCTCAAAATAGATCCATGTTGATAATTTTTCACTCCAATCAGTGTCAATATTTTGAAATAGAAGTGAATCTATCGATGATCTTAATGGTGGGCTTAGTTCAAAATAAACTTGTATTTCATCAATGTTTGAGTTGCATTTCAGATACACTTCCACTAAACACATTTTACTTAAAGTTTCTTCGTTTTTGTCAAATGTTGATGTTTCTAGTTTAGAACTAACTATAACTTGCACCATCAGCTCACGTTCAACAGCAGCATTTATCAATGCAATGTCGGTTACGTCAACGCTTTGTTTTATTTCTTTTTCTAATTCATTTAATTCTTGTTGAGCCTTCTCGAAAATTAATTCCTTTAAATCTAATGGCGGTACCTTAAACGTTTGTGGTTCTGATCCTAAATAACCAACAAAAACGTTTCCTACACAACCCAGTGTTACTATAGCACCTGGCAAGTCTTGAACATTGGCACGTTTAATTGCTACTGGAACTTCTGTTAACTGTGCAGCCCATACTAAATTCATCTGATCGTATACTAAAAGTGATCCAGAATCCGAAACAATACTTATTATTAGCTTGGCATCAGATTCTATAATTACGACAAAATAAAAAAATTTAACCATGTTTGCAAAACAGATATAGTCATAAGAAATAAAATAATATTCACCCCAATACCATCCAATGACAAAAGAACAGAAGCAAACCGGTGTATAATCCAAACGTTTAATGAACTTTGATTTTCCATTATCACTTAAGCAATACAAGTTATGTTCCCCAAGAACTACAATAACTGATTCAGTACTAAAATAGAAAAAGGATTAAATAGGATAACAAAATTTTTTTTCACAATCTTACTTAGAGACTTGGTGTACCGCTAAATCCAGAGCACTTTCACCAATACAAAAAGACCAAGTTGGAGAAAGCTCACGAATATTACTATTGATGTTAGAGTGGGCTAAATCTTGATAGCGAAAGCATTCAACATCCCATCCCGGTGAAACGGTGACAAAACTATCAGTTCGTGATGTGTACAAAATTGGTGACGGGATATTTCTTTCATTCGGTAACTGACAATCAAACGTAATACCATCCTGCTCATAAAACCTTAAACTTCCATCCATATGTAAAACGCAAAAAAATTCACGACCTTTTACACCGCCAAAGTTACCTTTACAAATTGAAAATGCAAATTTTTTTAAGGGATGTTCATAAACCAACTGTAACTTTGACTGGTCACCATGTTCTGCTACACCATTTGATTTAATAATAGAATAAACGCAAAGTTTCATTGGATGTAAAATTGCTAAGTGTTGCCATACATTTGTTGATCTAAGTAAAAATAGAAATCCTTGGATAAAATTAACAAAACAAAGAAAATAAATCAAAAACTAACGTTGAAAACTTTCCAGATTCTATGCCAATAACTGGAAGTAGAAGCTTAGTTTCTAAGACAACACTTGCTGGATTAAAACCGGAAATGGACCCATCTTCATTGTGCTCACATTTTGGTTGATATACGCACAAATATCCTGAATGTGATCCAACGATAATGTAATCTTTTTCGTTTTCTTCTAATGCAAGACGACAACAATGTAATGAAAATGAATCAAATTTTTCTTGATTTTCTGGAGTTTGTATATTCCACCATCGACACACTTTGAATAATGACATTTTTGTTAAATTATTTTTTTTATTAAAAATCGTAACCAGTTGTTTGTTTGAAATTTCATGACATTAAACTAAAGGTATTTTTTACATTTATTTGTTTGATACAAATGTTTCTATGGGGATATGCACCACGAACGCGCGTCGAATTGCAACATATATGTACAAAAGTTTCCTTCTTTGTGTAATGAAATGTGTATCGTTCTTCGTATGTGACCTTTGATAAAAAAAATCTTTTGATGGTAAACTATCGGTTCGCAGTAAAATAAGGGAATAAGCAAGTAGAGTTTTGCTCTCAACTGTGGCAGGTGTTTGATGATTGATTGTGTCGTATTTGTGTAACGCTTCAATGTTGTTTACTAGATCTCTAAACGTTTGGTTTATAGAACATTTTCCTGCCATCATTTGTTGGAGCTTTTAATTCTACAACCAAGCAATGATATTGCATCAATGATCGCTGGTTGTTTTGGGATAACTGCCTTTGTCGTGACCGCTAAGGGTGTTCTACTGATGTCGCTGTTCCTTTTCGGCATACCTAGATCTGGGCCAAGCCTGCCACCACTGTATCATTGCAGTCGCTGGGTTTCAACGACTGGGAGTCTGCTTCCTCACCCTTCGCAGCCGCCCATACAGGAATCCTTTTGGTCGGGAACTGCTTATTCGAGCATTCAACACTCACCTACATATCTGTATGTTAACCTTTCACTATCCGCCAACTTTGACCACTACAGGAGCCTCAAGCTCAGCCCTGTGTCTAAGTGTGTTTGTGGGTTTTTTAAAAATTAAAAAAAAACAGTTTTTCTTTCTTTTCCATAACAAAAACGTTGAAAAACTTTCAAAATAGGCAAGGGGTTAACCTATGTTTTTAGAACTCTAGCAAAATAAGTTGTCACCGATCTTGGTAAATGACATAACAACTGAAATAAGAGACCAAAATATGCTTGATTTGGTTTGGCACGAAAATACGTATTTTTTGGAATGAGATACGAAGAATAAATATTATTATTTAAGTTACAGTTTATCCATTTATCAAATATTTTATCAGTTCTTCAACTAAACAAATGAGCTAGAAAAGCGGACTTTAGTTTTCTGGAAAACACAATGTTGATGTCAAAATACGCCTAAATGTTTTTAGTGTTCACGAATCTGAAAAAGGCGACGTCAAAATCTGTGACGATTGTTAAATTTTTCGCACTACTTTGGTGGTGTAATATGATCCGATTTTTTTCTTAATTTGAACATTTTTTCCACTTGTAGTAAAGTAATCCATATATTTTCTTTGATAAGGAAACAAACAAATACATTTTGCTATTTTGGCTGAACCTTTTTTCAGACTTGATCCAAAATTTTTCGCTTAATTCACTCTTAAAAATGGATTTATTCGGTTACTGAGCCTAATTATGTCCTTTATGTGATAATACTTGCCTAACATTTTCATTACTTCCATCAGTGTTTCGCAAAAATTAAGTAAAATACGCAAGAATTAGAGGGCTGCACAATCTTCTTCGGAGCTCCACAAACGCTTATTCTGTCTCTTTATTAAATTTCACTACCTCCAATTTTAAAAAGTGACGATAGTTTTGCATAGCCCAAATGGCTTAACATTTAACAACCTCACCCCATTAGCAACTCTGAAATTGGTTTTCATTTGGAAAAAACACTCGGGCAATTTAAAAACCCATCCTCAACTAAATAACTATATATTGGCTTACTTCGATCTGTTTTGTTATATTACTCTTCTGTTTGCCATCCTAATTTGTACACGATTATTTTTTTTTGGATACAATGTATTTAGTTGGGCCTTCCTACGCAAATTTTAATCAATTCAATGTTTTATTTTTAATAAACAAAACTGCCCAGACAAAGCTGCACAGAGTTGGCTAATTGCAAAGTTCCTTTTTTTTTAAACCCTTTATCAAAACGGGTTCAGAGTTTCCATATTTCGAATTTGTTTTTCAAAGTTTTTGCAACTTTAAAAATAAGAAAAAAAGTTACCAAGTAACAGGTAAACAAAAACGAGATGTATTTATAAATTGGTTCTGGTTTTGAGCACGGCTTAAAATAAATTGGCGCCTACAATACCATTAAAATTTTAGCACTGACACGAACCATAAGCTAATGGTATAAAATACTAACACGCTGATTAACGAAGGCATGTCATGTCACTTTAAATGACTAAAGTCACATTGCATTAATTTTCGTATTGTTGAAGTCGTTTTTTACGCCTCAAGTCTTTTTATACGACAGATGTCACTTTAAATGACATTTTAGTCGCCTCAATTTTTCAGGTGACATTTTCAAACGTCCTAAATTGTTTTTGTGAAATTGAAGAACATAAAATGCAAGTTGTTTTTAGTTTTAGTCGTGACCGTTTTTATTTTATCGACTTCAATAATATCAATTTTTATGCGATGTGACATGACTATAGTCATATGTCACCTGATGTGACACGGCTTCAGTAATTGGGGTGTAAAATAGAACAGACAAAAACTCATTTTCAACTTTAAACAAAACCAAATTGGAAGATTTAAATTTTTCCTAAATCTTCAATCCTCTTTTTTTTTGAAGAATAGAAAATAATATGTCCAATAAAAGATTGCAATTTAGGTTTGAATAACTTACAGTGACTACAAATTGTTAATATAGCTTGACAGATAAAATTATACTTACCAATATTTAAGGTTCCTGAAAACATGAAATGCATTTGAATTTGAACAGTAAGAAATTTGTTCTAAAACCGATATTTGAGTACTTCTTTGCCTTCACAAGCACCTTAATCACACATTTAATTATAATTAACACACCATAATCCCACAACTTCACAGTATCATTTTTAATAATGAGATTGAGTTGAGTTTTTTACTTATGTTGCTTAATATAAGTATAATTTAGTAAACGCAAGTCTATCCTATCCGATCATACTTTTTAAATTTTAAACATACCAACAACCACTATAGAACTTTAATGCCAACCAGGTGAATTGCAAAATAAAAATTATATGATTTATAAGCAACCGACTAAAGTATAAGCATAAACAAACTTCAAATAAATATATTATTTCACATTATAAATATAAAGTAGTTAATTTAATACTCAAAAAATATTACTAAAACGCAAGAGTAAATAATAAAAAGTCCAACGATCGACTAAATAAATTGTTTTTAGATAACCAAAATTTCGTCAGTCCTTCTTTTGTTAAAATAAATTTATATTTTTTGTCATCATAATAAAATCATAATAACTAACTTAAATAATGCTCGAATCACAATATGTGGGAATTAAATATACAATATATTGATATACATCAATTTTTACATAATAAATTACACTGCTTAATTATTTTAAAATATATTGTAATTGGGGGTATATTCACACCGAGTGCAGACTTCAAAATAGTCTTGAAAGTTACAACATAAGTAAAATTAAATAAGAATCTAACAATCATTTACAAAATACAGTAATCCCTCCGACTGCGCGGGTTTTAACTGCGCGATTTCCACTGCGCGAGATGAGTTTTCAATACTAATTTTCGCACTGCGCGATTAAAATTTCACACTGCGCGACGTTTAAAATTTTTTTTAGAATATGTAGGTGAATTTCGTAAAATTAAAATGAAAAAAAAAATTAAATTTCCCACATGGGTCATTCTTTTACAAATCGAACAGATTTGAACAAAATCTGACCGACGGATTTGTGATTTGGCTTAAAAAATTTTTACTGGTATGATATCGAAAAAAATATACGTGTTCGAGGATTTTTTTTTGGAAAATAGAGGCGATCTAAATTTTGTGATTTTTGGTTTGACGACTTATTTTCAAAAATTCATTACTTCGGTTCTATTAATGATAGTAAGCTTTTGTTTTATTTTATTTTAAAGTAAGAAGATGGAATTTTAATAAAAAGTATAGTCAATAAAAATTATTAGCAAATTCCTATTGTTATAAACAAATAAAATGTTAAAATCGATTTTTAGTGATTGCCCTACGTATTCTACGTTCAATTTTCAAGAAAAACGGGTTTTTAACTAAGGGAGAAATTAGTTTTACTGTTAGAAATATATTAATTTATCCAGCGCGGGACAACAAAAATTTATGGAATTTTTATCTTTCCGCGCTCGATAAATTGATTTATTTCTAATGCTACTCGTACACGAGAGAGCAAAATTGCAGATGTCAGAGAGAAAGTGTCTGACTTATTGCTAAACTGTTTACACATAGGAATTTGTTAATAATTTTTGTAGATAACAATTTTTTTTTTAAGTTCATCTTTTAGCTTTAAAATAAAACAGACAAAAATGTCTATCATTACCAAAACCGAAGTTATGAATCTTTGAAAATAAGTCTTCAAGCCAAAAATCACGAAATCCTCGAAATTTAGAACCGCTTTATTTTCCAACTCAAAAAAATTTTCGAGCACGTATATCTTTCTTTTCTTGGGAAATGAGAATTTGGAAGTTTTTCTATATGAAAGCCTTAAAATTTCAGCCAAATCAAATATGTGTCGGTCAGAAAGATGTTCGGTTTGTAAAAGAATGACCCATATATGTAGCAATTTGCATTACATATTCAGTTTATTTTTAACTGTGTGGCTGGAACGTTCAATATAGATCAAATTCAATTTCAAGCCAGTAAAGGTAGAATATTCTAAACAAATTCAGATTATTGATATGATTTTGTAAATTTAAGTTGTTTTTTGAAATGTTATTTAGGTTAATTTATCTGTTAACTTATGAAGTGTTTTCTTTTTTAAGAGTTGTTGAAGTAATACAGGTTTTTCAGGCAGTATATATTCATTTTGGTTTAATTTTAACCTTAAATTAATTTTTTTTTCTATTTTTTTCAAAATTTGGAACCGAACCCCCCATTTTCATACAAAATAGAGTTCACATTGCGCGGTTTTGTACTGCGCGCTGTTTTTCTGGAACGGAACTACCGCGCAGTCGGAGGGATTACTGTATGAGCAAAATTTCTACAAAACTAATTTTAACATATTTTTTCGATTTTTGTTTTTTCTCTTTATTTTTATTTAAATAATTTAATAAATTTTATATATTTTTTTTACTAAACAAATTTAAATTTGGTCAACGTTTTTTTTCTTTGTTTTTTTTTACTTTTTAATATATAATAATTTATATACAAAATCTTTTCCCCTATATTACTAAAACTTAAATTTTATATTTTGATATTTAAAAAAAAAAAAGAATTTTATTTAATAAAAATAACATTAGATTCTAAATACTTTCCTAAAGGTATTTTAAAATAAATTAGTGAAAATTTTATTTATTAATTAATTAATAATATTTATATACCAGATCAATTGAGTTGTTTTTTATTATATATATTTTTTTTTAATATATTTTTGTCTTACAAAAATTCTTTTAATTATATTTAAATTTTAATTTATATCTAATATCACAGACAATCTCAAGAAGAGGCCATTTATATTTAAAAAAAATTAATTTTCAGTTTTTTCTGCCACTATTAAATTTGTGTTTGTTTTTAATTTAAAAAAAAATTATGAATATTATTTTACTGTCGAGGGCAACAAATAACTTAAAAATATATATATATATTTCATTTAACAAATTCTGAATAAATAAATTTTTTCTATTGTAATTACAATTCTTAAAATAAATAAATTAGTTTGATTTGAAATTGCAATTAAAATAAAATTAAGAGATCTATTAAGAAAATACAAGAAAATAAATTAGTGTTAAATTATTTATACAACAAAAGACAATTTAAAATTACTAATACCAAAAGATTCATCCAATATATAAAATTTATAAATAAGAATTACTTTTATATTGTTTGTTCCCAGAAATTTAAATTAAAATTCTTATTTATACTAAACTATATATAAAACAATTATGCTAACGCCGCAGTCATGTGATATAATTGCATTAAAACTTGAACGTGAACAGGAAGACACGATAAACGATCATGTGTATTTGCGTCCATTGCCAACCAAGATAAAACATTATATCCTTCTAATACATAACGCAGAACGTCAGCAGTTAACTGTGAATCAAGTGGATGATATGTTGATTGATTATTTTGTAATAAATCATCTGTATTTTGTTGTATAGCGGGACTATGCAAATGCAAGGCAGTCTTTAAAAATACTGGATTAACATTTTCTAAATGGGGACATGATGACCAAAACCATGATGGCATACGTCCAGTTGGAGCGGTTGATACTAAATAACCTAAGGCAAGTGGTTGTTGAAGAACTTGGCCAACCTAAGATTATAAATAGAAATTTCAATTAATATATTATATAAATAAATTTAAATGATCGTTTAACCCTTACCTCTTCTGTGTCTTGCCCCATATGAGTTCTATTTGTTCCATAGTTAACACCACCAACACCTGGACTCTGTCGATATCGATGGTCTTCTAAATCTGGACTTCCATGTCTTGAGTTTCTTCCAGGACTTGATTGTTGTATTTGCACATCACCTGTAATTGTTTAAAAAAGTAAAAATGGTTAATTTAAGCTCAAAACTCAACTTTAGAAATTTGACATAATGTTGCAAAAAATACATTTGTCTAGAATAAGTTAAACGTCAACCAAACATTGACCCAACCCTCTTTGAAACAATAGCCGATATGACAAAGAACAACCAGGAACAATTAATTCTCAGTACTAAAAACGATGGGTTATTTGCACTAAAGTTACCCGGCAGCATCATAACGATCGTTTTTGTTGTTCTGACGACGGCTTAAGAACTACTATCCCGTCTGTGTCTAGATTCACAATCTCTGTTACTGTTTTAGGGCAGTACCAAAATTATCCTTTCATGGCAATCTTGACAAAAGGCAACCCCAGGACCATGTCAAGCACAGGGAATCTGAGTAAGATCAAAAAAAAGCTCAGTTAAATCTAATGTCGAAAGGTTGCGACCATAAAATCAGAATTGGAGGTATACACTAAATACGAGATACTGTGTGGACAACTGGGAAAATGAGGAATCGGTCAACTGGATCGTCGTATCACTCTTATCTAAGATGGAGGGAGGTTCCATTTCCCGGTAAGGTTCTGATTTTTCTTCCCGGAGGACTGGATTTTCGTCCCGGAGGACTGGACAGACTATTGAGAAATTTATCGCTTTGGACAGTGGACATTTAAGGATTGATGGCAAATTCAAAGCAGCCATCTCGACAGAGAAAAGTTTTTTCAGCTACCGATTTATTAAGGAAAGTGTAGCAAACACTGAAGAGACCGATGATGTTCGGATGGTTTCGCTACCAACTCCATTATCGCCTTTGACGGTAATAAGGATTGCTTCGGAATCGATGAAAATATAATTTTAGAGAAACTCTACAGCAAGTGAGACAGTGAGAGGTATTGTTAAACCGTACTACCATTATAAAAGAGCAGATGCACGCTGCTTGGTGGAGCGAGGTTTGTGATTGCGCAGGAGATGTGAATAAAAGAAATCGAATATAAGAATAAGTCTATGGGAGCGGCTGGAACCTAAGTACGAAGACCGTATCAAGTAAGCTATATGTACCTAGTCATACAAATCAAAAGAAGTGGACGGAATAATTCCTGTTTGCCTCCAAAAGCAAAAAATGCTTTTACATTACTTCTTTGCCAAGTATTCTGGCACTAGAACATATACCATAGTCATGCGGAACAGCAAAAGTGATATTGATTCCAAAAAAGGGGAAGCAAAATGTCACATATAGAAAGCCTCATAAACCCAGCAGTTTGACATCATTTGTGTTAAAAACGATAGAAAAGGTGATAGACCATCATATACGAAGTAGTAATCTGGTAAAATCTGGTAACCTTTGCAAAATAATCGACACGGGTACAAAACGCGAAGAGATTGAGAGAAGGTGATGCACCGTCAGACATTTGACTTATTAGACATTTAGACACTTTTAGACATCTGTGCTTTTTTAAACATTACAGGAACACTAATGGAACCTTAATGAGAAAAAGTGATGTGAGGGAGGTTTGACTTCATTATTACGAAAACGTCAACACACTGATTCAGATTTTTTCTCATGTTTGTTTAGTTTTTCGGTTCAGTTGAAAAATATTTAAACGATCAGTTTTTGCCAGGGTAACGATTGTGAGTTAATAAAATTTAGAGCTTTAAAAGAATTTTGCTAGTTCCAATGTGTTTATTTCTTGTGAACAATGATTGCCTATTCAGGTCCAGATTTCCAGGATCGGGTCAATCGTTTTAACGGGTCTCTCGTCTCTGCTTTACAAGCACACAAGCTTCAGATTGCAAATGTGATCTAAAATTTGGAATCCTATTAGCATAAGGAGGATGGATGTATGAGAATTTGCTTTATTTTTTTTATTTAATGTTTAGCATACTAAGTATGAACTATTATTTTTTTAGACTCTGAAAAGCTAAAGGGTATTGAAGGGTATTGAGTTCCACGTTCTAAAAAAACATAGTTCTACAACAAAGTATTTGGACAGCAAACGTGTGTGATAGTTCTAAAGTTTATGGTCGTCGATTGTAGTGTGCAACACGATAGAAGAATATTTCGAATTTCTCTAAAGGAGAATTCGTTAAAATTGTATTTATAGTAATTCAGCGAGATTTCCTCGATGCTGGAAAATCGGTTCGGTATTATCAATCAACCGTATCGCCTTACTCTATACAGAGTAATTTTGTTGCATGTTTAAGGAGGCATAACAGCAATACATTCCATACATGGAAGAATAAATGCTAAGTTTTATCAAATACTTTTGAAATATCAAGTGAAATACTCAATGTTTCACCATAGTTGTCTAGAAATTTGTTCCACAAATGGTTTCCTTTTGCATAAATTTTACGAAAATCATGCTGCTTATAATCGATATTTTGTGACACCTCCAAATTAGGTTGTAGTTTTTTTTTAATAGTGTTGTGTAGCAGGAATTACAAAATGTGTCATAACAACACCTATTTAATACCTAGGTCCCACAACAACATGTGTCCTGAGGTAACTATTGGGGACAGTCTTACTGAACTCTAGTTGCCACGTTTGGGAAACGTTCCTGTTTTGTAAGATAAATAGCAAATGTTGGTAAGAATTGGACCGAACTGCCCAGCATAGTTTTTGAGAATAATGGATGGAATACCATCGGGACGAACAACGGATTTTTTTAGTATCGATAGAAAGGGATATCGTTCGGATCACATTACTGCGAAGAAACAATTGGTTTCATTTTTGTTTCGACTGGGAGAATGAGTGTCGGTGACTATAATGTTTGAATGACAATATTTGAATTTTCTGAGAAAATTTGATACAAAATGTCGGTCTTTAGAATTGAAAACGGGAATATCATATAGAACTAGTGATGGAATAGAAGATCAAGTGAAATCGTTTGGGATTTACTTTAACCCTTGAAATACTATACTCAGTCTTTAGGCATTCTAAATCAAATCAATTTTATTTATGCCAACGACCATGGTGTCAATTTTCTTTTATAAAAATTTTGTGTAATAGATATTACAAAGTGTTCGAGAATCATTCCTTATGTTAGAAAAATTGGGTCATGTTTGTGCTTCCCTAAACATGCGTGGTTGCTAGACTCGAGTCGGTTGACTCAATAAGATTTATTAGGGTCAGGCAAAGTTTAGAAAAGTACACAAGATGATGGTGAAGTAGTCTGCGACCGTAGAGAATCTTAATTTCTATGTTCTGAAGTTTGTGACTATATTCTATGTTCTGAAGTTTGTGACACTATATTTATTGAGTTCGGTTAATTCAGCAGGCGATTAGATAAGATGACGCTCATCCAGTCAATACAATTGATATAGCTCCAGAAATCAAAACAAACAAGATGTCAAAAAACTGAAAGAAGAAGATTGAAATTGCATGAGCATATTTTTTTAGGTAAACAATAGAGTCTCTACTACAAAGTTCTCATACAACGCCGCGGTTAACAGCTTCTAACTATTATATTTAAATTAGATTAGATTTTATCAAACCGATTTAATGAATTATCGGATGTATGATGGCTATGGAATGTAAAAACTAAAGTCAGTAATGGAAGGAGATGAACGGAATCGAAATCCTGAATAAAAAATCACAGAGAGAAAAATGTTTGATATAATCATAGCCTAGAAATTACTAATAGTTACTTTATAGTTTATCCCATACGCAAATATTTTATTATCCGACTAAACATACCACTGCCTCACATTTGTTGGTGTTATTTATTTAATCTTCAATATGTTTATTCTGCTATAATTTGTAACTGTTACACATAGCGGGAGGTATTTAAAAATATATTTCATGAAAACATTAGTATGACTTTATAATTAATACAAATTTTCTGAATTCTCAATTATTAAACATAATTTGAACGCGTTGTTTTTAGTTGTAAATAAGATTATTAAAATTTGAAGACACACAGAAAACCGATTGAAAATATTTAAAAATCTAATAACCGTTTTGAGATAGTTTAGGAAAACTAAATAACAACTTTAATAAGTTTGTCCATGTTGCGTTAAAAATCTTCATCCAATAAATAATCGTAAAATAACATATTTTGTTTTCTTTGTTATGACTTACCGTTAACCCACGTATCAAATATTTCGTTGAGCCCATTCATTGTTTCCATCCCTTCTACCATATCATTATCATCACCAAGTCCCGAAAAAAGTTCGTCATCGCCTAATTCAAGACCATTGATTTGATGGAAAGTTGCTTGAGATGACTATAATGATAAAAAAAAATTTAAAAAACAATTAAAACAAAAATTTATATATTTGTTTTACCTGTGTCACAGCACTAGTTGGAAACACTAAAATATGCGTGCAAGTAACATCCTGTGGTGTTGACAAAGGAGATTGCATTGATATTTGACTAAATCGTTCATCCGGTGTAAATTGATCTGGCATTAAACGAAATGTTGAATCTGGTTCAAGGGTAACCAAGCAAGCTGATAATATACTTGGAACTGCATTGGGGTGCATCAACGAACACTGTTTACAAATATCTTTTAACTGTTTCGAAGCTTTTAGTAAGTTTTGTTTACTTAATAACCAACTCCATCCTTTTAATTCTCCATGACCTATTCTACCAATCCTGCCCACTACTAAACGCCATGGTTGTACACTTTGTGATATTACACCAAGTATAAAATCCATTAACTTTTGTAATCCTAATCGCCGAGCTGATGCCTTTTTTCTTCTACTTCTGTTTGGAATATCAATATTTATTGTAACAGTTTCTAATAATTCTCCACGATCATCTGTTGCAACAGCTAAAAGCCAACTTTGATCTTCTGATAAGCAATAACTACAGTACATAACACTACATTGTTGTTCTGTGTTTGTTGTACCAAATGATTCTGTGTTTTCACTTTTTTTCTCGTGTTGTGCGGCTAAAATATACGGCGGGGTATAAAGTTTATAAAAGTGTCGATTTTTTTCATCTTTGCTCTTTAAAAATTGTTCTATATTTGCAGCTGTCCCGAAACCAGTTAAACTTTTAATATTGTTTGTATGCGCTAAAAATCTTCGACATTGAGAAAACACACTTAGAGCCAGGCAACGCATTTCATCACTTAATCGAATACGATTACGATCACAACTTAATTCCATTACACTTTCTTGAGAAATGATTTGAAAATTTATACTACTTCTTATTGATTCTGGAACAGCGTTTAAAATATTTGAATAGCATCGAAGTAACGCTAAACATGCTAAACGTTGTAGTTCTGAGGAATCTGACCCATATGTAAAAGGTTCAACAACATATATTACAATTGATGGTGGATCTTTCTCATCATCATCGTTATTACTCAAAGGGTCTGCTGTTATTGTTGAGGAATTATTTAATGAGTCACGTTGATTATCATTATCTGAAAGAAACCAAATTAAATATATATACATATAGTTGTTAAATTTCCTTTTCCTTTTATCATGGTTTTAAATATTCTAACCACCAGTAGATTATAAATATATTTATTTGGTTAAAATATTGAAAATAAATATTAAAGATAACAGTAACCATATGCAGGTTTATAGATTACGTAATATCATAAACAACTTACCATTTTCTGATTTAGGTGTTTCTGGAGCTTTATCGACGCCAGATTGCTGAGCCTCAGGTGTACTAGGCGGTGGCATCGGACTTGATAATGATCTATCTTTATTTAAATTTCCTAAATTACTACTATTTGTACTTTCAGGGGGATCAAGAAGGCTCTTGTCATTCGCTATTTTGGATAAGTATGGTACTAAAGTTTGCTGACATGCTGATGCATACATCTTTAACATTTCTCTTGTTTTGCTATCATCAATCAATGTAAACCATTCATCAATTGAATCATTAGATTTTAGATTCGACGTTTTTCCTACTCTTAATATGCCATCCCATCCTTTTATTGGCGTATGTCTACCTAATTTACACATTTCATAAGTTGTTGATAATTCTTTAAAATATGTTTTCACACATGTTCCTACAAAATCATTATCTGGAGTTATCACAATATATACAACATCCCGTGAATAAGAATATGGTTCAAGCAATAATTTATCCCAATATTGTATTGCATATGGTGCAATAGATAACCAATCTTTTTCATGTCCAACAATTACAGTTGGAATTGGTTGTGGTTCACACTGACCGATACCACGTCCAGCCATCCTATGAAATTGTCTCCATGTTAGTGGTCCTTTTACAGTATCAGGTGCATCCCATAATCTTGTTGTACTTTTGGAATGAAACGCTTCCTGTAGAAGAGGTTGCATCGATTTCATTATTCTGATTATATCTTGATTATTCTTCGGTCCATTCACTTTTAAGTAAGGCCATTTGTGAACAATGGATTTTGAAAGTGTTCGATGAACAGAACCAGAATTACTATTATATGGTTCTAGCTCCATTTTGTTATGATGATTATGATTTAAATAGTTCACAGTAGATTCATATACAATACGACTTTGTTCTAATGCTAAACTTATTACCTCATGTGCATCACTAAACTCAAGTACATTTAATGATTTGTTGGCTATGCTTTGAGATGTTGTGATACTTTTAAATCGCTGTATTGCTCTATGTATAGAAGTACTAGATGTTTTAACTAACGCACATTGTTCGCGCAACAAATCCATCATTTGTTGCGGTATTAATTCTCCATTTCCATTACATTCTTCTGAGTTATTTTCTAACTTAATATTATTATTGTTATTAATACTGGAATTTCTCCCTAAAATGTACGATAATATTGAGGTTTTCTTATAACAAGCAGGATCTTCAGCCATTCCAGTAATGTCTAATTCATCCTCATAAAACAAACCGGATCGATGTGCAAGACGACGATTTACAACTGCACTGAAACCACAACTACATTTAATTGGATCTTCATCAATGTAACCATTTTGATTCGAGTACATAGATGGAGAATCAAGACCACCTGTTCCATAAATATTATTATAATTGTACATATTATTATGATTATTTTGTTGAAGCTGTGTATTAAAAGTTTGTCCCGGGAGAGATAAATATACTCCTGAATCAGCACCACGAATATTCCCCACACATTTTGGATTCGCGTTGCATACGCAAAGTGTACAGCTGTCAAAATTGTGATCTCGAAAAATATTTAGCGATGTGTCATACAGTAAAATATTAACTAACAATGCATTAGCTTCTGGTATTCTATTTCCATTATTTAAAGGTGTCAATGGTGGTTCGTCTGAATTAAATTGCTTATTTAAATATGATGATGTTGACGTCGCAGGACTCGCGATGGCTACATCATAAGGAGGAGGAGGTGGAATAGGCGTTCTTCGAAAATTATGATTTATTGGACTACCGTGACCCATTCCGCCAAGATATTGACCACCGGCCGCTGGTGATATAGGTGATAACCCAGGCCGTAGACCACCACCCATTCCTTGAAACATATTCATATTACTATTGTTATTATTACCCATCATGCCAAAGTTTATTCCGGACATGTTCATTTGTATGTTGCTATTATTTGGGGTGATCATATTCTGATTATTTAAGGTAGGTACAGAAGGCGGTCTTGATCCTGACACTGATGATGTCCCTCTGCTATTATTAGGAGTATTATTAACAGTTGTAATCATAGATAATGATTGTTGTATTTTTTCTTGATTACTATTCATTTCTCGTTGTTGTTGCTCTCGTTGTTGTTGCTGCTGTTGTTGTTGCTGTTTCCATGTTGATTTATAAACACAATTTGGCGGTAAACTAATAGGCGGCATATTTGAACTTGGCAGATTTGTTAACGGTGCATACTTTGAAGACCCCACAAATTTACTAACAGTTGGTGGAATAAAGACATATGACCAATCCTCTATTGATTCCATAGCAGGACTGCCTAAATGGGGATAAATCTCATGTTTTAGTCTTTGTCCATCTACCAAATCGTTGAGCGAAACTTCGAAATGTCCACCACCACATGGTGATGAGTTAGGATGATGTTCCAAGCTAGGTGGTGTTGGAAACATTTTCGATAATTCTTCTGGCCGCAGAATTCCTGAATTACCAGATCCCAAACAACGTTTTGATTCTTCATGCCCGCTAATTGATTTATTTGATCCAGGCGGTGTATGTATTTGTATTGTATCATCATTTGATGTATCATCAGAATTATCAAATATTTGATCTAAATCTTTAAATGAAACTTGTAGTCCTTCGTTTGTAAATAAATTACCGGTTAAACTTTTTCCATCTTTATCAACATCGCCTTCCACAGGTTCTTTCTTGATTTCATGAGCTTGTAATATCATATCACTCGTTTCATTTGGGTTACCATCGTTACCATCACCACTTGGATCAGTTTTTATTTGGTTTTCAGTTAGTTGTGGCGAATTTGTAGATATATTTAATTGAGAGAAATTTTTTACTTCCGACTGACCAGTATATAAATCATAATTATTTTTATTTTGAAATTTTGATTCCTCATTTGGTTTAAATCTTTTGACAGGATGATTCATCCTAAAATTATAATTTTATTTAGATTTAAATTATATTTATTTTATAACAGTTATTAAAACTTACCATGCTGTCCATGTTGAATAGTCATATAAAAGTTGACGAGGTAAAAAATCTTCATCAATTATGCTTTCATAATCTCTTGAATGAAGAACAGGTCGTTTAAGTATTGACACAAAATTATTATAATTACTTGTATTATTATTAGAAGAACTATTATTTAGATTAATATTACTGGTACTGTTTGTATTAACACTATTAGTATTATTATTAATATTATTATTACTAGAATTAGACGTATTTAAATTACTATTTATATTACTACTATTATTATTATTTGTATTATTGGCCGGTTCTTGTTTAATTACAACATTTTGATCTGTTGTTTGTTGTTGTCCGGTTACAGCAGTTTGTGACTCAATGTTTTGGCTTATTTGTGTGGTATACGGTGATACAATTGTACTTTTGTCGTTTATCTCAGAAGGTGTAAGAACCGATGTATTCTTATCCGTACTATCATTTGGTGTTGCCGGCTGTACATTCGACGTAGATGCCGGCAAATGCAAGGGCGACAATCCTGAAGCCATCTGTAAAATATAAAAAAATGTTTTTAAAACCGTTATCCGATAACGATTTCAATATTACAACTGTACCTCTGAAGGTGGAACTGAGGTTGGTTGCGACATAGATGAATGCGGAAGCGGTGAGGGTCCAGCACTCGCAGGTGAGCCGTCTGATGGTACATTTAGAGATTCTGATATTGAATTTGGATTTCTTGAATATGAAGGAGGTCCTCCGTGTGGCGTATTATTTCCTCCATTCCCAGTCGCTCTATTTAAATGAAAAAGGAAATAAATTTAGTTTGTATTAGTAAATTGTAATTTTTTTTATAAAGAAATCAAAACTTACAATTGTTTTATTTTTAAAATTTTTAAAGAAAAACGAAACAAGTTAAGCAAAATAATGATCATACAACAATTACGAAAAAAATGAGATTAAATAATTATAGATGAAAATAGTTTCAGAGAAACAAAAAAGAAGAATATCAGCCATCATCTAACGTCATTAACTAAAAATGATGATTTTATTTAGCTGTGCGAACGGAGTAGTGATAGATTGTCTTAATTTAAAAGCATTTTGAAATCAACTAATTCGTTGTACTTCAGTATTTAGTTCCGCAAAGACTTAGCTGTATTCGCAGACAGGAACCACAATAATTAGTTACAATTGTTAATTTAAAAACGTAGTTTACATACTCTAATGTCTATATCTTGAAATTTCAGAGAATTTCAGAATTACATTTGGCATGAATTATTTAAAAATGTTTTGATTTGGCAAGATTAAGCAAGAGCTTAGAATGATCTTGGAATAAATAAAAAGTTATACCTACCTTAAAAATACTTTTGAAACCGGCATGATAAGTATGGGTTGAATCAGGGATGCGTTGGGACGTTTATGATTGAAAATATACGTTTTATGCAAATGTTACTATTTTAGGTTAACTATGTTTTGACATAAATTTATGAACAGCTTATTCTGTGTTTCCTTGTTTGTTTAAAAACTTAAATATTTTTAAAAGAAATTAAATGTATAAATTAAACAAATTTGAGTTTTGTTGAGCTTTTGACCGGCTATTCTTTTATAAAGTTAGTTTGACTTACGATGTAACATTGTCTCTAACACCAAGAAACGCGTAAGTAATTATTACGCAAAATGCTTTAAATAAAAACCAAACCATTCACTCAACTATAGTTTATTAAAACCATAGCACATCCGCATAATTTTCATCTTTCTAGTTAAGACGTTGTTCTACCACCAATAATGTATATATTATTATCAATAATGTATATATTAAGGATTAGTTTCCTTGTTTGTTTAAAAACTTAAATATTTTTAAAAGAAATTAAATGTATAAATTAAACAAATTTGAGTTTTGTTGAGCTTTTGACCGGCTATTCTTTTATAAAGTTAGTTTGACTTACGATGTAACATTGTCTCTAACACCAAGAAACGCGTAAGTAATTATTACGCAAAATGCTTTAAATAAAAACCAAACCATTCACTCAACTATAGTTTATTAAAACCATAGCACATCCGCATAATTTTCATCTTTCTAGTTAAGACGTTGTTCTACCACCAATAATGTATATATTATTATCAATAATGTATATATTAAGGATTAAGTAAGTATATTAAGGATTAACTATGGTCATGCAAATCAAATGTCATTTAAGCTGTAAAAACACCACATACTCTTAATTAAGTTAAACTATATATTACATACGAATATTATTGTTTAAAGTGAAAAGGGAAAAAAATAATAACGAACTAAGAAAAAGACCCCAAAACAAAATGATATGAAAGTAAAGTATTTGAATTCATCTTTCATCATACAAATTATTTGTTTATATGTTGAGTGAGATTGAATTGATATGAAAAAATTAAGAATTTTGATTTTTTTTTTAATTTTATAAATTTCATGTATAATTAATTTGGTTGATAATTTCATGCACAATTATAACGAACCAATTTTATTTGAATAGTAAAAAATAAGTGCAGAAGTGTTTTTCAATATTTGTACATATGCGTTGCCAAATAGTATTTGTTATTTTTGATTATATTAATTCCATTTCACCAACAGTAGCGATGAGAGTCCACAGACAATTAACAAATGCAAATGAACCAAAAGTATTAATCGTAGCATAAAAAAACATTGTAATGATGTGTCATTTTTATAAACATGTTATGCTTTCATTTTTAGATAGTTTCACCAAATTTTATTATAAATTATAAAAAATATGTTCTTGTGAGAGAATGAGAATTTAAGATAGAATTTAAAAACTAAAGATGATATGGCGGACAAACCTTTGACTAGCTGTAGAAGAGCTAGCAGACTCATTGTTGTTGGCATTGTTCGAAGACGTTGAGGTTACTAAAGATGACGATGCCTTGCTGTTCATACAAGATGAATGAGCTGTATCATTATAATCTTGGATTGCCGCTCGTCTATGAAATGGTATACGGTTATACCGTGTACTCTTTTCTGGTCGATTACTTGTTTTGCCACCTCCTGACGATGTTCGTCCAGTCTGTTTTTTACACCTGGAATGCCAAAAATAACTAATATTTTGGCCACATACATAATATAAAGTTTTGGTGTTCCCTATTTGATATATTTGTCTAAGAATAACGAATCACAAACTCTTTACTAATACAAAATTTGGTTATTTGGGAAATCATCTAAGATATTTGTTTTCAGTCAGCCACTTACGAACTTTGAGTTTTAATTACAATACAATGCACGTTCTTATTTACAATTTGCTTAGCATATTACGTTATTAAGGTTTTACGTAATTGAGGGTCGTTTTTCCGTGAGTATTTGTGTTGTATTTCAACTAGCCAATATGTAATTCATTGTTGTTTTTGTGCAGTTGTTGAAAAATCCCACCCAAGGTTGAAAGTCACAACTGACTTTAAATTTATTTCAAATTGAGGAAGTATGTTTCATTCTTTTACTGCCGTGCTAAGCACAAAAGTTGTAACTTGTTTTTTTTACATTTCGAGATATTAACAATTTTTAGTTTTCAATTTTCACAGTCAAGCTAATCAAAACTATATTTATAGTCAAAAAAAATTTCAAATTTGGTTTGAATCAGAGAGATAGAAAGTTATATTTAACAAATAATATAATAATATAATGTTAATAATGTTAATAAAATATTATTTATTGGATAATTTAATAGTAGCTGTCGATTAAATATCCTTGTAAATTTTGACAAGTTTGTATAATTAGATTGAGGCACAAAAATGGTTTAATAAGTGTAGCGAAGATTATCTTTTCCACTTTCGACTATATGTAAGTGTGGTATTTCCACTGCACTTTTTCAACAATTTTTTTATTAATTGCGTTTAAATATATCAAAACCTCCGATTTATTTTTTGTTGGGCTTTCAAACTATCAGTCTTAACTCAACCATAATTTTATTATATTTCACTATAACTCGTAAGAACAAAATAAACACAATTGGTTACACTTCAGTGGTTTTTTTTCGAAAACAAGACATGTTGAATTGTGTGTTATAACCTTTTTGTTCCTGCAGTTTTCCTTAATGCGTGTAAAAAATTCAATAATTATTTTTATACGTTTTAATTTCATCTAGCTTAGAATTAGAATAGACCAACGATATTTTTTGGATCAATATTTAGAACGTCCTCCCCTGATGTGGTCTGAATTTCAGAAATATTGTATTTTTTGCAAATAGTCATTTTTCAAAATAATAACTTTTTGCTATACAATTATTTTTAATTTATATATGAGTCAAATCTATCAAAATAGCAAAAGCGGTTTTGAAAAATTCGACCACACTAAAAGTATATATATATGGATAAACCTATAACTGAAGAATGTGACTATCCAAAATCGATACTTTGTGGGTGGTGTGAGAATTTTTTCACCAACTGCATTTTTTTCATATCGAAATATCAACCGATTTTGTTTTGAAACAGATAGGCTGGGGCCGTTAACTTTTTGAGATGAAAAAATTAGTAGCAGGTAACGGCCGGCTGGAATATATAGTTGAGGTCATAAACAATGAAAAAAAAAACTTTCGAACTTGAGATGAAGGGAAGTAGTGAAATGGGGTGCTGTGTAAGGGGTGAAAACGGTTTTTCGTTATTTGTAACGAAACGAGGCCTCCTAGAGAAAAGTGTTTCATACAAAAGTTGTAGATAATAAAAAAATCTAAAACTTTTATTGCAAACATTTTTCGACATAGCCTCAAAGTTTGCGAGAAAATGATGAAAAACCGATATTTCTGTTTTTTATTTTTTTTTCGCGTGAAAATTATTTAACTTAAATGAAACTTTGTGAAAGTACGTAATTATTGGCAAATAATAAGCATGAATTTTTTCAATTATGGAAAATAAATATTTTTTGAGAGTTTACCATTTTTCCGAAAAAACACCCCTATCTTCGGCGAACAACTTTATTGATGTTTTTTTGGATTTTGATGTTGTACTAGTGTTTATTTTTTTTCAAGATGTCTTCTCCCAAATGGTATATCGATTTTAATGATTTATTGTTATTTAGCAGCTTAAAATTGAGAAAAACCGAAAAAAAAATTTTTCGAATCTCGAACTTGTCGATTTTTTTAATTTTTTTCAAATTTTTAGCATATTTATGTTAATAGTTCATAATATTTTAAAGGAAAAACTTTCTTTGGTATAAAATAAATAAAGTTGAATGAATTTACTTATTGGAAACAACGCTAAAATTGAATAAAGTAAAAAATAAAAAAATGCTGTTACGTATTCAAACAGAAAAAAATTTACAAAGTTTAAAATTTAACAGCATACTATAGGGTTGCCACGTGTCCTACTTTCGGTAGGACAGTCCTACTTTGAAGCAAGAATGTCCTACGTCCTCCTTTACTATAAAAATGTCATACTTTAGGCAAACTGTAATACAATATCTTACACTGAAAAAAATAGATATTTTTCTACCTATTTCTCTCAATAAAAGCTTTAGATTTTTTTATTATCTGCAACTTTTGTATGGAACACTTTTCTCTAGGAGGCCTCGTTTCGTTACAAATAACGAAAAACCGTGTTCACCCCTTACACAGCACCCCATTTCACTACTTCCCTTCATCTCAAGTTCGAAAGTTTTTTTTTTCATTGTTTATGACCTCAACTATATATTCCAGCCGGCCGTTACCTGCTACTAATTTTTTTTATTTCAGCTATAAAAATCCATAACGGCCCCAGCCTAAGAAATGAAATTTTACTAAAAGAATAAAGTTTGAAATTCTACAGCAAGTCAAAAATAAGTTGTTTAGATTTTTGCAAACAAAGAGAATAAGTTCTACAGACCCAGATGCATATATTACCACATGAAATCTTAATGGATTTTGAAATTTATCTGGAATTTAATTGATAACATAATGTCAATCTCTTGTTACTTTACGCAAATAACTTATTTAATAAGTTTAATGAAAATTAAAGAAAACAAAGTTTTTTTATAATTTTACTGTTGCTCTATATATATTTCAGCTTGTTAGGCCATCTTCTGGAGTAATCGTTACTCCAGAAGATGGCCTAACAAGCTGAAATATATATAGAGTAACAGTAAAATTATAAAAAAACTTTGTTTTCTTTAATTTTTATTAAACTTATTAAATAAGTTATTTGCGTAAAGTAACAAGAGATTAACATTATGTTATTTGAAAACTTACGCCAAGTGCCAACGACAAACAGTGTTAATTAATTTAATTGAATTTTTAAATGTAATCGAAATTTTGGAAAAATTCTATTTACAGTAGTTAACAAATTTACAACCTGCGGAGTTAATGAAAAACGAAGTGACCGATTCAAAATCAAAGCAAAACCGACTAAGAAACATTTAAAAATGCTATAGCAAAAGCTAAAGCACCAAAAGACACCAGTAATATCGTGTTGAGAGTAAAAATTTAGATATACGTGAATGATTTTTAAAAAACGATAGTGAAAATTTGTGTTACAAATAAATTTACTTTACTTGAAAGAATCTATCATAAAAAGTAATCATTTCCCGTTCTGATAAATTAATAAAATATAAAAAAATTAACACCAAAACACAAATATTAAACGTTAAATATATCGAGGAGTTGAGTTGAGTAAAAACTCAATTATATCAAAAAGAAGAAAACAAATATTGCATGCAAAGATGCAAACTAAAATTAATATAAAAATGGCAAATGCAAGTCATAAACTATTTCGCATTAATTAACTAAATAAGTAATTAATCTCTAGTAAATAATTAATATTGTTTCATTTATGGGTATAAATTTCTTTGCTAAAAATTTTAGATGTTAAACTTACTTGGAGCATATGCAAGACATTTTGTTAGTTGGATCTTGAAATTCCCAAAATAATGAACTGGTAGATTCAGTACTAGTATTGGCTAGAGATGACGAAGACGAAGAAGATGATGAAGATGATGACGATGATGTATCATCATTTGATTGTGAGTTCAGGTTCGGTATAGATGCATTTATAATACAATCCTGCCAAACACGTTCTGGTAATGTCTTTGCTGCTGTTTGAGGAAGATGCATATTAATTGGATTCCTTAAATCATTTCCACAAGGAGCTGTTTCGGCTCCTGGTATGGAGTTTGAAAGATCTTGAAATTTATCCATTGAAAATTCTGGATCATCAATATCCGTCACTAAAACATATTTTGACGGATATCTCATTTTAATGCCACCTGTAAATATTTTATAACAAAAAAAAACATTATTTAATGAACAAAATTATTCCATGTTATTTTGTCTACCTGAAATTACTTCCACAATTGGTGGTAAATCTGTATTTTCACGATTACATAGTGGGTAAAATGCAAACCAATCATTGAGAGCTTTCTGAGATGCCGGATCCAGAGCACGAAAACTTTGTCCTGTTAAAGTTGCAGCCAATCCAAATGGTGCTAAAATTACGGGTTTTGGTTTTGCTTCAGTATTTTGCATCTGTGCTGCGGATTCAGCTAAATATTCAGGTGATAGTGGACGAACTGGCGGATGTTCTCTTAAATCCATTGACGCACAAACCGTCAAATCACCATGAACAAAAAATGCAAACGAAAAGGAAAAATGATGTGAACTGTAAAATAAAATTTAAATTATTCGCAGTCTGTTTTTGTTTTATATTTGAAAATATGTTGTTGAAAGAAGAACGATACCATTCTTTTGACTTATAAAAAGGGCACAGAGTTCTTTCATAATTTTTCTAGGAAATAATTCTATTGTTATTAATCAAACTATTTGATTTAAGCAATTATTCTGAATTTTTTTCCGAATTAGATTATCTAATAAATTTAGCTTTACCTTTTTCCTGCAACCCGATCATTATTTGAACAAGGTTGAACAAACCACCTTCCCAGTCGAACAACATCTCGTGACAGCAAACAACTGTTAAAAAAATTTATAAGAATATTTTTAATCTGACGAATT
The DNA here is from genome assembly GCA_963693315.1 of Diogma glabrata. Lineage (NCBI taxonomy): Eukaryota > Metazoa > Arthropoda > Insecta > Diptera > Cylindrotomidae > Diogma > Diogma glabrata. Next base: position 401,354,944 of record OY856186.1, read on the forward strand.
ATATATACACTATACCTTTCAATGAGATTGTGCAATGCCTTAAAAAGTAGAGAACGACATTCATATGACAGACCAGTTTCCCAGGCCCCTTGTTCTTCTCCTTCTGTAAAATAAAAAAATATCTTATTACAATTTATTGCTGTAACGTTTATTAAAATCATTAAGTAATTTATTAAGATTCTGACACTTTTTCAAGTGCTACATGGGTAACAACATCATAATCGCAGTGGTATAGTCGGAGTAATGCATAGGAAATTCATAGATTGACCGAAAACAAATCCGATTATATTAAAGACAAGAATTAAGGCTATAAAGGTATCAAAAAATTAATTATCACAATGGCTTGATCAAACATCAAAGATCGAAAGCAACTAAACACCAGTTGCTCTCAAACTGATTACCTATCCGCCATAAAAACCACAACAAAATTCCTAAGGAGCAAACATGTGAATAAAGAAAAATCTGCATCGAAACCTCAGGTGACTGACTACAATGCGAATAAATAGTAATAACCTAACACACAACCATCGAAATCAAAACAAATGAATATAGTCTAATAACAATACGACGATCCAATCTCCATAAACAAACAAAAAAGTTGCTCGGCCAACTCGTGTTGAATTCGCCCAAAGTGCAAAGGATACAGTTAAAAACAAAACAGTTGTTTCGAAAAAACTTCTAAGTACGAAAAATTATAAAATTAAATTAAACATAATAAAACAATTTGTCCTCTTTAGTCTAAAAAAATGGAGGAAGTTTTGAAATCGGACTAAGTTGCGTAATTTTGTCAAATTAATTTAGTTTGTTGTCTTTTTTGTAAAAAGGCATCATTTGGGGATTATGTAAAGAACTTTTTGGTGTTTATATAAGATCCGAAGCCGAACACTGGAGCTTTATGTCCAGTTTCGGATAATCAGAATTTCAACTTAAATGTTTTCTTCACGAAACTTTCAATTTTTACTCAAATCTATACTCTTTCCTCATATAAACGTTTGTTCCTATGCCAGAATCTAGATGTTAAAATTTTGAATTTATAATTTGGTTATATTTAAATGGATTTGTAAATTTAATACGGTTGTTGTGTCCAACAAATCTATCGGTATGTCGACTTGCAGATATATATAGTACTAAATAATATATGCGCACTCTCCTATTCTTGTACTTCTTCTACTCTTCTATTTAGGTCTATTTCGGTTACAGATTATTTTTTAGGATGGATTCACGATTATCATTTGTTCTTGAGATCCCAGTCCTCTCGTGGAAGTGGAATATTTAATTTCTATAAGAATGTGTCAAAAGTATATGGAAACGCCAGTCTAGGAGTCTTCTGTGTAGAACTAAATTATAATCTTTCTTTTCGTTTAGAATGTCTTGAAGCTTAACTTGCAGCTATAAAAGAGGTCGTAGATTGGTTGAAACATAATGTAATATTTAAAAGGAAAACCTCGGTCAGGGCAATTCTGCATAACTACTTTGAAACCCAACAAACTCGCTCGACAAGGCTCTTCTTAATTGTGTCGTCGTGTATGGTAGGGTTTGCGACTTACTTTATGCAAACTGCTGCTACAAAATAAAGCGCATAAACACACAAATAAGAGATGTTCACCGGCACCAGATGTGGATATCAGGCTACATCGCAGAGATATTAGCATGGTTGTGGGTCCCAGGAGCACTTTCTTATTGGGAAACATGTCAGAAAAACAGATGATCTCATATGATTACTGTCGCAGTTGCCTTGATGAAGAGTAGGAAACCACTCGCCATTTGCTCCTGGTCTGACTCGGACAAAACTCAAATATCAAGGTAAACACATCTTGTAGGAGTAACAGCTCGCAGTGAAATGAAGGTCAGAAATATGTGTCGCTGTTTGAGAAGTTCTAAAAGATTTACAATGGAGTCAGGAGAAACGTGTTCCTCTTTTTAAAACACCAAAGACAGAGTTGAACTGTAAAATGAGATCAAAGTGTCAGTATTTGACTCCACATTTTATTGAAGTTTTATGATGATATCCTTCGACACCAAAATACTAACAAATTACCAAATCAGCGTAAAAAGACATTCAGACATATACTAAAGTCAATGTTGTTGTCACATGGGTTTCTATACACACATCTAAATTTCTAGATACAAAAGATATATCGCATACGTGTAAACTTGTACTTTATGTTAATGCAAGGAAGTAATAGCTCAACAACGACCGACAACTGCTCACTTCTGACATCATTTGAGAGGAAGGATCTACTTCTGATAGTCAGACAGCGAAGTAATATCCAAGGATTTTTTCCCTATAAACGAAATGAAATGACGTAATCAAACGATTGAATCAAAATCATGCCTGTTACATATTTTAATTAACAAACACCCAAAGCATATGATTACGTAAACCATTAAATAATTAAAAATCCTAAATTTCATCACAGAAAATTTGACTAACTAATTGATTAAAGAGTTTAGTTTGCATTTTCCGTTTGATGTCAAAAAATGTTATATAAATGTCACGTGAGAGGAAGAATAAGGCATTCATTATATATGCCAGATTATTAAAGAGCGCATTGTCCTTTTCATGTATCTAAATTAAAATATATTTAATGGTGAAAGTAAAATCAAGCAAAAAATAAATAAAATTTAAAACATGCGCAATATCACCGAAAACATACATATTTAATGTGATATCCAAAATATAATTTCATAGACAAATATGCAAGAAGAACCAAACTAAATTACAAGAAAAATCATCAACACACTTCTTCGAATCAGTATTACTATCGCGATTAGCAGTCCATGTTTGTCTTTATTTAAAGGTTTCCATAGTTACAATCAAATTTCTTCACCAAATTAATTTGATTTATTTAAGAAAAATTACATTACAAACAATATCTATGTGCATTGTGCATATTGTACTTGAATTAATCCTTCAAATTTTATACTCTAACTAAAACTAAGCTACATATTTTCCTACAAAATTCATTTGTCCTTGCTTTTACTGCATATATTTAAATACCAAAAAGTCTAGAAAATAAGAAATAGACAAAATCTCAAGTTGCAACATGTGTTCGAGTACACATGCCGGTTAATCGACGGGTAAAAATCTGGTTTTGCCGAGGGATTTAGTTTTAATGTTAAATTTTACCACATTTTTTTGATATCATTTATACTGATGGCAAAAGGTATAGGACAGTGGTCGCAAATAAGTGGCACGCCTGCCAAATTTGGTTCGATTAATAATATTGAAGGCACGGTCGACTATTTCAATTTTGTCGGAAATTTTATTTAAATTTCACCTTAAATTCATCTTTTTGAAATAAAACCAAGAAATAGAAAATTTCAAATTTAAAAAAAAAAAAAATATTGTTTCTAAAATCTAAATCAATAACTTTCAAATGGCGAGACTTTAAAGTCGGCTTTTTCTGGCTATATTTCAATGATTCTGAAAGTCAAATAATAAAGTTTCAATACAGTGGATGTGAAAGGATTAATCGATGTGATTCGAAGATTTTTGATTTGGGTTTTTTTATAAAGAACATATGTACGACGTACGTATTAATTCTTTGACAACGTCTACCAAATAGTTGAACCAATATTTATGTGTGTCTATTTTTGGTGTCAAAGACACTACTCACTCCTGGCAGGGCCTGAATTAACATTTGAGTGGGATGGTACTGCTGAATATACCGACAATTAAAAACAACTAAATCTCATATCCTCTGATTCCCGCTCTCCTTTAACAAAACATAGTGACTTTCCATTGCTAAAGCTCGCTGAAGACTATGTAAATGGAAGAGGTTAGATTTATATGCAATATTCCATGTTTCCAAGATATAGGATAATCGAAACTGTAACAAAAAATATGCTCCCAAGACTTCGATTGAAACAATTGTGAAGGGAGAATTGCGGAGCATATCTCATGGCAACAATTTCCCTTGAAGCATCCCGTGCTTCCGTAATTTTCAGTCGCTCTATGTTCCCAAGGGCGCCTAATATGAGGCTCTATCGTCAGAACTAGCAGGGCACTGCCCAAAACGTGCCCCAAATAAATGATGCGGAAAGGTTTGAACTATGTAGTTACAAAAACTCCAAATGTTTTAAATTGTAAGCCATTTTATAGACAAAGAAAGTATTAAACATTGGTTTTATCATCGCATGACAGTTTCTAATCGAGGAACAATGTCTCGAGTACTTGAAAGTATTTTTTGCAAAATTTGTTTGGCACGCGAAAAGATCGAAATTACTAATATAATTATTTGGCACAATAAACAACATTCACTGATATAAAGCAAGCATAATACATTCTAATATCAATTCCTATTAAGAACCTCACCTCACAGAAAGATCACTTATTAAAATTATTCCACCTCCATAACAATGGGTTACAAACAAGGCTAATCCGAAATTTCAAGTCGATAGTACTTATAATTACCGAGAAAATCGATTGTGGATGTCGGACAGACACCAACATCTCGTAATTAGAGTTCTTCGTTACACTTTTACAAAGTACGAAAATCGGGTTGTAAATCAATTCAATTTCAAACAAATAAAACGGATGGCAAAACAAATATGAAATATACCATATAATTAAGATTAATTAGAATTCGCTATTGAGTGCTATTGAGTATTGAGTACCAAAAATTCTAAATTGTACTAAAACTGTCAAATTCGAAATTTCATCGTTCCAATTCAAATATATTTTAAATTGACATTATAGTTTATACAGTCTGTTCGGAGAGGAGATTTCAATGTAAAAATATGAAGGGGCTGAAATCTCAAGTTCTGAGATATCAAGACTTCAGCATAGTTTTCGGCATAAAACTTTTATGAGGAAATTGTTTTTAGTTTTGGGCAGCGATGAATATCAAACCTAAAACTCTTTGTAATGTAATGTATGTTTTTATCTCTGTTTAGAAATTTATTAAAAAACTAACACATCAATACGTTGCTGCAAAATTATAACAGATCATAAATTAACATAATTTAGTGAAAAGATGATACACTCAGCAAACTACTCAAGAACCTCTCCATTTAGCGTTTCGAGAAAATATTACAAAATCAAAAATTCATATTTCTTTCAAAATTCCAAAAATATTGTAAAAATTAAATAGAATCAAAAATTCAAACTTTTTCCAAAATTCCAAAAATATTGCAAAAATTAAAACAATATCAAAAAATTAAACTTTTTTCAAAATTCCAAAAATTATAATAAAATCAAAAATTTTTCAAAATTCTAAAAATATTATAAAAATTCTTACAAAATCAAAAATTGAAACTTTTATCAAAATTCTAAAAAAATATATTAAAATTCAAATTTCACAAATTCATAAATCCTATTTTTTTTTTCAAAAATATTGCAAAAATTATAACAAAACCAAAAATTAAAACTTTTTTCAAAAATTATTACAAAATCAAAAATACAAACATTTTGCAAAATTCCAAACATATTCCAAAAACAAATTCAAAAATTTCGATCTCCAATTTCATGCTCATTACATTTCATGTCATACAAATAATTAAATTTTTTTTTCCAAAAAAAAATAAATGAAAATCATTTTTTTGACACACTTGACAATATTTTTTTGACCAACTTATAATGCAATCAAATTCTCGACAATTCACATCATAACAATAATTTGCTGGATCTGTTTTTGACAAACGAACCAAATACTACGAAGACAAAAGTTGAACAACCCCTCGGAACATCGGACCATTTACTAATATCAGCAATAGGGCAATTTACATCACCGACACAAATTAAAGCAAATCCTTGTCGCGTTTGGAATTATAAACGTGCTGACTGGAAGGAACTGAGAAACTTTTATGATGAAACACCTTGGAAAACTATTTGTTGTGTTGATCAAGATCCTAGCACATCGGCAATAAGAATTTCTGAAATCATAAAAGACGGAATGCGGCGGTTTATTCCAAATCGATTAATTAATCCTAAAACTGAGCCTTGGTTCACGCGAAATGTTGATGAGGCAGTGAGGAATATACGCAAAGCATTAAAGACGTATAACTCAAATAAAACACCTGAAACCCATAGCGCCAATAAGAAAGCCAGAAGTATTAGTAAATACAAAATAGACGTTTATACAGAAGAAAGCGAAAAAATTCGCCGACCACCCATCTGGCTCACGTTGTTTTTTTCAGGCAGTTAAATCAGTCCAGAGCAATTTTACTCGATCCTCTATTCCTACCTTAGTTCTGAATGACATTCCCGTGAGCGACTCGAAAGAGAAGGCGGATCTTTTGGGTCGTATTTTCGCAGAAAACTCAAACATAGTTGAACCTCCCCATTCTCCTACTCATTTCCCCAGTTGTAACGAAAATGAAACCAATTATTTTTCGTTGCAATATTGTACGGAAAATGCTTCTTTCTATCAATATCAACAAATCTGCTGGCCCCGACGGTAGTAACTGGCTCCAATTTTAACAAAAAATTTCTATTTATCTTATAAAACCGGAATATTTCCCGATTCTTGGAAGCTGGCCAGCGTACAACCCATATCAAAGAAAGGCAGTAAGATAGACCCTAACAATTATAGACCAATTGCAATTCTGTCGGTTTTGGCTAAAATATTTGAAAAATATGTTAACTACAACCTAATAGATTATCAGTATGGTTTTCGTAGAAGTCATGCAACAGGTGATCTGTTAGCCTACGTATCCCATCTCTGGAACAAATCGCTGGAAAACCATGGTGAACATAAATATCGATTCTGTCTGGGTCATATGACTTTTTCCAAACTCAACTCGCGCCCACAAACAGCCAAAAGGTTGCTCTAGTTGATTATTTAGAGGAACATTTAGAGTTGGCTCGAAAACAATTTTCATCTGCGGAGGATGGAAAATGCAAACTTGCAGAGCAATGGCAGGATGTAGCATGTCTTATAAATGCAATGGGAGGGGCTCATAAAACTGGACCAACTTGGAAAAAATACTGGGAGGATTCGCGGTAAGCTAAATTAGTTGATTAGAACATTTAAGCACTAATTGTGTTTTTATTATTGCAGCAATCGTGTTCGTACTAAATTTTCAAGATCGGACATTAATGGAACAGATCCTATTTTAAAGCTAGATTAAGTGGAGAGCAAGGTGGTAGGCATTATCATATATACCATGCCGTGTATGGAGATGGTTTTACAGAAGAACTGGGAGTAAAAACTTCAGATGCTACCTCTTCTGTGATAAAAAGCATTCGAACTCCATCGAGCCTGCCGCAAAAACGAAAGAGAAAACTTGAAATACCGAATGCAAAAACAATTTGCAGCTGTGAAAACGATTACATAGAGGAGATTTTGCGACTAAAAAGACGAAAATTGGAAATGATGGAAGAAATGCTCCAAATTCAAAAGGACAATTTGGTTGCGTTTGGAAATTGTTTTACCCTTTACTTGTGTTACTATTTTAATGAATGAATTATAGATTTAATTAAGGAAATTATTAGTTTTATAATTTCGTTTGAAACATTTTGGAATGTACAAAATAAGCATTAAAATTGTGGAGCAATTTCGTCCCGCAATCTCCTGCCTACTATAAGAAAATTTACTGCATTTCTTGTATTTATATTATATTGTGGATCAATACCATCCTCTTCGTCATCCAATTCCATTGAAATTTCGTTATCCGACGGCAAAGTATAATTTTCTGTCAACATAATATTATGGATGATGGCACATGCATTAATTATACTGCCGGATCGTTGAAGAGTATACTTTAAAATTCTTTGACGAGAGAGACATCGAAAACGACTTTTTAGAATATCCATTTTGTATAAACATAAAATTATGTATCATAAAGAAACACAAATTTACATAAAACTGACAGTAATTGAATTCTTTAAATTTCAAACAGTCATTCTATGCAAATTGATTTGAAGTCTCACTCACTTTTTGACTTAGAGTCGCAAAACATAGAATTTTGAGCTCGAATAAATGAGTGACTCTCTTTGAGTTGGATTTTTTTAATAGTCATATGACTGAGTCACCTCATCAAGTTAGAATTGACCCCCTGGATCGTATAATGGAATGGGGTGATCGTAATCTTGTTTCATTTAATCCAACCAAAACCAAACTATGCCGTCTTTCACGGATAGAGCGACATAAAAATTACCCTATTAGGATAAACCATGAGGAATTGGGTGATGTTGAATTATTTAGACTTCTTGGACTGGATATTCAAAATAACCTGAAATGGAATAAACATGTGTTCAACCTCGCTAAATCTGCTGTGCAAAAATTAGGATTCTTGAGTCGATGTAAAAAGTATTTAAATAATTCTCAATAATAATAATAAAATTTCATGTCATACAAATAATTAATTTCATTTTTTCCCAAAAAATTGTGTATAAAAAAAATGAAAATCATTCTTTTGACACACTTGACAACATTTTTTTGACAAACTTATAATGCAAGAATCTAGATTTTGGTCTCAAATACCAATCCCGACCATCAAGATTTCTCCAAATTCAATGTTCCTACTCGTAATCACTAAAAAAGAGTTTTTTAAGCAAAAAATATGCAAATTTCCTTGTTTTGACACACTTGACGATTTTTTGACACACTTCCGGGACAGCTATCGAACACATCGTCCTTTCGGCTCTTACTATTGAGTATACCTTTTTTTAGAAACAAACATTTTTGAAATCCCTCCAGCGGTTTCTAGATTTCGTCGGTTGTGACGGCCGGCTATCGTCAGACAGACATACATTTTTTTGTTGCTTTTTTAGAATCAGTAGGTCCTAAAACGTCGAGAAATGCCAAGAAAAAGTGGGGGTTAAGAATTTCACTTTTGGTTCATGAATGTAATACTTAGCTTTTTTTCAAAACCGAAGTAATATTAAGTTGCTATATTATATGATTATAAGGCATAACCATTCTATACGGTTATAAGGCAATAACCAAGAAATTGAAACTATGTGCCAAGTTAGTAGAAAATAACTAAAAAAAAATAATAGAAACAATGACAATTCAAGCAGTTCTGCTATATATTTAAAATGTGTCAATAACAAATATCTTATCAAAAATTTAGAATTAAATGGCGGAAATAGTCAACTACAATTTTGACTATTTCAATTTAGAATTTTTAGTACTAAATAGCATGGATTGGAACACAGTCTTAAACGGTAAATCCGTTAATATAATTCAAAACATCAACACATATATGATTTCTTTATTGCTTTTACGCAAATCTCTTTTTAAATTAAATTTATTCTCTTTTAATATAAAAAAAAAATTGTATTCTAGCATTTTAATTTTAAATGTTTTGATCTTTAACAACATAATATAATGTTCAAATTAAATAAAGAAATACAGTTCATGCGTACAAGTTTCGATGTGCTCACAACTAAATTTATAAATAAAATGAAAAAAACCACCAAAAATTGTATATGTGATTTTTTTCTTATTTTGACATCTACGATTTTTCATAAACAATGGCAACAGTGTAAAATAATCATTTTGATCCATCCAACCTGCATTAACATATTTATAAAATATATATTATCTATCATATCATATCATTAAAAAAAAACATAAAATCATACGTTTTGAACCGAAATAATTCAATATTGCAAAAGATAAATATTTAAATCAATTTCGTATTTTCTAAATAAAAAAAAATATCTATTCACAATTAACTATTTCCAAATTCCAACAAAATAAAGTACTAAAACATTGTAGCATTGAACACAAAAATTTAATAAAATCGAAGGTCGATCAATTTTATTTAAAGTTGTACGTCACTCACTATCCCACCATTTAAATTCTAAAAATCGTTTAAAATACGTCATTTAATTTAAGCATTTAATCGACGTCATGGATAATATATATAGAGCAAGGCGAACAGAAAACAATAAAAAGAGAAGCAAAATAATAGAAAGCATATCGAACAAAAACTGTATATAAAAAGAGAAGCAGTAAGTATCTATCTATATACTATAAAAAGAAATAGCGAAATCAACACATTCAGATAAATATTTGTGGAGACTTTTTTTATTACTCATTTTTTATAAAAATAAAACACACATACCAATCACTTGCAAAAAGAATTCAATTCGCGTTTTCGTATCAAGATAGACAATAAGATTGTTTAGAAAACATTACGAAATAAATAGAAATATACTCAGTCATGCGTACGGTTATATGAAACGAAACTTTTTTTAAACGTATATAGTAGAGAAACATATTCGTGTAAACTATTAGCCAAGCTAGAAACAAGCTCGATTAGCGGAACATTTCATGTTTACAAAAATTTAATAAATATTTACATAGACAACAATCTTATCTCAACAATCTCAAAGGATGTCGCGGAAACATATTTCAGAAGCGTTTATCGTTTACGATTATTTCATGTTCATCAAACCAATTGCATAGGATATCGCCTTACAAAATTGCACAAAAATAAACACAACTGTACTATTGTTTTAAATCTCGACGGGTTTAACCGGTTTTTTGTTTGGCATAAAATATTACGATGCAACGGTTAAAATTGTAATTAATAGAAATGATTTTGTTTTAAAACGTAATTTTTTCTTGTGTCTTGATAATTAATTAATTAAATTGATTCTGAGATAGATATAAGGTTTAGTATATCCTCAACAGTTTTAGAAATTTTTTGAAATAAAAGTTTATTGAGGTTGACCGTAAAGGTTTTGAAGGTTTAAATGTTAATCATTAACATTTTATTGATTGTGACAGTCGCCTCTTCTTACGACGTGATTTTGATTAAAAAATCGACAAAATATGAATTAAATCAACCACAATCTGGAAAGTATTTTAAAAATTAGCTTTTGACGGTCGCCAAAAGTAATCATACGGCAGTAATGTGCCAAATATAAACATTTGAAATAACTTCAAGGATGAAGAATTTGTAGGATAGACCAATGACTGTCACCTCACTTTGACAAAATCGAACCTAAACCGATAAGACAGGTGTAACTAACGACGTACCGAAATATGGTTGAATTATCAAGAAGGAAAAACACGAGAGAAGAATAAAGAAATAAAAGAAAATATAACGAGTCAAATTTTGAAGGAACTTGATATTAAAAACGACAAGATTAAATTAAGTTAGAAGTTTTATGAAATCGAAAGTCAGGACAAAGAAGAATCTTATTTTATAGAGAAGAGTACATTGTTTTAGGGTAGGGGTGACAAAATAATTATCAATAACGATAACAAGAACATAGTGAGGACATCGATCTTGAAATGTGAACATCTTCTTAGTAAAACAAACCTAGAAAGATAATAAAATGAAAAAAAGATTCATTACGTCGTATATCTACGTATTTGGGCGAACTGATTGGGATCCTCTTCGAGAACAATAAGCGTTATCACAATGGAATACAAAATAAATTCTTAGATATATTATGCTTTCTTTGTGAACTTTTAAATTTTAATAGTTTTCTGACGTTGTTAGAAAGATGAATGTGACGTGGTATTGTAACTAGTATACTTAAAACGACGATAAATGGCTTTAACGATAAACGACTTTAAGTTGCATGTTTCTAACGTAAAAAGGGCAGACGAATGATTTTGGTGGAACAAGAAGTTGTCACGTTAAAAAAGTTGGATGACATTTGATGGAAGGGTTATGCCAAAAATCAGAATTAGAGTTTAGAAACTTGCATTGCGAATTTCAAAGGATAGGACAAAGAAAATGATCTGATCGGATATTTGAAGTAGTCAGCATAAAAAATTTTGAATTGTAATACAAGAATAGAAAATTCAAGTAACAAATAGAATTTTAATCCCAGTTCAGGAATCTTGAGGATATAGTTATCATTATATTTAAGGAAAATTGTTTGGACGAAAGATTCCACCTTGCATTCCTACTTGTCATCAGAACAGAACAGGACAACAGTCTCAGGGACAAAACGGACTGATGCCACGCCTCTTGAAATATTCTAACAACTCGGAGAAAGATGAATGATATTTATCACGAAACTAGGGTACTTATTACTTATTGGTTACATTTAACCCGTTTAAAATAATAACGTACTGCAACTTATTCTTCTTAAGCGTAAAAGGAACTACAAAAACATTAAAAATGTAATAAAGAAAAAGTTTCTCATCAAAAATAAAATTAAAGCGAAAGAAAGTATAAAACAGATGTTCGAGAAGGATGAACGATAATAGTTTTACAATACGTTCACAAAACGTAAAATTAATTATAGTGGCATGATCCTACATCTTTTCGAGGGACTTATTCAAAAATCGTATACAAACATGTCAACTTGCACAATGAAAATAATTGTATACGAAACGCGATTTATTGTAAATCGAATAAGAGAAATAGTAGTGAATTTTTATTAAAACATTTATTCTTATTATATTAAAATATTGGACGTGCTGGTTCAGACGCTGTGTTTATAATGGAATTTTCTACTGATCTACTGATTTCTGTTTTACTGAAAAGAATAAAATAAGTTCGAAATGTGTTCGCATTCGTTGTATAAATTTGACGGTTTGAGAAGAACTTTTAACTTGGTATAGAGCGATTTCTTTTGCAAACGCTTGAGGATGGTAGGAGAACTAGTCTAACTCATAGAGTTAATTTAAGTCAAGATATCACGATGACCTGTAAGTATGGGATACAATGTACAAAGTAAAAGAATATCTATAAAACGGTTTCCACAGGAATTTTTTTTACGGAGTAATTCTCTTTAATTTTTTTAACGCCATATTTGATTTTATTTAGTGGGGTAATGGTAAATGAAAACTATAGGATCTTGATATACCAGTATTAAAATCTACAACACCTACAGTTTATTGTCAATGTGCTCGATAAATAGATAAAGTAATGAATACGTGTCTGGCAAACCAATTTGTTTGTATTGGAATGCAGTTCAACAACACAACTTCTCATTTCTGTTTAACTAAAAACCAGTGTGAACGAAAAAGAAGTCTTATTTTATTTCTAAATCCACTTTTATTATGAAAATATATTTGCTGAACTCATATGAAAAAATTCTGATTGAATATCTTTGTATTAAAACAGGACCGCCCGGAAGGTTCTATCGAATATTCATCGATAGGTTAAACTAGTCCTTCTGAGGATGTCCGACAAAGTTTTCAATAAAAAAAAATGCTCGACTATACAATTTGCATTAAACCTTTAAGACGAACTATAAATACCCATACTGTCTACGAATCTCTGTCACCAAGGAAAGTATCATGAAAGATTATAAACTCATTAATTATCTATTACAGATCCCGACAAGCATTGGCGTCTACCAAAACCCACATAAGCCAGATTTTGTACGACATAAAAGTGTTGTAATGAATAGAGAAGGAAGTAGTTCTATCAATCCTGGATCAAGCTGGTGATTATCTCAAAGGACTCTTTGTTCGTGCTGTTGAGAGTTTTGAGTCAAAACCGAAAAAATATGCATGAAAATAAAAACTAAGGCACAACCAATCAAATGTGTAAGAAACTTGATAGCTTGTCGAACGTTAAGAAGCCGTTTTAGCTCTTTATAGCAAAAGTAGGTAACTATTTTCAGAAATTAATTGGCCAATCAAATTAAAGATCCTAATGATCTGACCCTATGCCACAAAAAAGGACGACCGATTTGAGTGAAACTAATCGAATATTGGGCAATGGGTCCAGTATATTTTAGACCTCTAGAGAGATGGATCACCACTCACTGATAATTGTATAAATAATGCGGTTCACAGGTCACAAAAATAAAAACTTCTCATTTATTGGCAATAAAATTGACCAAATATTGGTCACCCCAATTTGGAGGATTACAGAGTTTCTCTGATTCACACAGAATTTTACCTTTTGAAGATAAGGTGACGAATGACTTGTGAAGTGTATTGTCATCTCCAAAACCATTTAGGTTACTAAGGATTTTCAGCAGTTGGTTGATGTATTAAAATTAGATTTATGCCAAGGACAAAACTGAGGTTTGGGATACACTAGCTCGGTATCGCAGAACTTTCGTGCGTGTTGGTATTTGTAATATAATAACTAATAACGCAGCTGTAAAGCGAATTATAAGTTTTTCGAAGAAACTCACAAGTCCTGCATCACTAATTGCTATTATATATCGAAAGTCGAAACGATGATGCAATCTTCGACGAACACATTCTCCTTCCACGTTCGAACATATCAAAAAAAGAAAAAAATGCATGGACATGTTACAAACCTGTTATAAATCAGCAGTGACTGTAAGGCGTGCACTATCTACGTACGGATAAAAAAATTTTGCTAAGCCGACGAGCGACGACCACTCAATGCTATTGTTTTTAACAAAAGCAAAAAAACTGAATATAAAAGAATTACTTGCCAGTTATGTCACACGCTTGTCTAAAAATCTAATTAAATTTTATGAAGTGAGCAAGTAAGGATAATTTGAAATTCAGAAGACAGTATTGATTTATCAAAGAAACTGTCCTTCAAACTCACAACAATCAAATCTCTAAATTGAATTCTTGCCTATTTTAGTTATTTCATCATTAAGTGTGTTCCATTTACCACTTTTTCCTTTACTTTTGTACTAAATTTTGTTTTCAAGTTAACCATTTCAAATGATGGTAAAGCTACGTGACAAACTTACGTTTCTATTCACCGCCAGAGTTTTTGTCAGTTTAGAGAATAATTTCAAATATGTTTGCTCAAATGCTTATACAAATTTAGAATTTCTAGCCTAAATGTCATATTTCTGTCCAGCTTTCTTTAATTGTTTATATTTTGCATGAATCATAATTTTAATTTTCAGAAATTTTTTAATATTTAATTAATTTTCTTAAATTTAACAAACTCAAAATAAAATTTAAACTTAAAATTTTGTCAAACTAATAATTTTCTTTTACGTTGTTTAGCAATATTGTTTTTCAAAATTGTCAAAACAATTTATTGTCAAAAAAAAAATGTCGGAAACGTGTGGTTAGAAAGAATTTGAGTTGTAGTAGATCAAAAATCTAATACACCTCACATTTAAGTCGTTCCATTTAAAATTTGGTTCGGGTAGCAAGTTTACCTAAAAGGAACACGGGTATTATCAAAATATTTCAAATTCAACGTCCTTACTATTTTAATAAAACTAAAATACGAAATAGCGTACCAACAAGTTCATTACCATATAAAACGGGATCCTCTATAACAGAGATGTCAAACTCGCGGCCCGCGGGCCACTTGTGTTGCATAAATTGATGTGGCCCTCAACATTTTTCCACAGTTACAGTGTTTTAATTAAAAATTCAAAAATGCATAAAAAAAATGAATTTATCAAAAATAATCTCATAATACAAAATGTACTTATAATTGCTATTAAAAAATATGACCTTCCAATGCATAACCTGATATATTTGACAACTTCCCCTTTTGACAAAAAAACCCCTTTTATGAAAGCAGCTGTTAGTGGTATGGTATCGTCGGCAGACTAAAAGATTATGTTAAAACCCAACATAATAGATCTTTTCAAAACGTCCATTGCATTATCAGCCTTGCTGGTCTTCTGTTCAAAAGCAATTAAGATTGACAATGTATTTAAAAAAGTTGCTAAAATTGTTAAACTTATTCGAGCACGTGAATTAAACCATCGTGCATTAATGATATTGCTAAAAGAGTGTGATTACGAAGATTTGCCATATTATACTGAAGTACTCTTCAAATTATTAGTTTTAACTTTTAGGATTTTTACAGCCGTTGGACGAAATCTTTTTTCTAAAATAAAGATTATAGTCCCTGGGCCCTCGCCGATTTCATTTAATGATTACCACATATTTTATACTTCGTGAGGCACCTGTCCTGTAAGGCGCCCAGGGATTATTACGACTGAACTAAAAAGTTGATTGGATACAAGATTTGGCTTTCTCAGTTGATATTACTGGCCATCTCAGTCAACTCAATATTATTGTTCAGTGTAAAAACATGGAAAATACAATTGAAAAGAGAAAATTTAAGCAATTTTTCTAGTTGTAAGACTCTTTTTCTTAAAGATCCAGAGTTAAGATTTGAAAAATATGAAAAACAACTGATGTTGGCAGACGATTTTGAATTGAGATTTTCAGATTTTCAAAGGAGTGAGTCTCATTTCAATATCTCCGATGTCTGTTGTCATTGAAAATATTGCTGAAAATTGGGAAATGGGCACGAGCAGAAATTTGTTAGGGAAAGCCTGAATACAATCAGGGTGTGATCAACACCAGAAATGGTTTGCCTTATCAGGGCAATCTGATGTGGGCCTGTTCCGGGCATGAATTAGAAAACACTTTTAAGGTTAACTTCATTTGAATATATCCGTTCCTGATGTGGTTTTTCGTATTTCACTCCTGGTTGGGCAATCTGATCAGGGCCTGATACAAAATACCTTACTACGGTTTGCCTTATTTCCGACTATCCCAATCAGTCTGATTGGGAAAAAGCGTTACACTCATGATCAGGGCCCTATCAAAAAAGGGCAAACCTTATCAGGGCCATATTTGAACCCTAATAAATTTCTGCGCGGAGTGTTTATAGAACTACCATGCGACACGCTATTAAACTAAAAATATAAGGAAATTAGATTCCAGAGTTTTATGATTATCTGCAGACCGTCCAAGAACTCGACATTTTATTATACACATATTATCCATGTTTGGTAGCACGTATATATGTGAACACATTTTTCACAACTGAAGATGAATAAAACTGCAACGCGAGCCAGATTGACTGAAGAACATTTAGAATCGATATTAAAAATTACACCAAGCCAAAAACTAATACCAAATTTTGATTTAGCAAAAAAACTGAATTATTAAAGATATTTTCAAGAACTAATAAATTTCTATATGAACATTTTTTTTTGTTTTCTTCAACAAATTAAAATTTTTAATAAAACCAAGAACATGTTTCTTTGGCTTTGGAAAATAATTTTCGAAAAATTTGGCCCGTATATCGAAATGAGTTTGACATGCCTGCTCTATAATCTATATCATGAGCAGGTACGTTGACCCAAATATTTAAAAAAAAAAAATAGTTCAAGAAGTATAAAAAAATAGAGTTTTAAGACCATATACACATAAAACAATAAAATAACAATCAACTAGTAAAAGAAAAGTAAAGAACGGTCAACCACCTTGCATTATAACTTTATTTGTAGGTAAGAGGAGGAAACTTGAATATTCTTCATGTTTTAAGTACAGTATTTTTTTTAATACAACGGAAATGCATACATTTATTTGCCTAACAGTTTTGTATATATTAAATTCCGAATGTATTCTTTTAATTTTTATATTTCTATTTTTATTTGGATAATTAGAAAAATAGATAACATTTTCCTAGAATTATT
This sequence comes from Diogma glabrata, assembly GCA_963693315.1. Taxonomy (NCBI): domain Eukaryota; kingdom Metazoa; phylum Arthropoda; class Insecta; order Diptera; family Cylindrotomidae; genus Diogma; species Diogma glabrata. Next base: position 401,372,216 of record OY856186.1, read on the forward strand.
TAAAATAAAATTTGATTTTCTGATTCACCATACTTTAATTCAAGGTTAAGTAGTAAAAACACAAATTTACAACAGAAAAGAATTAAAGTGCATTTACAGAGCGAACCATACATTCAAATACATACATATGTACCAGTAACACTATTTCTTATTTCAATATCTATCAGACTTTTTGCCTCGCATTTATTTTTTTTGTTTTGTTTACAAACAAAAATATTCATGTTTTTTTTTTCATTTTAAAACAAAAGATAAGTAAACTCTTGTTTTAATTAACATAATCTTAATATGAGATTTAGTCTGTTCACCGGATCAAAATTAACCAAAACTTTAGTCAATAATGGAATATAAATCTACAGGTAAAATTTCGATTTTTTTTGCTGGTAATGTATCAACCTTTTTATTGAAAGTGAGTTTAATGTTTCACTCACTACTTAAACATTTTGTTGACGTTCCATATTTTGATTGACTGAATTAACCCATAAACTTATACATATACATAATATTAATCTCACGTTTTGTTGAGCAATAGTTTATTCGTTGTCGTAGTCTTACTAAAAATAAAAAAGTTTTGAGGATTTTTATTGAAACCAACACTAATGTCACCTATTACAATAGTTGGAGGAAAAAGTGTCGTCAGATTATTGCCAACGAGTGCATTGTTAACACAGTCGAGTGATTTGTCTACCGAACATTGGCGAGATCGATATTCCAACAGGATTTGAACTCCTGCTAGTTGACTGTTGCTGCTTGAATGACTGCCAGCAGAGCTAAAGATCCCCAACCTCGATTTACTTGACTGTAACAAAACAATTTTATACTTCAACCAATTTTCTGGCCGAGTTCAACAATTTCAAAAATGTTTGTAATTAGTGATCAACCTCACAGAGGACATTTGCAACGAACCATATTAAATGATAATCTATCGAATAGCAAACAGGTATGTTATCGTATAAATTTTCAACCTAACGCCTTTTGCCTGAAGTCGAGTTCATCTGACTTGTTAAACTTGTTTTATGTTTTAATCTGATCTTGTTTGTTCATTTCTATATTTCGTTTATATTTTACTATATACACATTTGCTACAACGTAGCAAAATTTATCTCTTCTACGGTTATTTTACTTCACAAAAACAAAATTTTAGAATTTTAATCATATGAATCAAAAACGGTGTTTTTGAAAACTACAAAAAAATTGTTTGACTATAAAAAAGTTCACCTTTCAATCACTCGACAAAGTCAACAATAATATTTTTTCAGAATTTTCACACTCAACCCCATCAAAATAACATTTCAAATGATGAGCCGACCGCTATAGTTTTCATTCAATCTTTACAACATTGCCCATAACCATGTTTTTTTTCAATTTTTTTCTTGTGTAATGTTCGAAGTTAAAGGGGGGGGGACAGGAAATTTTTTTCACATTTTTGAACATAATTCAAAAACTGCCCTTTTGAAAATTACAAAAAAAAATGCTTTAGACTAGAAAAAAACTCACTTTTCATATGACACCCCATTCGATAAGGTCAAAAATAATTTTTTTTCAAAATTTACACTCTCAACCCCCTCAAAATAACATTTGAAATAATGAGCTGACCGCTATAGTTTTCATTCAATCTTTACAACAATGTCCATAACCATGAATTTTTTCAAATAGTGTAATATTCAAAGTTAAGGGGGAGGTGGAGGGGGTTCAGGAAAATAAACACTCGTTTTTGGCAATATCATCTAAGCAGTCGAAAATTCATTAAAATTTTTTTTTAAATATTTTGATCTTTTTCGATTTTTCTAAACCAAACTCGATTCCTTAAAAAATCTTTTGTTTTACTATCTCCTTATCTATGTCCATAAAATATAGATAAAAACAAACATTTGAAATTTGGTTGTTATCAGCAGGCGTGGGAAAACACATTTAATAACTGTAGAAATTTCAAGTTGACAGCACTTATAGTTTGTTAGTAAATTGATTATTTAGAAATTCGGACAACCACCGAAGTTTCACCAAAAGGGTACCGTTTTTACTTTTTCAAAGTACGGAACCCTAAAAAACGCGTTTTTCTCGAATCATTGAATTTATCTGATTTATAGATATAACATAACACCCAGATATTTGATTTATTCAAAATAAGTATGAAAATTGAACATAATACTATTTTTTGCAAGAACATAGTATGTCTTAAAACAAGCGGATCGCTACATCAAAGTGCAAAAACCTGAAGATATTAATTCACCATCAAAACGTTCGACCGTTGGTAATGTTGGACCGTTTGGTAACCCCATTCGAAACCTATTTAAGTCTACATAGTAAGAGTTATAAAAACTAATCAAACCAAATAGATAAGTACAAACAAGATGTAGTGACAAGAGCTAAAACGTGCCGAAAGTAGAATCAATAAACTAGTTAAACGATATACTTTCAATTGCTGTGGTCAAAACGAAAAAGAATTTGCACTTGCATTTCTTATACCTTTCCGTGTGAATCAACATATCAACAACTGAGGTCCAATCAATATGGGAACATGTGTATTAAGTATTCGCGCTAAAAAAAATTATCGTAACAATCGTCAAGGTTCATGCACCTACTCAAATTTTTAAAGACCTGTTATTCATTGAACTTGAACAAGTCATTAAACATCATACCGCTGAGAGGTTTATTTTTTTATTTTTATGCCAAGTTAGGTTTGGTTGGTGTTTATCAAATTAATGCTCGTAAGGAGGATATGCTAGTTAATGTTTAGAATGTCGTTTAGTTTGAATAATTAGTTTTAAAGTTTCTATGTAGGAATATGTCGACCACCTTTCGAAGACCATGAGTTTGATCACTGAATTGCAGGTAGGTAAAAAATATCACAAAATATGTCAAAAAATCTCTTATTCATATTTTTTTACCGAATTTTGGTTTGACCACGGGATAAACGGGAAACATTTTTAATTTTTTATAAAAGATATATAAAAGATACATAATTGAAAGACTTTTTAGATAGTTATATTGGTACTTAGTATTTTTCTAAATGAATCCACATTCAGGCACTCTCGACTAATAGGAACAATTGGAAAATATCAGTAGTTGCAGTTTAAATGTCATGTTTCAAAAAATTTTAATTAGTAAAGAGGAGCATTGGACGCATAGCTTACCAAGTAGTTTGAGACCAGAAAACCCAGTTGATACATTCTTTGTCTTTCAGGATTTTAAACACATTACTGAGTTGTAATTCCTCAATCTCATTATTACTGGACGTTACTTGTTTATTTAAGATGCAAGTATCCCGTTCAGATAAAAAGTCAACATGAAACGTCATAAGTATGAAGTATGAACTATTTGTTTATTTGATTATTTTGAAAATTTTGGTGAAGTTCTCACAACTCAGTATACAATGGAGAAAGTTCTTCATATCTTTACAACAAGCTGGTGTTCATCGATCTTTGTTTAGTATTATTACTTCTACTTACGTCCGAAACATCAAATATTTGTTAAACAATTATCTCACCAAATATTTATCAATTTAAAAAAACAATATATTTTTGTACAGTCAAAAAAAATTTGTTTTTAGTAAAAAAATAAAACAAAAATATTAAGCTTACCTGAAGATTTGATTAATTCTGGTGCGACTAATTCTTTCAGATCTGGCTCCTCTCCATACCAAAATATCCATAATTCTTTTGCTGCCGTTAAAGATAGAGGCGGATGTGTTACAGTACCAGTATTTCCAGGACCAGTTAAACTAATATCAAATAAACCACCCGCTGGGTCTGGATCTGGTTTTGATGCGGCAACACGACGCCATACACATAGTATATCGACAGCCAAACAACGTGAATATGATCTTAATACGGGATCATCCAGAGGATCGCCAGATGCATTTGGACGTTCACCTTGTACTAATTTTCGCCATTTTATACCGCTTAAATCAGTCTGAAAAAAATATAATACAATAATTAGTAATAACTCTTTTTGTTATATATGAATGAATTCAAAAGTTTTTATCATCTGAATTGATAGTAAAAAAAATAAAATATGATGATTAAAGAATATTTGTATAAATTCGTCTCGCTTTCATACTCTTACATTTTTCACATTCAAACATTTCATTTTTCAATATAATTAATACATTTATCACGGTTGAAAACTAACTTTCGAGTTTTCCATTCGAAGAACTATTGCTTCTTTATTTTTTCAAGCCCTCAAACTTATAAATCTACTGTGAAAGACAGGCTTTGTGTTTAACAAAAGATTTTGATTGTCAAATGCTTTACTAAGCACAGAGAGAATAGAAATCGTGCTCTGAAAAAAAACATGTCCTATTTCCAATCGAAATGCAATTGTCTCAACCTAACCTCACCGTGCGGTTACATATGGCGAATCAAACTACGAAATTGCTTCAAAAACTCTACAATTATAAATCGATGAAGTTGAGACAATCACACGAAATATTTATGTGAAAATAAAATACATATAGTTCAATTAATCTCAAATACTTAAACTTTAAAATGAAAAAGTCATGATATAAGGCCAAAGAAATTTTTTTTCTGGGAAATAGTTACTATCTTTATTCAACTACATACTATTATATTGGATATAAATAACACTTTATATTTTAAATAAACCCCATTCTGTTGTTAGGAAAATGTTATCGTGTAGTTGTCCCAATCACAGTGAAATTGTTTGCAAATAATTTTTCTTTGCATGAATAATCAACTGCCAACTTCGAGATGAGGTTGTTATGAGCTTCAATTTTTTTTTAGTGGAGATAAAGCTGCTATCTAGGCCTGAAATATGCTTTTTTTGTGGCGGTTATTAATAAGGAGTATCGGTTAGTCGTAAATACCATGGCCGTTCAAAATGGTATATCACCTATCGATATAAGAGCAGCGATGCTAGATAGATCTAAATAATCTTCGGATGAACAGGTTGCGCAGCACACACACTTTACGAATTGTGATGTGCCGACTGCAAAAACAACCTGTAGTGCAGAAGATAGCGGGAGTACCGTAGCTCCAGCTTCCAACACCTTGAAAAAAGACATTGAAAAAGCCAGGTGCGTATCAATAATTACGGCCAGCCTAGGTAGTTGCACAACCCACTGTATCGGTATCTCGGTGGAGTAGGCAGTGAATGGTACTTCAGATTCTTCGCGAAGGCATGCCTTTTAAGTATTTTTGGCCAGAGTTGCATCTGTGGACGAGAAAGAGTTAGTCTTAAAAGAAAGACCGTTGCTAAAATGAGCGTCCATCATGCTAAAGCACCGTTAGTTGTGGTCGCAAGAACGTTCATTAGCGTTTCAATCTAGGACACTAGTGCAGACTTATTTGAAGCGAGTGGTTCTGTTCTTTTGATAACACGCGGTCGGAGTAGTATAAGCTCACGTATAGACGTAAGGACTAAAACAAATATAAACACATACGACTGGTAGGTGGCTGTGACATTATTTACGAAGAACCGTATTAAGGAAGCTTCAGAAGCAATCTGTCACTTGGACATATTCTATAATGGCGAACAACAAAATCGATATCCATTCTAAAAATGGAAAAGATAGAGCACATCGTTTATAATAAAACCGATAGGCAGGTGCTCGACAATCATGGTGGAGTTTTATATTATTACGTCATTTCCCTCATGTAAAAGAACATCAAATGCCATGGGTACGCCATTGACATAGTCATTGTAACCAGCGTTAAGTTTGAAGGGCGAAATTGCACAGAGAAGATTTAATCTGATAGTCCATATATTTTGGATTGCTATTCAATCTGAGTACAACCACAATAATACATCAAATGTGTTGATGTCAAATGCGTAAATGGCAATAAAAAAGTCAAACAAGAATGGTAGGGGAGATCAACATTTTTCGTTCGTTCCTTTTGTAAACTAAATCCATAAGCCGAAAGAAGAATTAAATTAGGAAGGAACAGTCTACTGTCTAGCTAGAATAATATCACGAAATATTAACAATAGAATAATATCAAAGTCAGGGTTCAATCGTCGCCTTAATAATGAAATAACGTATGCCATATATACGTTGTTATTATATAATGGGTGCGCTGCATTCCCCATAAGGATGTCTATAGAGTGGCATTTTAACATTTTCCAATTATTTTATAACTGGGGGTGAAAATTAATATATTGATAATGAACGTACATGCAAATTTGAATTTGGTTAAATATTGAAACAGCGTAAATGCATGTACGATATTTCAATTCCTACAGAATAATAACTTGGGTAAAATCATTGTCGTATATATTACATACATTACGATCGCCACACGAAATGGTAAATCTAAAATATTGTATAAGCATCATTCATGACTACATGATAGACCTGTTCATATAAATAAAAAATTGTAAGAATATCATGCTTTAGTTCAATTATAATTTATTTTAGGTTTAATCGTACTTCCATGCAAAATGAAATAACGTATATGAAATATGAAATAACGTATAAGGTACCTGAATGACTTTTCACCTCTTTTTAGGTAGAAAAGCCAGCAGGTACCAATGTGAAATTTTAATATGTTGTGGGGAAATTAGTCAAGATTAATTGGTAGAAATTTTTTTTCCAATATCTTTATTCATTCAATAGTGCTGCCGAGTTTACGAAAATCCGAAAATCGAAAAATCTTTAAACTCAATTATCTCGAAACTACACTTTTGCGAATACGTTGTTTCATTATTAAAGCGACGATATGATTTAAATCAAATGATTTATATCGTTGATTTAAATCTGATTTAAATCAGATTTAAATCACTTGATTTTTTTAATTAAATCGCGGATTTAAATTAAAATTTACAAAAAAAAAATAAAATGCTAAATAAATTATGAAACACCAATTTTGAATAAAAAATCCCAAAAATTTCGTTTCAGTAGGTACCACTAAATTATTGAAATATATGCGCTTTTTTGCAAAACAACTAAAGTCAAGTTTACACTATGTGAGCTACTACTGCTTAGTATTCACACGATGACAGTTACTTGCCAGCTATATGCAAGTTGATTTTGCGTTGTTTTTCTTTTTAAAAAAATTTGACAGATAAATAACCAAAGTCAGCTAATATTCGATGTTTTATAACATTTTTTAGTTAAAAAATCAAATAATTTACTGTCGAAATCAACCGAATACAATGCGCCCATATTTTTCAATGTGGAGGGGAAAGCTTGCGATTGGCAAGCAAAAAAAAATATGTGGTATAGTAACTCGCCTGCTAGTTTCTAGTCTCTCGCTCATTCGAGTAGTTCGCCTTATATGTTCACGTGATGCCAGTAACTGTACTCCATTAACTCATCTGCTCAACTCGCATGTTTACTCGCCACGTGTAAACTAGGCTTAACTGTTTTCGTTATCTGCAAATTATCATTCCTTTTAGTTTTAAATTTTGTGGTAACATTTATTTCTATTTGTTTTGACTGACAGAACATGAAGGTAACTGAAGAAAAGGTAACTGAAGTGAGTATTTTGTACCGCCGTACAAAACAAACTAACAGTAATAAAATTTCGGACAGTGTGATTTGCAAGTAAATTTGAACGCAGAACAAAAAAGAATTTCGCTCACAGATACAAAATGGCCCTGAAACCTTGACATTATGCTGCGGTTCACCCACCGAAATGTATGATAAAGAAATGCTAACGGAAAAATATGTACAAATTATATTGAAGAGTTTCTTATTTCGTTCTTGCCAATCTATTTTAAATTTCAAGGAAAAATTGAACCATTTTCTGGTGCAATAATGAGAGAATAGGTAATTACATCGATGACGAATTTAGATTAATGGAAATCGTTTATAACGTTGAATCCGACAGGGTTTTCTAAACTGAGCGAAGAAAAAATATATCAACTCTTAGCTGAAGTTTATTTAATATATGTAATAAATTTATATTTTTCTGTACTTAGCTTCAATTTTAGTACAATATTTTATAAAAAAGTGAGCAAATCAAAAAAATCGATTTTTTTGATTTTTTTTAATAAAAATCAAAAAATATATGAACCCTGCAAAAAGTATTAGTTATTTTTTTTTACAGCTGAAGACGAAAGAAATATTTAAAGTGCATTCCATATAGGTATTGATTTATGAGGAAGTGAAACCTCCTCAGCCATCCTCAATAATTTCAAATGATCCGGTTTTTGAAAGTTTTCAACATGTCTCTGGCGTCTTGGACAAATTAATTAGAGGTGCAATACTAATAAAAATAAAAATCGTAAAATAAAACAACTCTGTTGTCAGTTGTCACCTACTTCATGACACTTGATGCGCCGATAAAACAATATGTATTTAAAAACATGGGAGAAAAGAAATTGATTTTAAAAAAAAATCGGATTCTGCGCTTACTACATTTTGTTTTCAGTTACATTCATACGTACGTAATAAACGATAAAAAAAAAACATTCTTTTCATTTTTGTAAAATATTTGTATCAAAAAATTAAATAAATAAAAACATTGATTACATTTTAAAAATAACATAGAGGACATACCTCTTCCTAAAATATTTTTAACTTGATTATAGATTTGAATGTATTCAATATCAGTTGTGCAACTACATATATTATTTGCAGTTTTTAAACGTCATAATAACAAAAACTTGACTAAAAGATTTGAAAAAATGACTATTGACTATTTCTATTAAATGTAGTTTGAATTACTAGAAAATGGACAACGAAGAAAAGAATGGTTTCAGAGTATTAATAGATTGTATATTTTGGTTAATTTTATATTTACTGAAAAAACAAAACCACAAACATGGTGCCAATGTTGCATTTTCACACATTTTTGAATATGGGTAAATGCTTAAGTTTTTTTAAGATGCATAGTTAGGATTAAGGTTAGTTATGGTGATGTCCGTGAACATTCGATTTACAATTCTGGGTATTAGATAAATCAGGAAAATCCTAAGAGGAAAGTCATAGACATAGTTAATGTTTCAAGAGTTCATGGCTACATGTAATTACGAAATCAATGGCCTACAAAATATGCTATAATTATTTTTTATACAATTCATTGGACAGACCGAATATTATCTGCCTTTACAAGAAATGTGTGCTATGTAGTTATAAAATGTAAATTATATCGTTATTTTTTCGAAAACAGCAATTTATTTTTTTGCTGAAAGTTGGATATTTTTTTCCTTTATCTCCAATTTAGGAGCATGTAGCGCCTACTAGACTGGACCAACTAACTCTATTGGGGGCAATCATTTTCAGTTATCCCCATGCTTTATCAATTTGTTTTGCTTCAGTTAGCACCTTTTTCCTCCACGTCATTGGTGGTCTTCCAACTTTCCTTTTGCCGTGTGGATTTTACTCTGGGCACATTCTAGTTATATCTTCAGGTTTTCCGTGTATGTCCTATCCATTTTCATTTTCTTTGTTTTATATCGGGCTTAATGTCTAACTGCTGTATTTGTCTCAGAAGTTCAGAGATATTTTTCTTGGTATATCTGTAGCAGTTTTTGTGTAATCTTCCTCAATTTGATCCCATTTTTGATCAATTGATCGGTTGCGTTGTTTGGTAGATTGAGCAGGAGCGATTCTTTAAAGATGTTATTAGTATTTTTGACTTTTGTCGCTCAATCTAATGGTGCTGATTTACCTCAGATATGATTTGTTGTTTTTTTAAATGTTTTATCTATCATAAACACCAAATTTGCATTGATCAGGCCCTGTCAGCAGATTTTAAAAAATTTACGTAATCCTTTTAATGTGATACTCAAATCAGATCAGCCGAAACGTTTTGGTGAATATACAAAATATTTTCGAGATTTTAAAATTTTCTAAATCATTTTCTTAACGAATCCGAAATTATTTTGGTATTTGTAGTAGGGTTGCACCGATTAATCGGTAGATAATCGGTAATCGGCCATTTTGCCGATTTATCGGTATCAGTTTTTTATCCGATTAATCGGCCGATTATCAACACATCCGTTTTTGATTGTTTATTGCATTTTAAACACAACAAATTCCAAATTCTAAGACTATAAAGTCAGTTATAGTTGAAAGCTTTTTAAAAATGTATAAGATTGAGGGCTGTTTGAAAAAAATCAAATCTGTTTATGTATTTTTGCATTTTTTTGATAACTTGACAGTTCTAACTTTTGAAAAAGTTAATTTAAAATAATGCTGCTTAAACTGCCACCGACATATGAGTTTTTTTAAATTTTACCAAACTAGCTGTAAATTTGTTCAACTTTGACTAGCTGTAAATTTGTTCAACTTTGACTAGCTGTAAATTTGTTCAAATTGTTTTATAGAATCATAGAGGCCAATAAATATATACATATACATGAAATTGCCCTTTTTACATGTGTAAAATTATACAAAAAATTCCGATGTTAAAAGCACTTTCATATGGCATTTCTCTAAACTGTGTTATGAATGTTGGTTTCATCCATTCATAAATTTTTACTTGCGACATCATTGTAGTTTTCATAGTAAACTTATTAATTTTTCTATCATTCCGAACTCTAAGTTTTTAAAATAATAACAACAAAGTCGTTCCCAAATAATCCTCCAAATGTGCCACAGTCTACCTAAATATTGGATAAAAAATAAGCTGAGGACTGCAGATTGTTTTACCAATACGAATGCAAAATAGTTGCCAGAAAGCAAAAAAGCACTTTCAAGATCAACAGTTACAGAATTTGTTTATTTAAATACTGTCGAGCTATAAATTAAAAAAAAATAAAAGCGTAATTTGCATATTTTAAACTAAGGTTGCAAAGCGTCCCGATTTTGGTGGAACTGTCCCGACTTGTGAAGAAAAGTCCCGTTCTAATTAATAGTCTAATTAAAAAATTATTTGCGCAGGTTTGTTTAACTCATTTCCATCAAATAATCAGCAGCCGATTAATCGCTATCGGCCGATAAAGAAAGCCGATTAGTCGGTAATCGGCAAGTTTGCTTATCGGTGCAACTGTAATTTGGAGCATCTGTTGTAACCGTTTTGATGTGAAACGCGAGTCGCATTTGTTGAAGGTTTGTAAAATTTAATTAACTACATAAAAGAAAGATATGGAGCTGGGAAGGCTCTTTATATATTTGCCAAATTTAGCAAAATTTTTTAAAGATAGAACATGATTCGAATTTTGATGTGAAATTTTTGAAGTGAACGTTTTGTGTATTTTGTCGGATACCAAAGCCATTTTGTGTTGAGCCGGGACCAACAAACAAATGTAAAACTTGACTCAATCAATTACATGTGATACACAGATCGAATTAACTGAAGCAATCAAAAAGGCAATTTTGGATGGAGCCAACAGATCAGTAAAAAATTTATTTGATTTTGCCCTACTTTGCATTCGAAACTTTCTCCACATTAAAAATGAGGATCTTGTAGAAATCTGAAGCAAAATATGAATAAAATAGATTCGAACCATCTATAAATTTCTGTGTAGAAGAACATTATTCGATTCATGCAAACCAAACGTTGGTTCATACAAACAATGCGGTATTTTGTATTTGTCAACCACAAAAAGCAATTTATGTTGATCCATTAGATATGGAACAATGGAACATATATCGGATCGATCGGTGTTGTGAAATGTTTCGATTATTTTTGCACTCTAAACACTAAACGTAGAATTGATTGCAATTCGTATTCCCGATATTCTTTATTTAACGTCTCCGTATTTGTAAATTTAATGCAATCACGTTGAAGTTTTGCAAAATGGATATGCAAACTATTCTATTCCCCACTATTTTTTCTCCACTCTAAAAGCTACTTTAGACGGATCCGTTACTGTTAATACGTTCGTTCAATTTTACGTAAATAATCCAAGTTGGCAAATTATGATTGGCAAACATGAGTTGGGTTGACCAAGTAATGGACATGCAAAACTTGTTCCGAAAATTTTTTAAAAAATTTTCAAGAACAAAACTAAAATTGGCTAAAATTGGGGACCAATAATAGTACATTATGATGCTAGGACGTAAAGCTAAAGATTTTGGACGGATGTGGAGTTTGCAAATCGAGGCGCTAGCCGAGATTTGCACCCACATTAAGTCCAAAATAGCTTACGTCCGTGCATCATATACTATTTTTTATTCGCCGCAAGCAAAATATTTAAAAAAAAAATTGTTTAATCTTAATTGGTTTTATTCAAAACTAAAAATTTGTTTAAATTTTGAAATAAAAATATATTGAACAAGTTACCTTTGACAAAAATATTTATTATTTTTTTCAAACAAATTATATAACTATGGCAACAATAATTTTGTTAAAACATTCTTATGATAGTTATTGATTTAATCTCAATTAGTTGATTCTATCAGTTTCATTTGATTGGTTTTGTAACTTGATCTTGCTAATAAAAATAATTTAATAAAATTTAAATGGAAAGTACACCGCCAGAAGTTAAAGACGTGGCAAAAGAAATTGCCACAAATTTATTACCTGATAAATCTATGAAGATTTACAACAACGAGTATATGAAATTTCAAGAATTCATGCGAAATAAAAATACCAGTAGCATATCAGAAAATGTTTTGCTGGTGTACATGGCAGAACTATCGAAAACAAAAAAAAGTTCCACATTATGGTCCGTATATTCTATGTTAAAAGCTACAATCAATTTAAAAAATTCTATAGATATATCAAAGTTTATGCAACTTCGGGCGTTTCTCAAAAAACGAAATTTATTATTATTATTATTTATTTATTATTATAATTATTATCACTTAACCTTGACAAATCATCACTATTACTATTTTAACATTTAGATATAGAGATATATATATATATACATAAATACATTTGTAACAACATATTTCTATATAAAACATCTATCAATTATTAGAAGCAACACAAATATAAAGTTATTAAGCACTATAATTACTTTTATTTAATAGCATTTGTTATGCTAGTCCTTTGTCCGTGACCAAGATCAGAGAGACAGTAGTGGACGATTTGACAACAAAGCTATTTTGCAAAAGCATATACAGTGAAACTTCCATAATTCGAACCACCAAAAGCCAACAATTTTAAATCGATTTAGGGAAATTTCGAAATATAGAAACGATTTATAAAGAAATTCAAAATTTTAATTCGAAATATTTATACGATTTATAGAGAAATTCGAATAATAGAAGTTCGATTTATGGAAGTTTGACTGTATAGTGGGAACAGAAGCAGTAATTAAAGATATAGCGATACATTTATGTATTTGCATGCATGAGTTTTCTAACTCGTGGAGGAGTATTAAAAGTAAATATAGTAGGTAATGCAAAGGACTAGATGAAACATAATATTAAGAATTCAATACAATAAAGCTAAACTATTAATTTCAGAAGCTTTTCAGAATCGTTTTGTTCAAACAACCAATCTTTCACATTTTTAAGGAACTCTTTGAAAATATTGCATTGTCGAACATGTAATGGTAGTTGGTTGAAAATAAATGGGCCCACCGATAAATAAATAAATAATGGTTATATAATGGTTATATACCAAATAAATAAAGGTTATATACCAAGAAATAATGGTTATATACCAAAAAAATCGAAGATTTTATGCAAACAACAATTTGAAGCATTTATGAAATTTTCTGATGATATCTTTTTGATGCATAAGGTAAATTATATTCATATAAATTTAATAATTTTATAAAAACAAATTCAGTAATATTTTTGTTTTTAAAAAGGTTGTTTTTATTTTTGGGATTTCGGGAGCGTGTAGGCGAGATGAACTGGCTCGTATATTGGTAAATGATATCGAAGATTTGCAAACAGCAATTTTGGTACGAATTCCAAAAACCAAGTGCAATAAACCAAGGTCATTTATTGTAACTGGAGAATATTTACAAGTGTATAGAAAATATGCATCAATGCAACCAGTTGGAATTAATAACCAACGTTTTTTTTTGTCATACAGAAATGGGAAATGTACAAAACAAGTCGTAGGAGTACATAAAATAGGTTCAATTCCAAAAGAAATTGCTACTGCCTTAAAACTTCCTGATGCAGATCAGTATACAGGTCATTGTTTTAGAAGGACTTCAGCTACGTTATTTGTGGATGCGGGAGCAGACTTAACTGCCTTAAAACGTCATGGAGGCTGGAAGTCTTCCAACGTAGCCGAAGGCTATATCGATGAGTCAATTGCAAATAAAATAGAAGTTGCCAATAAAATATTGAATATTCACCCTTCTACTTCAACGGCTATCAATACTTTTGATTCATATTCAACAATAAACAAGGAAAATCAATCAATTGACACCAATCTCATTCCATCACGCACTGTAACTTTCACCAGTACTGATGCTGAGTTAATAAATGCAGATAACTCAGAAATGGATGGTGTAAGCACTAAGTCAATGGTTTTTCAAAATTGTTCTAATTGCACATTTAATTTTTATAAAAAAAATAAATTTTAATACTAATTTATATCTGCAAAATGCATTTTAAAAAAGAAATTTAATAAAATCGATTTATTTACCAATTAATATATTATATGTGAAGAATTTAATTCAATTAAACTGAATAAATTATTTTAAACAAATTGTTTTAGTCAGAAATTGTGTAAATATCATAATAAAAATATTTGAATCACTTTCATTTTATCCCCTTTAAATGTTGTCAAAGTTTCTATTTGTTTAGATAAAATAATATATCTTTTGATTGGATAATGAAATTTCGAATTGGGTTGCTTTGATTTTTTTTATATAATTTATACAAATTAAAATGTTTTTACTTTTCTGGACGTTACTATGACAACCAAAATGTCGCTGAAAAGTGACACTTTACGTCCGCAAATTACAGTAATAAAGTTAAACTTTAATATATAGGCGAATAAAAAAGCTATTATCTTCATGCGTATGAATATTTAATACTCCACACATTTTCATGCAATTCATTCCTTAGTAATAGTTCATTTTAAAGATTATAATGACTAATGAGTTAAATATTAAAATAAATTAATTCTGCCGAACAACTAATTAAAAAGTCTAAAGGAGATGACACGTTTCTTGATTAAATGAGAGAACGGTTGATACAGACAACAGAAAAGATATACACATGGAGATGGATAGGACATATACACTGAAAAAATTAGTTGAAGTTAAAGATATATGACAAGGATCTTTCCAGAAATTTCGAATATTATCTACTTTGAACAAACGAACATTTACATTTTTATTTATATAGATTAGAACACCACCACCATTCACGATTCACCGTTCGTATGTTAAAACTTAGGGTTCCGACAAGCAGCATTGAAACTTTTGTTGTAGTGTTTAGCAGGGTAGATAGAAATGAACTAGCTACATCAAACCAAATAAGCATTTGGAATATAAAAAGGAGTCAATAAGAAATGGGTTTGCAGAATGAATAATTAAAATTATGTAATTTAAATAATAAATTTGTTTGGGCGTTGAGAGCATAAATGAAAAAATAAAAGTGTGTAATAAACTAAAGAGCTATGAACTTCATTCCAGTTTTAATGCTTACACTTCAATTATCAAATTCCTTTGTCAATTCCATTTATTTTAAAACGCTCTCACACGATTTAACGTAATTTCTTAACCAATATTTTTTTCTAACAATATTTTAATTATTTTATGCGGCAAAAACTAAATTAGTAAATTCTATTTTTTTTTTAAAATCTTATCTTAAATTCTATATTTAACAAAATAACATAATATAAAAACAAAACAAACTAAATTACAACAACAATTTTTGACTAACTTTCACTTTTTTTAATACTTGAAGTAAAGCAAGCGATTCGATTCAACAATTCTCCAGATTTAATTAAGATAAAAATAAAATCGAAAAAAAATTTTGGTAACATAAACATAAGTGTTTAGTTATTTTTTGGTCATTCACACTAAATAAATAAATTAATTAAAATAAATAAATAACAAAATCTATTGTTAATTGCATAAATATTGTTGTTTGAAAATAGTTTAGTGATCGAAAAACAATTTCGTGTTTAAAGTATCATTAATCGTTTATGTTATTTTTTGTCGCCAATCGATTAAATTTAAATTAAATTTTCTTTCTAGTTTAAATTTTTTTTTATCTTATTTAAATTCTCTTCCTTCACTCTTCAACAAAGGCATTAATTTTTTCTTTTATTGTAACGAAGAAGAACGACGAATTTTTTTAATTGTTTTGAGAGTGTGCGCACATTTTATGTAATAAAATTCTTTCACTTAAAAATACATAAAGCTTATGTACATATAAATACATAATATTTGAAAGCACAATAAATGATTGTTATGTTTAAAATAATAATAAATACATGATGAAATTTATATTCAAACTGTTTCTATTTATTTATGAGAAATATAAAAAAAAGTTGTACGGTTATTTGTGTTTGTATCAAAACTGTTTAAAAATACAATGACATGGCAACATTGTAACTGAAATACGCCAACCAAAAATAATTTGAATACATGTTAATATAAATGGTTAATAAAATGAACTAATAATAAGATACAATTACAAAATACTTAATCGCGATTAGTTTTGTTAAGACAAATTTGCACTGATAAAAAATGAAGTGTGAATGTAGAGGGTTGGCACCTTCACACATCTACAATATGTTTTTTTTTGATTTTGCACTGTGTGAAGACTTCTCTCTCTCTTTATTCGCATGCACAAAACAAAAAATTTAACAATAAATATAAAATAAAAAAAATTAGGAAGTTAGATAAATACGATATTAAGAGCAAATCTTTATGATTTCAATAGCTAAGATGAACCATATCCGGGAAAAAAACCAAACTATCAATACAATCAACTTAAACGCTCGATAATTATAATTTCGTATTTATATTCCAATTAGAAAACTATTTTAATCGGTAAAAAAAAATCGTTCGTTTCAAATATTAGTGATCGCAATTTTCTCAAAAAGCAACAATCGGCGTTGCACATATTATTTCTCATTGAGAACTGTCAAACTATACATAAAATATTTGATTACAAAATAAAATAAACAATGTTGCCATAAAAATATTGTTTTGATTTAAAACGAACGTGGGGTGGGGAAGATTAATAATGCAATTTACATCATAATTTTGTGAATGTATGTGTAAAGTAAATTATAACAAAATAGTGTTTGCAGTTAACCGTTCACAATGGGACTATTTTCATGGTATAAAATTATTCCTACGCTATTTTTTTTATTATTACTTCGATTTGTTTACTGTTTTCGTTAAATCCATAAATGTATGCAATTCAAATTGGTTTAAATGGCTGACGATGTTCTTATCATTGAGATTAATGAACTTTATTGTACTATGGTTTAGGATTCAAAATACTGGTTGTCCTGGGATACAGGTATCAAGGAGTTGATGGGAAATAATCAAAAAAAGAATCGAGTCATCCCATCATGCGTCTTGTGCCGAGAACCAATCATTTAGATCACTGGTAATATCCAAGTGTATATAACCTTATCTACGTAACATTGTGCCTATTGAAAAGTTATGAATAGAAAAAATTAAAATTTGAGGTAAGTTCTGTCAAAATGCTTACACAACATTGGACGAGAATCGAAAGAATTAAACATCTACGTACTACACGTGAAAGTGATGTTATTTTCCATGAGGATTGGAGCGGCTGAAATTGAGATGTAGATAAAAGTCATAGTAACCTATGTTCATTAGGCGTGACCAGATATGTATGAACAATTTTCAAACCATCTTTTTCTTCGCTCCCACCGGCTAATTATGTTCCATTTGATTCGAATATGAACTATATTTTCGAGTCAAAAGGAACATAATTAGTCGGTGAGAGGGATAAAAATAACAACTTCATAAGTTAGGTCATGTCTAATGTTCATATTACTGTTCACACCGTATTTTGAGCTTTTCTGAGATAGCTGTCAACGATAAGGGGCAAAATAATAGCAACATCTGATCTGCAAACTAGCCGACTAACTAGGGTTAACGACACCAACTGACAAGGTTTCTGACAAGGCAAATTTTGTGGCTAATAATAATTCACTTCAGAATTCACTGGATTATAGGTTTGAAGTTATTTTCAAGAACGAAAAAAAGAACAATAATAAATGAATTTGCATACCGAATACTTAACACTCAAAAATGTTCTACCCATTAACCTGTCTACCCATCTAATCTTCTGAAAACCAATAAATATGACTATAAGATATAAGAGGTTGCCCGAACTTAACAAGCTATTGGAATTCTAATACATGTGCCAGAAAAGAATTGTCAAAAGTGATTAATAGATGTAAGTTGTCTTATGATTTATATTGATTTATAATCAAATTTAATTGCGAATTTCATAAAAAAACTTCGGCATTTTACGAGCATTTGACCACTTTACTTTACGAGCATTTTGACTTATGCGGATAACGCCGCTCCCTTAAAATAGACTATGTTGACAAAGTGTTAATCTACAAAAAAAACATTAATGATTCCCTGGGAAATTTAAGCTTTCTCAATTTGACTCGACTACTATTAACCAAGTTAGTCTGACTAGATTACATATATTCGATTAAATTTATTTATTTATTTATTGTTTAAAAAAGTCCAGCTGAGCAAGCTCAAAAAGAGGACAGTTACATAAAAATACTATAATTCGGTGGTGATATGTTGTACTGCGACCAAAATGATTTATTTTACCCCACCCTACTACTTTTCTTAGTTTACGGTGACCTGTAAGATCCCCTGTCCTCCTTGGACTGCCTTAAGCCCGCGATGTTGTTCCAGGCTTTCGACCATTCCATCATAATTACTTCCCTCATCATTTCGTGGATGGCTTTTGACCCCAATCCACAAAAGAGTTCCAGACCGACAAAAGATGTTAAAGCACCATGCCTTGCCAATTTGTCGGTTTCATTACTAGCGATCCCCGCATGACCAGATGTATCCAGTAAACTGTATTTTTGTTATTATTCCCAAGCTTGTATAGCTTACTCACACAGTCTCCAACAATTTTGGATGTGATGGTGTATGAGCTTAATCAACGCATTAACTGCTGCTTGGCTGTCGGACAAGTTGGCAATTCTCTTGTTTTTATATTTTCTTCCTAAGGTGAAGTCTGCGCACCTTTCAATAACACATATTTCGGCTTGGAAGACGCTTGGATAGGTGTTCATGGGCTCAAAGTATTTGGTCTTTGGTCCAAATACTCCTGCACCCACCCCTTTCTCGGTCTTTGAACCATCCGCGTACCATTTGATTACATCATTACTCAGATAGTACGTAGTGGATTCACTGCTCCACTCCTCTTTTTTGCACAACTGCGATGCATATTTCCTATCGAAGTTGAACTGCTTTATCATTCCATCTTTAGGAAACTCAAGCAAGGAATTCTCCATGTAAAGACTTTCTCGATCTTTAGACTCGATCATTTTTCCCTTTCCCATACCCTGCATGCTGAATCTCAGTATGGTTTCCCCCCTGCAATTGGAGTGAAACAAGTCCTAATAGCATCTCCATTGATGCGGTAGGACATGTTCTTATTGCTCCCGTGATGCAGATACAAGCCAGCCTCTGCACCTTTTCCAACTTAGTCTTCCCAGCGTCTTCCAGTAAGTGATGGCTGGTCTCACTATCATGGTATACATCCCCCTTAGGATACCTGGGCTGCAACCCCATGTTTTACCCGCAAGATTTTTGCATACCATCAGAGCTCTTACGACTGTTCTTACCACCGTTTCCATGTGGTTTTTCCACAGGAGTTTACTATCGAGAATTACTCCCAGATATTTAGTCTCCTGTGCAGATTCAATTAAGAAGCCCTTCAATATAATAGGCTTCATACTGAGTTTTCTTTTCTTGGTGAATGGGACCGTAGTTTAACTCAGATTGAGTTTTAGTCCCACAGATGTGCACCAGGTGTTTACCAGATTCAGTCACCTCTGTACAATATCAGTTTCTTCGAACTTCCCTCTGGCGATAATGACAATGTCATCCGCGCACCCAAGACATTTAATGCCCTGGTTACTTAGTACAACCAGAATTTCATCCACCACCAGACTCGACATGATGGGTGATAATCCTTGCGGACAGTCCCTAGTGGTGCCAAGGTTAATTTTACAACCACCAGCCTTGGTTTCGCTACTCTAGTTCTCAGCATCTCACGCATCCAGTCAGTTGTGGTGCTGTCAATCTGCTTTCTGACTAACACAAACAAAGGGAAATTTTAAGGTGTAGGAGACTACTAATATATGAAGCATGGAACATGAGCGCCAAGGTGACTACGCACGATTTACGGAGTTGTCTGAACAAGTAAAATGTTTTTACCTTTTTAACACCTGGACCTGCCCGATCAATGTAATATCTGTCAAGCTGAACTTTCCGCTTTAAAAAATGGCACAAAATGATTGAATTATCATGTAATATCTGCCACTCAGGTATAATTTAACAATTCAAAAAGGCATTGGACCTCCTCGATGCTGAAGCCATTCGGTCAGATCAGATCTGGTCTTATTAATATACATCCTAGCAAACTGAAGACAATAATGAAGTTTGCTGTCTAAAAAAAATGCAAGCAATGTGAACGTCAGATATTTTATTTATCGTTTCGTGAGAAACTTTCCATGACGAAATAAATTTTCGTAGTTTGGTTGTCCTTCAGAGAACGAACACTCTAATCTAATACGATGCGCATGAAGTGTGAATAGGAATTTTTCATCTACGTCGCAGTACAAAGTAATTTCTAAGTTTGTTTTTGGCTCAAACCGGTAAATATAATTACTTGGAATGTGACTAGTTCTTAAGGCGACATGTTTAATGTTATACAATTAAATTAGCATCCAAAACTATTCCAATGAAATTTCTTTACACATTGCGATTTTATTATAATCACTTCAAAGATACAACTAAAATGAACAAATCTCTATTAAAAAAAATTGAAGGCCTTAGTTAATAACATTACTATTTTCATATAAAAATTATTTTTTGTAATAATTTAATGTGATGTTCGTTACTGTTAGTTTAAATTCCTCCCGAATAGTTTTTTTTTTTCCATACTGACAACAAAAAAAACCACAAACAATTTTTTGTTTATGAACTGTCAAAAAGTATAAACAAAATACAGTGGTGCCAATAACAAGTTTACACTTTAATTTATAATCAACCTGGGGAAATCATAATCAACCTGGGAAGTCTTGATATTTTATCCAAGATCAGGAGTAGACCTCATAATTAATTATACTTTTCAAAAGAATTATTTTAAATTAAATAATATTTTCACTACAATCATCTATTATGAAATATTACTTAAGTCATTCGAAAAGTTGAAGCACGAAAGAAATTTTAAGAATATGTTGAAATGAAACATTATGCAAATAACAAAAATATGACAATTTCGCACAAAAAATAATATTATGTACAGTACATATATGTTGACATTGTTGTCATATTTATAAATAAAAATTATTTAAAAATGGAACGGTCCATAGAAATTTTTTAATCGTTAAAAACTTTCGGAAATTATGTACACTAATTTTTTATTATTCTTTTTTAGACAATACATTCATGTTAAAAATTTTAAAGAGAAATAAAAAGGTTTTTTATATCATAGACATATGTATATCCCTCTCACATTTAATTATTTTGAATGCTCCACATTATTTTACTCACACAAATCATCACGTGTACCGTTTATACTTTATATTTTTACATACACATTTATATATGATATATAAAAATACATTTACAAATTATAATTGAAAGACAATATTTTTCAATAACAATTCCGACTTTTTATTTCTATTATACCGTTTAGACTTTATACGTGCCTTGTTATATATTACAAAAAATGACCCCATTTGACATAAATCAGATGGGCTAATAAATAAATAAATAAAACAAAGATAATTTTTATTGATTTGAATAATATAAAAACTAATCAACTTGCATAAATGTCCTAATAGGGAATTCTGTTTACAAAAATTTTATGATGCACTAAAATATATGAATTTAACGATGACATCCATCAAGTGGGTTTTCTCATATAAACAATAAAGCAAAAATATGTGTACCTATTCTAATCAGTTTCGTGAACAAAACAACCATTATTTTATATTTAAATCAAACACACACCAACACACTTTATAGAGAAATTTTATATGTACATATATACATTGTTGGAGAAATCACAATTGATTTCATTATCTTTCTAAATTCTTTTTATTTAAAAAAAAATTTTGTAAACTAATTAGAAAAACATTTTTTTTCATTCTTGATTATTGTTTATAAATTTATAATAATTCAACAAAATTTCACTCACCAAAGCAAAAAAGTTTGTGTGGCAATCCTCTAAACTTGCCCCGTTTGTTTGGTGATTCTGATGCGTCATGGCTGAATTAAAAACAACATTTTCATAACACAACACTTTTCACTAAATAACATAAATTATAATAAATATTTAAATATATTTATCACTTAAATTAATTATTTTTTTATACTTCAAATAACAACATTTAATTCATCGCAGTTAAAAATGTTTTCATCTAAGCTCTCCAAAGACTAGAAAAGATGGCGTAAATATTCGGAATTTTGATTCGATTTTAAACCGAATAATAACCGAGCAAATAACAAGCTGTGTAGTAGAAAATTAATTAGAAAGAACAATGTTGTCAGGTTAATTTAATTTGCAAATTACCTCATAGTGAGATAAAATTTAAGATTTTCTATTACTTTAGTTTCAACAAGTAAATAAAGATTTTTTTAATTCATTAATTATATATATTTCACAATTCTTATAACATTAAAACTATCACTATTCTTTATTTTTTCAATCTTTTATTCTTAATTTATTTTGGCAACACTGATTTATATTATTATTTTAACCAAAAAAGCGTAGTTTTACATCGGCCTCTTTTTCATTATTAAAATCTCAAAACACACGAAACCTTCCGATGATCATTTTAATAAATATATAAATTTATGAATATATCAACGACTCCCTCCCTATTGATTTTCTTTCACTTTCTATCATACTCTATTTTATATATTGTTAAAAGAGTTAAGATATAATTTCGTTATTATAGACAAGTATTAACCATGGCGGCGATCGTATGCCATGTCTTGAGAAAAACGGGTCATCAATTTTTCACTAATATAGTAAGTACTATTCTTTATTATTCAAATCAATAAATATATATACTATTACACTTTTTCACTTATTATTTCCTTTATCTTAATATATAAATTGTCTTTACATACATTTTAAAATTTTTAACTTAAAAAAAACTATTCACAATAGATTTTTTTTATTAAATTGTTTTAATTATAACTATATAAATATTTTTTTTTAAATATGCATTAGAATGGTGCTAGATTCGCAAGTAGTAAGAAGAATAAATTTATCGCGAAAACATCTAGCAGAACTTCAACTGGACCACGGATTGACTCTATAGTCGAATCAATAGCCTCGAAAGGGTGTGTATCATTTAAGAAATAAAAGCAAACTGAAATAATTTTAAAATATTGTGAATCGTTCCGACGAAAATATTTTATGAAAGAAAAAAGTAGTCTGACTACTTTATTTAATATAATCAGCTGGCAAATGCGCATGCGTCATCATTTAAAATTTTCTGATAGATGGCAGCATTTCGTGATAACATGAAATTATTGATTTGAAAAAAATTTATACATTTTTTTTTTCAGATTTCTTCGTCCACATAAACCATATGTTCCATCTGAAAATATTCCCGAACAAGTACAACAAATATGCCAACAAAATAATCTTAATATAAAAAATAATCAAAAATTCACTAATTTGAATGAAAAGATAACCGTTTTAGTCAAATGCTATGAATCGTTTAGGCATGGTATACCGAATTCACAACTTCATGAAATCGAATGTATCGATGATGTTATTGAATTTTACAAAACACCTGTTACCACCACATTACCATTAGATAATATAATTTCGCAGGAGCTTCCACAAAACTTACACATCATCAAAGATGCTCATCGATTTCATCCAGAGACGGATGCATTATTTAATGGAAAGACAGCATTTCCAAAAAGTTCAACTCTTGTAACGGGTCTTAAATACAAGAAAAAATATAGAGGTCACATCGCTAAAAGTTCATGGCCTTAAAATGTAATTTTTTAAGATAGTCAAAATAAAAATTGCAATATTATTCCTTGATTGATTGTTTTCTATATATTCTTCGTTAACCCACTTAGCTAAAAACTTGAACATAAGCAGATCTATACGGTATTAGTGCTGCTGATTAGGAATCCCCCTATTTTGAGTATAAAATAATCCTTATACTGTTTGACTACAGTGTATTCCAATTATTTTATGAATTTTGTAACTGCGGTTTGAGTCACAACTTTCAAATTATGAATAATTTTTGTTCGCAAAACTGGATTTTTTTTTTTTTTTTTTTTTTTTTTTTTATTAATTAGTTAGACATGTTTAGCACACTAAATATGAAATATTCATTATTTAGACTCTTTGAATATCCGAAGATACCATGTCAACTATAAAGGAATGGGGATATAGGGATAACTATACTAATTTTTTTAAATGATAATGGACATTTTCTTTAAATGCCTGAGGAGAAAATTCATCGGGAAATACAGAGGAGGGCAATGAGTTCCATAATTTGGCCACTCTATTGAAATAGTCGTTTTGGAAGGACACAGTTCTACAACGAGGTATTTGTACAACAAATGGATGGGATAACTCGGCAGCTCTTGTTTGTCGATTATACTGCGCACACGATGGAAGAATATTTTGAATTTCCTTAGAGGAGAATTCGCTAAAGTTATATTTATAGTATATTGACAATTCAGCCACATTTCTTCTGTGCTGGAGTGAATCAAGCTGGTCCGTTAGTTCGGTATTACCAATCAACCGTATTGCTTTTCTCTGTACAGAGTCTAAACAATTTATTGTTGACTGACAAGCACCTCCCCAAACATGACAGCAGTACTCCATACATGGACGAATAAAGGACTTGAAGATTAGCAAAATTTGCTCGGGATTGAAATACTTTTTACATCGACTCAAACATTTTATCAGGTTTGCAATAAGGGTCACTCTTCCTAAAAAAATTTTGTAATTAATTTAGTTTGATCTGGTAGTAAGATTCGATATTATCTGGTTTCTTTTTATGTAATGCTGTGTAATCTTTTATTAATTTAATTTACATCAAAAGTGTGAACCGAAAATAGTTAAATTTTTCATACTAATCAAAAGCAGTATTAGTGAGTTGTATCTGTATGATGGCCAGTAATGGCGCTATATGGAACTTAGAATTGTAATCTACAAGAAAAGGAAAATACTATTGTATTTAATTAAAGATTGACTTTGAAAAGCGCCAATTGGCAGTAAACTAAGTACATATAACGCTTTTCAATTTGGTTAACTAATTTGATATTGGACAGTTTGAGAAGGATAAGAAGAACTTCGGGAGAGAAGGTTTCAAAGTTTCCATCGAAACTAGGCTGTGCCAAGGCCAAAAACATTGGAATTGTTGGTCTGTACCATATTTCCTTTTTGTAGTGGCGTATTATATCAATACTGCATATTGATAAATTTCATGCAATGCTTCATGTAGCAAAAACTGTGAAAGGACAAACAAATCGAGTTCTAAATAAAAATCCACAAAAAGTCTCTGCCGAAGAGGTCCAATTGCCACGTAGCACCAGATCCATCCCAGCTCAACTTAGATCCGGTTGGTCACGCATCCTAAACAACTACATGAATAGAATTGATTCTGAAATTATTGACAAGTGTCCCGCATGTGAGGGCACGCCAAACGATGTAGACCACCTATTTAATTGTCCTGAAAATGTAACAAACTTGACGAAGGAAGATTTGTGGTACCGCCCAAGGGCAGTAGCAGAGTTCCTGGACATGGAGCCGGAGGATTAGCACAAAACTGTCGCTACAACAAAAACAAAGGACAAACATTAATAAGTTTAAGACAAATACTGTACATACATATATTAAAATAAACTTACGCTTATATGTATGTTCCAAATAAAACTAAAGATAAAAGTAAGCACGCTTGCAATAAGACATGCCTTTCTCTGAATTAAAGTTCTTTCGTTTCTTGATGTGACTTAATTAATATATATTTTTGTTTCTTGTTAATAATTTAAAATAAAAATATTTGGTACATAAATTAATTAATAAAAAATTGTTTAAAATTACTGTTTGGTAAGTTTTAAAATTCCTCGTTTTTGGCTTCTATTCTCGACCTGCAATTAAAGATAAATTAATACATATTATTATTATCAAAATATTTTAAAATTTCTCAAATATTATAAATTGGTTTATTATACAAACAATTTGTTTTCTCTTAAATCCAAAGATGATAAAAATTAAATGGAGATCCGTTTGCATATGTAGCAGGCAGCTGATCATGTTGGAATTTTCTTATTGGTGATTGTACGAGATAGATTTTCTTTTGGAAATTGTTTTCTTGAAGTAAATAAAGTTTTTGATAAGGAAACTGTGTTTAAAGGAGACTTCCGAAAGCCGGAAAATACAAGCTGGTAATATTGAACACACACACACAAAAGTATATATCGTAAATTCTTCTGTAGGAAAAAATTATATTTCCTTTTCTTATAAGAAAAACATTCTACAAACACTTTCTAAGCTGAGGCAAACGGGGGTTGCAAATAATCTCAAGCAGTTAGATAATTGCTTTGTTATTTCCAAACGGTGATGTAACAAAATTTGTATTGTTCATATTATCGTTAAAGACGAACGTAAAATATTCACTGTCATTGGATGGATACGAAAGAAACACTTTTTAAAGTGTGTTTTATAAAAATAACTTTATTTAAAAGAAGCAATAAAACACGGTCGTTTTTTCGGAGCTCTGGTTTTGGTAGATTAGAAAAAAAACTCGGTTACGGGTTTTGTTTTTCACCGGTATACAAGCTTAAATGACGTGGAAAGAAACTAAATCTTTATTACTTTTGGTACATGTTTAATGGGTTCTTCGCTGACATTTTTTTGTAATAAATTTTCTTATCTCATTCAAGATTAATTTAAACATAAATTCTATTTTAACCTTTGTCCTGTATCCGCTTTATAGGAATAGTTAGAAAATATCAGGTGAAAGTGATTTTTTTAAACGTTATAATTCTTTAAAAGAAAATTTTAGGAAACTAAAAGAAAAAACAAAAACTTTATTTTATATCCCCACAATTTTTCCTCGATTTATTCATTTTCAAAAATATATTAATTTGATACCACAGTTTCTCAGGGTTTCTCGCGAACAATGTGACAGAGTCAAACATTTTCTGGGAATTAAACATTTTAAACCATCCAACTTAGCTAGTTCTGATAAGGTTATACCCGTTGAACTATAGTATACAGAATACCTCAAAGCTGACTATAGATTGGCTCGAAACGATTTTTATGACCTTAGTTGAAATGTTTCATATACTCAATGGACCAAAGCCAACGTAGTTTTCATTCATAAGGTGAGGACTTCCCACTGGCGACTCAAGAATCTATGAAGAAGCAAGAACATATTACCTGAAGCTATCACAGAGGCACTGGATGTGAAAGAATCCTTGGTAGTGTTAATCGAACGCGTGCCACTCTGTAGAAACATCAACACTGGGCTAGAAGGACCATTTACAAAATAGCCGTCAATCGTGGTACTCCTCAAGGGAAGTGCTATCTCCACTTCCGCAGCCTACGCCGATGATGTCGCAATTTCTGTATCGAGTTAATTATCCACTACGTTAAAGAAACGACTGCAAAATATTCTGCAATAACATTGATATCGGCCAAAAACTGAGGGTTAGGAATTAATCCTGTAAAAGCAGAACTAGTGCTTTACACCAGAAAACACAAGATCCCTAATATCAGTTCCATAACCCAGGAGAGGAGTGGTCTGGTACTTGCAGAACAAACAAAATATCTAAGTACCGTTCTGGATAAGAAACTCAGCTAAAAGTCAAATATCAGGAAAAAGAAAAAAATGTCGATAGAAAAAGATGGCCTTGCACCTCACATAACCCAAAAACTTCACACCTCTGTGATCAGATTGATCTTAATGTACGGAGCGATCAATCATATAGTAAACTGCACTGTCCAATAGTAGCAACCTGAAAATGGTAGAAAATTCGACTACTCAGCGCTACGTCACAGTACTCACAGTGGATCGGTAGTCGCATCAGCTACTCCCAAATCTTGCACGAGCAAGAACTCAACCAAAAAGCATTGACTGCATACTTCCTGGATTATGCTTTGAAAGGGGTTTCAGTACTCTCATACTCTCCAGTGAATCTTGGAGAGAGTGGTGCATAACCACATCTTCTTGAAACTAGGGCTTAGGAAAAATATGCAAACATTCTCCCTCCCAAACCCCTCCCTTCCACGGTTTCTCAGGGGAGACATGAAAGGCTGGCGGTAAGGAAGGTAGTGGAAATTTTTTTAGGAGTAATTTTAAAGCAAACGCACTTGCAAGGCAAAGGACTGAACTAGATCTTCTACAGGAAAAGAAATTTCTAGGTTGATCCCTTGCCCTTCTCAAACAACCAATTAAGGATAGGGTTACTTGCATAATCGATAACCGGTGGTCAAACACCAGCACCTGCAAGGTAAGGAGACAAATCTGGCTTTAACTCGACCTGCAGTGCTCCAAAGAACTACTATCCGTAGGCACTCAAAAAACTGGCATGCCCGTCCTTCTGTAGAAGCTGTAGGGATGAGGAGGAAGAGACAACACATACCTACTTTGTACTTGTGTAGTGCTTTTTGTATTGTGCGCTACAATTTGTTGAAGATGTAGTGCTGCTGTTGACTAGATAGTTTTCTAGCACATTACTAGCACAGGCGCTAGAAGTTTAGTGTATTAGCACTGTATTAGCAAATCTGAACCATTATACGTGCATTGGTCAATAGATGGCAAATTTCTTTTTTGATGCCTACATTGAAAACTAATTTAAAATTAGAGAAATACTTAGCTTCACCAAAAGCTCCAAATGATTCGAGTAAGGACAACGGATCTATTTTGATCTAAGTGTGTTGTCCTGATCTTGTGTTATGATAATAGTTACTGCAACCTAACCTAAGCTAACCTATTATGCATTCGTTGTTTATTTTTTTCTTATACATACACCGGTTGCCGGGAGCAAGTGCATAATAGATATATTAAGGTATTGTTATTTTGCTAAGTTTATCATAATAAAATATTGAAACGTATTACATGATTTACATTGAATGACTAATTCTATAATAAGTGACCAAACAATTCTAGTTTAATGCGCATCAGCAATGTTGAAAAAGCTTTATCTACGCGGTCAAACTATTGGACGTTAAGCAACGAAACCCGATATGAATATTTTATGTTTGAGAAGTTTTTGAAACATTCTGGAATATTCTCATATATAGCCCAGTCATTTTAGCGATCAACCTCGGAATGAGAGATAATAAGCTGATTTTTCGTATATACCTTCATTTTGGCGTTCTAAAAGTTGCCTCAAAAGTTTCATAAAATCTCGTGTCTGCGTCGTCAGTTATTCAAGGTCAAAGGTAACAAAAAACAGTTTTTTACGATTATCTCGGTTTCCATTGCTCCAATGACGTTAGCATCTATAATAGAAAATGTAGAGCATAAAATTTGTAACAAATTTCATTAGACTCATTTTTTCATGCGCTCAACCGTTTTTGCGATAGAGGGCGGTGAAGTAGTTTTCTTTTTTTTCTTGACTCTGCTGCTGCATCAACTGTTTGGCTTCAAAATAAACACAGTTTTTTTAAATCAAACACTTCATTCCTCTTTTTACGAGGTACACTGGGTGATGATAAAGGTTGATCTCCTTCTAAGCGTCGTTTCGATGCCGCTATGGAATGCAGTTTTTTAAGTTTTCAAGCCACGCATCACTTTATCAAAATTGCTTTCTGCAAATGGTTTCTCACAGATAAAACACCAATTTAGCCGTAATTTTCACAATTTTACGTCCGTCGTTGCCGAGATCGGAAACGAGAATAAACGACAATTATTAAAAGTTCAAGGTAATATTTACAGATATCCACGGTTGACCTTGCATTACAGTACGTATGACTGAGCGCTGTTTGCTCACCGCCTTCTATCGCAAAAACGGTTGAGCACAAGAAAAAATGTTTCTAATAAAATTGGTTACAAATTTTATGCTCTACAATTTTTGTAATAGACGTTAACATAATTGGAGCAATAGAAACCGAGATAATCGAGAAAAACTGTTTTTTGTTACTTTTGACCTTGAATAACTGACGACGCAAACACGAGATTTTATGAGACTTTTGAGGCAACTTTTAGAACGCCAAAATGAAGGTATATACGAAAAATCAGCTTATTATCTCTCATTCCGAGGTTCCGACCCATTTTTTATGCTAAAATGACTGGACTAATATTCTAATAGGCGACCTATTAGTAGTGTTTTTATGCATGGGGAAAAACAGCAGATTAAAATACTTTAAGTCGATTGACAAATTTTCTTCGTTTCTTTGTCTTAATTATTATACTATCATTAAAGATAAATCAATTTGAGAACTAAACTGACTTAAAGAACAAAACTTAATACATATATTTTGAACAGTTTTGATAGAATTTGCAAAAAAAAAACTTTTTAGCTTACCCCATGCCTGTTTCCGAACAACATTTTCGCTTTATCTTCTTCCTGGGGCGAAGCCTTTTCTCCAACCGTACTCAGCGGTTTATGTCGATGAATTTGTAGCTTTTGTTTTATTGCCTGAGATAAAATAACCCGTCGGCTATCAGATTTCATAGCTAAGAGTAAATCTAACCAAGTCCAAGTAACATTATGATACTCGAGTGTTGGTATCACTAATGAGAAATCTGTTATATCTTCAATGTTTTTTTCTTTATTTCCTTTATAACTAACACGGACAGGAACTTCTGGAATTTTAATATAAATAAATAACTTATTCTTTTCAGCTCTTTCTTTCATCTTTTCAACATCATCCTTTTCAATTTTAACATAAAACTCTGAATCTTTTGATGGTTTTTTTTCTTTTTTCGTTGTTTTTTTGTTTGATCGTAATGATGAAGTACTTCCAGTTTCATCTATATCTTCAACATTTGATTCATTAGCAACACGATCCGGAAAACAAAATTTCAACATTGTGTTGTAAAATCGTTTTGTTATCGCAATAGTTATAGGTACTACGTTAATTTCAAAATGTTCTTTCACTGAAATACCCCCTACAGGAGATTTTTCACGACAAAAAACTCGTAATACTCTTTTATGATCCACTGGCATATCTCTTTGTATTTCGGTGGGAGATAAAACTTCTTTATAAATTTCCTGAGTTAAATTATTCATTCTTATGTATCCCAGTTCAAGAAGATGTTCTACTGAATCATCACTTTTCGATTTTTTTGTATACAAAAAATTGCTTAAAATTAAATCTGCTATACCTATTTGGCCATCGGACTCCGTTAATCGCCATTGTGCGTGCTTAAAACAAATTTCGTTAGCTCTTACAATAGTTATGGGTTTATCCTTTCTAACCGTTTGTAGTTTATTTAATTGAGAGAGTTGAGTATCTTTATAACATGATAGCATCATATCTAATTCTTCACTTTCTGTATTTAATGTTTCTTTATATTTTCTTATCTGTCCCTTTACGTCATCGTATAAAATCACCAATTCATCTGAATCACCTTCTTCCATTCTTGCTTTTTCGATTAAATAAATATCTTTTTCTAATCCTCTAAGTTTAGACATTGAAGATCGTATCATTGTTTGTAAATGTTGAATTGGACGTTTTTGGTCTTCACTACTATAAAGTTGCAACTGAAATTTCATTCTTGTTAATTTTTCTAAAGCTTGTTTTCGTTGTGGTTCCACATAAAGAAGCAAATTGTTGACAATATCCAAAATCATTGCATATTGAGTTGAATTTGTGCATACATCTAAATCATGATGCATTAGTGTAAATGCATCAACCGGATCATCTTGTTTTTCCCAAGGACTGACAATATCTTCAGTCGGTGGGGCTGGAACCTCTGTTAATGTTGAAGGATCGATAGTAGTATCACCGTAACTAACATAAAAGAACTCGCATTTACAACGTGACACAATACGCTGTAGCTCTACTGCCTGAGAGATTGCAGCACCAGATGCTCCAACCGTTTGAGAAACAACACCACCAACACTTCCACCACTCCCAACAAGATGGGGTAAATCAGGTAATTCATTTATCACAGTTGAATCTTTATCCTTTTCTTGAATATTATCCACAGTTAACCACATAATTTCTTCAATTTGAGTCTCCATTTGATTACCACTAACAGTGGCATAATACTGCATACATTCTAGAGAGCCAATCCATGTGGTTTTCGGTACAAGACTCCGATCACGCCACACAGGACGATGAACTCGTTGCAAAATTTCTGCCTTGGCAGCACTTAAAATAACATAACCAGAGGTTTCACAACCTCTCAATAATACTTGAGAATTAACTAAGGAAATAAACCAATTATAGTGCGTTACGTCATCATCTTGACAAGCTTGTAACCCTTGAAGCTGTTGCTCCCTTGTTTGCGCTGATAAATCATCACTAAACACTACTGATTTATGATCCGCTTCAGCTATTAACTGCTGTAGCATTGTAGCAGCATGATTAATTTGTTGTTGTGTATTCGTTGTCGTTGTTGATAATATTTGTGCTGTTGTCGTCGAAGGTGTAGGAGCATCATGTGATCGAGATCGTGATGATTTTAAAGGTGTTGTTGTTCCATCTTTACAAAAACCTTTTAATGCTTCTGTTGATAAATTGCTTTTAAGCTTTTGGGCTTTCATAAATGAATCAAACAATGCAAAAGCAACATCACGATTATTTTTAGTCCAAGCTCCTTTTAGATCATAAACAACAAGCTTATGAGTTGGTGTATCTTTTTGCCGACTTTCATTTTCGGACTTCGGTAAAAGTGCTTCTCGTCCGTAAGACACTTTAGCGACACTTAAAAAGTAATACTTTGCGAAAAACGATATTTCAGCATCAGATATATTTTCGGTACTTGAATCACTTTTTTCGTTACTTTTCAGCCAAATTTCTGTATCGGATAGTTCACAATTCATATAAATTGTACTCCAATCCGCCCTTGGACGATGTATCAAACCATCGTTAATTGGAATTAAAGTTAGATTATGTTCTGAACTAAATGAAACACGATTTCCAAGTAATTCAAAGCCACGATTACGAGAGTGAGAAATCCAATATGATACTTGGAAACGATGTAAACTCATCTGAAGTCGAGCTTTTTTATAGTGTCGGCTTAATTGTTTTTTACGTGGCCGAACGTTATTGAACACGGGCCCTCTTCTCGTTGGTCTTGTTACCCCTGATAAAATTAATTTTAAACTTTCAAACCAACGTAGTGTTGATCCGTATAAATCTAAACTTGGAATGTCATTAATGAATGGATGTTGTAATTGTTTGGTTTCAAAAGATATCCAAATATTCACATTTTGAGATCGAAATGCACGAAAAGAGTCGTGAACTTGATTGCTGGAATATTCAGGAAGTTTATCTGGTGCGCATGGAATTACAGCGTGGTGGTCGTTCGGATTGGCTAGGCATATCCAGTTTAACTTGATAGTTAATTTTAAGTTAGGAAAATGCAGCATACGACAATCATCGTATCGCGATGCCGTACGCACAGTAACGTTTAAATCACCTTTAAATACTATCCTTGCATTTGTCCAAAAAATATTACAATCGTTCCATGTCAGTTCCATTTCTTCAGTTGTGTTGTACGGATTTAAACTGGCATGTAATAATACTGTAAATTCTTTGACAATCATAGTTAACGTTCCATGAAAGAGCAACCTTAATTTATCCCAAAATGGTAATGTTGGTGATGGATCTCTTGATGGAGCTGATATTTTTTCAAAACTTAAATTGCATTGTGCCATTACCGGTTCCCAACATGGTCCAAATGCATAGCTACACTTTCCTAATTCACAATCAAAATCGTGATAAAATTTCAAAGATGTCATTCCACGTTCAATCATATTATTATCAAATGGTTCGCCAATTTCAATTTGTACTTCACGTTTAGCACGACGTGGTGCCAGTTGTTCCGCACCACACAACGTTCCAAATAAATGCATTGACTTTACAGAAAACATTGGTTGGGGATAATCACGCAGCATAAATTTCCATTCTGAGCAAGAGACATCAACGCCACGACACCATAAAGTCACAAATTGTAAGCCTTCCTCTGGCCATGGACTGTCTTGATCAATTTCTTGCATAGTTCTTGTTACATTTTCGGTACCATGAATTGTTGGATCTGCCATCGCCATTATACTCAAATCAGTCATTATCCAAGCGAATAATCTGAAAACGAAAAATTTAATAATAAAAGAAATAATACAGCAATATTACTTTTAGATATTATACAACCTTGTTCGAGGACCAGCTTCATTTATCTTTTTCGATCTTTGAATATATATCTCTGAATTTTTTTTTACCAAGCTAGCATATAGTTCTTTGATTGTACTCGCAGAAAAACTTAAACGATCTGAACAAAGATCTTTAATTTTTTGATCAAATATATTTTGCCTTTTCAAGCTTTCGTTGTATTCATCCAATAAAAGAATATAATTATCCCGTAATTTAACTTCAAACGGATCATCGCTCATTTCAAATAGAAATTCTTTGATCTGAAAAATAGAATACGATTTGATGTTGTGAATCAATTGTTATTACTTGAGAAGATAAAAATTGAGACGTTAACCGAGACAAAAAGAAGCTAAGACTCAAAAATCAGAATAACGGTAATGGTAACATCAGATACGAATTTTAAAAAAACTATTGCGTGGATTGTGAAATAAGAGATAGCACATTGAGAAGAGACGATCAACATCAAAAGTGAAAGATTAGCACGCAGGTGAACAGTCGGATCACGGTGTAATGCGACTTGTGCCGATGATCCGACTGGCTGAGACCCAATTGAAAAAGCCCAGGCAACCGCCTAGTGTAATTTTACTTTTGTTTTTCTCCGCTAATAGTGCGAACAATAAAAAAATAAATAAGAAAGATTCCGGTCCATCTAAGGATTGGGAAAAACAAGTGAATGAGAACCTGGACATTAGGTCGATCTCTAGTCACACTGTGTAAACACTAAGGATACTGTCAATCGGGACACTAAGCTAAGGTTGTGGTAGCCGTTTCTCAGTCTCTTTCTCTGAGATCGAACCCTAGTTCCCCGTTACCCGTTGGAAACCCTGGAGAGCACTTAAACGGGTAGAAGCTATTTTCGGATGCCGCTAAAGAATCGGGATTTAGCCACCTATGATTGGACTAAACAATCTACTACATCTAGGTCCGAGGATCCTTCTACTGAAGCCTCTACTTCCAAAAGGCCGAGGTAACAGAAGTTAAATTTACCCTCTTTTAACGAGATGGCTGACCAGTTTAACATCTACCTCGTCTGGGTGCCAGAACATTTCGATATAACGAGGAAGACCGACGAACTCGCTAGTAAAGGCATGTGTGTCACCAAGTATGGCAAGTTTGGAAATAGTGTTTCATGAAAATGGCGACTCTAAAAGGGCATAGGCGCACACATATAAGATGGTCAAAGGGCACCATATTTATGATTGCCGGGCAGATATGGCTTGAACTGCACCGTTACAGGTCTGATCAACTAAAATCAGTCAATCACAAAGATATAAGCATGGTTGTGGGTGTTATTATTGGACACTGTCTACTAAACATAACTACTGTCAAGCTGCAAAGATGAAGAAAAGGAGGAAACAGTTCTTCACTTTCTCTGCTCGTGTCCTGGTCTGGCTCAGACCGGCCTAAAGTTTCTGGGTGCACGCACCTTTTTTAATCTGACGGCTTTCTGCGAGATGAACGTCAGAATGATTTGTTGCTTGATCAGCAAAGGTTCTATTTATCGTAAGGATACGGACAACTTGTGTCCATGGTCCGTCCTCAGGAGCGAGTTCGTGTTCTTCTATGTTTAGAAGAGTAACTAAAAGAGACCACACAGCCTTTAAGAGCGGCAGTAATAAACCCTGGTGTGGGATATGTAGAAAACGGGACTGTTAGAACAGAAAGCATAGCACATCTTCATCTCTTATGTAATGGGAACCTGTTGAGGATCTTAGCGTGAAATCAATCAATGAGAAGAATTGATTGAAAATGTGAACGATGGTCAAAAGTGGTGCAAGATAGGGGATCAAGGGAAAATCGATATTCAGAGTTGTTCATCACACTGGATACGGAGTTGCTTCTTATAATAATTGGCAAGTGGTAAATTGGTGAAATGATGAAAGCATTAGAGGAAGCAGAACTTCATTTAATAATGAATTTGCTAATTAAAAAAACAAATGGAGTAAGACGATGAGTTCTGAAAATACCCGGTAACAGTTATTTCAATACCGGACAGAACATTTAAACAATTAGCATACTTTAATATAATTTTAACATATTTCTTACCTGTATCAGCATATCACTAGGAAGCGGAGAACATTGCGTAAATTCTTTTTTCTTATAATTATGTATAAGTTTTAACCATTTATATAACGATACCAGCTCATTCTGAATTGCTTCACTAAAATCATGATTGTACGGAAAAATTACTTTAAATCCACCAATAATTGTTATCCAAACTTTATTTGATGGAACTGAAAATTTAAATTGTTCTCTTTCGTTTGTTAAACGCGTCAATTCCGAAACAGATTGTATATCGATGTTATTGAATGAGAATATATTTTGTCCATCAATATAAATGAAAATATTTTCAACAGATATTAATGATTTTTCTGTTTTATTTAAATAAACATTCCCAAAAAGGATTTGCATTGAATGTCGTTCGGAAAATTTTATTGTAAAAACAGTATTATTCTCAGCGTATAAATCAAATAAGGTATTTTTCTTCGACATTGTTTTAGGTGTTAAATCAGCATTTACATTATTAACCGGTGCTATCATGTGTTTTAACTCGGTAATTTCTCGAAATAATGTAACCAAATGCATATGAAGATTTGTGTTCCACATAGCTTCATTGTCATCGTTTACATAAATCGTTATCTGTGATGATTCGTCATTTTGAAGAGTTTTTATTGTTTTCAGTATTTCGATTCTTATTAATTTTATGTTTGCAAAAATATCGTTAAAATCTGATAAACTCATGTGTGTTGAGTTTGATGTTGCTAGAATCGCCATTTGTAATGTGTTTAATTTTATTGCTGTTATTGGTTGTGTTCTAGCTAAAGACATTTCACTTAAACTGACTAAAATGCATGTCTCAAATTTATTGAAGAAATAAAATTTTATATCAGTTATCTTGGCATTGATCAAAATATCAGATATATCAAATTTATTTTTATTTGTTATTAGTTTTTGTGGTTCTGTTTCCGTTATGTTGTTACAATCATTTTTATTAATGAATTTATACTGATTTATACACTTTATGGATTGTATAATAAAGCTTGCTAGTTTAGCACTGTATTCTGTGCGTAGCGTGTGAATTGATAAATCAAACTTAGTAGAACTACCATAACTACTTAGCTTGATTAAACTAACACCTAAAAAGAAGGGACTGCCACGAGTATGATATTTTTTTAAACTATTAGAGTCGCGTGAAGACGCACCTAAGGCCCACCAAAATGATTCAATCATCAATTCTGCACTCCAGTGACGGTTAGCAAATAAAAAGTTGGAGATTTTATTTTTATATATCCCACTGCGCACATCATTATACTGTTCAAGCAAAAACTTAGTATGACTACAACAGAACGAAGCATTTTGTTCATCAAGTTTAAAATGCGTTGATACATTCCATAATTCTGCACATCCTTTTATTATTAGTGATTTTAAAATACTTTCTAACAGAGATTCCTTGTTCTTCGTCAGTTTGAAATTGGCTTCCTTTTTTATTAAATTCAAAGAGGATTTTGTCGAATGATTTATGTTTTTATATGACAAAAAATTGTTTTGTATCCATGTAAATACTTCTTGATGATTATATATCAGCTGAAAAGTTTTTAACTTTGAATAAATATGTAATGTATCTCGTTCCAATTTTGTTTCCATTGTGTATTGCTCAACATAAAGCAGCTTTTCATATTTTGTATCGATTTCTAGTAACTGCAGTTGGAAACCAGTATGTAAAATTGGAAATTTGTATTCATCATTTGGTGGTTTGGTTCCAAATTTACCATTAACCTAAAATTTAAAAACACTTGTTAGAAACACAATTAAAATTTTTATGTACATTGGGTAGTTGATAAGATAAAAATGTAACCATTGTAACGCAAGTCTCCAACTATGAGAATCTACTGGACTATTCTAAATCGGATATTATCTTACCCCACCACCGGGTCGCTCTGAAGATAGCTAAAACCCTAACCAAAACTTTAACCACTGCCAAAGTTTTATCATGTAATAGCATATGTTTTCATTCAATTATCGATTTGCAAGGGTGGGTATTATACAAGTTCCGAGCGAGGTTCTTTTGAAAGGAGACAACATGTATCATCTCTACAGAAAAATACAGAAAAATACAGAATGTTTTGGGACATTACTAACAATTGTTGTTGGGAGAATGGTCTAACGATCAACGCTTTTAAGATACAATTCGTTGCATTTACCAATAGGAGGCAATTAAACAACTTCACTCATCTTTCAAATAGTAATAACATATTAACTCTCCAAGACTGTAGGAAGTATCTCGGTGTTATGTTGACAACAAATGCGGAAACGGAATTAAGATTTGTGAGAGTGCGACTGGTTGTATAAAGTAGTTGTCAGACCAGTTGTCAGCTATGGGTCTCTTGCAAGGTTTTCGTGAGCTTTTGTTGGAAATACGATAAAAAATCAAGACGGTTTCGAAACAAAGGTTTTCTTATGTATCACAAGTGCTTTTAGGACAACCCTTACAGCGAGTTTGCAGGTCTTATTACGGTCTCCATTCCTGCATGCAATTTTAAAAACGGAGGCTCTGAAAGGCTACAAAAGAGTTCAAACTCATGGAAACTAAGAGGAGCTGTAGGAAGGGTCATCAAACGCTATGGAGGGGTTTTGAAAAAAACCTAAGATTTACTCATGGCAATTGATGACACAGTCTATCTAACCGCTTTTCGGAAGCAGTACAAAAGCAGCGCGACAGATGAATCGCTTACTGAAAATGGTTCAGGAGATGCGGTCTTTTTCAGAAATTAAGATCTTGAGCTGCAATTGCCGTTTGGCGAATATTGCACAGTTTTTCAGACTGAAGTAATCAGTCAAGTCAAACATGCAGCATCTAAACTAACAACGGAACTATACAATTAAGTCAAAAATAGTGTAACAATGCTCCTTGACTTATCTAGGGTTCAAGTACAACATTTCACTGTATGGAAAACAGGGCATAGTGGGTATTTCGGGAACGAAAAGACTAATGAGTTCTTCAGCGAGGCTCATAGGCTCTGAAACAGCAATTGGTATATCAAAAGGAAGTATAAGTTCGCTATTCGAACAGGCTCTTTTTCGATTCATTAACTCCCAATGGCAAAACATAGAAGACTGGCAGGTCTCCAAGATGTTCACTTCAGAGTTTAGCCGTTCAGATAGTAGACTAATAGTTAAACTACTTACAGGTCATAATGTGAATAAACAAGGTGGGGACTGGAGTGGAAAATGATACAATGCAGTTTTTGTCTTGAAAAGGAAGTTCTCTCAGGGATTCGAAGCAACATGTTAGGATTAAGCTATCTACGTACAGACGATTTTTGCAAAGCAGCCCATTCATGGCTATTGGTTTTTTTCAAAAGCACTTGAACATGAGGATGGCATAAAGACCTATAAGTCAACATGTCGGGCATATTTAACAAAACCAATCCCGAGCGAAATTCACTAGGATCGACCGGCCCTGTTGTCTTCTGGAGTCTTATTAGGCAAGACGGTTCTACCTGACTTGACCGTCGTTTTTGATGATCATCTTTGGATTTTTATGGAACACACAAATTTAGAAAGCTATAACTTTGAAGACTGTTCATCTTAAGGTCGTGTAACGATAAACTCTGGTAGATTTAGGCAAGTGTCCGAAAACTTGTCCTCTAGAATAATCAGATGCGGTAGTCAATTTTTTTCGTACTGTAATAGTTAGAGCCAAGACGAACGATAAGAAAATGTGTATGTCGATAAATAAAAAGTGAGAAAAAATTAATCAGTGGGCAAAACCAAGGTCATAATACGGTTATCGATTCTAGTTGAAATCTGTTCGGTGAAAGTGATAAAACCAACACTCTAAAATCTTGGCACAAAGTAAAGGATTTTACCGCAAAATAATGTAAAAAATCCGCTGTTTTTGGAAGTTTAAGCCAGTATCAGATGGTCTGCTACTAATTCTACTAATTATGATGAATTTAGCCGTTATCATATCTGACGTTTTTGCTAATCTCTGACCAGCTTTGATAGTCCAAGG
Organism: Diogma glabrata; assembly: GCA_963693315.1. Taxonomy (NCBI): domain Eukaryota; kingdom Metazoa; phylum Arthropoda; class Insecta; order Diptera; family Cylindrotomidae; genus Diogma; species Diogma glabrata. The sequence goes on from OY856186.1 coordinate 401,412,529, forward strand.
CTGGTGGATGGTCGGCAGAGACTTAACTAGAGAAAGTTATTAAACAATCTATATCCTACTAACGGATTCTATTTCACTCCTGTCACTGATTGTCAAGGAAATGGAGTCTCTTTTTGCCAAGAAAAATATGTCGAGTTTAACCATAAAAAATACCCACATACCAAACATAAATAAATACATACCATTAACAGTTGTAACTTCGATGAAAAGTCATTGGAATTATTTTCTCGAACTGCTGATATTATTGTGTCTTCAATTTTAACCAAAAAATTCTAAAAATACATATTACATAAAATTTACAAATGTTATGCTAAATATCAAATGCAAATAACTTACTTTAGGCAATATAGGTGATAATCTTTGAAAAGCATCATCATTCTCCGTATCACATTCCTTTAATCTGTGGAGATCATTAATTTTTCCTAAATCTGTTTCTGGTTTAATTCCATATCCTTTTTTAATATCTCGAATAAAATCATATAATCCTCCGTGTAAAATAATTTTTGTATTGTTCATCGTCAGCTGCATTTTTTCCAATGATAGTGGTCCCTGTGCGATTAAGATACAGTCCATTGAAATTGCAAAACTTAATTCAGCCAAACATGGACGATTTTTATATTGTTTATCTGCTATTGAGGTAGTTGTTTTCTTGTTAGGCGATTGTCGTAAAATTTTCGCTTGTGCATCGTTCAGCGCGGCGGTTACCAACAATGTTTTAGCATTATGTACAATACTACCATCAAGATGCAATTCACTAGCTGTTGCGTGTAAAACCCAACCGGGTTCAAAATTATTGCTCATCAATACCACCGAAATATTATGTATATGGACTGCCATAAATTGTGCAAATTTTATAATACTTGGTGGAACTTTCTTGTTGCGAAAATCTATAAATTCTTTTTTGACAATTTTTTTCTTTTTTTTGACATCAATTTGTTTATTAATGTCTTTATTGATTCTTATATCTTTAATATTTATTGAAAGTAGTTTTGTTACTTCAGAATTAAAAAAACTGCTACGTATGCAGATCTCATCAATTTGCTTAAAAATAACAAAATTAAATGTATTTATTATGTAATGTAATATTTTATTAACATAATGCTGTAGATACAGGAAGCATATAAGGCTGAACAACATATCAAAAACTGAAATGTCTTGACAAAAGCGTCGCGAAGGAAGAACATTCACCCACTTACTTGCGATCTTTACACAACTTACTGTCAGGATAACCTACAGACTTGTGGTGGAATTAATTTCGCTGAAGCATACAACCTTAACTATCCAATAACTTTTTCTAAACATTTTGCAGATGAATAAACTGGTGGAATAGAAACTGGTAGAGGCCCAGTGCAAACAAAACAAATGTTGTGAACTCTTCATTTTTGCTGTTTTCCAAATGAATGGAAATGCGCAAAAATCGTTCCAATTTTTAAGGCAGGTAACAATAGCGATATTTAAAACTATAGGCCTATACTATATCCATTCTCAATAGCTGTAGTAAAGTGTTCGAGAGAATAATTCACAACAATATCTTTAATTGCGTAAAAAATTTAATTACTACAAAGCAACATGGGTTTTTAATCGTTCTACATTAACCAACCTTCTTAACTTTACTGAATATGTATTTGATTCGCTCGTCATTGGCCTTGGAGTTGATGTGATCTACACTGACTTCTCCAAAACTTTTGACAAGGTGAATCTGCTCCGATTTTAGAAATCCCAAATCATTTATTTCTATTTTTAATGGTTTGATAAGATCTATCCTAGAATATGTATCACCAATATCCCAGTTTAACCTAGTTTATCATGTTCACATAGACATATTGCAAAAAGTACAAAGAACCATTTACCCGCTATCTAAATTTCAAATTGAATACTCCTTATGAATCTTATCAAATTAGATTATTAAGATATGGAATGAAATCACTTGAATCAAGAAGAATAATTTCTGATAAAATTGCTCTGTTTAAAATAATAATACGATTGAAACAGATCTCTTTCAATTTATTCAGTTTAGAAATGCAACCATATATAACATTAAAAGACTGGATACGTTTTATATTAAAACTTTTAAAATAACTTTAGAATGCATTCTCCATTAATTAGGATTCAATTGTCACACAATGCTTTGTTTAATAGCGTGGATCTGTCTTTCTTCCGACTATCCATTTTCAAAAAAAAATTCTGGGAATTATACTGTAAATAATAAAATAGCTTTCTCTTATTTCTCATTATTGAATTATAACTGAATAAATTTTTGCTTTTTCTTATTCGGATCAAAAAGAAATTGTTCAGCATTTAATTATTCAGTATATTAGGCTAGGTCTTCCTTGGTTTTTTGTATAATTTAATCTATTTATAATTTTTATATTTAATAATTTATAAATATTTTTTGTTTTTATATTTTTAATATGATTTGCAATGTATTTTATGTACTAACATGTAATTGAACTTTTGTCTGTATGTTAGTTAATAGTGATTGAAATAAAATAAAATAAATAAACTTGGTGCAATTAGCTACAAAAAAAATTTGTCGTATGACAGCACCCGTCAATCTGCAAACCCGATGGTACCTACATCACGAATTGCACTGATCTACTTCTACAAAACAATCTTCTAAACTCAACTCGCAAAATACAACCACAATAAAAATTTAAATTCTGTAGACATGCAATTAAAAGTACCGCAGTTCAAATAGTCCACACAATATTAACCCGCAATAGGAACAGGTAGGCCGCCAAATAGTCACATATTTTTCACTGAAAACAATGTAAAACATTTTATACTATTTTATTCGTCATGAACTGTGGCAAAATTTGCATGCTTAAAGCATATAACGATGATTCCCAATAAAGCGTGCGGTTTCAAGGTTGTAGTTTCGTCGGCCAACATATCTGTAATCATGACCTATATCTCGGCGTAGTCTACAATTTTGAAATGATAACATAACTGGTTGATATTGTACTGTATTGGTGTAAGTTAGCAGGACATGTTTTTATGTAGGAAACCAAGAATTACCGATTTTACAAATACAAAAAAATTCAATTTTTCAACACACAAATTCAACACACACAAACATAAAAAGAGGAAAGATTTTCACGATAGATGTCCGATGATGTCAAGCTTGCCAGGAAGAAAGCAAATACTACTTTTTTAGCTTATGCAAAAACTTTTTAAAATCAATTTTAAAGTAAAGCAAGAAATATACCTAATCCTTTGCGGGCAACTACCAACAACACAGGTGCAATCAAGGTAATGGTGGTTACGTTAGTTGAAAATACCACTACTTAACTCAATAACTTTGAATATCCTCAGATATTATGCTGACCGTCTTCTTGTACTTTACATTGAAAATGATTAATTAATGACTAGGTCTAAAAAAACACAATCTGAACAATGTATAGGAAGAGTGGTCTCCGTCTCCATCGCGTCTCCGCGAATCGAAACCGGCATCTTGAGTTCAAAGGCTAGTGCTTTAACAACTGAGCTAGGACGACGACAAGTAATAACTGGTCTCAGAATCAGCCAAAGATACTGGCGGTACGTAGCTATATCATGAAAAGAACACTTACTGTTCCCAAAATCTTGAGCTTCTCAAAAAACAAAAATTATCCTTGGAGTCATCGCAAAGAGATTTTCCATATCGTATAAAGTGCGTGCTTCTATATATTTGAGACTTGCCGGACCCTGATCAACACAGGACCTGAGCTGGTTAATCTTTTCATATTCCTCTTTATCATTGGAACTGCGACGGTAATCATTTGAAGTAATCTCCAGTCTACTCGCATGTTACCGAATGCTATGAATATCTAGATGCTATGAATCCAAGCAGCGTTTGATTCTCAGATGATAAAAATTTTAATGATGGTCGGAAGGAACCTACGGTCAGCAATTAATCATCCCCGACGAGCCGGGATCACCGAAACACCTACCAAACAACATCTAGAGGTCGAACTTATACAGAAAACCATACCTAACGTGGTAGAGTAAATAATCTTGCAAACAGTGAGACAAAGGAAGTATTATGCATTAATAAAAGCTCATCTCGAGTTAACATTAAGATTCAGAAAAATATGTTTCTTATCATCAGATGTGAGGCGAATAAAACATAGGGAAATACAAACCTAAACTTTATCTAACAGATACATTTAACTTACTCAAGAAAGAATAAAACTTTCAACATGACAATTGATGATGACATTTTTATTTATGGTGATGTCAATATGCCGAATATTCATAGGGTTTCCAATAATTTACAGGAAAATATATATGATCCTGTTAATATTGATATCAATTATTATGATTTTCTAATTAAAACTTTTTCATTAGGTTTGTGCCAAATTAATAATTTTAAGAATAATAGTGGAAACCTTTTAGATGTTATCTTTACAAATGTTACATCTAATTTTGATCTAATTATAGCTTCACTAAAATTGAGTCAAAAGCCAGTGTTCATCATCAAATACTTGAATTAACTTATTTTTTTTACATTATACATTTTTACATTTTATACACTTTACAGTTTTTTGGAAAAATGTAATTGACACTATAATTTCTTAGGATTTTGATAAAGCAAATTATGAAGCAATTAACCGTGAATTAAGTTCTTTTATATTAAATTCAAACTGTGTAAATAGAGCTGTATCTTTGTTTAATGATTTTTTATGTGAAACTATCGATAAGCATACATGCTTCTCAAGATGGACGGGTCCACGCCCCAGAAGTACTCGGAACCCAGTTCCGACCAAGGACCATCACAAAAATTTCGATGAAAAGTACTACTCCGTCGCTCCATTTTTTGGATAAAAAAGCAGTTGGCCTGGCCTCACTGCTTCAGATCCTCCTCGTCATGGCTGGTATTGAAAGAAATCCTGGACCAACTAGAACACGGCATTGTGCAATATGCAAAAACATTTTAAGGGCAAACACTACATCCGTCCAGTGTAATAGACTAAATGTTCCGGCAAACTATTCCATTTGTACGCAGTTCGGACAAAGAAGTCTCTCTGCGATCTACCAGTATGACAGCGCAGGATCTTTACCGTTTCACTTGTTGCGGCAGCCGATTGTCGTGTGGAACGGGGGTAAGAATAAGTTTGAGGCATGATGCCGCTGATTTCGTCTGAGCACTGTTGATGACGATATTTTTAAAAAACAACGAGGTCAACAACAGTGCGACGATGTTGTAGGGAATCAAGTTTTGATGTCAAAGCTCGATCACCCACAATTCGTATAGCCCGCTTTTGAACAGAGTCCAAGAGGGCCAAGATGGAAACAGAGGCAGCACCCCAAACTTAAAACCAGTACTCCATACAGGGACGAATATAGGACTGGATAGAGGGAAGGACAAAGGTGGTGGCTTTCCCTTTATCATACACAAAACCATTATCTACCGTACAACCACATTACCAGCAGTACCGGGAACTGATAAACACCTAGAACAACTAGGTATTACAATAAAATCAGGAAATACGGAGATAAATCTAGTCAATATTTATATTCCACCAGTAAACAGCTGTGATACAGGTTATGAACCGTTCATAGGACATTTATTTTATACCAAAGACTGTCTAATTCTCGGCGATATGAATGCGCACCACGATCTACGGCACTCACACTTGAACACTGATTCAAGAGGCGAAAACATTGCTGATCAAATTGACGGCTCCAACTTGGAGTCCTCAATGAACCACAACCAACAAGAGTAACAAATAACTCATACTCTTCTCCAGATGTCTCACTTGCCAGCATGTCACTAATGCCAATCGCTGAATGAAGAACCGAAATTGCATTGGGATCAGACCATGTGCCGATCCTAACCACCTTAAGCCGTTCCTTCAACGAAATGAAATCCGAGAAGAAGACATATATTAATTTTAACAAAGCTGACTGGGATAATTTTACCAATTTTACTGAAATGGAATTCAGAAAGCAATTTTTACCAATTGACACCCTCTCTGGGGAAAGAAAATTCAGAGAAATTTTTAACAAAGCTAGATCTCGCTTCATTCCAGCCGGCAGAATACAAAATATTAAACCAAACTTCCCACAAGAAGCTTGTGTACTTTTCTCCCAAAGAGATGACATCCGTAAGGCAGATCCAACTGGTTCTAGAATTCCGGGCCTGAACAAGCAGATAAATAAGCTAGTAATGGAACACAAACGTAACAAATGGAAAGATTTAGTGAGTAAGTCAAACTTTGGCACAAATAAAAGTTTGTGGAAGGTGATTAAGGGTTTAACACATCCGCGTCAAACGGGTAACAACTGGGGCCCTATTCCCGAACACATAAATGTGAGTTTTGACAATATTGTTAAGTTTGTATTGCATAACATTAAACGGTAACGGTAACGATTTTCCGAAAAACGAATTTCACAATATTGACTAAATTCAATTTTGACAATATTGTGAAATTCGTTTTTCGTAAAATCGTTACCGTTGTGTGATGAAAATGTGATAAAATACAAACTTCACAATATTGTCAAAATTCACATTTATGTATTCGGGAATAGGGCCCCTGCATGATCTCCTTCGATGATATCCCAACCGAAAACCAGAGAAAATGCGCAACAAAATTCAACGCACAGTTTACAGAAAAGCAAAGTAAACATCAAAAAGAAACTAGGTCAGTATTAAGACATATGCGCAAACTTAATACTGAAAATTTCGAGGATATCATATTTTCCGAAGGGGATGTTGAAAACACAATAAAGAAATCCAAACCAACTAAAGCTAATGGACTAGACGGCATCTCAGCCATCATGCTGAAACACATGGGACCCAAAGGGTTGAACTTTCTTACTACCATACTCAACACAGCTCTAAATACGCTTCAGATACCAAATATCTGTGAAACGGCTAGAATAAGTCCCATTTTGAAACCTGGCAAGCCTGAAAAAAAGGGAGAATCCTATGGACCGATCTCTATCCTCTCATGGGTTGCAAAATTGATATAAGCACGGCTGCTACCTCGGCTAACTGGATCTTGCAAATTGGCGTCACATCAACATGGCTTTAGGAAAGCACATAGCACAACCACCGCTCTTCATAGAATTTAAAACCAAAAACAACCCTGTGCTAGAACAATTTTGGTTGCACTTGACATGTCAAAAGCTTTCGACAGTGTCACACGCTGCACTACTGAACGACATATTCAATACTTATCTGCCAGGTCTAATAAAGCGCTGGTTGTGCAACTACCTAAGAGGCTGCCAAACATACGTTAGTTCCGTAACTCTAGATTCAAGATGAGGGTGCTCAGACAAGGAGTTCCACAAGGTGGAGTTCTCTCACCTTCATTATTCAACCTTTAGTAGTTTACCGGCACTACCGGAAAGAATAACCATCACGTTATATGCAGACGACTGCACGGTGTTTGCGACAGGAAACAACCTGGAACAACTCACTAATGTCCTAAACACCTACCTTAACACCTTGAATGAATGGTTTAAAACCAAAAAATTGAAACTGTCCACTGAAAAGTCCACTTCCACGCTTTTCACCACATGGACGAAGGAGGTAAATACAACACTTAGCATCTGCATTGACAACATACTATTTCATACAGTCAAAAATCCAAAGCTGCTGGAGGTAACATTCGATCCACTACTTAAATTCAACGCTCATGCTCCACAAGTGAACACAAAACTTAAAAACAGGAATAAAGCTCTAGCGGGTAGTTCGTGGGGTAAATATACACTATATAAACACTATAATAACAGCTTATAAAGCAATAGGAAGGCCTTTCATAAATTACGCTGCTCCCATATGGACGCCCCAAGTCGCTGACACCCACTGGAATAATTTACAAATAACACAGAACGCAGCCTTGCGTACAGCAACCGGATGTCATTTGATGGCCCACCGAGATCATCTACATGAAGAATGTAACATATTGCCGGTCCGTGAACATAACGAAATGCTTACCAAACAATATCTTTGGGCCTGTCATAAAGAGCAACATCCCTGCAATGATACCTTATACATGACAACACCACCTAGGGACATAAGAAGGACTGCGAAATGTTTCCTACAAGATGTTAAAAACAATCAAGTCATCGGTAACATCGACAAGCCTACGTATAAGACGGGGCTAAAAAATATACATAGCAAAGCTGTTAAAGACACTATAAAGAACTACGTCCCGAATCGAGTTCTTAACGGCAAGCCACCACAAGTCGCTGCCGAAGAGATAAAACTGCCACGCAGCACCAGAACCATCCTAGCGCAGTTAAGATACGGTTGGTCACGCATCTTAAATAACTACATGAGTAGAATTGACCAGGAAATTGTTGACAAGTGTTCCACATGTGAGGGCACACTACATGATAGTAACCACCTTTTCAATTGTCCACAGAAACCAACCGACCTGACGAAGGAAGATCTGTGGTACCGCCCAAGGGCAATAACAGAATTCCCTAATCTGGACTTGAAGCCGGAAAAATAGCACCACATCTCGTCGCTACAACAACAACAACATAAGCATACCCCAAAGAAAATCGTATTAACACTTTCATGCCCTGCTCACTTTGATTTGCAACTTAGAATACTAAGAAATAAAAGAAATAAGGCGCATAAAAAATACAAACAAACAAAGAGATTTTCTAATTTTGATACATTCGTTAAACTTAGCGAACAATTTAAAATTGAGGAACAACATGCTCTTGTACTACATAAGGAAAAAACTGCTTTAAAACTGATCGATGATCCTAAACAGTTCTAAAACTTTATTAAGGATAGACGTAGTAATAAATGATATCCCACTACTATGACTCACATGGGTAATTCCTCTTCAGAACCGATTTTAATAGCTGATATGTTTGCACGTCATTTTGAGAGTGTTTATCAACCACCTATTATCTTTAAAGAAACTGACCAGTCACACATTTTGCCCTCAGCTGACAGAATACGAGCTTACGCTTGAAGAAGTTTTTAATACAATTCAGTCTTTGGACATTAAAAAGGGCCGGGGCCAGATTTAATTCCTCCAAAATTCATTAAGAGGACAGTAACTAGTATGGCAAAGTATGTTCTATATTTATTTAATCTTTCTCTAAGTCAGGGTATCTTTCCTGATATCTGGAAATTATCATTTATAACTCCAATCGTTAAAAATGGAGATAAGCGTAAGATTTCCAAATACCAAGGTATTGCCATTCTGTCCAAAAATTATAAGTCAAAAATTGGACATAGTTCTTAGAGACTTGATCCACCCTAATCAACATGGATTTGATTCGGGTAATTCAACAATTTCTAATTTGGTACAATATACTTCTTTCATTAGACGTCAATTTGCATCTGGCCTCCAAGTTGACGCTAATTACACAGACTTTTCTAAGGCCTTCGATAAGGTAGATTATGCTTTGGGGAAAAACACGTGAAATCGGCAAGGTCTGGAAATGAGGTTTTAATTTTGTATATCTAGAGGTATTGGAATTCGTTGACATCAATAAAAAAAAATTTCTGCGTCTTTAGTTTTTTTTAACCCTGTCTTTAGAGATACAGGGTGATGAAAAATCAAGAGATTGCTCGACCCTGGTGTATTTAAATGGCGCTACAGTAAACTACCGAACCGATTTTAATGTTTTATAGCTCAAACTGTAGGTATTAAACAGAGCTAATCAAAATAGCATTTTTTTTTTTTTTAATAAAATGTGTTGTGTAGTAGGAATTAAAATATGTATCACAATAACACATAAAAACCTTTTAAGACCAAGGTCCCACAACAACATACGTTCAAAGGTGTTGATGGACGTAAATCTTTCTTTTTTTGTTTTTTTATATTTTTTTTAAAGAATGAATAACTAAACAAAAAATCCTATCACTGACAAAATATGACATAGGCCAATATTTTATGATAGAATAGATAAAATAAAAGTAAATTAAAAAGTAAATAGCAAATTTTTACAAAAATTTGCTGAAACAAAACAAAAATGTCGTTGCCAATAATCCAGCCGTTATTCTAACTCTAATGAATTTAGATGTTATTCTAACTCTAATGAATTTAGTAATGTAAAATTGAATAAATGATAAAACATTTGTAAAACATTTATTTTGAGTTAAAATTAAAAATTTAATATAAAAACATTGACATTGGAAGTAAACTCAATGAATCTAAATTTTCTATTTTAATTCTACTAGATTTTACGAAAGCCTTTAATTCAATTGATCATGCTTGCCTGGTACAAAAATTATGGCTTTATTTTGGTTTTTCTCCACTTGCTGTCCGATTCCTGGTCTCTTATCTGTCTGATCGACGTCAAAGTGTGCGTATTGGTGATAACTTGTCGAATCCTCTTCCGTTATTTTCTGGTGTACCTCAGGGGTCTATCTTGGGGCCATTGTTATTTGCTTTGTATATAAATGATCTACCTTATCATATTAACTTTTGCTCATTTCATTTATATGCTGATGACAGTCAAATGTATCATTCTGCTCAGCTAAAGGATATTAATTGTGCATTTGATCAAATCAATGAAGATTTAGCTTCTGTTTCTAGGTGGTCTAGTTCTAATGGACTCTCACTTAATGCTATTAAAACACAGTGTATTTTTATATACAAACGTCGCCTTGACATTGTGTTACCTCCATTGTTCTTAAATGGTGTCCAACTTCAATTTACTGACACTGTGAAGAATCTTGGCGTAACTTTTAATAATACTCTTACATGGTCTGATCACACTAATCAAGTTTGTCGTAAAGTAAATTTTTCTCTACATTGCTTGCGTCAATTTCAACACTTTATTCCTTTAAATATACGCTTGCTGTTTATCAAAACGTTAGTTGTACCACTCTTTACATATTGTGATGTTCTGTTTTACAATTCTGACTTTGATTCTAAAAGATCGCTCCAAATCGCATTTAACAATTGTACACGTTATGTATATAAACTTAAACGATATGATCATGTCTCAAATTATGCTTCCCATATACTCGGTTGCTCTTTCTTCTCTTATTTACAGTACCGTATGTGTTGTTTTTTATTTAAAATTTTGCATGTTCAGCATCCGTCTTATTTATCTTCCTTATTACAGTTCGGTTCTTCCATGCGAACACGTAGACTTCAGTCTCTTAGTAGCAGATACTCTTGTAAACAATTCTCAGACTCTATTTTCGTTCATGGTATTAAAATCTATAATAATCTTCCTGATCATATTAAATGCTCAAATACTCTTGGCATATTTAAAAGAAAGTGTTTTAGTTACTTTTTCGAATTTATTTAAATATATAAGTTTTTTTTTTTTTTATTGTTATGAATTTCAATATTTTATGTTAGTTATGTTTATATTTCTTCTAAATTATTCTCCTATCATTTATTACTTTTTATTATGTTTATCACTCAATACAGACTTTGAGAAGGTTTGCCTTACCTGTATTGTGTTATATTAATAAATAAATAAATAATAATATATGTATACCCAAAAAAATTGTTCGTTTTTTGATCTCCACTTTTTCTTATGATAAAAAATTTTCTAGAAAATCGATTTTGAATTTTTTACCGTTATTTTTCTAAAAGAAAATGTTCAAGGTCATATAATTTCAATTACTATTTTGATTAGCTCTGTTTAATACCTACAGTTTGAGCTATAAAACATTAAAATCGGTTCGGTAGTTTTTACTGTAGAGCCATTTAAATACACCAGGGTCGAGCAATTTCTTGATTTTTCATCACCCTGTATCTAAAGACAGGGTTAAAAAAAAAACTAAAAACGCAGAATTTTTTTTTATTGATTTCAACGAATTCCAATACCTCTAGATATACAAAATAAAACCTCATTTCCAAAATTGCAAGTTTTTGGCTGATTTCACGTGTTTCTTGCGCTTTATTAATTTGTAAGCTTAAAAAATATGGAATTAGGGGCAAAATCTTGCAGTGGATAGAATCTTATTTGACAAATAGACACCAGGTGGTAAAATTTCAAGGCAAACATTCACGGGCAATCAAGGTTCCATCCTCTGTACCTCAAGGCAGTCATTTGGATCCTTTCTTATTTTTACTGTTCATTAACGATCTCACATTATTACTCCGAGATTGTGAATTTTCTTTATATGCTGACCATTTGAAAATATATAAAGTCCTTAAGTCAATGTCCGATGCCTATAGACTGCAACACAATCTCTCAACTTTATACAACTGGTGTCTACTAAATGGAATGCATTTGAACATTGAAAAATGTATGGCAATTACATTCGCCAGAAGCAGCCAAAAAATAGAATATACATATAATGTAAATGGATCTAATCTATCAAGGGTTAATATTATTAGGGATTTGGGAGTCATGTTAGATAGTTCCTTGACATACAAACAGCATATCAACCAAATCTGCACAAGTGGGCATGCTATTCTCGGCTTTATTAAACGTAGAGCAAAATAATTCAACGACATCACATTGATTGTTCATTACTGTTCATTAGTTCAATCAAAAATGGAATATGCTAGTATAATTTGGTCGCCTGATTATTATAGACATAGACATGATTATTCTTTTTATAACTCACTTAACGAATGTATGAGAAATATTAATAAGTATAGTGCTTTTTATGACTCTAATATGCGTAGAGATCAATTCAAGAATGAAATTCTAACTAAATTTAAAACTTTGAATTCCTCATAATTTAAATATAAATAAGATTATATAGTATTGTAATTTAGGTTAGAAATTAAGATTAATTTATATATGTACTGTCTTTATTTGACTGAATAAACTATTATTATTAACATCGTAGCACAAGATTAGATTCCCAGCAAACAATAGACCTACAGATCAAATTGCTACTTGAACTGACTGCTCTAAGGCTCTTGAAATAATAAGCAGACACGGAGATCATAGTCAAGAACACATCGAGCAAGATTAGATTCCCAGCAAACAATAGACCTGCAGATCAAATTGCTACTTGAACTGACTGATCTAAGGCTCTTGAAATAATAAGCAGACACGGAGATCATAGTCAAGAACATATCGAGCTTTCTACATAGTGTTATTGTTATATAGATATAAAACACTTTAAATATATAATAAACATTACTATTATGTGATCAAGTTAATTAATCTGAATTTGATAAATTATTATCAGTATTTGTTGGAAATAAACGTTAAAATAACCAGTTGATAGAAATTTGCCAAAGCAATATTTTTTAATTTTTTAAGAAAATTAAGATAAAAAGTTTAAACTTAAACACCGCATAGTAGCGTTGTATTAGTGTAATTATAATCAATTACTGTTTTATCAGTTTTAAATTGATCAATTAGAGTTAAAAAAAACATACCACTAAACAAGGGCGAGACACTTTCACTAACATTATGAATCAATATATTATACAATTTAATAACACAACTAATATTATGTATTTACCACATAAAATCCATTTTTGCATATATTAACATCTTTTAAAGAAAACGGTAAACTAATTCGACCGAATCTTACTTTTGTATTAAATTTCTTCAACAGTATCCATCCAATAAATTTGGATAATGCCCTTCAAGAAAAAACTTATTTTATTATGATTCTTGAATAAGAAAAATTTGATTCTACAAACCATGTTATCCCAAAGTAAATAAGAGCACAGATACATGAAAAATATATAAAAGCGTTCATTTTCAATGATTTTATATTAAATTTGATTTATTTAAATTACATTTTAAAAATAATAAAGAAAATAATAAATATTCAGTTTACTGAAAATTTGACGTTTAAGATTTGTTTTGCTTTGACATCCTAGCCAGCGTTGCCACTTGGATACATTATTTGAAAATTTATTAAATGAATACTGGATACAAAAAAATCACAAAACTGTTAGAATGGATACATTTTTTTAATATGCATTTTAGCTGTGTTGGTTGTCCAAAAACTTTGAAAATGTTTATGAAATTTGTTACATTGTTCGTCTATTCTCTTTTTGTGAAAGAAAAAGTATCAGAAAATGTCGAACAGTGTAACTTTTTAACAATTTAAAAGTCGATTTAAAAATTATTTTGTACAATTTTATAAATCCTCATTGTTTCTTAAATCTGAGGAATGCAAATGAGATAGGTTTTGAAAACGAAGAAAACCATATACCATTGGCTCAAATAAATATGGGGTATGCAGTACAATCATTTTTAGCATACAATAAACTGAAAAAAGAGAATTTTTGGAGGTGACAAAAAATGTGAAAAAAATGTATATGGAATTTATTCATCAAATAAAACAAATGAAAATCAATAAAAATAAAAAATCAGATAAAAATTTGAATTAATATGATTTTTTTTTTGTTATGATATAAATAAATGTGATGGACACTGAATTGTACTAAACATATATCGTAATTAGTCCTTTAGCAATATCAAATAATCATGTTTCATTTTTTTCAAAAAAGTGGATACATTTGTCTACATTTTTTTATAAAATTGGATACATTTTATTTTTTTGAGTGGCAACGCTGATCATAGCTGCATTTACATCTTCGATTTTAAAACGAACATTTATTTCATACATACCGTGTTTTTATCTGTGCATTTTTAAATTCAAACATTAAACGGACAAATTGATATCAAGGACACATAATATTGATCTGCATTTATAAAATTATATGCTGTGAACTATAGCTAGTAATTCGCGCTATATACATTAATTTTATGAGTTAATACTCTAGAAGTTTATTTAGTAGAAGTAGTTTAATGAAGTAGAAGTAATTTAACGTAATAATTTGTTTAGCAAAAACTTAATCCTTGTCGTATATCAGTCTCACTTGATATAACAGTAACAGGACGATAACAGGTATTCAGATGAATTGATTTTCATCTAATTAATCCATTGAGATTCTATTGCACCATTTATACTCAAATTAATGATGATCATTCATCATATGTAGAATTAAAATAATACGTTTTATTTAAATGAATTGATATAATATATTTAATTTAAATTTCATTAAAATATGGAGCATGAACTGTTTGTATAATCAAATTGTTTCCTTCTGATAATTATCACTTCTTAAAATTTTACATTAAGAAAAATGTTTTGATAGTATTATTAATAAGGTTAAACTTTTAAACAAACAAATTTGAAACCATCAAGTTACGTTAATTATTTACATTAAAATTATTTTTTAGTATTAGCTCCGAAAAATGATTACTTTTAGAACTGTTTAGAGTCCGCAAAATTGTATTTTAGCGGCCTAGTACTTAAAGTCGTTATGACAACACTTTAGCGGATTCAAAATTTGTTTTCATTTTATATTATAATTATTTTCAAATTATAATCACAATTGCTTTGATAAGTTTTGTTCAAAAATCAAATTTTTAGGGTACGCAAGAATACAAACTACCCTTTAAACATTCCAATTCAAACCTATTGAATCCTATTAAATCCAATATAATTTCAATAGGATTAAATCGGATTGAATTGGTTTAATAGGAAGACTTCGATCTACCAATTAAAATTCAATCGGAATGAATGGGATTCAACAGGAAAAGAGGTTCTAATGGAAATTTCCAATTGAATTTCAATCGGAAATTAAGAGATTCAATAGGAAAAAAGAACTTAGAAAAAATTAAACAATCTTATGAATTTAACAGGATTTAATTGGAAAAGATTTAATAGGAATGAATAGGATTAATCGGAATTCTGCAATGGAAATTTCCAATTAATTCCTATTTATATACATTTCCTATAGAATCCTATCCATTTCGGTTGAAAAATAAAATAGAGATATTTAACAGGAATGAATAGGATTGTATTGGAAATAGAATTTTTGAATAGCGCCTCGTCCGGAAACATTACGATTCGTCCGCTAAAACCATATTTTGCGTAATTGTTACATAAACTACTATTTTAAGCTTTAAAAAATAATAAAACATTTTCAAACAATAAAACATAATAAAACATTAGAAATCTGAACAAGAATCAATAATTTTTTGAAAAGCTATAGCTGGAATTTCACGCTATAGTAATTCAATATATTCCAATAACAGATTTGCCAATTTTATGATAAGTATATCCAATGTTGAGAATTAAGGTAGTTGAAATATCCTCTAATTTAAAATGATATTCAGGATAAAACTTTTCATGCAATAAACAAATAACTGGAGATGATTTAGAAATAATAAATTCTTCTCTCTCTAAATTCCAATTCAGCAAATACTTATATTTCAAAAGTTTAATATAACTTAAAATTTTATTTAAAAAGAATTAATTACAACTGTCTTTTTAATTCTTAGTTTAAAAGACACCAGATAATATTTTCAGTTTTAAACACAATATTTAATCAATTAAAGATACATTAAAATTCCAATTGCTGTAGACATCATTTCAAACATATTTCACATATAATTGTTTTGTTCTATATTAATATCTTATATAATTGTTACTAACAATTAACTAAAAAAAAATCAATGGTAAAAAGTTTAAACCCAACTTTTGCGGAAAAACATTTTTTAAAACAGTAATCAAAATATTAAGGGAATTTCAAATAATAAAAAACTTTTAACTAAAACAGAAAAACTTAAACTCTTTAAAATTGAGGAAAAATTATTAATAATTTTTTTTTTGTTTTTTTTAAATTTTGATCAATAAAACATCGCAAGCTAGATTTGAATTTAAAAATTTTTAATTTTGATGTTCGCCACAACACTCCCCCCCCCTAGTGCCATCGAAGATGGGACGATATAGAGATTAATGTGCTACAGCACGAAGGAAACGAGCAGGGGTACGAGTGGTTCGACCTGCTCGCGTAATTGTAGATGCAGGATGGAATATCTGAGTTTGAGGAATGGGATTAAATCTAACCCTTTTAGGTGGTACAGTTGCCTTAGCGTCGCGTTGCCTTGTTTCTGCGGAGGTAGAAGGAAAAGACAGGAATGTGTCCGAAGGAGTAGGATGGACAATATCTGTAGAAGACGAAGTTTCGTCTGCGCGACTGAGATTAGTACTCGAAGTAGGTGAGTTTTGAGATGAGTCATCTTCAGATTGTTCCCTAAAGCAAGGTTTTAATCTGTCGATGGAAACTCGAATATGTTGACCTTTACGGTCAATAACGAAATTTTTATCATCGCGACTGATGACTTTAAATGGACCTTCGTATGGAGGCTGTAATGCTTTACGTACTAAGTCCGTACTTAAGAAGACATGCGAACAAGACTGGAGATTTTTGGAGACGAAAACATTAGGAGAAGTGTGTCTTGACGCAGTAGATGGACGAAGGTGAGTAAAATGTTGTTTCAACTGTGAAACGAAATCAGATTGTGGAGTGGAGTTAGAGTTTTGGCTTAAGAATTCTCCTGGAAGACGTATGTTAGTACCGTAGACAAGTTCAGCCGATGAAGATTGGAAATCTTCACGGAAAGTGGTTCGTAAACCAAGTAGTATTGACGGTAAAATTCGTGTCCAGTCCGTTCTGTCGTAGGCCATTATCGCGGATTTAAGAGTTCGGTGCCAACGTTCGATTAGTCCGTTACATTTAGGATTGTAACTAGTAGTACGTTTACGTTCGAAACCGATAAGTTTTGACAACTCGTTAAAGAGATTGGATTCGAATTGGGAGCCCTGATCAGTGACGATTACTGAAGGTACTCCGAAGCGAGCAATCCAATTGGAGTAGAGAGCTGATGCTACCGTTTCAGCTGTAATATCCGAGATAGGAATGGCTTCAGGCCATCGAGTATAACGGTCAATAATAGTGACACAATAACGTTTGTCCTCAGAGGTAGGAAGTGGACCAATAATGTCCATATGAATCTCGGAAAATCGTTGAGAAGTTTGAGGATAATTACCTAAAGGAGATTGAGTATGGCGAGAAACTTTTGCCTTTTGGCAAGCCAGGCAGTTCTGTGCCATTTGTCGTACATCTTTTTTAATTGATGGCCAAATGACTTTTTCTGCAAGTAGTTTGGCAGAACTGTGGACTCCTGGGTGAGATAAATTGTGGAGACTTTCGAAAACAGACTGACGAAATTGCTTTGGAATAAAAGGTCGTGGATTACCAGAAGAAGTATCACACAAAATTGTTTTGGCACTAGAATTGCCAAACGATAATGGAAAGGAACGGAATTGAAGTGTGGGACTAGTGTCCACTAATTCCTTTAGTTCGTTATCGTTGAACTGAGCGTCAGCAATTTCGTCGTAGTTAATATTTTCTGGAATTGATATTTGCTCAACACGAGAAAGTGTGTCGGCAACTACATTATCAATTCCAGAAATGTGGCGAATATCAGTCGTAAATTGACTGATAAAATCAAGATGACGGAACTGGCGAGGACTAGCTTTGGCAGGATTCTGCGACAAAGCGTAAATGAGTGGCTTATGATCGGTGAAAAGAGTGAAGGTTCTACCTTCAAGGAGATACCGGAAATGTTTAATTGCAGAATAAGCTGCAAGGAGTTCGCGATCATAAGCGCTGTATTTCTGTTGCGTTTCATTGAGTCGCACAGAGAAGAAACTAAGTGGTGTCCAACAATCGTTAATTTTTTGTTGAACAACGGCGCCAAGTGCCTTGTCGGAAGCGTCGACCATAAAGGCAAGTTGGGCAGAGTGTGAGGGGTGAGAAAGAGTTGTAGCCTCACTGAGTTGCCGCTTGCAAAGATCGAAGGCTTGAATGGCGTCTTCAGACCATTGAATGACCCGTTTGTCATTCTTTTTAGAACCTTTGAGAAAATCATTTAAGATGGCTTGATTGCCACCAGCGTGAGGAATGAATCTGCGGTAGAAATTAATCATTCCAAGAAAACGGCGGAGTTGCATAACTGTTTCGGGACGTTCGTAACAGTTGATAGCATCGACACGTTCAGAAGTAGGAATGGAATGTCAGAAGTAGGAATGGAATCAATGGAATGTCCAAGAAAGTCAACGTTGGTTTTAGCAAAGTTGCATTTATCAACGTTGATAATGAGACCAGCGTCAGAAAGACGCTCAAAAACAGTCCTAAGATGTTTGAGGTGTTCCTCATAGGTTTCAGAAGCAATAAGGAGGTCATCTATGTAGATGAAACAGAAATTTAGGTCTCGAAAAAGGGAATGCATAAACCGTTGGAAAGATTGCGCAGCATTTCGCAATCCGAAAGTCATTCGAACGAATTCGAAGAGTCGGAACGGAGTTGAAATTGCAGTTTTTGCAATATCGCGCTCATCAATAGGAATTTGATGATATGCGCGGACGAGATCAATTGTTGAGAAAAATTGGCATCCATGTAGTTGATGCGAAAAATCCTGAATATGAGGAATAGGATATTGATCCGGAATTGTAATGTTATTTAGAGCACGGTAGTCACCGCAAGGTCTCCACTCGCCGTTCTTCTTTTTAGCGAGATGGAGAGGAGAAGCCCAAGGACTGTTAGAAGGTCGGCAGATGCCTTGGGATAACATAAGATTAAATTCTGCCTTTGCAGAAAAAACAAAAATAACTTAAAATTTTATTTAAAAAGAATTAAACAACTGTCTTTTTAATTCTTAGTTTAAAAGACACCAGATAATATTTTCAGTTTTAAACACAATATTTAATCAATTAAAGATACATTAAAATTCCAATTGCTGTAGACATCATTTCAAACATATTTCACATATAATTGTTTTGTTCTATATTAATATCTTATATAATTGTTACTAACAATTAACTAAAAAAAAATCAATGGTAAAAAGTTTAAACCCAACTTTTGCGGAAAAACATTTTTTAAAACAGTAATCAAAATATTAAGGGAATTTCAAATAATAAAAAACTTTTAACTAAAACAGAAAAACTTAAACTCTTTAAAATTGAGGAAAAATTATTAATAATCTTTTTTTTGTTTTTTTTAAATTTTGATCAATAAAACATCGCAAGCTAGATTTGAATTTAAAAATTTTTAATTTTGATGTTCGCCACAAAGCTACTAAAACTAACTTTTTTGTTTTACATTCTCCTCAACTACTAGATTAATACTATGTCTTGACGTAGCAATTAATTGACTACAATTATCCTACAATGCAATTAATTGATGCGTGAAGACGTAAAATATGGCAAAAATTGAAGACTACAATAATTATGTTTTCAACTCAAATTATTGTAGTCAATTATCTTAGTTCTCGTTATTGACGTTTGGAATATTTTAGTGGCTCTAAATGACGTTAGTTTATTTTTATATATTTTCCGTAGTTTTAAATTCAAAATATATCATTAATGCCCGATTTATAGTCGGTAACGTTAACTTAACGTTAACTTTAACTTAACCGTAACTTAAGACACTACAACATTTTGATTTATAGTCGGAAAGAAATTACGTATCTTAGACGTTTGATTTGATATTAATTTTGGTTTTGTAATCAATTTTATAAATCAATTAATTCTTTAGAAGTAACAAACTGATTTTAAAATCAAAATTTAAAATAATAAAATTCGAAATAAACATTTGGTACAAAATTTAAAAATAAAAAAATTTATTTTCATATTAATTTCATGCTAATATTTGGCTTTAAAGTCGCTCTTTTTATATCCTTTGCATTTTTTAATAAATAAAATTTTATTTTTATTAACGCTTGCAAGTAAATATTAGTTTTCATCAGTATTTATACTAAACGTCAAAAAATCCTTAACAAAATCTTTAAAATAGAATAAAATGAGCTTTACGTTAAGTTTGCGTTAACGACTATAAATGCTCTAGTGCATTTTCATACATTTGTACTTTACGTTAAGTTAACGTTAAGTTAAAGTTACCGACTATAAATCGGGCATTACAGTTAATACTAGTTTCCCACCGCAGAAATTTACTATGTGGGATATTAGTTTGATTTCTCACCGTTCATATTATATTAAGATAATGTTTCGGTGGGAAACCAAACCTAACTTGACACTAGAATAAAATTGATATATCAAAATACCGTACTGTCAATTTTATATTTGATATTAGCGTTATAGTTTTTAAAATGAAATTTACAACCCAGAAAAATCAAACTAGATTTAGACCAGCCCTGCCACTGTTTTTGAACAGCATAAAATACATATAAGTTTTATTCTATAACGTCTTTTTTAAATAATTCTCTCACGAAAACCAAACGTCTACGTTGACTACGTTTTTCATATCCTATTCCTTTATAATGCTATACTAAACATATCCATATCATAATCAAGAATTAATACATACACTTTAATTTATTAAATATTAGAAATGAATCTTACAAGCTAAAAATCACAAGAAAACACAATGTTTACAAATTTCAGAAAATGACATTTCACCTATAAAATAATAATTACGTTTCACACCGTCGATATTATACTTTATTTGATAAGTATTATATTTACTAGCTAGCAAATGAAAATAGCAAATTTAAAATAATTGTTGTGATAGTTTGCTTTCACACCGTTGCTATTATACTTTATTAAACTATACCAGCTAGCAAATTGCTACGGTGGGAAACTAGTATAAGTTGAAGTTAACGTTACCGACTATAAATCGGCCATTACGGCCCGCTATACACTTGAGCTAAACTATGCGAACTATGGTTTTAAAAAAATAATGTTTTAACGCGAATAATATTTTTTAAACAAAATGTAATGAATGTAATGTTTCTTTTTTTATTTTCTTTTTTTAAATTATTTGTTTCCGTAATATTTTTTTGTATAATTACGTTGTATACAAAAAACATAGTTCGCATAGTTCACATAGTTTAGCTCAAGTGTATAACGGGCATAAGGTTCAGGGATGATTTTTTCAGTACAATTGACCTTTTTACTTAAACGTCAAAATGAAATATTAAAAATACTTACAAATATCCGGGTGCCAATAGTGAATTTATGTTAATACAAAATCTTCAGTTTTTGTATGAAAAGTGTTAAAAAATAATTTAATAATGTAACTAGGAATTGTTAATAACATTTATAAAAGTATTATGTATAAACTGGTTAAAAATATTCAATAAATTTGTGTTAAATCAATGCTTTTGGTTGCCAGTAGTGATGTTTATTTAGTGCAAAATCTTCAGTTTTGTGTATGAAAAGAGTCAAAAAACAGTTTAAACTAGTTAAATAATAAACTAAACTTCAAGTTAATAATAGTATTAATACAAGGGTATATATAAATTTGTTAAATATATTCATTAAATTTATGCTAAAGTCAATGTTTTTTGTTTATAGTACACCTTTTTTCCCGAAAAAAACTTGACATATGTGATCAGCTGATTTGTATTTCGAAAACCTTAAATAATTGTTATTTCTTGCAAATCAAGATCGATTTGTGTTGTATTTAAATTGTTTTTAATATATTTGCATTATTATTAGTTTTGCAGTAAATTTTAATACATAATTACTGATTTCTAATTATCATTAGACAGAATATAGCGACGTAACGACGATTACATACAGAAATATAACGACGTAACGACAAATTACATACAGCAATATAACATTGATTTTAACATAAATTTATTGAATATATTTCACCAATTTATACACACTACTTGTATTAATATTATTGTTAATTTGTAGTTTAGTTTATTATTTAACTATTTTAAATCATTTTTGGACATTTTTCATAAATAAAACTGAAGATTTTCCATTAACTAAACAACACTGCGGGCAACCAAAAACATCGATTTAACATAAATTTATGGAATATTTTTAACCAGTTTATACTTACTACTTGTTTAAATGTAATAAACAATTCCTAGATAAATTTTCAGTTTATTTTTTAACACTTTTCATTCAAAAACTGACGATTTTGTATTAACAAAAATTCAGTTTTGGCTCCCGGCTTTAAAATCAACTATTTTATCTGTCAAAATATTTTAAGGAAAATACTCAATTGTACTTTTTTCAGTACAATGGACATTCAAAAAGTACGCTAGTACAATTTAGACAAATTCAGTACAATACATCGCTTTTACTAAAGTCCTTAAAATTCCTAAAAATATATATAAACAAATATACCAGAGATGGCCAAACTTAGTACCACGTGGAGCCGGATTTCAATAAATTCTCGTTACGAGAGCCAACATAAAAATAAAATATCAAAGTTGTTACGGAATTTTTATTTCCTTGCAAGTTGCATTCACCGTCTTCAAGCAAATACTTTAATTATGAATACATAAATGTGTTTAAATTTTGTAACATGGCACTGGCATGCTATTGATTACTGGTAGATGACATGTGTGTTTGTAACTTATCTGAAATCGGGTTCATAGTTCGTTAGCGGTGAACGGTGGTGAACGGTGGTGAAGTGGTGAACGGTGTTATTTGTAAGTTGTGAATTTTGCTTTGATGTCATAATTTTCATTGTTGGAAATGTGATTCACAACAATATGATGTGCCGAATATGGACAGTAATCTGCAAGCAGCTTTTTTCAAATTGGGGTACTTTGATGAGGACAGTCATTTCCAAAACTACAGATTGTGTTGATTTGTGGTGCATTTTAAGAATGTGCGCCTTAGTTTCTAATAATTCCATTTCTCCTGTGGAATTTTCATTCAAAATAAAATAAGGAATCGATAATCCATCGTTAATAATAAGCTTTGCTTCTAAAAATAGTACGACTTAATTGTAAGAGAAGAAAGGTCGATGTGTTTGATAACTGTACCGGCAGTAAAAAAATCATTAAGCGTGTCAAAACAAAAAAAATTTCACACTTTTGGCTTAAAATCGTCCATTTTAAGTGATAATGAGAAATGTTGATGGTCGGGATTGGTATGTGAGAACAAGAGCTTGATTATTATACTATAAATGTGTCAAAAAATACTGACAAGTGTGTAAAAAGAATAATTTTCATTTATTTTTTTGAGAAACATTAAATGGGAAACATTTTCGATTAGAAACATTTGTCAAATAAAATTTATTATTTGAATGACAAAAAAAGCGGTTTTTTCATTGAATCAATTTAACAGTTATCATATCATCTTGCTAGATTTAATCTTAATTGATTGAATGATCTTGGAAAAAATTTGAATTTTTGATTATGTTATAGTTTTTGCAATATTTTGAAAGAAGTTTCAATCTTTGGTTTTGAATTAATTTTTGCAATATTTTTAGAATTTTGAAAAAAGTTTCAATCCTTGATTTTGTAATAATTATTACAATATTCAATATTCATTATATAGAATTTTCAAAGAAGTTTAAATTTTTAATTTTGTTATAATTTTTAGAATATTTTTGGAATTTTGAATTTTTTATTTTGTAATATTCTCTCTTTTGAAATCAATTCAATTGAACCCCTTTTATTTGAAAAAAAAATTAAATTAATTATTTGTATGACAAATGCAATTGCACATGAAATTGTTTGATAATGGCTTATTTGTATTTGAAAAGTTGAAATTGCTGAACGCTAAATGGAAAGGTTTTTGAGTAGTTTGCTGAGTGTATCATCTTTTCACTAAACTATGTCAATATGTAATCTGTTATAATTTTCCGGCATTGATGTTTCGTGTTGGTTCTGCAATAAATTTCTAAACGATGTATATTAAACAATATTTTTATGTTGAATATACATCGCTGCCCACAACTAAAACAAGTGCTCTTAAAAGCCTTTTGCCGAAAACTATAAAAAATCCTTAACCCAGACCAAAGTTTTTTATTTCGGAGATTTGAGATGTCAGCCCCTTCATATTTTACTGTTGTATTCACTCAGTTTTTTATCATCAATTTTAGAGAGTTTATTTTTCAGACGAGGAAGTGGTTTAACATTTTTGTAGTTAAATCGCGTTAAAAAGCAAAATTTTTTTAATAAAACTCAGAATCGTTTGAATAAGATCAGTAACAACTTTATCTTTTCCTTGTAATGCTAGGAATTGGGAACAGCAGATGCTCCATTATATCAGTTAAGAACACATTAATCCATTGATCATCCCTTAATTCCGGATAGTGTTTTTCTTTGAAAAAATTGCTGATAGGTGGGGAAGTAGTTAATATTTTGTTTGTTTTAATTGACGAAAGTTATTTCATTTTTCGATATTTTGGATTAAGAGCACAAATCATACCTAAATATAATAACTGAACCTCAGAGGTAAACTGTCGTAAATGAATTTTATATATTTTTACAAAAATTTGTATAAATTTGTAAAAAATTTGTAAAACTTTATAAAAATTTGTGAAAATTTGTAAAAATATTGACAAATTTTTACAAATTTTCATTTCTTTTCGAGAGCCGCCCTCTTCTACGCTCGCGAACCGCAATTTGGCCATGTTTGGAATATACAATCATCATGATGCAACACAAAAATGCGATATTTCTTTATCTTAGAGCTCAATTTTCAATGAGAGTTTGTGACAAAATTATCGTTTTTCATTTGTGACATTAAACATCATTTGTTTCATTTGTGATAGTTTTGAAATTTAAAGTGAATTATGTTTAGATGAACACAATTTAAAAATGGTTTAAAAAAATTCAGTACAATTGTTTCAAATTCAGTACTATTTACTTGAGGAGTTCAGTACAATTTTGATTTCGCAAATATCATCACTGATAAGGTTTGTGGTCAAACGTTAAAAATAATAAAAAAATAAATCGGTATACATATTTATTTGTTTGTGTCTAAATTTTTAATTTTGTTTGTGTATTTTTTAAATGTCAAAAAATTACTGTTTCTGTTGTTTTGGCTCTATTTTTGATGATTTACTGAATATTAGACCAATTGCCTACAATCGAATTCCTTCAGCAACACTCGATTGGAAAGCGGTTCTAAAGTTCACTTTCATGTATTTTAAATTAAGCTACTGTATTGTATTTTGTGATTCAAAAATAAAAATGATTGAACATACACATTTTCATAGTAAAAGTCTTCAGCACCAGGTGAAGTTGTAAAAATTCATTCGTTTGAGTAGTTTAATTCGTATTTTTGCAATTAAAGTCCAATTTGATAAATAAAAAGAAAATAATCAATCAAAAGTTCAAAGTCAACTGTTAATTAATTTTTTTGGTGTTTTTTCTAGTAAACAATTTATTTTTATGCATGTAATTTACAATAACTTTTAAAGTTTAAAATTCGTGTAAATATAATTTTTTGAAATTTATAATTAAATCAAACAAGTGCAGTAAAATGTCTTTATCTCGACCAATTTACAACGCTCTTGGGTGGTATTTCGAACAACTTTTCAATCATCCTATTCGAACAAAATCTATTACAAGGTTATAATTAAAATTATATTATGATTTATGTTTGGATTTTATGTTATATTTACCGGTTTCAGTTGTGTTATAGCAACCTCAGCCAATTATACATCACAACAAATCGCCGGGAATAAAGAAGTTGACCAAGATAGTCTATTTGCTTATGGATTATTTGGGTAATATTTGATAATTTATTGATTCAACAATTAAAACTTGTTTTTCTTTTATTTTTGCAGATTACTGTTTGGTGGTGCATTACCACATTATTTTTATAAATATGCGGAGCGTTTACTACCACCTGATATTAAAGGAAGAAAAATACTTCAATTTTTATTAGAACGTTTGACATATGCTCCAACCTATCAAGTCCTATCGTTATACTTTTTATCAAGATTTGAAGGAAAAGATCATAGTACAGCATATAAAAATTTATGTAAATTGTATTGGCCAATATTACAAGCAAACTGGAAATATTTATCAGCATTTATGTTCATTAATTTTGCATTCGTTCCGCCAATGGTAGGTTTTCTGAAATTATTTTAAACAGGCATTTCATTAGAACCGTAATATCAACCCATAGTAGAGATAAAATCTGTTTTTTATGTTAAAAGATATTTTATTATCTTAAATTTTCTTATCTAAATAAGCCGTACGTATTTGTTTATAAATTTGTTGAAATATTATCAGCTATTCCATAAGTCTATTACTACTAATAATTTATAGATATAATACCGCAAGATTAGCGGCATATTAATGGCTATTAATGGCTTCCGAAAGTTTAAAATATGTTGAAAAACAAAACAGTAATGAAATTATTTAACGTTAGTCATGCATTCGAAAAAGTAATTCATGTGACTTTTTTAATTATCATATTTTGTGCGGCAAACTCATTTAGGTTTCCATCGTTTTCAATTTCATTCGATTTCAAATGGAAATTTTGGGACGTTTCACATTTCCATGGAAAATATCTCTACGAATCTGTCCTTTGAGACCCAAGAACTAAGTTTTAAAGTCACTTGTTGGGATTGTCTCTTCGAATGATGCGGTAAATAAAATTGAATTAAATTAAAAAAATGACAAACTTTCGAGTTTTGATTATGGCTCACATCGCAGACTGCTTTTTATTGACCAATTTGGCCACCCTGAATAGCTTAACTGCATAGTTTTTTCGAATATTGGTTGCTTGCTACAATTGAGAAATTCGGTGCAAGAGTTTGATGTTAAGTTTTACTCCGAGCTTTCTATGAAAATTCATGGATTGCATTAAAAGTGGCCTTCAGAACTATGATATTTGTATAACTCGGTCGACAGCGTTTTGCGTGTTTGTTTTCTTAGAGTGGTCGTCAGTATTGATGGGAGAAAACACCCAGCCTGCTCGCATGTTTTCTGATAAAACTGTGTCTAGTAATGACACCCAAAGTCATGCTGATATCTGCGATTTATTGATATCAATTGAACATATTGGAGTTGGAACGGTTCAGCACAGGCCAGATCTGCCTGGCAATCACACATGTGCTGCCCTTTGACCATCTTAAATTTGTGCGCGTATGCGTAAGAATTATTTCCAAACTTGCCACCACAAAGCAGGAAGGACCTTGCAGAACGAGTTCCTCGGCGGTCAAATTCTTCGTTAAACCGAAATGCCCAAACAAGGTAGATGTTAAACTGAGCTATCATGTCGTTGAGATGCTAGATAGTTCCGGGCTTCTTTATAGGTGGTGAGTTACGACTCTAGAACCTTGGTTGCAGCCTGATTGTCCGTTAAGATGCCGAGACGCCTTATATATGACGATATACTTAAACCAGTCTACGGATTCTTATAGCTGCAAGTTTAGTCTGAAAGATAATGCAGTGATCAGTGCAGAAAACACTTGTTTTTTATTCACTTTTCCAGTACTCTCTGGCAGGCACAGCAGTTGTGAAGCCATTTTCTGAGGATGATTTCGGAGTGTGGTAGTCTATGCTCAAGTGAATATTCCTACTTACCAGAATTGACGATATGACTGCATTCTATTACTGCAACTCCATATAGGTAGACTTCAGTTTAACTGCCGTGCTGGCGGCTAGCCTGGTTAAGATGTTGATGGGTGAAGATGAAAGCGTTCTAGTGCTGCGGTGGCTGTGCTCCTTAGAGCCCCATTAATGTGGCTTTCTAAACTTTCATCAATAGTTTCTGATTGACCATTTTATTTAGGATCGACCACAAAAACTTACTCCATATAGCAAACTTGGTCGAACTATCAAGTTGTATATCCAGTGGACAATGTGGGGTTCGAGATCCCATCTTCGCTCAATGACGCTTTTGCACGAGAAATTGTAGCTTTCCCTACTCTATCGATAACGTTGGGTTACCAGCTTAGTTTTTGTCCAGAATGAGCCCTATGAAGCCTTAGTTTGTCTCTGATCTGACCTTTGTTGAGTTTGGGGCTAAATTCAGGTGGTTTGTGCTTACAAGAAAAGAGAAACAATTGCGATTTTTATGAATTTATACCCAGTCCACAGCTATCAGTCCATTTGAAGAGAATGCAAAAAGTACTTTGCATTAGATCCATAAGAGCACCAGGATACTTACCGAAGACGCCAATAGAAACATCATCCGCATAAGCGGTCTTCCTAAAGTCAAACCCTTCCAGGTTTAGCAACAGATCGTTAATGACCAAGTACTCAAGATAGTACTTCACCTTGCTTCTTACAAAATTGGGAGTAGAGTACTCACAAAGACAGTCTTTGATAATCCTGTCCTTAAGGAGCAGGTCAATCTAACTATATGAGTTTCACGTAAGTTTATTTGCCGGGATTATACTTAAGTATCTAATCTTTTTCGATGTTTGTATGAAATCGTCGTTAAGAACAGGAGATATGAAATTACAGTTTCACCTATTTGTTACAACTGCACTACTTGTTTTTTGCAGGTTGATCGATATTCCAATCTATGGCAAACCTTCCATACAAGGTTGAGAGTTGTCTGGGTTTCACCAGCGAATAGAGTCATGTTTCCCTTTGTCCAAGAGTGTTGAAGTCAGAATTATTTAGTGTAGTTAGATCATCAGCGACCATTAACCAAAACAGTAGAGGGAGTACGTCCCCTTGCAGACAGCCTCTAGATGCAGCAAGTCACTGTAGAAGTACCTAATGTTGCCGTTATTTCCGACTCTGTATGATCTTGATAATCAGTTATTGCGTATTTATATTTTTCTTTGTGACAATTTCAATGATAGCATTAAAGGGACGTTGTTGAAGGTTCCTTGTATGTCCATAGCTCTACATGCAAGTGCCTCTTTGTAATTTAGGATGCTCTCTATTTCTTTCACCATTTTGTGTAACACCGTTTCTGTAGTTTTCTGTCTGATAGGTGTGCTAGCTAGAGAGTACAGCACCATTTCCATTGTTTTTAATAGAAAACATGTGAGACTTAATATGATTAGGTTCTTTACTGGCTGGGGTATAAAAACGACTTTAGTTACCCTCTATCCGTGGAATATCAAACAAATTCATGAGATATGGAAGGATGATTTTCAGACCCTTTTACAGGAAAACCATAAAAATACCATCACTTATGATCTGCAATACTTATATATGATCTAAAGGACGTACCTCTTCATTGGCATTATCTGCGGTGCTCACTTCTGAATATTTTTTTAAATGTAGCACGGAAACGTGTTTTAGAGTTCACGTTTATTAATACTAACCATATGAGGTGCTTCCTTATCCATCACGGAGTGGTACTTTGGAACGAGGGTGTTTGAAACGGTTCTTGCTCGAATTTTTTTAGTCATTTTCTTACAACAAAATTTCTTATTTTTCAGTTACGTGTCTTATTTGGTAATCTTATTGGATTTGTATGGGTAATTTTTGTTGGAATACAACGTAAAAAAGCCGCTGCAAAGTTGGAAGCTGAAAAAGCCACCAAATCAGAACATTAATTAAATTAAGTTCATTAATCGTTATAAAGATTTTTAGGGGAAAACTGGAATAAAAATAATTGTTATAAAAAATTAAAAACTAAGATTTAAAGAACCAAATGTGATTTTACACTAAATAGTAGTACTGTTATTTAGTATATTATTAAGTGTAAAAGTTAACTGTATATTTTTTTTTATAAAAACAAATTATACAAATAAAAAACATTTATATTTTCAACAAACATGTGTATTTTTATTTCTTTTCATTTTCAATAAAAATTATTTATTTTGTTTTGATATTACAATTAATTTAATTAGTATTCACTCAAATCGATTAGTTTAATCACATGCAACCATCTGTTATTTGATTGTTGAATTTAATAATATATTTTTATTGTTAAAATGCTGTAATAATAACTGAATATCAAAATTAATAAAACTGTCTACAATTTAAAGTAAATTTCCTGTTTGTTCATAAAGAACATTGTTACTTTTAATCTCGATAATTTAGAATAAATTAAAGATAAAAAAAATCGTTTACACTACCAATCTAATCTGTGACTTTTGTTTACTATTATTTTTATCATTTAGAAAATAAGATCAATTTAAAAAAAAAACAAAATCAAGTTGTTCCAGCATAACACATAGTTGGATGATACTAAAACATGTATCTGTAGTAGATTTTATTATTTTGTTTAGACATTATTTATCTTTCTAGTACATAGTCGAGAAATCAATGTTATTTGTTTTTATGAAGATTTAAGAAACTTTTGAACAGAGTTGTAAAAACTCGTAGTGGCTGGTTTGTAATTTATAACACACTTAGAAAACAGTCAAAAGACAAATAACAAAAACTTTTTTCGACAATCAATTAAGAGGTCGAAAAACACTGCGTAAACCATTGAGACTATCATAAAAAAGGCTGCATTAATAAGATATTTGTAAAATTGGATAATCTAAGATCATCTAGCACCACTTCTTTCTCAAAGAAACATATACAGAACTTCTTGAATATCATTTCCCGACAATAGATGAAAATATCCTTAGAACACCGAAACGAGCAACGAAAACATTTGAAAGCACTGTATAATGGCGCAAACAGTTGTAAAATTCTAGACCCTGGTCTGAATCGTTCATTCTGTTGAGATAAAGCATTTAACACCGATATACCCGACCATTTTGCAAGTGTTTATCTTGTCAGATATAGTCTCTAACATCGAATACTTTTTTTAAAAAAGGAAATCACTCTAGTAGCTTTGAATATTCTAGGGGTTTTAGACAAGATCCTTCGGTTCACTCCAATGAAACAGAGAGACATGAAGTGAGCAAAACAATCCGTACTGGATACACCGTGTATTGGAAGATCAATATTTGTATTTAATCTGCCTTACGCTTTGATTGTAAACTGACAGTTGGGTCGCTAATGGTGGATTACAAAATACCTGTTCCGATCACTGTTTATTAACAATGCGATCACTATGTAAGTAGATTCGAAACACGTGGTAGGGACTTCGAACTATGCAACCTCACCTAATTCAGTTAAAGGCGAGCAATTGATTAGTTGTTGGTGATTTTCATCAACTTTACTTTTCTCCCTGCTATAGTATGACTCAAACAAGCAGGACAGGGCTGTTATCAAGACACATATGAAAAATCTGGAAGTATCGCAACCTCAACTCCGAAGACATCTGAAAATCTTCGGGTCGTGTATCACATGGTCCTGTGAGATTTAAGCAGGTTATCGAGCACAACCAGAAACGTAGGACAGGCATTCTTCGGCGAAGTAGGAAATAGGAATCTGAATCCACTGTAACTGTAAGAAGAAAGAACAAGACGCCAATTCACATCGTGTTAACACTGAACAGGTGTCTAAAAGACATGAGAAGCTGGAAAGTGTACGTGTATATCTATGAGCGATTATAGATAATGATTTTGTAGCAGTGGCGATTCTAATGATGGACAAGACTACTGAAACCTACGATAGGCAAATTGGATACGCTTCACGCAATTTGTAGCGAATAAGAGAGTGGACCATTTTCAAGTGAATGACAGCTTATCAGAGCAGTTAAATGATCTACTTGTCTTGGTTTTTGATAGTTCGTATCTCGAAACGAAGAATATTGGTCCACACAAAATGTTCTGGAAGCTGGAAAGATCTAAGATATTTCTGAACAGTTCGCAATGAGGTAGATTTGGCTAATTCGAAAATGATAAAAAATATGAAACATATTGTGAAATGTTTGTTGCCTGTGACTATCGCAAACAGTGCTGAATTAAGGAGACCTAAACGATATTAGATAATCTAAGATTATCCACTTCCTCAAAGAAGAGAACATATGCATCACTCCTTCTTCACCATTTTCCGGTTGTGTTGTTGGGACGATTCCTCAGGTGGTAGATGAAACACAAGAAGAAACTAAGTCAAATTAACTGAATCATGTGACAAAATTTGAACCAACAAATCATGCAAATTGATAACATTTGTTTATTATAATACATACAAATGTTTGCCCACAATAGTGAATCGGTTCTCAAGGATCTTTGTGGTTTGCATAGCTTTGGACTATGAACTAAAGACCTGAAAAGACTATGTGCTAAAAAGACTATCAAGCGGGAAAGTCTACGTATACTATTCTTTTAGAAATGGTTTGTGACATGGGTAAGACTATCTCTAAAGACAATCGCTTTTAACGCCTTTCTTGATATAGAACGTGCTTTTGGTTAGACTGTTTTCGCATCACTAATTAACGGAACGGAAAGGTGCCTAGGGAAAACCTACTCCTAAAATGGATGCAATGGGCGTTAAAAGATCAATATATGTTCATTCAAACGAAGGACAGCACTACAATTCAAGTAGGTGTGAACCACGGATGTTTCCAAGTAAGCGTTTATTAAACATGAGGAACATGATGATTTACATCTCTCTATCGATAAAACGATAACACTATGCCGATGGTGGTGGTATTCTTTCAGTTGGAGACAATATGGGAGATCTCCGTAGGAAATTGCATAATGTCTGGGTGATAATTGAGTGTCGGAAGAATGGTTGAAACATCACTTATTGGATTTATCAACAGAAGCAAATTTAAAAACTTCGCTTTTCCTACAATTGGTGAATCCACACTGAAACTTCAACGTAGTGTGAAATGTCTAAGTTCTGGGTGGTTATTTTGTAGCGTTATCTCACTAGGTGAGATAAAAAGTGAGATAAAATATTTGTCTTTGATCGATTATATTAGATAAAAGAAATCATTTAAACATAATTTTTTTATCTCACTATTTATCTCACCTAGTGAGATAACGCTACAAAATAACCACCCTGTTCATGTTGAGACCAAATGGGTTAGTGCAACTAGAGTTCTGTGAAAGTGCATTAAGGATTTTGACGATAAATGAGAGTTGACTCCATAAATGGTATGCTGACTAAACAAATTGTTACGAAAAAGGAGTTGGCGATAGGCCAAAGGCTTGCTTACTCATTAATCACAGGTGCCTTCGCACAACGCCTACTGTACACCCGATACTGGTCTCATTTTGGATTCCTCGTCCGCATTTATTTGTCAGAATGTGGGCTCGTACAACTGCAGAAAGGTTTAACTCCTTGTATCTACCAGGTGCATTAAGAGATGTAACCAAATGCTATGGGTAAATCTAGAGGAGCATGAACGCTTTTCCATGTCAACTAATGACAGAGTGCCAATTTTTAGCTTTCAAAGAAAGTACAGAGTAGGGCTTCAAATGAAATATGTGGTCTGAACCTAATTGGCCATCATTCAGCATGACAACCATGTTGAACATCTATAAATGTTTAACTCACTGACGGTGGTGCAGTTACTGCAATTTACTTTAGAAATACAGATCTTGACCAGCATCTTCCACTTGGCAGATATTGTTTTAGGCTGAAGTGCTCAAGTAGAGGAACACATGAGGCTGCAAGCTCTTAAAAAAATTTACGCCAGATGTCCATCGGATTTTCGTTAAGTTTGAACCCAACTACGGTAGGACAATTGAACGGTTATAATAATATAGGACTATCATAGGCTATTCACAAGGGAGCGTTAGATTATTCCTGCTTAGAAACAGATAAGTGGATAACAGATAACCAACCACTTAACAGTATGGTTTTAAGAATGATGTGAGCATTCTTTTGAGCAGTGAAAACAAGAGATTGGCGTTATCAATAACAGTAGGAGTCAGAAAAAAAAAATCTTACGATCAATACTTCTAAAACACAGTTATTTGCATTTACCAAAACAAACTTTAGTCTTTTTTCTTACATAATGCCGCCTTGATAGTCCAAAATATTATGAGTTCCTTGATAAACCATTCAATTGGGTTGCTCATATCGAGACCATGTTATTTGCATGGTTTTCGCCATCATTTATTGCAAATGCGTAACCGAAATTAAAACCTTCAGGACAACTCGTTCGGCGAACTACCGGTCTCATTAGAATTTTGTTCTATGCATTTATACGTTAGAATGGAGGCTCTTAAGTATACAAAAAGGCCAACGTCTGGGAATGATAAGTCACTGTAGACTCCTATAGTATAAATCATTAAACGTTAGAAGGCTTAAAAGAGATTTTCCTGTAAAATTTTAACTTCAGCGCAAGAGAAACATCAGTTACTGATGAGCTTTCTTAGTTTGTGCCATCATTTTACCAATTTAGAACGAAAATAAATTATTTGCATACCGGAATGTAAAATAAAATTAAATCAGCAAAAATATATCTTTCTAAATTAATAGACTTCATATTTTTTGTTATGCTAAATAATATCAAAACGAGAGTATTATGGTTAACGAACAAAAGTTATTAAAGTGCTTTAAACAATTTTGTTTGCTTTTGATATTAATTGCTAAAAGTTTTTTTTTAATGAATTTAATAGTTGGAGTGTTTAGCGAATTTGAATGTCATTATTTAGACTCTTTCGACTCTAAGACTTTTTGAATATCCGAAGATACCATGTCAACTAGAAAAAAGGATTTCCTAGATTACGGAAACACACATTTCTTAAAATAAAAATTTGATAGATTCTAGAATAAATAAATAATATTAAATATTGCATTTTAAATAAATTATCACCCAAAAAAACTTATAATATAAATTTTATAAACCGCTTCTGGCAGGAGAAGGACTTCTGCTTTTGCTCGGCGATTCTCCTCCACTATAATGTGATGATTCACGACTGTTGTAGCTACTAACACTTGATGGTGATGATGGTGTGGGTCTATGATAAGGAATCGGTCTTTTCCTGGCACTATTTTATTGTTATTGGTTATGAACAATTATTTGCATTAATAAAATGAATTTGTTAGTTTGCGCATTTTTAACAAATAAAAGAACAAATTTCTTGATTCTGATTTGTAAACGATATTGCTACAAATGGATAATATTCGTGTGTTGAGAAAAGCTTTTACACATACACGTCGTCAATAACTGAAATTTGTTCTTTTCGAATAATTCTATATTAAAATCGACATGCAAAATAATAAAACATATATATAAAAATAATAAAAAACCTCTAATATAATGGGCTTGTGTTTTTTAATTTTGCATTACATACTTCATACTTCACAATATCATGTATCCTAGTATTATAGTTTAATTTTTAAATTAAAATCTAATTAAAATATTTGAACTCAAATGAAGAAATTATTATATAAAATAATAAAAAAAATTTCTACAAATAAAAAATTATGACCATAAAATTTTCTTGCAATTATAAATAAAAAAAAGGTTGTCATCTTCTACGTCGTGTTCTGTTTGGACTATAAAAATAAAAAGAATTTGAATAATAAAAAATAAAACCACTATAAAAATAAAACTATTAATGATAGAAAATCATAATTAGTGAACAAATTTAAAATAAAAATAACGTATTCTACCTTGTTATCCTTCGTCTATCTAGAAAACTAGGAGATCCTCGTCTTCTTGGTATCGACGGTGATCGTGATGGTGTGGATCGAGACCTTTAAAATAATGAAATATCAATATCAATCGATGGACAACATTAGTTATATAAAATATCAATACATTTGCAAACATCTCTTTTTTAACTAGTTAGATATTTTTGTCCACTAACGTGCACACACTGCCAACTATAAAAGCAAATGTGAGCAGTATTAAAGGAATGAGATTATGATCACAATCTAGGTAATGTGTAAATATTTTAAATTAAGATTTGTCGAAAAAAACTGATGGATTCAAAAGTTTCAATTCTATAACATATTTGGGTGAAATATTTCTCAAGTTCTTGTCTATAGGGAAAAATGTTTTGGTTTGCAACTGTAAAAATTATATAAACTCGTGCTCATAACAAAGATGTTCTTTAAAAAATGGTTTTCACACAGCACTGTGTTCAACCGGGACAGTAAATATAGATTGCCACTCCTGTTGGGTCGATTAATAGTTTTCAGTAATCGGTATGTCAACAATAAAAAAATTGGAAAATTAAAAAATATTCAAATCATTAAAAAAAATTTCAAATTTTCATATATCATACTAATCGGCCATAAATTGTTAGTGTATCACCTTTCAATTCGAATTTCTCAAAGCCAAGATCAATGAATTTCAAAGAGGTATTATTCACTGAATTTAACACTATCATAAATTTTACGAAAAATTTCATTTAATTTCTCACAAAAAATTAAAACCTAATAAATTTTAAATTGTTTATTACCTTGAGCCACTTCGAGAGCGAGAACTTCTTCCAGTTTCAGAGCTTCCACTAGAATTTGATGATTGGCTGCGTGAACGAGAGCTACCAGAGCTACTGCTAGATGATGAATAATTTCTAGATCTCGCAGATCTATCAGAACCTTTAGATTTACTCCTTGATTCTCTAGCTGGAGCGACTGTGTCTGGTGGTATTGGACTCTTTCCACGTGATAATGAACGACTTCTTGATTCTTCATCATTTTTGGATGGTTCCATAGCTATTCGATGTTTTGGCGAATGATTTTCGTTGATTTTGAACGGTTTAATCATAATTTTCTGTTTATTCTCCCTTTCTCTCATCATGATAGTTTCATAAACGGTTTTGTTGATTTTCGTGTTAGTTGATTCTTCTTGATAATTAATTTCCGGTAATTGAGATGTGCTGGAAGATGGTGGGAGTGACAAATAGGTATCAATATCTTTTGGCGATTTCTGATCAACTGTTGCTATTTGAATTTCTTTAAGATTATATTTTGTGTAATTTGCTAAAGTCTCTTGAGATGATTTTTTCTTTTCTATTGTCTTTTTAGCCTTTTCAGCTAAACCAGATTTTAATGCAGTCAACATTTGTAATTCATTTTGTTTTTCCTTATTTTCTATTTCGTCAAATACTTTTCCTGGTTCACTATCAAGACTTTCATCTCGATCAGTCGAAGATTGTAAACGTACAACAGGAACAACTTTTAGTTGATCAACTCTAGATCTTCTATGTGATTTTTCATGTTGTGGGGATCTAGGTCTATGTGATTTAGAAGATGATGCTTTCGATTTTGGGGGAGATGATTTAGAATTTATAATAGGTGATTTTTGATTTGATTTCTTACGGTTTTTGCTCTTTATGTCCTTTGTTGTTGATTCCAGAATGTCTTTATATCTTTCTGGACTTCTACGAGCTGGAGAATAGCTAAGTGAAGAGTTTTGACTGCCATCGCTATCACTGCTACTACTAGGTGATCTGGCTTTTGTTGTTGTTTTGTTTTTTTCAGTTTCTGATTTTCTTGGCGGGGATTGGTATTTGCCTTCTGATTTTTTGGAAGACCCAGATTTCGGGGATTTTAAATTTATTTCAGGTTTAGATTTTTCATTATGTTCTTTTTCTTGTTTAGACTCTTTTTCTGGTGGTGTATTTGATCTTTTTTGGTTTGGTTTTGTAGATAGCTCTAAAGTATTATGTATCTTTTTGTCCTGTGATAAAGATTGTATTGCAGGTAACGTGTAACGAGCATTTTTATATTTTTTATCAGATCTTAAGACTGGCGATCGTGACCGTGATTTTAAATTTGGTTTAGGTGAAATCGATTTCACAGGAGTGTTCTTTTTTGTTTTTGAAGAACTAGCAAGACTTTTATGATGAGGTGATCGAGACTTGCGGGTTTTTACCAGAGAAGGTGATCTACGTTTGTATGATGAGGTAGGTGATTTTTTTGCTTCTGCAATAACATTAGATCGAGGTTTGTGTGAAGGAGATCGCGACTTTGATTCTCGTACAGAAGAACGCAATGGAGATCGACGATGTCTGTTATTAGGTGTTCGTGATCGCCTGGAAGGAGAACGAGAACAAGATTTTTGTTTTTTTAATTTCATAGGCGATGATGCTTTTCTATTAGATGAACGTAAATCTTTAGTTTTAGATATAGAACGTGATTTGATACATGAGTTGGAACTACGAGAATTTTTTCTTTTAAGCGAAGAATTATCCCTTTGACTAGGGGTATTCGATCTATGTTGAAAAGAAGATGATCTTGATCGTCTAGTGTTTGTTTTTGGTGATTTATGCCGATTATTTTCAGAAGAGCAAGATCTAGACCTTCTCTTCTGAATTGATTTATACTTATCAAGTCTTAAATTGGGTTCTTCTGGTGATTTTGATTTCTTCTTACAGATTGTTGGAGATTTAGGACTTCGTGGTTTATGTGATTTAGAATGTTCCTTTTCTTTAAATCTTTTGGGAGAAGGAGTTCTATACCGGCGATTATTTCGTCGAGGTGAAACAGATTGGTTTCTGGTTTTTGATAGTTTTTCAGGCGATGGTGATGGTTGGCGATACTTTTTTGCCGGTGATCTTGATTGTTTTCTGGTACTTTCAAATCGTTTCGATCTGGAAGAAGAACGATACTCGCGTTTTCCGTCATTGGACCGAGAACGGTTATATCTATTTGAATGTGACCATTTAGTTGTAGTATTGTCACGATCCAAATGATCTTTACTGCTGTCACGATGTCTCTTAAATGGTAAACTCCTACTATGTGATCTTGATCTATGTTTTGTGTGATTTTTTCGTTTTGTTTCATGTCGGATTGGATCACGGTGATCAGTTGGACCATCCAACTCTTGATCGCGTGCATAATTGCGATCGGTTACGTGTTTTTCTGTAGATAGTTTAGATTTTTTTTTCTTATGCGATGGGCTAAAAGATAAAATTAGTTAAATTGTTAAAAATAAAAGACAACTCGCAGTATTCGTACCTATTATTTCTTGAGTTTTCTGAATCTGATCGTTTTTTCTTAGAAGCTTTTTTTTTCTGTTAAAAAATAAACATTGAATAGTGAGGATTAGTATTGAAAGTGTTTAATTTATTTTTAAAAACTTATTTGATTTTATGATGTTAAAATAAAAACAATAGTAAAAATTCACAAGCAGAAAACAAAAAAATTAAAATATAAAAAAAGATGGGAAAATCATGTCACACAGACAAAAAACATTACATATTTTATTCTTATTTCTCTAAAATTATAAACAAAAAAGTAGCAGAACAATCGCGTTGAGATTTTTTTTGTGATTGTTGTTTTGTGTTTGGCTATATACTTACGAACTCTGAAAAATCAAGCCTGAGTAGCTATCCTATACAAATGAAGCACCAAGTTCAAAATAAAGTAAATTTTTGTTTTATAATATTTTTTTTGGTTTATGTTGCAATTTCAAGAAAAAAAATTAAAATGATAAAAGCCTGTACATACTTATGTTTTAAATGGATATTTTTGATTTCCACAAAATAAAAAAAAATATTAGAGGATAAGAAAATCAACAATAAAATAAAAACTGAAAAATATACATTCATAATGAAATTTCAACAAACAAATATTTTTGTTTAGTTTTGTAATATTTTTTATATATACAAATACATATTTAGATTTTTAAAATCAAAATTAAAATATTATTTTATTTCTAAATATTGTAATTTTTGTTTTCTATACAAACCTTATCTTTCTTTCGTTTCTTCTTTTTTTCGCTACCACCGGGAGCTGCATTATTACATTCGTCTGATAAATTGGAATGTGATTCCGAGTCTGAATCAGAATCTGATGTTCCACTTGGAGACGGTGTACGTTTTCTTGACTTCTTCTTTTTGGATCTGTTGAAAAATGTTTGTATTATTTTTAAAATTGGGTCTAATCCTTTATTTTTTTTGAAAATATTTTGATAAATTTATATTTTTATTATAAAATTAATTATTAGTATTTAAGGTTTTATTAGTTATTAGTGCTGCGAAACCTTTAATGTTCAGGCTCATGTTCAAAATATCTACTATTTGAGGATCGGTTCCGGCTTTTATTCGGATACAAAATACGAAAATTAAAAATGCATCGTTTTTCTTGAAAAAAATCCTATTTATAAATCAATGATCTGTCAATTCGGTTCACACTTTGAAAGTTTATGTAAGTTAATTAACTGAAATATTCCAGCCTTTGAATTCAGAGTTTACGAAATGGATGAACCGAAGCGGGTCGATTACGATTCTCAGTTCTAATTAAACGAAGCAATTGTTGAAAATATGATCCTGACCTTATATTTCCAGATTTCGAGAACAATTTCTAGTTATTTAAAAATTAAATTTAAAATACATCAAACAAATTCCCCTTTTACAAAATTACATATGCTTAAAATTTAGTATGTATTTTACATTTCTAATATGTTTATTAATAAGTAAAATATTACTGTTACTGTTTTACCTTTTAATTTCAATTATTCATCAATATTGGTCTGTCTTTGGAAAAAGAAACAGAGTTTTTATTATCGACGGGATTGTTTAAGTATATTGAAATAATAAAATAAATACAAATGAACATGCTTTAAAAACCAGTGAAACTTAAAAAAACTATTTGAACTACTAGGAAAAAATCCAAATCAGTTAATATGTCTTAGTTGGGTTTTCTAATACAATTTTCGAAAATATGTGTTGGTGGTCTAAAAACAAAATAAACTCAAATTTGAGAAAACAAAAAACTGCAAATGATAAATTTCTCTAGAATAATAATTAAGGCATCTGTGACACGATGGATCAGAGTTAATCAAGTAAAAGAAAATCAACATACATATATAATGAGGAAATAATTGAACTGGGAATAAAGATTACAAAAAAATCTTTAAACAACTAAGACTATAAAAATAGATAACACTACTAACGGAGTCCTACAAAACAAATACTCACCAGTTTTTAATATTTTTTTATTGTATCACTTTTAATTTGAAATTAAAAGAGACTTTAGGAAACAACCATAATTAAAAAAATAAACAAAAATATTGATTGAAATATTAGTATTAGTTCGCGACTGTCCATTAGTATATAAGAGTTTTATCTATTATTACTTATTTATTTAATATTGAAATTGTTGTTAAAAACTTTATACTTACTTTTCTTTTTTTTCTTTCTTCGACTTCTTTTTTTTACTTTTCTTTCTTTCAGGACTTGCAGAGCTAATGTTTAGTAAAAGAAAATATAAAATTAAATTAAAATTTAAATTACGGCATTTTTAAAACAGTAAGAAAGCAAATTATAGACTACTTCGAATCTCAGATAAATATTAAAGCGTAAAATTACTACTAAGGAATCGATATTACAACCGAATGTGTCCACTGTTTATACTATTTTGTGGAAATCCAATATCCACAGATTTTCTAGCTGAATGTCAGTTTTTTTTTGTTATAATCATACCATTCATCTTTCAGTTTTGCGTAGTAGTAGTAGAAGTAGTCCACAAATGAAAAACTGTGCAGTCAATTATTGATAAAGATAATAAAACCGAGCAGAAAATTTATATGGAAAATGAACCAAAAAACAGGAAACGACGATGCAACAACAAATTAACATTTAAAACTTCTTCAAAAATGCGCTTTTCAAGAGGAAGGACCTGTGTGCCTTGTGCTAATGTTTTTATTTTTGCGTGTTATATACATCTGTTATATACTAGACTAATCAAGTACATATTTCTATTTTTAAGGAAAACGCAGTGTCGTATGTTGTGATTTTTGTTTTTAAATGTTGACAAATTAAACAAACCTGTCAGAACTGGAGTAATAAATTTGTTTACTTCTTTATACTTCTATTCCTATTACCTGTAAAAGAGACTTTCGTTAGGAATTGAGACCGGCCTCCTTACTCCTTACCGGAGTAGATAAATAAATTAATTAAAATGAATCGATATTTCATCTATGTGTGAACTTTGAAAAATCATGTTTTTGTTGTTTAGGGTCGATTTGTATTCTAAAATTTTGTAG
This sequence comes from Diogma glabrata, assembly GCA_963693315.1. Taxonomy (NCBI): domain Eukaryota; kingdom Metazoa; phylum Arthropoda; class Insecta; order Diptera; family Cylindrotomidae; genus Diogma; species Diogma glabrata. The sequence goes on from OY856186.1 coordinate 401,454,686, forward strand.
AAATATTGCTATTGTTACGTCATGTGCATAAGTGGTCGTTTTAGGGTTTAGTTTATATTAACAATGCTACAAGTGGTTAGCGGTGACACAAGTTAGTCATAATAAGTTTTGTAAGTGAAAAATTATAGCAAATACAAGAATAATAAAGATGAATAATAAAATAAGAAATATTTTGTTATAATGAACAAAAATTACTAAGTGTAGAACATTCATTCTTTGAATTGCGTCACCCAATCTAAGTGACTCGGTCAAAACGTTACAATATTTATTTGAGTTTATCCTAAGAAGAGAAAACGGAGATCGACTTACATCCACTCTTTTTAAATTGCCAATATAAGATTTTTTTCATTTTGCAGCAAGTGATTTTTATTATGTTATTTGTAAAATTGGAAGGCAGAGGTTTAACGAAAGGCAGCGTGATTTTTTCAATATCACAAATTTTGACGTCGTATTTTGTTTATAATATATTTTTGTTAAGAAGTTACAAGTTTGCCTTTTAGATGTAATTTGTAATTCATTGAAATGAAACTATCTCCATTTGTTTGAGTTTTGTTTTTTATTATTAGTATGACATAGAGCCATTTTATTGGTACTAAAAGACATAGCTTTTAGCTACCATCACCAATTGTAATTCTTTTAGCGTTGATATAAAAAACAAAATAATTTGTTTTTAAATTCAAATTTTGGCAATTAGCTTAAATGTGAACGTTGTTAGCAATATTAAAAATTCTACACTGAATTTACTCATGGTCAGCTTGTAAAATGTGGTGCATTATGAAAATCTTAAAGATAAGTAGATATTATTGAAGAGATAAAAGTAGTTACTAAAGCCGGAGTCGCAAGTCAATCTTACTCAAAAACCGAAGTATGAAAATGCTTTAGTATGTTAATTACTAATGACACGACATGTTGCCGATATTTTCCTTGATATTAAACTGATTGATACTGTTACAGTTGGTAATTACTGTTGCTTCAATGTAATATATTCAACAAACTGAAAAATTCATTGAAAACATAGTCAAAAACCACTAGTGCAGTAAGAGCAATTTTAATCTAAGAGACCCAGATGATTTCACAGATGGATGTTACCAAAAAAATTATATCTATAAAAGCTCCAAATTACTTTTTAACGTATTGTTTAAACAGGATCGTGCTATATCATCGAAAAATGACACAATCGAAAATCGTTACATCGACAAATATTAATTAATCGAAAAATAAAAAACTGAACCGAAAATCACATCACTGAAAATCATAACAATGAAAGTTCACACTCGAAAAGTCATTACATCGAAAGATCGTTGCACCGAAATTTTTTCGGAGTACTGAAGCCAAATTCTGTAACTGAAGCGGTGAAATGTTAAAAATATCTTCGTTGCTTTTCATTAAAAAACTTATCACTGCACCGCTTCACAATTACAGAATTTGGCTGCTGGAATCATACCATTGAAAAATCAGATGATCGAAATTCATAAAAGAGAATAAAAAATTATCGAAATATCATAACATCAAAATTATTCGATATGATGAATAATCATTACATCGAAAAATCATTCAATCGAAATATAGGGTATGTATGCCCTACTCAGTGCTAGAAATATTGTTAATTTAAATGTCAGCTATACGCATTACGCAGTATATATTGATTTTATTTTTTAGGTAGATTTCATATAAAAATCTACTATTGCAATGTGCCTTATCTCAGAATTTCGGAAAAATTTTGGTGCCAAACGACTATATATGATAAGCGGAGACGGAAAAACAAAAAACAAAAATTTATATATACATATATGTATATATATTAACGATATGAGATATAACGAAAACGACCGGCCTCTCTCGGTCGCATTTGTTGAAGTAGATCAAAAAAAAAATTCTGTACATGTGTATTCTATTAATATCTTGGACAAGTTCGTGAATCAGCAAAAACCGACACGTGGTTAAGAAACTAGAGAGGCTTTTTTTCTAAAAAAATTAATTTTTTAAAACCGTTATAACGGCCGTTAAAAAAGTTAACAGATCTAGAATTTTTGGAATCTTTTTTATCAATTTATTCTAAAAATAGACCTCTGCAGATAGAGGTTCCTAAGTAAGCGGCAGAAAGAAAGTTACAAAAAAAGGTTGTAAAAAAAAATTTTTTTTGTGAAACAACAACAACCTCACGGTCGCATTTGTAGAGCCAGATCAAAAACTTTGCTAAAAATGTGTGTTTTATTAATATCTTGAACAAGTTCGTAAATCAGCCAAATCCGACACATGGTTAAGAAACTAGAGGCTTTATACTTTATGCGTTTGAATCAACCGGTACTCTCACGGTCGCATTTGTGGAGCCAGATCAAAAAACTTTTTTTTAAAAATATGTGTTTTATAAATATCTTGGACAAGTTCGTAAATCAGCAAAATCCAACACATGGTTAAGAAACTAGAGGTTAATACTAGAATAAAATTGGTTTTTTAAATTCGTTATAACGCCCGTTTGGATCTTAGATTATAAAATACACAGGATAAGTAATATCTTTTTAAGTTGGTTATTTTTATTTACATAAAGTAGTGTGCGATTTTAACGTGAATGTATTTGCACTGAAAAAACACAGTAGCCTAGAAATTTAAATATCATCGAGGTTTTCCCTTGCTTGACCAAATATGCTTACAAAATAACAGACTTATGTAGAAATTTTGTATTTAACATTTTTACCGATTGGAGAATGACCAACCTTATTCAATTTTATTTTATGTTTGTCAAAAGTATTTCGATTAATACTAAGTTTATACCACCGATAGTTTAATAGAATAATAGTTTTTTGCTATTAAACTATCGATACATTGAGCGTTTATACCACAAAATAGCATTATTCTATCTGTGGTATAAACGCTCAGAATAATATTGACTGATAGAATACGGCTACCGTATTTCAAATTTGATTTTAAAATCTTATCAATCTAAAAGTATTTCGACAAAAAATTATAATACTAATATTAATTTAAAATAAAAACTAAATTTAAAGTGATTTTGGTATTGCACATTTTTTACAATCGGCTGAAATTGTCTATTACATTTAATGTTTTGACCATTACAATTTTTTTGAATATACTATTATACTATCGATCAAAAGCAAAATATCAAATAACTATCTGTCAAAGTAAAAAGGTATTATTCTATCCGTTTACACCGTAATAGTTTAACAGCTATTTGCTATTATTCTATTATACTACCATGGTGTAAACTTAGTGTATAATAAAACTGATAATATTAAAACTGAAAATTTGATCCTAACTAAAATTTTATCATGTGCGCTTTGGTTTTGTTTTCATTTAAACTAAATTTAAAATGAAATGGATATTGTTTATATGGTTTACTGTTTCAGGTTTTGTTTTAATTTAGAATGAAATATATATTATTTGGCAGTTACTTCTTTCTGGCAATAGAAGAATAATAATATATTTTTTTCTATAAATGGAAAGAGATAAAAATGCTGCATGGGACCCTGTATTTTTGTGTTTATTTTTACAGGAGCCTTTTCTTTTGTGGAAATTATTTTCAATGCAAAATTTGAATTTAGAAAATAGCTTCAATTTTTTTTATAGTTTTATAGTGTAGATACACAAATATTACTTATCCTGTATATTTTATAATCTAAGGTTTGGATACTAATATTTTTAAAAACTTCATAAATTTAGAATCTGTGGAAACATCCGTTTTTTATAAATATAATTCTCTGCAGTTAGAGACTTTTTGTCTTGTCGGCTTCAACAAAAAAGTTTGCAACAATCCCCAAGAACATCAATTTGCAAAAACCTTATAACAGTCAATGAAAAAAAAATAAAATGATTTGAATAGAAGAAATTAATTTTGTTTTCTTAAAAATAAACTATTTTGATATTTTGCAGTAATTGCACGACATATGATATAGAGTAGTTTTGCCGTGTTTTTCATATATGTAGTGTCATAAATTGTCACACATATGTTCTGTGGTAGATTTGTTATTTCTTTGTTGCAAAATTGGATAGATGCAGTTTTGATTATATGTAGCTAATTTTCTTCTTAAAATTTGTTCGATATCTGTTTGTAATTAGTTTGTTTTGTTTAAACTAATCTGATATCTCAGATTCTACTTGTACACAAAACTGTCTGATCTCGAAATCTACCTATTTCTAGCAGACATCTTGCCGCTTGGACTTTTTTTTTTTTTAAATAAAATGTGTTGTGTAGTGGGCATTACAATATGTGTCACAACAACACATACAAACCTTTTAAGACCAAGGTCCTACAACTACATGAGTTATAAAAGGGTGTTAATGGACGCAAATCTTTTTTTTTTTGTTTTTATTTTATATTTTTTGTTAAATGGCTCGGGGTGGCTCGTTTATTTTGCTCATATTAACAGTCATCTTAATTTCATGAAGCTAAACTGACACAACTGAAAATTCTACAAAATAAAGCGATAAAAAATATAAAATGCCTAGCCATTTTAACACCTTCTAAATTATTGTATTCAAATAAAGTTTTGTCGCTTGAGCTCTTGAGTAAATATGAACTATTGGTTTTTATACACAAAATTAAAATTGGATGCTTAAAATGTAATGTTGGTATTACGTTAATGAGATACATCAGCATGACACAAGAAGGCGATCAAATTTTTATGTAGCTTCGATGAAGACAAATCGTGCAATGGGTAACGTTTATTATAAGGAATTTATTAAATACAACAAACTTCCATCACAACTAAAACAAGTCTCCAATTCACCAACATTTTAAGAATTGATAAAAAATTACTATTTGTTAATTTTGTCTAAATAATATCAGAATAATTAATTAACTATAATTAGAACAAGTATGTATAAGAAATAAAGGGGTAGCGAACTTCGACGTCCACGCCGTGCTGCCTGGGTAATGCTGACAGAATTAGGTTGGTGTATTGAAAACAAGCAGAGTAAAACTGCTTAGTCAATGACGCTACATCACGGCGAATTGGCGTCTTACAACCAATGCGACTCAAGCGTCTGTTCTCCATGTCAGGGGCGGTTCGGAGGGGGCGTCTGTCTTGAATCAAGCGGCTCGCTATATAAACGTGTAAAAAGGTTGTTTCTGGTGACCTTAATATGCAGAACGGACCCATTCACGACAATTTGGGTTGGGCCTAAGGTTAACACCCTAACCCCGGAAAAACTAATTTGTTAAATTTGGTTATCAGAGAAAGAATAACAAAACCGGCAAAACAACAGAATTTTACCTGGACGTAAAAAAGGACCAGACTACCGAATCGGAACGTGCGCAGCCTGAGCGCTCTTGATGCTCTTATAAGTCTACAAACAGAGGCTGAGAGGTATAGGATGGACATCATTGCTCTACAAGAAACTAGACAGCCGATAATCGGAAAACAAGATTTGGATAGTCACTCTCTATACTGTAGTGGTCATCCTTCTCGAAGAGAATTTGGAACTGGCTTTCTTGTTGGTGCACGCATTCAAGAAGCCGTGATGAAATTCATCCCGGTCAGTGAGAGGATCGGCTACCTACGTGTACGCGGTACATATAACAATATTTCTCTTATTGCAGTGCATGCACCTACTGAAGCTAAGACCGTCGACGAGAAGGATAATTTCTACATAGCACTGGAAGAGGTTATGAAACCAACACCAACACGCGACTTCATTATGGTTCTTGGTGACTTTAATGGACAGGTTGGAAGAGATATCTCTTATGGAAATGTGGTGAGTCCCAACAGCCTGCATTTGAATTCGAATGATAATGGTGAGAGAATGACTAAGTTTGCATTATCAAATAATTTGAGAATTGCCAGTACGTTCTTTCCGCATCGATCGATTCATAAGCAGACTTGGGTCTCACCGAATGGAAACACTCGAAATCAAATTGATCACGTTCTAGTAACAGCACGTTTCTTTTCGAGCGTTCTGGATGTGCGATCCTTTAGAGGTGCATACATTGGAAGTGATCACTTCCTTGTATGTGCAACGATAAGGTTCCACTTCGCAAATCCAGGCATTCCAAAATTCAATCAACGGCAACGTTTTAACATCTCATCATTAAAGAATGCTGAAACAGAAGAGAGATATCAAATCCATATTTCTGAAACATTGGATAAATCAGAAACGTATCAATGTATAAATGTATCAACTAACACCAAGCTCAAGTTATACAAGACTTTTATTAGACCGAATGTGATGTATGGGTCACAAACGTGGACCCTTACACAAAATAACGAATCGCATTTATCTGTATTTGAGCGTAAGATCCTAGGCTACATTTTTGGTCCACTTAAGACAGACGATGGGGAGTATAGAACCCGGTATAATTTTGAGATCAGAGACCTTCTTGAGGGTCCTGATATAATAGGTTGTATCCGTTCCAACAGGCTTGTTTGGTTTGGGCATGTTCTACGAGCCGATTCACACTCTGGAATGATCAGAAAAATGTACGTTAGTACCCCAGGGAGTGGGCGACCGCGAGGTAGACCACGACTACAATGGGAGACTGACGTAATAAACGACCTTAAAAAAATCGGCTGACATGGTAATTATGTCGCTGATGCAAATGACCGTGGTGAATATTCAAAGCTGATTAGCCTGGCCTTGAACGCCTTAAAAAAATGTATAAGAAATTAAGTAAGAAATTGAATTGTATAAAAAATTAAGTAAGAAATTAAGTAACAATTTTAGAATTATATATAAAAGAAAATGTCCATGAAAACAAATTACAGTTTTGAATAATAGACTGCCGATTCAGTTGTTTTTACGACTACAAGGCAGTCATTAAATAAATAAATAAAAAAAAAATAATGGATAACTAAACAATAAATCCTATCACATATAAAATATGACATAGGCCAATATTTCATGATAGGATATAGTAAATAAAAATAAAATAAGAGATAAAAAACAAATTTGTTTGAAAAATTTGCAGGAAGCTAAAATGGGGTTGCCAATAATCCAGCTAGTGGCATAATCCTTGAGTATGTGACGCACTGTCTTCCTCAATGATTGAAGTCCAGATATAGAGTTATATTAAGGCTCGTTTCTTCAAGTAAGCAACAGTGTTCCATCATCAAGATTATTCCATAGCTAAGATTGAGGGTGCTACCATTGACTGAATACAATTCATCCGGCAGCACCCATAGGATACCACCTTGGCTAGTGATATCTCACTACTATTGCCAGTGGTATGTAATATCTCACGTTAACTCATATTCCAATAGCTAGCACTGGAGTATGCGGGATTGTCACACTCGTGGATCAAAAATAAAAAAAAATTAACAAGTTAATAAAAGCTGATCCCTCCATGCGGGATTTATATGTATTACATTTCTATAGATATTCATTCTAGCTCATTCATTCACTAAATTTTGGGTTGCCGAGAAAATGGCATATTTAAATTAAAGTATGTGTTTTGGAAATAATTTTTTTGAATGAAATGTTTCCAAAAATTATACTTCAATTTTAATATGCTATTTCCTCAACAATGTAAAATTTAGTAATAAAAAATTGAGCGAATGAATAGTAATAAATCAGTTAAATCAAATAATATAAATCAATATAATAATTAATATATATTGCAACTATCTGATATTTGAATTTACAATTCAAAATAAGAAAAGAAATGAGTGAATAGGCCAATAGGGTATACCCTATTTTTCCATTGAATGATTTTTCGATGTAATGAATTTTTCATTATATCGAATATTTTCGATGCTATGATATTTCGATAATATGACTTTTTATTCTATTTTACGAATTTCGATCAAATAATTATTCGATTTTATTAATTAAATTTTCGATGATGTGATGTTTCGATGTAAAGACTTTTCGGCGAAATGATTTGTCGGTGATATGATATTTCGATCTAACTATTTTTCAATTTTAAAACCATTCCATTGATTTTTGATTCTATAACAAGATTCGATAATTTGATTTTAATGCTATGATACTCAACAAAATTCGATTTGATTTATGGTTTTTAAATTTTTCTTTTTGATTTTTCGATGCTATGTTGCGCACTCATTTTTAAATTGAAATCTGTTTCCCAAATTGGCAATTTAAAACTTTAAATGTAGCAGTTTTACCAGGAAAAATTTGTTTATACACAAGAATAAGAGAATGAATTGTTTTATTTTCAGGTCGCATGATTTATTTAAGACATATAGACAAGAACAAAAATCCAGTATGCAGCAATTACAACGCTTGACAATGAAACTTGTGAACAAACCATTTCTGTAATGAAGTTTAGAAATTTGTCCTTAAATGATAATTCCTTACAGGAGATTGTGGTGGTCTTAATGAAGAGGTTGCCACTGATTGACTAGCAAAAACTTAAACTTAAAAAACTTTTAATCACTTATGAGCAGATTTGATAAAAAACTACGTTAACCCGTTCTATTACTAATTCTCCAATGACACAAAATATATAAAAAATTTCTGTGGTTCGACTGTTTTTCGAACCCTAGCGAGTTCGAATTAAATAGATTCAAGTCGTCGTAGTATCTTAAAAAATAAATCAATGAAATAAAAACTTTCTTACCCATCTCGGTGTTTCCTTTTCTTTTTCTTCTTCTCACCACTACCCTTGTCATTAGTCACACTCTTTTCACGCGATGGGGTTCGAACAAGTCCATACCTTTTACCGCTAGCTTTATCCATCTCTTTTTGTGCTTCAAGTTCTTTTTGTAGAGTTTCACTTTTTGCTAATTCTTCTTTTGCTTTACGATCAGCATCGAAACTTGAACCTTCCACAAAATACTCTGATATTCCAAATGCTTCTCGCAATCGAGCATTTTTCTCATGTTGCGCTTCTGCAATTTGATGTGTTTCACGGACGCTGTAAACAATAATATCAAGCAAACGTTATTAATTATTAAAGTAAACTATGATAAAATTTGTGTTTTAATTTGTAATTTTTATCATTTAAACATTACTAGGTAGTTCCTTATTTTTATAATCGATATAAAAAGTAAAACATTTTGAACCAAATAACAACTTTCGATATTGGAAGGTCTTTTATTTAACTAAAACAAAGTTACAATTGGTTTATGTATTGAAATCCTTAAACTAGTTACTTTAAATACTGACAAGATACAAACCACAGTTAAAATTTAAAAATGTATATGTTTTTTGAAACATTAACTGTAAAATCGTCTCATTAATTTGATTGTACAAACCTTACTACACTACGCATTTCCTTCATGCAAATTGGTTCATATACTCCAATTCTGATTTTATTCTCTTGTTCATTGTTACTTGGCCGGTATTTACCATCATTACTATTGCAACATTTTTGAATATGTATATTTTGATTATTATTCAAATTATAATGTTTTAAAAAATCTGCTTTATTTTCATTATCACAAACCCTATTATTTGTATTTAACGTAGAGCTTTTTATAGACGAACATGCGCAATGACAACAACAATTCCCAACAATACCACTTCCAAATTTTATCTGATTTGCAACATCAATATATTTTAAGAGTTTTTTATGCTGTTGTTTAAAATAACGATTAGAAGCATTATTTAAAATATTTTTATTGGTTTTACGAAAAAAATTATTTTTTCCAATTTTCTTAAATTTTTTGAAACTATTACCAGTAAAATTTATTGGAACAGTTGTAATATTGGTCGAAATAAATGATTTTAGTTGTTTGTTTTGATTATTAATTTGTAGTTTTGCGATTTCTTCAGGATTCCCAAAGCGATTGTTTTTGGAGTTAATATTAGTCGTACAATGATCATTTCCATCCAAAAAATTTTTATTTGTTCTTGTATCATGTTCAAAAAATTTGGTTGCATTTTTCCGTGAAAATGTTCGTTTCTTATCTACTATATCCATAGTGAAAATATATTTTAATTATTGTAAGACACAGATTCCTTTAAATTATTTACTTAAAAATTGGAAGACTTAATTATTAGTTATTACGATACAATTTAATAAATAATATTGTAAAATACACTTTACTATTAATCTGATCAGGTAAAACTGATAGCAGATTTGGAAGACATTTGTGATTTTACTTAAATATATATTTAAATAGTTTTGTTTATTTTATAGATTACATCACATTTTTCAATATTAAGCTTAAAAATAATAAAAAAAAATCACGTCACATCTTAAAACATTTTCATTTATATCGACTTATGCCATTTCCACCCCAATTTTCCATTTATAAATCACCATTTTATTAAAAGAATCACACAGTAGGAATAAATACATAAACTGATTTGTTCGTTTTATCACTGTATATGAGACAATTTTCTTCATTATGTATACGTACTATTTGTACAAAAGACATCCTAATTAACACGGAAAAAAAATCTTAAACTTAACTCATATTGTATTTCTTCAATTAATATGTTGTTATTAGATACACACAAGTGATTACTTTAATCCACATTTTAAATTAAAAACTAAAACAAAGAAAACTAATTACAGGAAAACTATTAAATGATTTGCACATTTTAGACGAAGGAAAAACGCGTCGGCCATGTTAAACAGTTATATTGTTAAGAATTGTGAAAATATAATAAAAGGGAGGAAAATTGAAAAAGAGTGAGAATTAATTGTTAGACAGAAACAGCAACATGAATATCTAAAGGACATTTAAGTGAATGTTTAGTGTGGTAAATATGATAAAAAAGAGGAAGTGTTCCAACCACACCGAGGTTTAGTATTACGGTTAATAATTGTTCTAAAATTACGGGAAGTCATTACGGGAAATGACTTGCATCAAATCAAATCTACCATGAAAAATTAAATTAATAGTAAAGATAAAATTGCATTGCAGACTAAAATCTGTTTATCCTTTCTGCACCACACAATGTAAGAGTTTTAACACTTTTTTCTGCAGCTTTACACTATTTACATTTATTGGTCATGATACATAAAATTTTGGGGACATTTTAATAAGCGAACTCCAATGACCAGATTTGAGTGATTCATTTAAATTTTAAAGTTGCCCAATTTAAATTGTTGTCAAGTCTCTTGAAACTTTTTTTATGTGTCACTGAAGACGCATAAAATCAATTGTTTTAAAAAGCGGTATTTTGTAGCTGTGAAGAATTTTGAAAAATAGAAGAATTTCGGACATTAGTTTTTCTATACAAATAAAATATTAAACCATATTATGTTAATACTTTACAATTATGGAAAACTCTCTACAACCCGTTTACATACAAATGTTTTTGGTCTCTGTTTCGATCTAGTAAGGAACTTTTAAATGTTTTTCATTTTTCATCAAAGACAGACAAACTATCACAGAGCAGTATATATCGGTACATTGTAACAGGTCGTTCAATAAGTCCGTAGGATAAGTAAGAAAAAAACAACATTTTGACAAAACTCGATTTTTTTATTCAACATAGTTGCCTTCGAGGGCGATACAACGAGTATAGCGATTTTCCAACTTTTCTATACCACTTTTATAGTATGATTTCTCTTTCTCGTCAAAATAGCCCTCAGTTTCAGCGATTACTTCATCATTGGACTTAAATTTCTTTCCAGCAAGCATTCTCTTGAGATCTGAAAACAGGAAAAAGTCGCTGGGGGCTAAATCTGGAGAATATGGTGGGTGGGTAAGCAATTCAAAGCCCAATTCATTCAATTTTGCCATCGTTTTCATCGATCTGTGACACGGTGCATTATCTTGGTGAAACAACACTTTTTTCTTTTGCAAATGTGGCCGTTTCTTTGCGATTTCAGCCTTCAATCGATCCAAAAGTTCACAGTAATACTCGCTGTTGATGGTTGTTCCTTTTTGGAGATAGTCGATGAATATTATTCCGTTCGTATCCCAAAATACAGACGCCATCACCTTACCGGCCGACTGTTGCGTCTTTGCTCGCTTTGGATTCGGTTCGTCGACTGCTGTCCACTCAGCTGACTGTCTTTTGGATTCTGGTGTGTAATTGTGAAGCCATGTCTCATCCATTGTCACATATCTACGATAGAATTCCCTTTTATTGCGGTTTAACAGTGCCAAAGACTCCTCCGAAGCATCGATTCGTTGTTGTTTTTGGTCGACTGTGAGCTCGTGCGGCAACCAATTTGCACAGAGCTTTAGCATACCCAAATGTTCATGTAAAATGGTAAAAACACTACCATCTGCTACCTTTACAATGTCAGCTATTTCGTGCACCTTCAATTTGCGATCGTTCATAACCAATTTGTGGATTTTTTTTATGTTTTCTGGAATAACAGCCTAATTTGGGCGTCCACTGCGCTCTGCATCTTTTGTGCTGGTACGACCACATTTAAATTCAGCCATCCACTTCTCTACCATTTGTCTCGATGGAGCAGAGTTTGGATAATGTTTATCAAACCATTTTTTGGTTTCCACTGTATTTTTTTTCATCAAAAAACAATGCTTTATTAAAATTCGAAATTCGCTTTTTTCCATTTTTTTTCAAAAACAAAAGTTGCTTCACACAAAATGCTATAACTCACGAATAAATAGTCAGATTGCTGTCAAATTTATACAAGTATCGTTTGAAGGTTAGTACTAAATAAAAATCATATGGAAAAAATTCTAGTAACGCCATCTATGTGTCATCCTACGGACTTATTGAATGACCTAGTACTAGCGATTGACGAATAATAAAGAACACAAAATATGTTTCGTTTTCTTGCCAACATATGTTGTGTTAGATTCAGGCATAGTCAATTATGTCCTCTCTTGTGATTACTGTTAATATTACATTTGCAATTAAAATTTTTTTTATTAGGTCGAAATAAAGACGATCAACGTTTGTGTATTGTAAAATTTTTCTCATTTTACAAGGGTTGATGGTCATTGCCATTGGGGGGTATCTTACAACAAATCGCTCTTTAATATTAGTTATAGAGAACGTGTGACTGAACACAAGTTATGAATAGACATGATCATCTCGTTAATAAAAGAATGGTACTGATAAAGGTGATCACAAGACAGAAAATAACTAGACACCAGACACCTAGCTTGAATCTAAAGAAAAAATAGACAAGTATGAAAAAGATTTCAAGGGGTTTTTCTCGTAAATTGTAGGTTTTAAAAATACAATTTTTTTGTTACAAAAATCTGTTTGTCTCAAGAATGTGTATTAAAATTTTCGATGATATGTATAATAGTACGAGACAGAAAGCATTTTGTTTATGCACTTAGGCGCAACACTATGTACGCTGAACTATACAATAACACTATTTTGTACGAGTCAGGTGTTCATATATATTATTATATTTACTCTTCAAAGTCTTCTGAAATATTTCTTAAAAGAGAATGACTATAATGAGAGGTAAGTCGCTTGTTTATTTAGAAAAAAAAGAGATAGTCGAAGATATTTCCTCTTTATGTAAGGTATGTATTTTCCTTTCTCAGTAGGACGAAATTCTGATACATTTGGTGGTTAATGTGTGTCGCTACCTAAGCAATATGCCCTCTTCCAAAAGATCCAAGGTTACGTACGAGCAGCTATAAAATTTGGCCAAAAAATTGTGGACACTATGAACTATTGGGGATGATAATGTTTAATGTTAACTTGCGTATAATTCGCCACTAGCTCGGTTTTCGAATTCGAGCTACAGAATTATACATAAACAGAAATTTTCAATCTCCTCGGGTTAAAAACAATATAATTAACGGTTATTCTAATTGATCCACATTTTTTTCTTTTTGTTCCTATAATATTTTACTGAAATCAATATTTAAGTTTTCTGTGACTTATACTGATTAGTTTAATTGGTTATCCTTAACTATAATATTTAATATCAACAATTATTTTAAGTCATTATAACTATATTTATTCTTGTTTGGTAGCATACACAACACAGAAAAATATACAATAGTTAAATTAATGTTTATAAATCAAAATAAAAATGGAGGTTGAATGGATGTATGAATGGGTCTTGTATAATAAATAAATAAATAAACATGTTTTTTTTAATGGAAGAAAGTCGGCTCTTTAGTGTCTTAAGATATATTTCAGTATTTATTTTACCCTTTGTAAAAATGCTGAATTTTTCCGGTTACATTAGCAAATGGACTAGTCAACCAATAAATTTGCGCCAAACCTTTCTAATCTGAAAAATGTGTCTGCCTCGTCAGCAATTTCTTCGGGACCTGCATATGTTGAAGTTTATTTTTTCCTAACCTTTGCCATCCGTAATATTCTTAATTTTTCAACCTTATTTCGAATTGGCCTTACTCTCAATTCGATATACGCAATTGTTAAACTCCTTTCGGGTTCGATCACTGATTAGTAAGCAAACACACCAGGTTTTATTAAGTATTCAACACCTTAATTCTTCCACAACAACAATACAGAAAGCAATATTCCTAACTAGAATATTCTTGCAATAGCTTCAGAAACTCCAACGGTTGATTGTAGAAATTTCCAGTATAAACACACTGTGTCACAAAATATATCTACTTAATAACACTTAAAACTTTATTCGCAAAAACGAATTTAAAAATAACTTCTATTTACACGATTTTATATGCATGGTACAGTGTTTCGTTTACAATAAATTTTATTTTACACTCCACTTAAACGATTTCCACTTAAACTATTGCAGTCTAATTTAACTTATAACTTTACATCATCACACGTAGTCTAATTTAAAACTGATTTTAATTTTGCAAGAGGAATTCCTTATACACAATTCTGCATAATTTCTCGTATCTTCTAGGGAAATCTTTTCTTTACAAAGAAATCCCCAGAACAAAAATCTATGTAATAATTTTCGATATATTTTATTTCATGTTTTGACACGAAACGTTCTACGAAACGAATGTGACCTTGGTTTTATTATTCAAATATTGTATATCCAAAATTGAGATTTTGTATTTCGTTGCTTTTATGTAGAGTCCTAACAATATAAAATAACTGAAGTTCGATTAATTCTTTATACCAAAGTTTTGAGCGCCTAATTGCCTAATTGAGCGAAAAATTAATTTATTTTGTAACAGTAAAACTCATTTCTCCACTAATTAAATATACATCTTTTATAGAAAATTGAACGTAGAATACGATGGTTGTACTAACCACTCTTTATTTTTGTTAGGCAGTGACTAAAAATCGATTTTAACATTTTATTTTTTTATAACAATAGGAATTTATAAATAATTTTTATAAATAGTTCTTTTTAAATTTCATTTTTTAACTTTAAAATAAAACAGAAAACAAGTGTCTATCTTCCCAGAACCGAAGATATACCGAAGTATAACCGAAGATATAAGATATTATAAAAATCACGAAATTCTCGAAATTTAGATCCACTCTATATCCACCACCAAAAAAAGTTATAAATATCCTCGAACACGTATATCTTTTTGTTTATGCAGAACTCGTAAAAATTTTTTCAGCTAAATCAAAAATGTGTTGGTCACATTTTGTCCTAATCTGTTTGGTATGTAAAGAATGACCCTTTTATG
Organism: Diogma glabrata; assembly: GCA_963693315.1. Lineage (NCBI taxonomy): Eukaryota > Metazoa > Arthropoda > Insecta > Diptera > Cylindrotomidae > Diogma > Diogma glabrata. Next base: position 401,470,096 of record OY856186.1, read on the forward strand.
GAATTTTTTGTCGTTCCGCGCTCGATAAATTAATTTATATCTAACAGTAAAAATCATTTCTCCATTAATTAAAAATACGTATTTTATAGGAAACACGATGGTCATATTAAAAACTCATTTCGTGGGCAGGGCAATGACTAAAGAAGGATTTAAACCTTTTATTTGTTTATAATAGGAATTTGTTAATAACTTTTATTGATTTTTTTTTTAAACAAGCATCTTTTAACTTTAAAATAAAACAAAAGTTTCTATCTTTAATAGAACCGAAGTTATGAATTTTTGAAAATAACTCGTCAAGCCAGAAATTCGACGTCCACGCCGCACAGTGGGATTTTTTGTGCAATAAGTAATTTTTTCGACACATAAAATTTAAAAATGTAATGATGCAGTTTTGTAGAAAATTGATTGAGTATGAAGAATCCATAAATTGTATCCCAAAAAAACGTTTATTTGTCTTTGAAATAATGAAGTAAAGTCACATGTAAATTTTGGTCCAAAATATTGAAAACTGTTTACGAACTTCTATAGTGTACGTAAGATAACTTTATTGCTCTAATTTAAATAGTGATTATTTTCAAATATAGCCTTTTCTGCGTATTTAAAAAAAAAATTATAAAGATCGCTCATATGGTTTAAAAGATATGATAGAATAAAATTGGTTCTATAATATGCCGTGATTGCAAACTTCCTTGGAAGAAAAACAAAGGTTGCTCGGTCGTGCTAGGTGCTCCCGCTATAATAAAATGAAAGGTAAGACTCCATACTATCAATTAAAAAAAAAAAAAGTTTAAATAATTAATAATTAATAAATAATAATATTTAAACACATATGTTTTTTATTTAATTTTTCATATTTCCATATATTTAATTTTATTTTTATTTATTTAATATTAAGTAATGTATCGAAATTGTATCTTATAATATTTAAGTGTATGCCGCGTTATAGCATTCCATGCTCAGGCGGCTATTAAAATTGTTTGATAATAAACAAATAAAAAAATCAAAATCAATCTTTTATAAAATCATAAAATTTATAAAATCATAAAATAATGAAATTTTGGGTTCTATGGGCGGTGGGTAGTGGGCGTGACCAATTTTGATGAAACTTTATTTTATTCTTAATTGAGGTAATAAAAGGCTCTGTGCCAAATTTCAAAAACTTTGGGCCAAAAATAAATTTTGGGTTCTATGGGCGGTGGGGTAGTGGGCGTGGCCAATTTTGTTGAAACTTTATAATTTTCTTAATTGAGCTAACCAAAGGCTCAGAGCAAAATTTCAACATTCTACTAGCACTCCTTATATTTTTTGCCAAACATTGTATGAACAAATCCCACTGTGCGCCGTGCTGCCTGGTTAATTAATACTGACAGAATTAGGTTGGTGTATCGGAGACAAGCAGAGTAAAAACTGCTTAGTCAATGACGCTACATCACGGTGAATTGGCGCCTTAAAACCAATGCGACCCAAGCGTCTGTTCTCCATGTTAGGGGCGGCTTGAAGCAGGCGTCTGTGATGGATCAAGCTGATTGCTATATAAACGTGTAAAAAGCTTGTTTCTGGTAACCTTAAGATGCAGAACGGACCCATTCACGACAATTTGGGTTGGGCCTAAGATTAACACCCTAGCCCCGGAAAAAAAATTATTTGTTAAATTTGCAAACAGAAAAGAATAACAGACCCGGACAAAAATCAGAATTTTACCTTGACGTGAAAAGGGACCAGACTAACGAATCGGAACGTGCGCTCCTGATGCTCTTGTAAGTCTAGAAACAGAGGATGAGAGGCATAGTATGGATATCATAGCTCTGCAAGAAATTAGACAGCCAATAATCGGGAAACAAGATTTGGATAGTCACTCTTTATACTGTAGTGATCATCCTTCTCGAAGAGAATTTGGAACTGGTTTTCTTGTTGGTGCACGCATACAAGAAGCCGTGATGAAATTCATCCCGGTCAGTGAGAGCATCTGCTACCTACGGGTACGCAGTGCATACAATAATATTTCTCTTATTGCCGTGCATGCATCTACTGAAGCTAAGACCGTCGACTAGAAGGATACTTTCCACATAGCACTGGATGAGATTATGAAACAAACACCTACACGCGATTTCATTATAGTTCTTGGTAACTTTTTTTTCTGTTATTAAATTCGAATGATAATGGTGAGAGAATGACTGAGTTTGCATCATCAAATAAATTGAGAATTGCCAGTAATTTCTTTCCGCATCGATCGCTTCATAAGCAGACTTGGGTCTCACCGAATGGAAACACTCGAAATCAAATTGATCACGTGCTAGAAACATCACGTTTCTTTTCGAGTGTTCTGGATGTGCGATCTTTTAGAGGTGCATACATTGGAAGTGATCACTTTCTTGTATGGGCTAAAATAAGGTTCCACTTTCCAAATCCACGCATTCCAAAATTTAATCAACGGAAACGTTTTAACATCTCATCACTAAAGAGTGCTGAAACAGAAGAGAGATATCAAAACCACATTGCCGAAATATTGGAGAAATCAGAAACCATTGATGGAGACGTCGATAAGTCATGGTATTTGCTCGAAGATGCTGTTTTAAGCGTTGCTGAGGAAATACTTGGATGACCACAAAACCACCGTCAGAAGCCATGGATGGATCAAGCAAGTGGATTGCTATCTCAACTGTCTACAAGGACGCAACACAATGTCCACGAAGGAGAACTATAATCTGGCAAAACAAACCGTTACAAAACTATGTAGACAAACGACGAGAGAATGGTGGAAGAGAAAGTGTAAGGAGATTGAAAGCTTCAATAAGAAACATCAATCGCGTAACTTCTTTCAACAGGTTTTTTTTATTTATTTTTTATTTAGTCTATTTATTTATTTAGTTAGTTTCAACAGGTTAAAACCTTAAAGAAGAAACCTCAAGCTAGATCGACAGCTATTCAAAACGACGATGGGGAGCTACAAGTAGACCTTAAAAATATTTTAGATACTTGGGCCGCTTATTTTGAGAATCTTCTCAACTTAAGTGACCAGCAACAAGTCGGACGACGAGCAAAGCTTATTCGTGCGTCAAAGGTACATGTAGACGAACCCACCAAAGAGGAATTCGAAGCGGCGCTGTCAAAATTAAAATGCAATAAAGCACTTGGTATCGACGATATAACATCTGAAATGATTGTACCACCATGGTGAAACTCTATCCTTAAGATTGTTTGAGCTTGTTCCAACCATGCCACAGGACTGGAACTCAGCTATGCTGATACCAATTCATAAAAAAGGTGATCGCTTACAATGTGCAAACTACAGGGGAATCGCTCTACTCTGCACAGCATATAAGATCTTTTCATACATTTTCCTAGCCAAAATCAATCCTTTTGCTGAACAACTGTTTGGAGACTATCAGTGTGGTTTCCGGCAAGGCAGAGGCACCACCGATGCACTTTTCTCGATAAGGATGATTTTAGAAAAGTGTCGAGAGTTCAACATACCTGTGTACCAACTCTTCATTGATTTGAGGCAGGCCTACGACTCTCTCGAACGAGAAACTCTATGGTCTGCTCTGGTGTCAGTGGGATTCCTGGTAAACTGGTATCACTATGCAAAATGACAGTACAGAACTCTCAATGCTGTGTACGAGTAGAGAACGAAATATCAATGTTTTTTAAAGTCGACTCCGGGGTAAGGTGATGCTATCTCTCCTATACTCTATAATCTAGCCTTGGAATATGTGTGCTGTCAAAAGAATCTACCGACTAACAACATCTTGTCAATAAACTCAGTACAGATGATTGTTCACGCTGATGATGCTGTCATCCTCAGCCGAAGTGAAGCTGTTATGAGTGAGACTTTCAAGTCGCTTGAGAGTCGTGCTAGAAAGATTGGTCTTCAAATTAACTACGATAAAACCAAACATAAAAATGTTTCAAGAGAGGCTGAGAAGAAAGATTTGATGTGCGGCGATGAAAGATTTGATGTGCGGCGATGAACGAATTGAGGGAGTTGAATCCTTTAAATATTTGGGATCAATTCTTGACTCAAACAACAGTATGCTTACAGATATAAAAGTTCGAATCGCTGCAGGTAATCGAACTTTCTACTGAATTAAACCTCTCTTTGGATCACCGTATGTATCAACTAACACCAAACTCAAGTTATACAAGTCATTGATTAGACCGGTTGTGATGTATGGGTCACAAACATGGACCCTTACACAAAATGACGAATCACGTTTATCTGTATTTGAGAAGATCCTGCGTTACATTTTTGGTCCACTTAAGAGAGGCGATGGAGAGAACAGAACGCGATATAACTTTGAGATCAGAGACCTTCTTGAGGGTCCAGATATAATAGGTTGTATCCGTTCCAATAGGATTGCTTGGTTTGGGCATGTTTTACGAGCCGATTCACAGTCTGGAATAATAAACGACCTTAAATCGTCCGCCATGGTAATTATGTCGCTGTTGCGAATGACCGTGATGAATATTCGAAGCTGGTCAACTTGGCAACAAGCATGAACGCCACAAAAAAAAAATATTTTCCAACAAAAAAAAAATTCTCGAATCCTATCTTTTTTTTCTATATAAAACCAATAAAAAAAATTTTTGATTTCAGCCTAATCAAAAATGTGTCGGTCCAATTTTGTCCAAATCTGTTCGATTTGTAAAAGTATTTAAATTACGTTTCCTTTTAAAATTTAAATTATGTTTCCTTTTAAAATATGATTGGTTTATAAAATACATTTAAGGGGGGGTATGGTTTTAAAATTATTTTTTTTGCATTTTTTTCTGAATGAACAATATGTCGAGAATATTGTGTACAAATTTTAAGTCAATCCGAGTAAAACTAACGGAGTTACAGCGTTTCAAACGACCGGCCGTGATACCTGATTTTCCGAAAACGTCATTTTTGAAGTGTGTGAACATTAGAACTCAAAATCTACTGAACCGATCCATTTGAAAATTTGAACATTACTTCTTTACATAAATCAACAGGTAATCTCAGGAATTTTTTTTTTCTTCATTTTTTTTTATTTTTTAATAACAAATTAACCGCGATTTTTTGAGCTTTAATCGCGTTTTTCACTTCCAAGTGCTGCAAAAAATAGAAAAAAAAAACTGTTGCTGATTACCTCGAGAAATACATCACCCTTAAATGCATATCAATTTTGTTGATTCAGATGATCCGGTAACGAGTTATAATGTTCACCGCAAAACCACTTTTTTTCAAGGCGCCTCTGGAGATTCAACGTCACCGGCTTATTTATCAATGTTTTTCATTGAAAATTTTTTCTGACATATGTACTTCAAAAGTTGTACAATAATATGTAATTAAATTTAATAAAATTATATTACGTCGCCGCAAAAAAATCACAAAAATATGCTTTTTTTCGTCTTTAAAACGTAACCCTCCCCCCCCTTAAGTGAAAAAATATCAATTCTAGTTGTGTTTTATGATTAGGAAAAATAAAAATGCATGGAGATGTCCTTACTATAGGACTTAAGCGTTATCCCAATTTTCCCATCCCTTTTGTTTAGGTTCAGGTTATATCATTCTAATTTCAACATATTTTTAATTGAATTTACAAACAATTAATTTAATTATTATTTGATAATTACAATAGAAAAAATACTTACACAACTCTGCCAAATTCGTCCCGAGGTACATCTTTATTGCATTGGTTGAGTAATTTAGACCGATATATATCTACTTTGTTTTGAACTTCGGCTTCAGAATATCTGTAACAAAATTTAAGAAAATTAGATTTCTTGCTATGCTTTTTATTGCTAATATTACAACTATTTTGGATAATTCTAAATTTTGTGAACTTTTTGTTCTATTTTTAAAAATGTTAAGGTTATGTAATATCATTGATAAGTATATTATCTTTAATCAATGGTAATAATAGAAAGATATGTTCCATGTTTATGAATCACTTAAAAACCATTAAACCACCATGAGATAAATACGAAACCTTGTTTTTTACGTAAAAGATAAACTCCTCTCTTCAGTGAATGAATTCCACAGTTTTGCTGATGATAGCACGATGCATGACTCATATGAATCTTCAAAATTATCTTCTCACCCAACGAATTCTAATGATAGATTTTAATAACAAGTGTTGTGTACAATAAATGTCACAACAAACCCATAAAAACCTTTAAGGACCTAGGTCCCACGCATGTTATTATGCGTTTTCAAGGTTTTTTATTTTTCTTAAGAAATAAATAACTAAACAATAAATGCTATTTATTATAAAAAATATATGACATAGGCCAATATTTCATAAAAAAGGTAGCAAATAAAAATAAAATAAGATGTAAAACTCAAATTTTATTAAATTTTTGTGCAAAAACAATACTAAAATTGAACTGCCAATAATGCACCTGATAAGAGTGCTTCTCAACCATGAACCATGTGACACTATCTCTTCCTCAGTGATTAATGTTCACATATGGAGTTATAAGTAGATAATCAGATTACTGATTAGTTAGCAAAAACTCTAGATTTTATTAAGAATTCAACACTCTTGTTTCACATGAACAGACAAACAATATACCCGAACTATAATATTCTTTCAACAGCTTCAGAAGCTCCAACGGTTGATCATTCAAATTTCCTGTATAAAAATAGCGTTCCAAAATATATTTTTTCTATTTTGCGTCTAAAATAAAGTCATTTCGATACCCAAATGCGTATCGAAATGGCCTTCATTACGATACGCAAAAGTTTTGTCTTTCAAGGTTGGTCATATTGATCATACAAACGTCAGTGAACATTAAAACGAATAATTATGTAAATAAAATTAATCAGAATATCTAAATTAGTGTTAAATATTTTAATTAATTAAAATAATTAGTAATAAAAACAAAATTTCAAATTGACTATTTTTTAATAAAATACACATTTTTTAAAATTTCAAGACAAAAAATGCAAAATAGAAAAAATAGTATAAAAAACTCGTTTCATAAGACGTTTTATCGCACTTATCCTTTAGAAAACTCCTTGCTGCGCGGGTCGTTTTCTAAACAGATTGCGTGCGATAAAATCGTCGAATATCAATCGCAATCAATCTCTGTGTAGCGAAAGCTAACGCTATGTTGGGCTTCGTTAAACGCTGGACTCACGAAATAGATGATCCAAGCACACTTTTTATACTTTACTTTGCATACATTAGATCCCAGCTCGAATATGCCGTAACTGTGTGGTGCCCATATTATGTTGTCCATATTAAAAAAATCGAGAGCATCCAGAAAAAATTTCTTCTATACACCTTGAAGAAAACGGGATGGGATAGTTATGATTACGAGTTATCTTACCACGAAAATGTTGCTAGACTGCCACCTTATGTTATGAGATGTGCTGGGTATAATATCGTAACACTTGAAAATAGGCGTAAAATTCTGGGCGCTTCTCTACTCGGTAATTTTTTATTGGGACATACGGATTCATCTTTTATTTTAGAGAATATTCAACTTAATGTTCCTAATAGAAACCTTAGACACCAGTGTTTCTTGCATCTAGATCGTCATAGAACTAATTATGGAGAGAACGAACCAATCAACCAAATGGCAAAAATATTCAATGCAACTGCAAACCTGTTCGATTTTAATATCTTTAAAGACAGCTACAGAAATAAACTGAAAAACCATTTCCTTCAACTTTAATGTAACGTTTAATTATAAAAAAAAAAAATTGAAAATTTTGATTAATTCACTTAGGTGAATATTTTAATTGTATAGACTTCTTTTATTGTTGTTATTATTGATATTTTTGTTTCTAATTTTATTGCTCATGTATTGCTGTATTATTTGTTTTCTTTTAATTCTTTTTGCAACCTTCTTATTCTCATGTTCTGAAATCATATATGTATGTACAAATTCGATTTCTTTAATATCAAATAAATAAATAAATAAATATGAAACTAGTTTCTTAATATACTATAATAACACTAAAAACTTTTTATTTACATTTAAAATTCACTTTACTTTTATTTACACGATTTAATGTTTCTACACTGTCGCAGTTTAATTCGACATGTCAACACAATCGCATTCTAATTTCAACTGTGCGTCGTTCTGCAAAAGGAATTCCTTATACTTATACAATTTTAATTTAAATCGAGATTATTCCCGGTAAATTCAAAACTTCTTTACAGAGAAAACCAGAGAAATTCTTAGAATAATCGATGTCGTTATTGTTTTGTATTTATTCGATTGGTTTTTGGTACTTTATTTCTTGGAATTAGTATAACAATTCACATGTTGACGAAAGTCAACTAAATTTTTGTAAAAATTTGCTATTTACTTTTTAATTTACTTTCATTTTCTCTATTCTATCATAAAATATTGGCCTATGTCATATTTTGCCAGTGGTAGGATTTTTTGTTTAGTTATCCAGTCTTTAACCAAAAATATAAAAAAACAAAAAAAGAAAGATTTACGTCCATCAACATCTTTGAACGTATGTTGTTGTGGGACCTTGGTCTTAAAAGGTTATTATGTGTTATTGTGACACATATTGTAATTCCTACTACACAACACATTTTATTTAAAAAAAAAATGAAGTATCTCGATTCTTAATATATCTATATTGACACCAAACATATTGGTTAGTTTTAAAATGGGTTCAATTGATTCTCTTTTTAAAATATCCGCAGGATTAAGGGCAGCACAATTGATAAAAAAATCATTTAGTTCATAGCGGCTGGACAGATAAAATGCAGCAGCTTTGTAAAATTCCACAGTTTTCTGTTTAAATAAGGTTATATCAAGTGTGGATAGTTTAGCATCTTCTAGAGCTTTGTTTACATCAGCTTGTAAAGATAAATCTGTTGTATATTTTAAATTATTTTCATTGAATGTTTCACTGTTAAAAACATTTTCATAATTATCAGTATCTTTACAAATAAAGTACGCAATTGTTTGTAACAGTGTCTTAAACATAGGGTGAACTAAATTCAACAATGGCTCTTGTTTCTAGAAGAAAGTAAATATTCGTTTTCTCGAATAAAGTAGCACAATATTAAATGAATATAATTCTTGTTTTGTAGAATTTGTTTCCATTCTCTTTCTTCTTTTAGATTTTGGAAAAATTCTTTTAAAGTTGAGTATGTATTGTGATAAAATTCTTTTCAACGCTGATCCTAGAGTCAGCCATCTGACGGAACAGTGTTTTATAAATCTTAGTACTTTGCTGAATTTGAATGAAAAAAGTAATACATGTTTGTGGCAAGATCGGTAACTTCAGTACCAATCGCCTTCAATCAGTCTAAAAACGAGTTCTGCAAATTGTCTATATTACAGGTTCCCGTTTTCGCAAATCTATATCCTCTCTCTGATTTATTTGTTCATCCATAAGTCAGTGCACCGCTTTATTTACGTTTGGTCCATCGCAAGATAGGCTTACCACCTTAGATTGGCCTATTTTCATTATTATCCAGAGCTTCAAATATTTTACTAACGATATCCTTTCCAGTGGCTGTACCGACAAAAGAGGTTTGAAGATGCGAGGTTCGAATTTGAGTGAGTTTGAGCGACACCATACGCGCGCGTCAATTATATTTTTATTTTCATTCATTAAATTGTTCAAAAAGTGACAAATAGTGAAACTTTTGGATTATGGTGACAAATAGTGACAAAAAATAAAATAGTGACAATAGTGACAAATGATGACGGGTTGGAAGCCCTGTGATCGCAGTTTTGTTATTGAAATATTGTATTAGAACTAAGGATGAATACAATTTTATTTTGTATTTCGTTGCGTTTATGTAAAATCGCAACAGTATCGACTTGCCTTGTCAGTTTATAATTCTTCTTTGTGAACCTGGTGATTCATCCTTTTCAACATTTTATATAGTAATTTCTTTTGTATTGAATAACGTCAGAACTTACATGATCCAAACAGGGTTTCTGGACCTTCAAGCATTTTCTTACTGGCGCTTTAATAAAATGTGTTGTGAAAAGGGCGTTACAATGTGTCACAACAACGCCTTAAGGTCCCACAACAATATACATGCGTTCCAAGGTGTTAGTTGATGGACGCAATTTGTTTTTCAAGATTGGATAACTAAACAGTAAATCCAATCGCATATTAAAATATGATATAGGTTAATATTTCATGATAGAATAAAGGAAATTAAATTAAAAGAGAAAAAGTGAACATTTTTAGAAAAATTTGCACAAACAAAGCAAAAATTGGGTAGCTAAAAATCCAGTCCAAATAGTTATATGAAAAGTCGTTTCTTCGAGTAAGCAATAGTCAGGGAGCATTGTCATCATCAAGGAATATTCCATGAAGATTGAGTTCTACCGTTTGCTGAATACAGATCATCCGCTACATAACATCCCTAAGGTATCTCCTTGGCCAATGGTACTTATGTGATATATCACGCTAAATCGTATGTAAATAAATAGCATAGACTATACAGGTTTATCACAGCCGCAGATCAAAATTATTTGATAATGCAAACTCAGTCGTTCTTTTGCTATTATCATTCCAATTCAAGCGTATGCTGTTTGGACCCACCACATTTCCATAAAATCTATCTGTACCGATTTGCCCATAAAACTCACCAAGAACCATAATGAAGTTGCTTGCCTGTATTTATTTCATAACCTTTTCTTGTTTTTAGCTAAAAATTTTCTTACGCACAAGCAAAACTTTTGTCAACAAATCGCCTATTGCGGAGATGTAAAGTCAAACTTAATAAAGCATTCAACATTTGAGAGGAGTGTCGTACGAAGACGTTATGTAGATTTGATGATAATCAGAATTGAATTCGAATAAGTGAATTCTTTTCAACTGTACCGAACAAATTTCAGTACAGTTTCAACACCGAATTATTTTTTTTGTATTGAAATTCAATCCAAAAGAATATAAGATTCGATAATTCGGTATTGGAACTTGTTCGGTACGAAAAGAATTCACTTATAGAAAACAACCTAATGTTTTGGAGGTATAGTTAGGTTTATTAAATCCTTTGTTGTCATTGTTTTTTGTGCAATCAGCTTTGAATTATATCTTCTCATCGAAAATTGACTCGTTTCGAGATCATATTTAATGAAGGCCTCTACTGGAAATCTCGGCAACGTTGTGTGGGTGTTCTCTTCCGCCGAACACCATTTGGTTGTTGTTCGGCTACATTTTTTAATCATGCTTTCTGATGGAGTATTTTTTCGTGTATTAATTTAATCATTCTCAAAAACTGAACGTTTACATCTCCTTTTGTGCGGGTAGGAAAAGGGGAGAATTTGTACCGTTGGTTAAACAATTTTTTTAAAGTTTGTACCGAAAAGTTGAGGTGGTAAATTTTACATTGAGCGAAAAATTAAAAATATTACCGAGTAAATTGAACCCATTCACAATAATATTAAATTTTAAAGTACACCTAAAATACTTTAATAGGGTTGCGTCGTAGTATATTTTTACAGTTTATGCGAATATGATAATCAAATTATTATGCAATGTCCATGATGAAAAACTAATTAGCCATTTTAACTTAAATTAGGTAAAATTAGCCGGTCATATAAATAAAATATTGGAGCAATCTAAATGTGTCTGTAAAAAGTTGATAAAAAACAGGAGTATAACAACAACACAATATTGAACATTATACATTTTCAATGAAAATTTTATTTAACTTACCCTTGTTTTTCCAATATTTCTTCAAATTCTGCACATTTCACTTCCATCTTTCGTTTCCTTTCATGATCCAAAATTTCTTGATTTGGTTGCCGATTTGCAATTGCTTCCAATTTCGATAAATCTTCTTCTGTGCGATAATTTAAATTATCCTTTTTACCTTGACGTACAAACGCCCAATTTTTTTGAACATGTCCATTTGTTCCTGATCCTCTTGGTGTTGTTAATCCGATTCCATTATACATAATTTATGTTTGTATAATCCGGCTATTATTTCTTACTGGTAACGTTGGATATTATATTACCAATTTCATAAATTTCATTGGATGGTAATAAATTTAAAATATGTAAATTTAATATCTAATATTAGTTTATTGATTTAATATTATTATTTTTTTGAAAAAAATTTGAATTACTTTTTCATATGACGCACCGAAAAACACAATTTATCGATCGCCATTATTTATTTTTTAAGCAAATACCCAGTAGGAAAAAAACTAATGAACAGTTTTGCCAACTGCAGCAAAACACAATATGGTATTTTGCAGTTTGGGTAAAGGGAGTCTATCGCGTACAAATGCAGTGGCGCATTTCTCGAAAATGCCAATGAAATTGAAACTTTGACGTTTCTCGCTAAATATTATGTTTTGCAATTTTATGTTTTACAAATTGAAATTTTTTAGGCGATTTTCAGATTATATTTCAATTTAATCGCGCAATGGGCCACGGCAAATAATATGTACAAGGCTTCAGACAATTTACGGTAGTTAAATTTTTCGATAATGTAGTTTTTTAAAGGTTATTGCTAGTGTCCTTTAACACAACTGTCAAAACCCCCTATATACTGCAAGCCTGATTTATTTAGCACAGAAAAAAACATGTACTTGCCACGCCATTTTGAAATTAAAACTCAGTATAAAAAAATTCAAAATATGCTTAACGCCATCTGGAAAAATAAAACTCCATATAAAAAAATTTATTAATAACACTAATCCAATTTTTTGCATATGACAATGTCCATTGGTTTTTTAATACGGAGTCAATGAATCAGGTTTGAAATTAAAACGCCATTTTAATTTCAGAATATCGGACGTTTTGCATATACACAAAACCTCCGATATGTAAGCCTGTTTGTTTTTTTAGCACCGAAAAATCGTGAACTTGTAGTGCCATTTTGAAACTAAAACTTAATGGCTGTGGCCCATTTCTCGATGAAATTGAAATTGAGTCTGCAAATCGACTAAACAATTTCAATTTACTCTGCTATCCTACTTGAGTAAATTTTGACAGATTGTGTTGAAATTCAAATAATATTTGTTTTCCAATAATTATATTTTCGAAATGTGGAAGGAAATAAAGCAAAACAAAAAATTATATTTCAGCGCGAAACGTCAAAATTTCAATTTCATCGGCATTTTTGAGAAATGGGCCACGGCCAATATAAAAAATATTTAACTCCATCTTGCAATATAAAACTCCATATAAAAAAAGTTTCAAAAACACTAATGGTCCAAATACATGTGCAGAAAGTCTGCACGCAGTGCTGCATGCATATCTGCATCTAAAATAAATGTGCAGAATTTTTATATATTTGACGTGCAGAATTTTCGTAACAATGACAGTTTGTGTTCTTACGTATTATGAAATAGTTATAAGTGAAAGTTGTGAAAGTGAAAGAAAACTCTCATTTTAATTAAAAAATAGAAAAAAATAATTGACTCGTTGCCTGTAAAAACGTTTATGTCTAAATTAAAATTTAAGTTCAAATAACATATACCACTGTTTCCGATAATCCTTTCCCAAAAATTTATTTATTAACAATATTGGTTTTAATTATTTTATAATTTGGATTATTTAGAATATTTGAATATCTTTATAAACAAATAATCATTACAAAAATAATTTCATTTTCAAAAAAAATATCGTTCATTTTTATTTGAGTTATAAAAAAAATAATTCATTTTCAAACAAAATGTCAAAATCATCCATTTTCATCTGAGTTTTCAAGTAGTTTTTGTTTTTTTGATTGTGGTAGCACTGCCTCTGTGTAGCGAAATTAGAATTAGAGATATCTTGCAGAATTTTTCTGCATGCAGAATTTACATGTAATTGCTCTCACATAACAACACATGTTCTAATTTCGCTGCATGCAGAATTCTGCACATGTTTTGGACCATAATTCATTTTTTTGCATATACATATATAACGTCAATCATGTAGCTACTATGAGTATTGGTGGTTTTGATATACAGCAAAAGATAACACTGCTACTTATTGGTAGATGTCATGATACAGTGCCAAGTCGCAATCAGCGTATCAGATTGATCTGTCAAATTTTCAAATGTGTTTATGTTTTGTTTCTGATTGACTTTTCACATTTTTTTTATTTCATCCTTAAATACTTACATTTTTGAGGTATAGGTAATTTAAAATAATTATTGAATATTAGATGAATGAAGGATTGACTTTTAATATACCTATCGAAATAGAGTTCCGCCAGTAGCAAGAATATGTAACAAACAGTGAATAAAATTGTACTTTGCCCGTTAAAATTTCTTATTCAATAAAAGTTGTCACACGGTTTATATTATTGATGTAAACGCAGTTGTCGGTTTATTATCTTTATTTCATACTGATATCTAAAACGACATTTTTCGGATTATTTATGGTTCAAAAAGTTGAACTTTAACGTTCTAGGACTTTATAAAATTTTATAAAGTCCTAGGACGTTAAAGTTCAACTTTTTGTACCATAAAGGTTGAACTTTAACGTCCTAAGACTTTATTAAATTTTATAAAGTCCTAGGACGTTAAAGTTCAACTTTTTGAGCAAAATTTAAAACTCATTTCTTTTTATTTTAATAAATTTCCAGTATGAAATAAAATTTTGTATTTATCTCAAACGAAAAGTGTTTTTAAAGGTACTCACTAGTAATTTTGGCCTCGGCTAGACGCCTCGGCCGTAAACAACTAGCTCGTACTTTAAAGTTTCACTTTTCGTTCTAGATAAATAAATATATCTATTATTTTAAAATCTAACTTTCGAAAACTATATTTAGAATTATAAATTTGTTTATTTTTAGATGAATTCCGAAATATCCCATACGCTAATTCATTCCGAATTATATCCGAACCAAAAGCATTCTGGAATTATTTTTGGTGCCAAATACGTACTGGCACACGCAGGACTACTTCAGGAGTTAATTACTCAAAATGAGTCAGACTTTAACCAAATCGTTCACCAGCTCAAAAGTTTTGAAACTGTTAAAGTATCGAAAACAAACAGTTTTCTAAATAAATTAAACTTTTACTTAATGTATGAACAGAATACGGGTTTCGTCTCGAAAACAATTAAAATTAATTCTATTTTTAATATAAAATCAATTTCCGTAGAGCTTCAAACAAACATCTTGAATAAATTTAAAATTGCTAACAATAGTTTAAGGGCAGAATTACTGGCAACGTTTATTCTATTTACAGTTGAACCTTATAATAACTTGTCTAACGATTTATTTGAGATATTTCATAAAATTTTAAGTTCTAATGAACCATTGAATTGTCTTGATAAAGTAGTGTGTTATTCAACACCACTAGGAATCGAGAATTTTTTTAAAATAATTGATTTTGGTTATATTACAAATATTTTTAGTAATAAAAATTCTATTTACACCGTACAATTCACACAACCGTTTAATAACGAAGGATGTGGAATTTATAGCAAAAATAAAAATTTAATTGGAATTATAATTATTTCAAATATTTATCATTTAAATGATATTTATGATGTTAAGTTTGTAGGTCATATAAATTGTATTTTAAATGAAATTTTAGAACAATTGAATTTAAATTTTAAGTTAAATATTGTTAAACAAAACAATAATGTCGAACAACATTTTTATCATAGAATCAAGAATTGTTCAGTATTAATTCAAAATGGTTCCATACATGGAACAGGATGTTTTATAAAAATTAATAATCAAAAATTTATATTAACCTGTTCGCATGTTATTCATAAGTTTGGTGAAATTATTTGCTATCATGCACTAGGTAATTTTAAAATTAGTAAAATTTTACATTCAAATCCAAACGGTGATGGTAATGCTTACGATATAGGATTAATGGAAATTCCAAATAATATTACAATAACTGATTCTTGGTTTATTGAATTAGAGCCAAGTTGTTTACCGATAGCGACTACTATTTATTCAATTGGCTTTCCAACTTTTACTTCATTTGAAAAACAGTGGAATCCAAGTATATATAAAGGAAAAGTCATAAAATATTCTAAAGGTGTTATGTTCACGAATATTCTAATTCAATCTGGGCAAAGCGGTGGTCCAATTGTAAACAAAAACGGCAAGCTTGTAGGAATTTCTGTATTAAACATAAAATACATAGACAAAATTTATCCCAAATTGAATATGGTTGTTCCTATAAAAGATATTTATAACATTTTACATAGATTTACCACACTCAAAAATAAAAATATTTTAAAAGAATTGATTATTTCTAGTGGAGAAATTACAAGAAATTGGGAATTAGCGCCACCTAAAATTGTACATAAATTATAATTCATTGTTAAAATATTTGTTGTAAATAAATTTTGCTATTTCTAATTCTTTTTTGTTTCTTTTACTCTGCGGTTTTTCTTGCTCAGAAATAACCGTCAATTCTACAGTTATTTGAAATTTAATTAAGCACATGAAAGCAGTATTTAGACCATTTATTTACATTTTTTATACTATTAATAGAAAAACACTAGAATCCATCTACAACCAATAAAAACTGGCAACGTAACAAAACCGAAATTTCATATCACTCATATAGAATTGGCAAGTCAGCATCAAAGCATTTTTGTTTAGAGTGTGTGTTTTATCATCGTCTAATTTATATTAATTCAATTTAAATAAAATAATCCTTTAGAAGTTTTACATAGTATATTTTCTTTTAATAAAATATGGCTGATCAAAAAAAGTAAGTATTTCGTATTCAAATCATATAAAAAATGTTGAAATTCAATCTTTTGATATGCCGACGAAAATTTCTGATCTTCAATTTTGCTTGTCATGTTAGTGGTATATTAAAATGTCGCAATGTATCTAAAATCGTTGGAGATATTTATAATTTATTCAATTTTCATAAAAAACGAATTCAATATATAAATTAGCATTTAATTTTATGGTTTTTCTTTGTTTCTTTAATTTTATTTTATGCAGTTCATAGTCATTTTCGTGTTGGTAATAATGTTGACTCCTATGATAATTCGACGTCGAAAAACAGTTTTTTTTCGATAAATCCCCAAAGACTTTTTGACGTAATTTTGTTTTAGAAGATAATAATCTGCCCTAAAAACTCAGGTTAACTATGAGGTCAATGCGCTCTAAAAACTTAACCTAACTTTATTTATAATCAATAAATAGTATGAATAATTATTTTAAATAATTTTTCAGTCCTGAAGATTTAGCAACAGCAATTTTAAAACGAAAAGATCGACCAAATCGTCTTCTTGTAGAAGAAGCTGTAAATGATGATAATTCTGTTGTATCATTATCACAAGCTAAAATGGATGAGCTGCAATTATTCCGTGGCGATTCTGTTCTATTAAAAGGAAAGAGACGAAAAGAGACTGTCTGTATTGTGTTATCTGATGAAAATTGTCCAGATGAAAAAATTCGTATGAATAGAGTTGTCAGAAATAATTTACGTGTGCGTTTATCAGATGTTGTATCAATTCAATCTTGTCCTGACGTAAAATATGGTAAACGAGTTCATATATTACCAATTGATGATACTGTCGAAGGTTTGACTGGGTATGTATATGTATTTTTGTTTTTACAATAAAATATTAAATTTTATTTTGATTTAAAGAAATTTGTTTGAGGTATATTTAAAACCATACTTCTTAGAAGCATATAGACCAATACATAAGGATGATACATTTATAGTTCGTGGTGGTATGCGTGCTGTTGAATTTAAAGTTGTTGGTTGTGAACCATCGCCCTACTGTATTGTTGCTCCAGATACTGTTATTCATTGTGATGGAGAGCCAATTAAACGTGAAGAAGAAGAGGAAGCCTTAAACGCAGTTGGTTATGATGATATTGGAGGATGCAGAAAACAGCTTGCACAAATCAAAGAAATGGTTGAGCTACCATTAAAACATCCATCATTATTTAAAGCTATAGGAGTAAAACCACCACGTGGAATACTAATGTATGGACCTCCAGGTACTGGTAAAACTTTAATTGCACGAGCTGTTGCAAATGAAACAGGTGCGTTTTTCTTTTTGATAAATGGTCCCGAGATTATGTCAAAATTAGCTGGTGAATCTGAATCAAATCTCCGAAAAGCCTTTGAAGAAGCTGAGAAAAATTCACCGGCTATCATTTTTATTGATGAAATTGATGCAATTGCTCCCAAACGTGAAAAAACCCACGGTGAAGTAGAAAGACGTATTGTTTCTCAGTTATTGACTTTGATGGATGGTATGAAAAAGAGTGCTCATGTAATTGTAATGGCAGCCACAAATAGACCAAATTCAATTGATCCAGCGTTACGTCGATTTGGCCGTTTTGATCGTGAGATTGACATAGGGATTCCTGATGCAACTGGTCGTTTGGAAGTATTAAGAATTCATACAAAGAATATGAAATTAGCTGACGACGTTGATTTGGAACAAATTGCTGCTGAATCGCATGGGCACGTTGGTGCTGATTTAGCCTCACTATGCTCAGAAGCAGCACTTCAACAAATTCGAGAGAAAATGGATTTAATTGATTTAGAAGATGATCAAATCGATGCTGAAGTATTAAACTCGCTTGCTGTTACCATGGACAACTTCCGTTATGCTATGACCAAATCAAGTCCATCAGCCTTACGCGAAACAGTTGTCGAAGTACCAAATGTGTCTTGGACTGATATTGGTGGTTTAGAAAATGTTAAGAAGGAATTACAAGAATTGGTACAATATCCAGTTGAACATCCAGACAAATTTTTAAAATTCGGTATGCAACCGTCACGGGGTGTTCTCTTTTACGGACCACCCGGTTGTGGTAAAACATTGTTAGCTAAAGCAATTGCGAATGAATGTCAAGCCAATTTTATATCAGTAAAAGGACCCGAATTGTTAACAATGTGGTTTGGTGAATCTGAAGCAAATGTTCGTGATATTTTTGACAAAGCACGTTCCGCATCACCTTGTGTTTTATTCTTTGATGAATTAGATAGTATTGCCAAATCTCGTGGTGGAAATGTTGGAGATGCCGGTGGCGCAGCTGATAGAGTTATTAATCAAATTTTAACAGAAATGGATGGAATGGGAGCCAAGAAAAATGTTTTCATTATAGGAGCAACAAATCGTCCTGATATTATAGATCCAGCTATCTTACGTCCGGGACGTTTAGATCAATTAATTTATATTCCTTTACCGGATGAAAAATCACGTGAAGCTATTTTCAAAGCTAATTTACGTAAAAGTCCAATTTCAAAAGAAGTCGATTTGTTATATATTGCAAAGGTAACACAAGGATTTTCAGGTGCAGATTTGACAGAGATTTGTCAACGAGCATGTAAGCTTGCAATCAGACAAGCAATAGAAGCCGAAATTAGACGTGAAAAAGAACGAGCTGAAAATCAAAATACAGCTATGGATGTAAGAATTGTTACATTATTGATTTCATATTTTAAAATATTAATTTGTTTTTTTTTATTTGTCAGATGGATGAAGATGATCCGGTTCCAGAAATCACACGTGCTCATTTTGAAGAGGCAATGAAATTTGCTCGTCGCTCTGTATCTGATAATGATATAAGAAAATATGAAATGTTTGCCCAAACACTACAACAATCTCGAGGGTTCGGTTCCAATTTCCGTTTTCCATCCGGGGGTGGGTCTTCACAAGGTGGCTCTGGCGGAAATCCACCATCAAATCGTCCCGAAGATAACGGTGGTGATGATGATTTATACAGTTAGATTTATTAAAAATTAATTTTTTATATAATTTATTAATTATTAACAAAAAAAACCGTTAAAAAATGGAAGAAAAATAAAGATTAAATTAATTTTTTCTTAAAAATAGTTTTATTGAAAAGTTTTGGTTTTTCTTGAAAACTTTAGTAGGATTTATATTTTTAAACTTAATTAAGTTTTCTTTAAATTTTTAATTCTTTTTTGATTAGATTACTTAATTTTTTTTTCTGTAAAATGCGTTTAATTTAGATTATGGTAATTAAAATTTAAATTAAAAAGCGATTTACTATGGAATATACTTTTAGAAATGGTATAATTATAATATTAGATATCCGATTTGTAAAATGAAAATATTTGTTTTGTCATGTCTCAGAAAAATAAAATAAAAACGAATTAAAATTTTGTTTATAAGTTTTTATACGACGTGAAATATTGCGACTGTTGAGTTTTTAATCCAACTTTGTGGTTTTCCAGATGATGAGTGTTTCGGTTGGTGAACTGCATTTCGGTTCAAACTTCTATTAGTAAAATTTTTTCCAAACTAAAGTTTTACTGTTCAAGCATTTGATTTGGCAGCATTAATGGATACATATGATCTGGGTGTAAATGAGAAGAAACTGGTAAAATTGAACAAAGTGGCGTGGAAATTGTTTTCTGATAGAATTTCATTAGTTTCTATAATCTTCCGTTTGTTACTAATTTAGCGTACAAGGTATTTGATGAAACTGAAAGAACACTAGATTTCTTTCATGCTAAAGATATGAAACGCGTAAGTAGCGCCCTCATTCTCACAAAATTTAGAGCCCGGCTTAGAGACATTTTCAGGATGTGGGACGTGTCCACAGTGTGTAATACGATTTTTTTTTCAGCTCGACATATTTGATTTGTTTAGAATTACAAACATCTTGTTATTTGTAATTCTAAACAAATCAAATATGTTGATTTTTTGTCAAAAAGAAATTCGAAATTACGAAGATCGTCAACTGCGAGAACGATAGAAATTCACATGAGGAGTGTTTGTTTTTAACATCATACATTACCATCAAAGTATGTTAACCAGAGCAGTAGGAGGATGTGATCGGAGATAATATCGAACGCAATTTTACATATTTGCGTTTTATGGACAGCATATTTCTATATATTACGGATATTCTGGTGGTAAGAAATTTTTTCTATGGAGTACCAAAACTTTCTACACAGTTTTAAAAATCTAAACGCACCTATTGGGTCTGATGGTATCATCTCTATGTATTTTCTCCATTTGTCATGTATGCGCTCGCAGGTGTTAAGATTTCAATCGACCTTTTTTGTACCTAAGTATTATTTATTTTTACATGGATTTGCTTAATTTTCGAAGAACTTTCCTTTGAAATAAATGTATTAGTTTTATAATTCTGCGAAAATACATTCTTTCACGTAGAGACTGGATAGCAGAGTTCTATTAAACATTAAACTTACGAATCAAAAATAACAATACAAGGTGTTTTTCTTTCCAAGCATTAACTGAAGACTTATCTACAGGTAGGGCACTGCGCCAATTAATAACGATTGCCGATGATTCTGTAACCAAGGACACATTGAAGGGTGTTTTTATTCTATTATTTTAACTAAAAACAACAGTTATACAAAAAATAATGAAACACAATTACTTTTATTCAAATATATACTTTATTTTACATTTTCTATTTAGCTTTTTTTAAAAATATTTTATGTAACAAAATCTAAGACGGATTCACTAAAATAAATTTGAAGCAGGAAATGGTACAAAATATTTATGTAGCATGTAATTCATACTAGTTTCCCACCGCAGAAATTTACTATGTAGTATAGCAAATATTTGATATTAGTTTGATTTCTCACCGTTCATATTATATAAAGATAATGTTTCGGTGGGAAACCAAACCTAACTTGACACTAGAATGAAATTGATATATCAAAATACCGTACTGTCAATTTTATATTTGATATTAGCGTTATAGTTTTTAAAATGAAATTTACAACCCAGAGAAAATCAAACTAGATTTAGACCAGCCCTGCCATTGTTTTTGAACAGCATAAAATACATATAAGTTTTATTCTATAACGTCTTTTTTAAATAACTCTCTCACGAAAACCAAACGTTTACGTTGACTACATTTTTCATGTCCTATTCCTTTATAATGCTATACTAAACATATCCATATCATAATCAACAATTAATACATACACTTTAATTTATTAAATATCAGAAATTAATCTTACAAGCTAAAAATCGCAAGAAAACACAATGTTTACAAATTCCATAAAATGACATTTCACCTATAAAATAATAATTACGTTTCACACCGTCGATATTGTACTTTATTTGATAAGTATTATATTTACTAGCTAGCAAATGAAAATAGCAAATTTAAAATAATTGTTGTGATAGTTTGCTTTCACACCGTTGCTATTATACTTTATTAAACTATACTAGCTAGCAAATTGCTACGGTGGGAAACTAGTATAAATAAGTTAAGCAAATATAACTCGTTATTAAAACACCAATAAAGAAAACTGAGAAATTATTTCCAATTTTTTGTTTTACAAATAAGCTTGAACACTAATTATCAAAATTTATTTATTTATTTATATTTAGTACAAAAACTAGCAAATTTTTATGATCATTAAAAAATACTTAATCTAATTTTGCTTTATGATTTACATATATATATTTTAGATAATTTTTTTGGAACGACAAAATTGTATTGCAAAAATACGTCTACTGCTATCCAGTAACTTTTTTTAGCTTTTGTCTTTCATTAGTTTATATAGTCTTTATCCCCAACAGATCGTAAATGCACCCAATTTAGAGCAAAGCGATTTCAATGCCAAGCTAACTCCTAACTTTATTCCAGTTAAAATGTTAGGACCAAAAGAAATAAAGTAGAGCATGTGCAATGCACAAAAAACTAGAGTGTTTATTACACTAAAACATCTCTCTGTTTCGATAACCCGTCCCGATCATGATATTCTCCGGTGCTAGACCTACCCCACGATTTGTGACGAAGCCAAATTACATGTCCTTACTTTTAAAAAAACTTCCATTCCTTTTAATTATTTATATCGTTAAACTTCTTGGTTAAAATATAATATGCTAAAATATAACTTTTGTAACTGTGTGTCATTGTTTTAAATAAAATCTTTGAATTTGATGATTTTAATTATGACTCACATTCTGCTTATACAGCACATATTTTACTCTATAAAAGTAGCTTAAAATAGCTTATCCTAGTTTGGGTGATGTGAGGATATGTAAAACTCAAAACCCCCGGTATAGAAGCCATCTACATTTTTTAGCACAATAAAAATCGTGAACTTGTAGCGCCATTTTGAAATTAAAACTCAATATAAAAAAAATTCAAAAAATCGCCATAACGCTCATAACGCCATCTGGAAAAATAAAACTCCATATAAAAAAAATTCAAAAATATTTAATCAAAAACACTAATCCCATTTTTTGCATATGGCAATGTTCATTGTTTATTGCATATGGCGTGAATGGGTATGGCTATGATATATCGAGGGTTTTGGTAAAACTCAATAATAAAATTTTATAGTTAATAGTAGATTACGATGCAACGTCGTAAAGCTAAGGTTTTTGGATGTATGTGGAGTTTGCAAATTGAGGAACTAGCCGAGATTTGCACCCACATTAAGTCCAAAATAGTTTATATATAGAAAAAAATTGTTTAATCTAAATCAAAATTAAAAATTTGCATAAATATTGAAAATATGTTGAACAAGTAAACTTCGGTAAAAACATTTGTTATTTTTTCAAACAAATTGTATAACTATGACAACAAAAAATAAAAAATATTTTGATTGGATTATGAAATTTTGAATTGAAAGGTTGCTTTGATAAAATTCTTTATATTTTATATAATTTATGTAAACCTAAATGTTTTTTGCTTTTTTGGACGTAACCATGACAGCAAAATATAGGGTTAAAAAGTGACACTTTACGAAGTCAAATTACAGTAATAAAATATAAAATATCAATACAGTAATTAATAAGTAGGCGAATAAAAAATATTTTGGTTTTTATCTAATAAAACAAAACGTTGTTTTCAAAAATTTGCGAAAATGCTGTAAGGATTAGCAGTGCAATCTAGTGCTTTTAACCATAACAAACCATAGAATTGTTCACTTGGCCGAATGCCAAACTCTTACACTAGTCAAGCATATGAGGGGTTAGTTGTAGTTCGGCCCGAGGACGACGCAGTTCTTGGGATCAGAGTTAAAAGGGGGTTGCCCTATGAGGGGCGTTGTTAAACATCCATCTTGCATGTTTAACGTACGTAGTAAATAGAAGTATTCATTCTTTCTATAGGTAGAAACACAACACGTACGATAACGTCGGACGATAAAAAAAAAACGTCTACAATTTCGCTGTTGTAACCACAACAAAGGCGTCAGCGTGAAAAGCTGTCAAAAATTAAATTGCATAAACTAAAATACTTTGTTCTTTGGGTCAAAATGAATTTCACAAATATCGATTTTAAAAATAACTAATTTTTACTAATAAATAAATAATAATAATTTTTCTACTACTAACTAATTTTAAAAATAAAATACAAAATACAAATTATGAAAATATGTAAATGAATAAAACCGAACTTTGAACATAAACTGAAAATTCAGTTGGCAACTCAAAACAAAACGATTACAACCTCAAAAACGCGAAAAACATCAGAAAATCATATTTTTCCCTTGCAGCCAAATAAAAATAAAATTGATATCTGGCAATAATCATCGCCGACGATAAATTAGAAATAGAATCTAAATTTTCTCCGACGAAAAAAGCTTGTTCGTTTATCGCTGTAGCTGTGTTTGAAATGTATGTATCCTGTGTATTCTAATGTTACTAACGTCGTCGTCGGACGATTTCGCCCGTGTTGTGTTTCTAGCTTATAAGCGGCTGGGCATGTCAGTCTCTTGTCTGTTATTCTTGAACACATATTTGGCAAACATAAAAGTATGATTTTCTCTGACTACAAATGGAGGAAAAATGTCAAGTATGTCTTAAAGTTTTTTTTCTCGAAACTTTTATTAGTAATTTGAGAACTTATTATATATTGTTTCAATATCAATAAATCAATGAGCTAAAGGAAAAAAACATAAAACGACCAAGGAATCTTCGGTAAACGCAACTCGTCTAAATCTGCTGCGCGGACATAACTTGAGTACAATTTATTGATCATGTACACATTTTTGACTGTTCGTTAAATTCAATGGCGTTCACTGATAAGTCATTAGTCTAACAAGACTAAAGAGAGGTTGTAAATTTGGTCCTTCGAGCCGGATTGGAACTACCGACCTATGTACGCCTTCAAAATCGGATTTCGTCTATAATTTCTATCAATTTTAGTTGAAAACCTTTACTTTTGATGCAACATCACACTGTTCTAGGTGATTTCTCTTAATACTTTTACTAGTTGCCTATCGGGTGGCAGTTTTAGTAGAGCCCAATTATTGAAGTTGTATCACTTTAAGTGACATGACTACAGACATGTCACATCGCATACAAATGGGTATTGTTGAAGTCGATAAAAACGGTCACGACTAAAACTAAAAAAACTTACACTTTACGTTCTCCAATTTCACAAAAACAATTAAAGACGTTTGAAAAATTTATTGTCACATGAAAAATTGAGGTGACTAAAATGTCATTTAAAGCGACATATGTCGTTTAAAATGACTTGAGGCGTAAAAAACGACCAACAATACGAAAATTGATGCGATGTGACTTTAGTCATTTAAAGTGACATGACTTGCCTTCGGTAATCGGGGTGGTCTTACATCGATGATGTTCTCCCTGTTCAACTGCCGACTGCAATGTGACTTATAATAACAACCTTATACAAACTGGTCGTTCCGATATTGTATCAATCTTTCCATGTTCATAAACTTCGGTTTATGATTAAGCCATCTCTAGTAAACGATTAATTTCGAGAAAAGCTCGGATTTGATTACGGTAGTTTCGGCCATTAAGAGAGCATTTTGTAGAAATATGCTATCACTCTCTCCTGTTACAGTCCTCTGTCTATATCTCCAAAACATGCCTGGGTATATTTAAAATAAACTTCGTAAGGAATGGTAAAGGCAAGTATTGGTGCTTTGCACAATTGTGTTCGTAGCTGCATGTTGGTTTTTTCTACTGCTCATTTCATTCCAATTCCTTGTTTTTTTGGTTAGATCTTGTAAATTTTTCGCATGTAGCAAATTCGGCAGTAAACCGAAAATTGGCACACGGTCAGTGCATTACTGTCTAAATCTTCACTGTGTTCGTATGTGAATGCTCTCTGCTGTGATCTTGTTCTCCAAGAGCTTAACTTTTTCGGTTAATAGCGAGCACTTTTTGGAACTTTAATTTCTTCTGCCTTTTTACTTCTGTCAAGTCCCTTATGTAAATAAATAGGACATGTCTTTGAATGCAACCCTTTTAGTAAACGTTTTATTAACCTTTCAAAGTTTGTGGGAGTTAAACGGTTGAAACTGAATTCAGTTTTTACATGATCTTTGTTTGCGACTTACGGAATATCCCCAGAGTACCCACAGTAAAACCAATCCTAGGTGGTAGCTTCTCTTCTTAGTTACAACATCTAACTAGCTATAGTCATCACAGTGACCTCAGCGTTCCATATTTCTTTCTTACTAAGGCCACAGTTGAAATCCACCAATTTGTTACGATTTGATAAAATTAGTTGCTTTTATTCCCAACATCGTTCAGTTTTCTTTCGTTTAGCCAATGGCATCTTTTTGCGTAGCATTCCGATGTTTTACAATTTTGGTTCTTTTATTTTTGTTTAGCGTATCGCAGAATATAAACTTGTGATGCTTACGTATTTGTCATGCTGTCTTCTGAACCTACTGTGACTTGTTATATTTCTATCTAAATCTAATCGATTTGATTTACAATGGGTCGAATGCATGAAACCCTATAGTAACTAGGTTTATTATGAACAAAAAAACTAACAAACACTTAAAAAACCTATTTACTAGGTTTTATGCATACGACCCAATGACTGCAACAACTACTTCGTTTTGAAAGTGAATATTCCTAATCTCTATGTTGGCGATTTTTTCCCTTTAATAATTATATGTTTGCCTAGTTATAGTTTTTATTAGATACGTTCCTGCAGCTGGGAGTATTTTGTCGTCCACTTCATCTCTGCTTCCAATCAACCTTAGTCCTAGCAGTAAGACCGTCACTAGCGTTTGTCAATCTCGATATATGGAGAAAAGTTGGAGCTATTGGTTATAGAAATTAGGATACGCCCCTTTTCAGCTCACTTGTTTTGTTTTAGGTGATTTGTAGCGGTAAATTCTCCCTGTGTAACTTTTCTTGTCACATACCGATCATTAACTACTGCTGATCCTCATATATTCCTCTTCATAAACGTCAAATGCAAAAATCACCCCACGGCTAACGAATACATCTGCATAATTTCACTCCGTTGAAAGCAACATTCATCACATATACATAACTCTTCCGAAAGGAAGACAGTTTTCATTGTTCCTTCTGACACGCGCGCCGCTTGTTGTTTGTGGAACCACTTGGACGTAATTTTGCACGTTTTTATACCCTGTCTTCTCGAAATCGTTGACCTTTTACTTCAAATGTTTAATTCCGTTATTCATTTGCATCATATTTAACCTCATTTGGTGCATTATATATAACCATTAGCTGTGAACGTTCTGACAACTTCTTGAATCCACTTTTGTTTACAGTTGACGATAACTTCATTTTTCTAAGGTCTGGAAATTTTACATAAAACCATTTTAACAAGAATCACACCACTGTCACCAATGTAACGACATAACCTCGAATTTGAAAAATGTCTCAATTCGGTAAATACAGTTTCTCAATGATGTGGCGGTGTTGTAGGCAGAAATCAAGTTTGATTTTAAATTTTAACCAAAGTTCAAAGGAGTTCAAAAGAGCCAAGCTAGAAACAAACGAAAAACTCTTAACTTGAAATCAATGCTCCATATAGGTATCGAATATATTTCATTAGGTAATAACAGTGTCATTATAGGAACATTAAACTTAACTTTGTTAAATTAAATTAAAATATTGCTACATCATTAATTTTTTCGTGCGAATCAACGTGTCTCATAAATGTGTGTCCGAATCAGTAAAATAATATATTTACGGATAATAGCAAAATGCAAGATATAAATAATTTTATTCTATATATAAATATTTTGGATTGTAAAGCCATCTTCATTCTTCAGTTATACCTACCTTTAAGAACTTGATAAAAAATTTTAAAGATTGTGACTTCATACTTGTGAACAGAGAGATCACTTAATTAAGCACACTAATGCTATATTTTTGATCACCCTATATGACAGCTAAACCGATTTTGTATTCTTCGAATGGAACTTTCCACATCGGTACATTTTGGGTGGCTTGAATAAATTTTCATTACGAACAAATATATATATACAAAACAAAATAAATAGAATAAATTTTTACAGATATGTATTGTGTGAGATGCATCACTCTAAACATGTCAACACCCTTAAACAATACTTCATCGAGATCTTTATCTTGTTGGGAACGGTACATAGTAATCAATGACTAAAACACCATGTTAATATAAATATTGCAATTAATAATATAATTAAATCTAAAATAATAAAAATAAAAAACAACTCGGTCAATTGTAATCGACAAAACTATTAATTAATTTGGTGTCTTGTACTAGAATTAATCTAAATTTGATTCTTATTTCATAATTAATTCAGTCTAAGATATTATTATAATTTTTCATAAATTTTTAATTAAATTTAATATTAAACATAGTTTTCTTTGATAAAAATTATTACACATATTTGTCCGAAGAACAACTAAAGCTCAGTGTCGGCTATCTATAAAAAAATTGCCATCGAATGTATCCGTTTCAAAATCAGGATTTTGATTACTTCTTTCATCCGCACCTAAAAGTGATTCTGTGTCTTCTGCCATGCAACGTGTTGGATATGTAACACCATCTCCCATACTACGTTTTGTTTTTGATGTGGTTGCAAAATAAAATAAAAGAAACGTTTTTTTTAAAGTTATGTAATTTTAAATTTGGTTATAAATTTTTATGACCAATGGATGGATTATGAAATGCAAAATTATGAGTTTCATTGTTAAAAAATTTCACATTTTTCAAGATATTCATTCCACAAGCTAGATCACTTAGACATTACTTTGATCATACAAATAGTGATTTCAGTTTAAAAAATGTTGTAGTTGCTTATTTCCATCCCTAACCTACAAGAAGGTTGACAGTTTGATTGACGAGGCGCCTAGCCTTTATTTCTAGATTTAGGGATAGAGCTGAGAGTCTTTCACCTCCAACGAGATACCTGGGTACGGTTTAACGAGCTATGTGACACTATAGTGACTTTTACGAACGAATTACCAGGGTGATCCTACGTGTTCAGGTCACCAGGCTTGTTCACTACAAAAGACACTACTAGACGCAATGAAATTTTCATGTTTATGCCTTTGGTTTTACTTCTATCTAGATTAATTGAGTTTACTAAAATGACCATCGATAGGCTCCCGAAACAGACACTAAAACTAACAAACCTAGTGTTGTGCTAGAGAGTTAAATCTATAACGCTGAATTGCCACAATCCTCCCGAGGTGATGGAAATTCGAAGTTCGAACCACTTGCAATTTCATTCAATTCGTAGCTCGCCTGTGCAAATAAAGCGTTTACACCTTAACTAAAGATGCATTCGAGTATCTCATACACTACCAGCACAGCACAGAATGTTACATATGGTTAGATTTATTTGGACAACTTTCTGCTTCAGAGAAGTTTTGAGTTTCATGCATTCGATTTCATAATTAAAGTGGTGCACAGTGTTACTTTCACCTATATGTGTGTTTGATTTGCCTTTTGCTATAGATTGTTACATCTTGCATTTATGGAGCTTCTGGCCAAGGTTTGGCACAAGAAACAACGAAGTGATATGAAGTACTTTACACTGGCATGACGCATTGCTGTATTTTGCAGGATACCCACTCCATAAAAACTTGACTTTAAATTGTGAGTTTCATTTTAGTTTTCATGTTCTCCTCTATGGTTCTCCTCTATGGTTTGATATCTGGCAATAATCATCGCCGACGATAAATTAGAAATAGAATCTAAATTTTCTCCGACGAAAAAAGCTTGTTCGTTTATCGCTGTAGCTGTGTTTGAAATGTATGTATCCTGTGTATTCTAATGTTACTAACGTCGTCGTCGGACGATTTCGCCCGTGTTGTGTTTCTAGCTTATAAGCGGCTGGGCATGTCAGTCTCTTGTCTGTTATTCTTGAACACATATTTGGCAAACATAAAAGTATGATTTTCTCTGACTACAAATGGAGGAAAAATGTCAAGTATGTCTTAAAGTTTTTTTTCTCGAAACTTTTATTAGTAATTTGAGAACTTATTATATATTGTTTCAATATCAATAAATCAATGAGCTAAAGGAAAAAAACATAAAACGACCAAGGAATCTTCGGTAAACGCAACTCGTCTAAATCTGCTGCGCGGACATAACTTGAGTACAATTTATTGATCATGTACACATTTTTGACTGTTCGTTAAATTCAATGGCGTTCACTGATAAGTCATTAGTCTAACAAGACTAAAGAGAGGTTGTAAATTTGGTCCTTCGAGCCGGATTGGAACTACCGACCTATGTACGCCTTCAAAATCGGATTTCGTCTATAATTTCTATCAATTTTAGTTGAAAACCTTTACTTTTGATGCAACATCACACTGTTCTAGGTGATTTCTCTTAATACTTTTACTAGTTGCCTATCGGGTGGCAGTTTTAGTAGAGCCCAATTATTGAAGTTGTATCACTTTAAGTGACATGACTACAGACATGTCACATCGCATACAAATGGGTATTGTTGAAGTCGATAAAAACGGTCACGACTAAAACTAAAAAAACTTACACTTTACGTTCTCCAATTTCACAAAAACAAATAAAGACGTTTGAAAAATTTATTGTCACATGAAAAATTGAGGTGACTAAAATGTCATTTAAAGCGACATATGTCGTTTAAAATGACTTGAGGCGTAAAAAACGACCAACAATACGAAAATTGATGCGATGTGACTTTAGTCATTTAAAGTGACATGACTTGCCTTCGGTAATCGGGGTGGTCTTACATCGATGATGTTCTCCCTGTTCAACTGCCGACTGCAATGTGACTTATAATAACAACCTTATACAAACTGGTCGTTCCGATATTGTATCAATCTTTCCATGTTCATAAACTTCGGTTTATGATTAAGCCATCTCTAGTAAACGATTAATTTCGAGAAAAGCTCGGATTTGATTACGGTAGTTTCGGCCATTAAGAGAGCATTTTGTAGAAATATGCTATCACTCTCTCCTGTTACAGTCCTCTGTCTATATCTCCAAAACATGCCTGGGTATATTTAAAATAAACTTCGTAAGGAATGGTAAAGGCAAGTATTGGTGCTTTGCACAATTGTGTTCGTAGCTGCATGTTGGTTTTTTCTACTGCTCATTTCATTCCAATTCCTTGTTTTTTTGGTTAGATCTTGTAAATTTTTCGCATGTAGCAAATTCGGCAGTAAACCGAAAATTGGCACACGGTCAGTGCATTACTGTCTAAATCTTCACTGTGTTCGTATGTGAATGCTCTCTGCTGTGATCTTGTTCTCCAAGAGCTTAACTTTTTCGGTTAATAGCGAGCACTTTTTGGAACTTTAATTTCTTCTGCCTTTTTACTTCTGTCAAGTCCCTTATGTAAATAAATAGGACATGTCTTTGAATGCAACCCTTTTAGTAAACGTTTTATTAACCTTTCAAAGTTTGTGGGAGTTAAACGGTTGAAACTGAATTCAGTTTTTACATGATCTTTGTTTGCGACTTACGGAATATCCCCAGAGTACCCACAGTAAAACCAATCCTAGGTGGTAGCTTCTCTTCTTAGTTACAACATCTAACTAGCTATAGTCATCACAGTGACCTCAGCGTTCCATATTTCTTTCTTACTAAGGCCACAGTTGAAATCCACCAATTTGTTACGATTTGATAAAATTAGTTGCTTTTATTCCCAACATCGTTCAGTTTTCTTTCGTTTAGCCAATGGCATCTTTTTGCGTAGCATTCCGATGTTTTACAATTTTGGTTCTTTTATTTTTGTTTAGCGTATCGCAGAATATAAACTTGTGATGCTTACGTATTTGTCATGCTGTCTTCTGAACCTACTGTGACTTGTTATATTTCTATCTAAATCTAATCGATTTGATTTACAATGGGTCGAATGCATGAAACCCTATAGTAACTAGGTTTATTATGAACAAAAAAACTAACAAACACTTAAAAAACCTATTTACTAGGTTTTATGCATACGACCCAATGACTGCAACAACTACTTCGTTTTGAAAGTGAATATTCCTAATCTCTATGTTGGCGATTTTTTCCCTTTAATAATTATATGTTTGCCTAGTTATAGTTTTTATTAGATACGTTCCTGCAGCTGGGAGTATTTTGTCGTCCACTTCATCTCTGCTTCCAAT
The DNA here is from genome assembly GCA_963693315.1 of Diogma glabrata. Classification (NCBI taxonomy): domain Eukaryota; kingdom Metazoa; phylum Arthropoda; class Insecta; order Diptera; family Cylindrotomidae; genus Diogma; species Diogma glabrata. Next base: position 401,502,266 of record OY856186.1, read on the forward strand.
CAACCTTAGTCCTAGCAGTAAGACCGTCACTAGCGTTTGTCAATCTCGATATATGGAGAAAAGTTGGAGCTATTGGTTATAGAAATTAGGATACGCCCCTTTTCAGCTCACTTGTTTTGTTTTAGGTGATTTGTAGCGGTAAATTCTCCCTGTGTAACTTTTCTTGTCACATACCGATCATTAACTACTGCTGATCCTCATATATTCCTCTTCATAAACGTCAAATGCAAAAATCACCCCACGGCTAACGAATACATCTGCATAATTTCACTCCGTTGAAAGCAACATTCATCACATATACATAACTCTTGTTTGTGGAACCACTTGGACGTAATTTTGCACGTTTTTATACCCTGTCTTCTCGAAATCGTTGACCTTTTACTTCAAATGTTTAATTCCGTTATTCATTTGCATCATATTTAACCTCATTTGGTGCATTATATATAACCATTAGCTGTGAACGTTCTGACAACTTCTTGAATCCACTTTTGTTTACAGTTGACGATAACTTCATTTTTCTAAGGTCTGGAAATTTTACATAAAACCATTTTAACAAGAATCACACCACTGTCACCAATGTAACGACATAACCTCGAATTTGAAAAATGTCTCAATTCGGTAAATACAGTTTCTCAATGATGTGGCGGTGTTGTAGGCAGAAATCAAGTTTGATTTTAAATTTTAACCAAAGTTCAAAGGAGTTCAAAAGAGCCAAGCTAGAAACAAACGAAAAACTCTTAACTTGAAATCAATGCTCCATATAGGTATCGAATATATTTCATTAGGTAATAACAGTGTCATTATAGGAACATTAAACTTAACTTTGTTAAATTAAATTAAAATATTGCTACATCATTAATTTTTTCGTGCGAATCAACGTGTCTCATAAATGTGTGTCCGAATCAGTAAAATAATATATTTACGGATAATAGCAAAATGCAAGATATAAATAATTTTATTCTATATATAAATATTTTGGATTGTAAAGCCATCTTCATTCTTCAGTTATACCTACCTTTAAGAACTTGATAAAAAATTTTAAAGATTGTGACTTCATACTTGTGAACAGAGAGATCACTTAATTAAGCACACTAATGCTATATTTTTGATCACCCTATATGACAGCTAAACCGATTTTGTATTCTTCGAATGGAACTTTCCACATCGGTACATTTTGGGTGGCTTGAATAAATTTTCATTACGAACAAATATATATATACAAAACAAAATAAATAGAATAAATTTTTACAGATATGTATTGTGTGAGATGCATCACTCTAAACATGTCAACACCCTTAAACAATACTTCATCGAGATCTTTATCTTGTTGGGAACGGTACATAGTAATCAATGACTAAAACACCATGTTAATATAAATATTGCAATTAATAATATAATTAAATCTAAAATAATAAAAATAAAAAACAACTCGGTCAATTGTAATCGACAAAACTATTAATTAATTTGGTGTCTTGTACTAGAATTAATCTAAATTTGATTCTTATTTCATAATTAATTCAGTCTAAGATATTATTATAATTTTTCATAAATTTTTAATTAAATTTAATATTAAACATAGTTTTCTTTGATAAAAATTATTACACATATTTGTCCGAAGAACAACTAAAGCTCAGTGTCGGCTATCTATAAAAAAATTGCCATCGAATGTATCCGTTTCAAAATCAGGATTTTGATTACTTCTTTCATCCGCACCTAAAAGTGATTCTGTGTCTTCTGCCATGCAACGTGTTGGATATGTAACACCATCTCCCATACTACGTTTTGTTTTTGATGTGGTTGCAAAATAAAATAAAAGAAACGTTTTTTTTAAAGTTATGTAATTTTAAATTTGGTTATAAATTTTTATGACCAATGGATGGATTATGAAATGCAAAATTATGAGTTTCATTGTTAAAAAATTTCACATTTTTCAAGATATTCATTCCACAAGCTAGATCACTTAGACATTACTTTGATCATACAAATAGTGATTTCAGTTTAAAAAATGTTGTAGTTGCTTATTTCCATCCCTAACCTACAAGAAGGTTGACAGTTTGATTGACGAGGCGCCTAGCCTTTATTTCTAGATTTAGGGATAGAGCTGAGAGTCTTTCACCTCCAACGAGATACCTGGGTACGGTTTAACGAGCTATGTGACACTATAGTGACTTTTACGAACGAATTACCAGGGTGATCCTACGTGTTCAGGTCACCAGGCTTGTTCACTACAAAAGACACTACTAGACGCAATGAAATTTTCATGTTTATGCCTTTGGTTTTACTTCTATCTAGATTAATTGAGTTTACTAAAATGACCATCGATAGGCTCCCGAAACAGACACTAAAACTAACAAACCTAGTGTTGTGCTAGAGAGTTAAATCTATAACGCTGAATTGCCACAATCCTCCCGAGGTGATGGAAATTCGAAGTTCGAACCACTTGCAATTTCATTCAATTCGTAGCTCGCCTGTGCAAATAAAGCGTTTACACCTTAACTAAAGATGCATTCGAGTATCTCATACACTACCAGCACAGCACAGAATGTTACATATGGTTAGATTTATTTGGACAACTTTCTGCTTCAGAGAAGTTTTGAGTTTCATGCATTCGATTTCATAATTAAAGTGGTGCACAGTGTTACTTTCACCTATATGTGTGTTTGATTTGCCTTTTGCTATAGATTGTTACATCTTGCATTTATGGAGCTTCTGGCCAAGGTTTGGCACAAGAAACAACGAAGTGATATGAAGTACTTTACACTGGCATGACGCATTGCTGTATTTTGCAGGATACCCACTCCATAAAAACTTGACTTTAAATTGTGAGTTTCATTTTAGTTTTCATGTTCTCCTCTATGGTTTGACCTTACTAGTTTCATTATCGAGGTTATTCTGTTTTACAAAGTCTATTGTTACAGCAAGATTAACTTAGCACTGCTTCTCTTTATTGTGAGTTATGTCATCGCATCGATTTTTAAGTTCAATTCAATTACTACAAAATCAGACTTTACCGTCAGTCTGGGTCCTATCTGCCTACATTCAATTACATTCTGCAGTTTGCTTAAGACCTCTTTGATTGGTTGTTGATTGCTCCAGGATGGCAGCAGCAAATTATTTATTATTTTTTATTATCAATTAATTTTCTTTATTTTAAACTTTAATTAAAACTTGCTTACGCGAAAATTAGAGAGATAAATTATCGTTCAAAACTAATAATATTCGGTCTTTGGAGACAAGAAAAATAGCCTAGTATGATCATTTAAACGAAATTATGTTAAACAAAGTAACATTTTCATGCCGAATAATTAACGGTGCCTGCCGGCGTTAAAGCCGATCGTGCATAATAGATGGCTAATGAACATGAACAAATGCATCTCTTGCGAACAGCTAAATTTGCTTATGTCTATCAACAAATTTGGTAATTGCAAAGTTGCATAAGTAAGTTCTGTTCAATCCGATCACCATAGCTGGTTGATGCCAACTAGCATCTACGACGGCTCATGCGACTAGCAACACAAACTCTTGGCGACCAACACGATTGAATCATGCCGGCCAGTTTGTTTTACAGCACAACTGGTTTTTGTCAATTAGTATAGATGATCATGGCATGGCTTGGAAAGTTGAATCATAGCGACGATTAAAAAAAAGGCAGGCAGCCCCTGCCCAGAAAGCCTGACTCATGGAGTTTAGCATTGTCAATGGAACAATTTGGCAACCGACCATTATGAAAACCAACAATGCTGTTCAAAATGTGGCAATGTCAACTAGCCTCGAAGCCAACCAAAATAACAAGAATAATTTTTATCCACGACTACTAAAGAATATATGCTTTCCATGTGTATGTCTTTCATTGTAATTTTATACATTCTCTCACTTGTGTGTAGAATGTGACGCCATCATTACATTCTACAACAGTTCTATAGTTTATTAAATATTCCCCTAACAAATTAAAAACTTCATTTGTTGGTATAGTGATATCAAAAGGTTAAAATGAGAACATTACATATATAAAATATAAAATAAAAGATTTAAGATTTTCCGTTATGTCAATTGTTTTGTTTTTCTATGCTATCTATGATATATTTCAATATGGTGATAAAAACTTTAGCAGGCAAACCGGAAATTAATCGAAATATTTTGCAGTCGTGGATAAAATACCATCTTGTATTCGCATAGGATGATGGCAATTCTTCACTCGGATGATTCCCTCCACTCGCTACGCTCGTTTCGGGAAACTTCATCCTCGTGAAGAATTGCCATCATTCTAAACTCATGCAAGAATCTACTACGATATTTGTGGATTAATTGAGTAAATTTCCATTCATCTTGTTCCATCACTGTTCCGCGTTCCGCTCCAGTTTTGAAATCTTAAGGAACGACGATCTTGGGTGACGTTATGAAGATAGCATTAGCTAGGCTTTACACCGTCTCATAGTGGTGTTGTTATTTCTTGATTTGTTTTAACCCAAACCTGATTCTCAGCAACTTTACATCGACATGGTTACATTTTATATATTCCCCGTATAATCTTCCTTTAAAATGTTGACAGGGTTCTAATATCGGCAGAAGTCTGTATCCAACTTTCTCTTTTATAGATTATCACAGGTTATATTTCCAAAATGTGGGTCTACACAACGTACACAAACCACACCGTTTTTATATTTGCTTAAATGTCAAACAAGGATTTCATACTTTAGACTTCGCCGATGGTGTTGCAGTAATTATCAATTTTACCAACCATCTACGCTTAAACTATCGGGATGCGGGGTATAAAACGTATAACACTGGATTAAGAACACTTAGTAAGAAAGTTCAAATAATGCAAGAAAATAAAGAGAAAAATTTCTCAAACCAAAGATTAGAAGTAACGAACGAAATCAATCTTTGAAAGGTCATTAAGAGACTCATCCGAAACAACTACATAATCTCCTTCGATGATATCCCAACCGAAACGCGCCAAAAATTTTAACACACAGTTTACAGAAAAGCAACGAATACATGAGAAGATCAGATAAGCATTAAGACATCTGCACAAACTTAATACTGATTACTCAGAGGTTATCATATTTGCCGAAGAAGAAGTTGAGAAAGCTATAGGACCCAACACCATCATTCTCAAACACATAAGACCCAAAGGATTGAACTATCTCATTACTTACTTATCTCTACTCTAAATAATCGCCAGATGTTGGGTTCTGAGAAAATCGGCTGAGAAAATTTTACAATTTGTCGTCTCACTAACATGACTGCTGGACAGCACTAAAACCAAAAACCGCCATGTGCTAAACAATCTTAGTTGCACTCGACCTATCAAAAGCTTTCGACACTGTGCCATGCGGTACCTTACTAAACACCAATCTTCCTGGTTTAATAAAGCGGTGGTGTTGCAATTACAGGTCACCAAACATACTGTTACGATTCTGCATAAACGCAAAAAAATATGAAACCTCAATTTTCACAATTTTTAAGGTAAAAGTTGCTTCATGACATTGGATACAGGGTCAGCACGAACATTCGTTCGCAAAGGTTTGATTAAGAGCATTTCGGAATCATCAGATGGATTAAAACTGCAAACGTTAACTGGAGAATGCGCTGATATAGCAGGTAAAAGGATCGATGAAATAAAGGTAGGGAATAAATGCTATCAACAAGAGGTGCTAGTGGCAAACATTATGGATGAAGTCGTTTGGGGGATGGACTTCATGAAGACGAAGGATGTGGGATTCTTAAGGTTAATAATGTTGAAATGTCACTACTGTTGAATGAAGCAGAGCCACAGATATTAGCAGCGAAGAAAAACTATGCAGAGTAGAGGCGAATCCAGAACCATCATCCAAACATATGAGCGAAAGAGACATTAACCGACACAGACGTTAAAACAAACGCCGAAAATTAAAAATGAAACAAGTTCGAATCTATAACAAATTAGATAGTGTGAGCAACGGTTCAGAAGGTGAAGTGGTTCAAAGGGCTTCAAACGGGAACGAATCGTAGCTGAAAACACGAAAAATAGGAATCGTTCGGGGATACGAAGGGGTGAAAAACTCAAGGAACAAAGAAAAAGAGAACGACAAATGTAACGAGAATACAGACTCATCAACGTGAGAAAACAAAGAACAAAGTAATGGCCAAGGACTTAAGGACAGGTACAGGTAAAGGTAAATTACAGGAAGTAATTTTAAACAGCGCCTGAGGAATAAGGAAAGAAAAAAAGACAAAAGCTTGAACTCAACAATTGGAGAAGAGATTTAGAACCTGTTCCGGACGAATAGGCATAGGTGGAGGGTAATGTTACGATTCTACATAAACACAATGAAATACAAAATCACATTTGTTTCTTATAACAAGGGTCATGAAATAAAATATATCGAAAATTATTACGTCGATTTTTGTTCTGAATCTTTTTTGTAAAGAATAGATTTTCGTAGAAGAAACGAGAAATTATGCAGAATTATATATAAGGAATTCCCTGTTGTAAAATTAGATTAGTTTTATTTTAGACTGCGACAATGTAGTTGAAGTGTTAATAGTTTAAGTGATTATGTTAAATGAATTAATTGTAAACGAAACGCTGTACCGTCATATTAAATCGTGTAAACAGAAGATACTTTTACAATTAGTTTTTGTAAATAAAGTTCTAAGTATTATTTAATAATAGATAAATTTTGTGTATTATTTTGGAAGCTGTGGAAATTTCTACAATCAACCGTTGGAGTTTCGAAGCTGTTGGAAGAATATTCTAGATATGAATATTGTTGTCCTGTTGTTGTGGAACAATTAAGGTGTTGAATAGTTAATAAAACCGGGTGGTTTAGCTTACTAATCAGTGATCGAATCCAGGTAGAGATTTGGGAATTACGTTTATAAAATTGAGAGTTGGACAATTCGAAGTAAGGTTGAAAAAAGTAACAATACGTTGAGTCCGTAATTGCAAATTCCAGATGAGAGTAATCAGACAAGGTGTTCCATAAGATGGAGTTCTCTCACGTTCATTATTTGAAATCGACCTAAGCAGTTTAAATGTTTCACCAGAAGGAATAACTATCACGTCATATGCAGACGACTACACTAAACTTGCAACAGGAAACAACATGGAACAGTTCATCAATATTCTGAATACATACCTTAACATTCTCAATAAATGGTTTAAAACTAAAAAAATGAAAATTGTCACTGAAAATTCTACTTCTACACTTTTCAAGCACTATAGCGGGTAGTTCAAGGGGCAAATATTAAATACAATAATTACAACTTACAAAGCAAAAAGAAAACCTATTATAAATTATCCTGCACCCATATGGATATCTCAAGTTGCTGATACCCACTGGAATAAGTTACAAACAACACAAAACGGAACCTTGCAAACCACAGCCGGATGTCATTTGATGGGCCACCGATATCACTTGGACCGGCAAATGAACATATTGAAAAGCTAAATAAACAGTATCTATGGGCCTGTTACAAATGGCAACAACATTATCAACAGGGAGGCTCTTGTTGCATGATATCAAAGATAACCAAATCACCGGCAACATTACACTTACGTATAAAACTGGCTTAAAAACACTTCACACCAAAGTTGTTGAAGACACAATAAGAAACTATGCCCCAAATCGAGTTCAAAATGGAAACCCACCACAGATTTCTGCCGAAGAGAATCAGTTGTCTCGCAGCACCAGATCCATTCTAGCACAATTAAGAACCGGTTGGTTACGCATCTTTAACAACTACATGAGTAAAAATGACCCTGAAATTATTGACAAGTGTCCGGCATATAAACCACCTATTCAATTGTCCAAAAAACTCAACCGACCTGACGAAGGAGTATTTGTGGTACTGTCCAAGAGAAGTAACAGAACTCTTGAATTTGAGCAACATATTTTATATTTTTTTCATATGAAATGTGTTGAGGAAAAAATTATATTTCTTGCTTTGCGGCTTTTAAAGTTACTTTCTGTGTAATTTTGTTGTCCGAAAATTGAGACAAATTTTATAAAAAGCGAACGAGTAGTTTTCACATTATCTTTGAGTTGCCTTATATATCAAAATAGGGCAAAGCATAATTTTCCCCTCAAAATGAATACATTTCATATGAAAGACTGCCGAATTTTCGGATTTAGGGAATTTTCCTTCAATATATTTTTTGATAAATTCGAGTGGCAAAGAAAATTTATCAGAGATCAGAATCAAGAATTTTCTTTACTTAGTTGGTATCTAAAAGTTATTAAATGTAGCAAATCGAAAAATGATTATGAATAGTTGTATAATGAAATGCGTTATCATTCTAGTTATACATGGCAAACTATAATTACAAGCGATTACAAACAGATTATCAAGCCAATTCTTAATTCACTCCGTTTAAACTGAACTTCAGAGCTTTTATGAACGATATTAAATCCTCTGAGGCTCAACATTGTGAAAGTTCAAATCAACATTTCAAGTTTTATGTTCTTAATTTCGTTCATAAAAAATCATCATCCAAATTTAATTGAAACGAAATTGGTTTCAGGTTGATATCCTGGCTACTACATAGTAATCTATACGATGTAATTTTAAAAAATAATCAACTTTAAAGCTAAACTATTGAAACTAGCATAAATTGCATTTAAATATTTATAAAAAGAATGAAAAAAAACGAAACAAAAATGCTTGATTGAATAACGTTACCATTCTTTACGTGCAATTATTTTCAAAAACTAAAACCATTGAGTTTAGTTTAGAAAATTATAACGAACATTTATTTTATTTGGCAAATTAAATATTATTTTTTGTTTTGTTTTTTTTTTCGTGTAACTACCAGATATTACAACTAATTAATATCAATCACTAATTACAATTTAATGAACCAACAAAAGTAGTTCTGACTAAACCAGTTTTCTGCAATTTATATCGTTTTGTATAGGGTTCAGTATCTCGAAAAGATTAAACAAGATATCTGCCGGTCGGTCACAGTCGGTTTGCCCTGGAACCAAAAATAATTAATCAATTTTTATATAATAAAACTTGCTTTTCTGTTACCTATTTAAACAAAATTAAATTAAATACTTTTGTGAGGAGTAATAAAGTTAAAAACATTTCTTTACGTTGGGGAGGAGGTGTGTTATATCAAATGGTACAAATTCGACATTGACTTTTAAAACAAGGTAAAACTGTTCCAAAATAATTTTCAGCCTTAACAATGAATCCAAACAATCGGAACATAATATTCGTTAAACTTTTTTTTTATTTATTATATAAATCTATCTGGTAATTAAAGTATAAAAACAATGAAAGTTAAATTTTTAATTCAGTGTAAAATATTAATACTAATTGTTATTTTGCATAATTTTAAGAAATAATTCAAGTAAAGAATACATTTTAAAAAATCGTCGTTGCTCCTAGCGATGATTTTGTTGGATAGTTTACAAATTATTTTTAAATGAATTTTTCTAGATTGTTTTAACTTTGTTTAAACATTTAAAAATATAACATAACTGAGCAAAGTGCCTAAACCAATTTTATAATTCTTAATATTAAGTTTTAGTTTTGTCTTATGAAGTAATTTGAACACATTATTTAATTGATTTATATATATGTATATATTTTTTGTAATTAGCATTTAAAATTATTTTGCATAAACTCTGATTTCAATTTACAAATTTTGTGAAAATACGGTTTCACAAGAGGTAGACCACTCTTCTATAAAACAAAAATTTTATTATTTTTAGATACTAATTTTTTGTTTGAATTTGAAAAAGCAAAGCTATAAAAACAATTTGATTTTATTTTTGAATTATGCATTAAATTATACATATCTATAAAGATTTACATTTTTTCTTAACATTTAGGGTCATACATTTAAAACAAATCAAACCAATTATGAGATTGTTAAATCCAATTCTTAATTCAATCTAAATTTCGAAAATCTGGAGAGAAGCAAATTAAAAGCTATGTACGAAAAAATGGTTTATCTGCTGTTATTCTGTCTGTACGTAATATCATAAGTTTTTATTTTTTTTTTGCCAAGAGAGTCACAGAAAAGAGAGTCACAATGAACCAAGAACGATTTAGAAACATCAAGGTAAACATATTTTCGGAAAAGAAGTGGCAGGTGATCTTGCAGCAACATAAATTTCTGAAGAAAAAATAATGGAGTAGAAACAACAAAGCAAGTCATATTTGTAGAGATTAATTATTTAAATTTAAATGTATTAACCTCTACAGTAAGCAACAGTTTTGCAAAGTTTGGAGAGGAAATAATTGTTTATAGGTGCAAATTTAGCAAAATAGATCAACAAACCATAAGCATCAATCAACAGTCTGCAATTAATAATCAACAAATGGTGAAAAATCGTGACTATAGCCGTGTTCGATTTGACTGAAACAACTGAAGCAACTGAAAAATTAAATGCAATTGTTGTTGTTTTTTCAGTTGTTTCAGTCAAATCGAACGCACCTTATATTAGTGAAAAATGTCTACAGATGGCTATCTTTTCGACGAAAAAAAAAACACTGAAAGATGTTGAAATTAATCGAAATTCTAGGCACGACATTGACAGACTATATAGCCAACTAAAGTCAGGACGTAAAGCATACGAAAGCAACATTAAGATAGTAAGCAAATTAGCAACTCATGCTTTTATTATGCATAGAAAAAATGTTTTCAGGAAATCAACTACGAATGGTAACATTTTGTAGAGAAAAATAAAACTGATAAAGTTTTTTTCAAAATCTACCAATCATTTATCCGTCATAAGAAGCAAAAGTTTAAATCAAAAATAGAGCCAAAAGGATTAAAAATATTGTATCAAACATCGAAATAGAAATAAAATCTTGAAGATGTAAGTTGTGATCAAAAACACACGATTGAAACTTTTGATAACTTGGATTCTCTTGCATCAAATTACATATCATACTAAACGTCTATATTGATAGGTGGTTAGGTTTTGGAATTCTATTTTAAAAACATGCAACTTTTAGCCAATTACAAAATTACTAAAAATTGCTATATAATAAAAAAAAACAGTTTCCAATATTTAATTAAATTATTTATAATTAAAATCACTTATTAAATTTAATTTAATGTATAATGAAAAAAATGGATGGTAATGAATATTTTTGTAAAATTTCAAATACAACGTTTTTGAGTATAAATTTAAAAACTAATAATAAAAATGCTACCATTTTTATGTATTTACATAATTAATAAATTTAATTCGAAATAAAAACTAAAGCAAAACAAAATTATTACAAAAACGGAATATTTATTGATATGATGTAAAATTCCTCAAATCACACAAGGTTAGCACAACTCACATTCGAAGTTAATGTTATTTTCACATGGAATGTGGAAAAAATTACAATTCACCCTATTTTGAAATAAAAGGTTGCCAAAAATATGACATCATTGCATGCGGTATCGCGAAAACCGTAAATTGCTTATAATAACGAAATTTCAATAAAATCGAGCAAGTGCTGTAAGAGAAAACGTTAATCGATTAAACTAATGTCAAATTTTCTGGTCACCCTATATCTCAAAATAAAGAGCCCTCATTTATTTTCACATTATATATTCGAATGCGACCTCCAAAATCGATACTTTGTTTAAAGCGTTTGGGAAATTTTACATCATACGGTAAAAAATATTTCTACTTTTTACATGCTAAACTTTACAAAATTTAAACAACGTTTACACTACTATCGGCAGAGTGATTTTTTGTTATTTGAATTTTATTTTTATTAGCCCAGAATGTATTTTGGTCATTATCATTTCCAGTATGACCATCATCAACAATGTTCTTATCACCAACATTTTTTATGTTATTTATGTTAACAAAACTATCAGTATTATCTAGCTTAATGGTTTCAACTAAATTATTTGTTTCAACTAAATTATTGTCTAACCTTGTTGATGTATCTCCCATGGATTCATATGATGATAACTGATGTACGGATTGTGTTGGAAACTGCAAACCATCACCCAAACTAACAAAAAACAAAATTTTATTTGAAGATTTGGTGATATGTGATGGTTGTTTTTGTTAGTGGTTTAATTAATAAGAATCTATAACTATTTAATTACTTTGCATGCATATGTTTTATTAGTTATCACTAAAAATGTATTGTATTAATGTTTAATTTGCCAAAATAAATAAAAAATCGTTATATATTGTATTATTAGGTTTTTCCCATATAACAATTGCACAAACAAAACAGAATATAATTGAGAATACATAGTATTGTCCATAATGAAATTAAATTCGTTATATTTATAACAAAACTAATTATTTAAATAAAAGAAAATACCTTGTAAAAATTGGAACGACCCAAAGTTTTTTATCATCACCAAAAACTTCTTGAAAATTTGCAAGTTTTCCTAGACTAAAGCCATTTTTGTCAGGTCCAGTTGTACGAAATATTGGCGCATAAAATCCCTCTATTGTTGTACGATTTAACAACACTAAATAAACATGATAGCCAAATAAACTTACTAAACTTATTGCGAACATTAACGATACGAAAAATAAAAATAACACATGGAATCGTCCCATTCCTTCTAGTTCTCCCTGGAATCGAAATAAATTTTATTTGTATTAAAAAACATTATTGTGGTTGGTTATAAATTTAGAGGCAATATTTGACTATTTACAATAATTAAACAATTTTATTTAATTGTATTTTTTCCGTGAAATATTTTTATTTTCGCAACGCAAACCATAACATACTTAGCTTTGGTTCACTATACTGGTCGCCTCCGAGTTTACATACTCTTCATATCAGAATAAAACTGGACAAACCGAATCAAAGTTTTGTGCGACACATGCAGCAGATCAGCTTGTCTAGATGCTTTCGAATAGTTCAGTCGCTTACTACTACAATTGGATACGAGGCATCTACCAAGTGCAATTTTGCCTTACACTGTTACAAAAGGCTCTGCCATAATAAACCAAAATTTCACCTGTTACTCGTAAGAATATTATGTATAAAAATAAAATCAAGCAAAATTTATAATGGGAGATCACCTGTACTAGCAGTGAAGCTATGAGCAGAGTCGTAGGAGCAACTTCTTTTATATGCTGTTGAAGGCTTATTGCTGGTACAAGCTGTGCAGGAGAGCGGGACTGTAGCAGTTTCGGTTTAGAAAATCAGATAAAAGGAGTGAACACTATTCCCAGCGATCCCATAAAAGGTCAGACAGAGAAAATGAACCAAAAAAAAATATTATTTTAGTACAAAGTGATTGTGTTGTGTTGGTTTGGCCTAGTAGTGCAGATACATGTACATGAATTATACTCCATAATATATACTGATCTTATTTCGTTTATATTTGTTTTTTTTATTTTCGTTTTTTTTTTCTTACATTTACATATTTTGTTTCACATTACTTTTACTTAAATTCGAAAGTTTTACGAAACGGTTGAAAGGATATACGGCATTCGAAAAAAACGAAACTTTAAATTAAAATCAACTTTACCAACAAACTATATTATTCTATTTTAATTTTAAAATTATGGTCGCTTGTGTCACTTGTTTATCTAATTAAAAAAAATTTCATCTTCCGACGAGAAAGATGTTACAAAAGAAAATCCAAACCCTGGTAATTCAAGAAAAGAAGAAATGATTAATAGAACTAAAATTAAATTACCAACGTTTTGGTATGATCAGGTGGAAGCCTGGTTTCTTATTCCGGAAACAACGTTTAAATCCAATCAAATCGCCAGAGATATAAACAAATTCAACTCAGTACTCACTGCTATGCCACAAGATGTTGTGGTTTACATAATTAAACATCCGTCACAGCACAATATCAATACGATTTTCTAAAAAAAGCCATTTTAGAGCGACACTCTATAAGTGCAGGCAACGGCTTAGATAGACTTCTTTCAGGTTTTCAAGGAATGGGAGACAATACCCCAACGGAATTTTATCGCAGCTTGGATCAGAAGCCGGCCGATTCAACATTGGTCAAGATGGACCTACTTACACAAATTTGGCTTAAGTGCTTGCCAACATTTTTAAGATCTTCTGTGGCTCCCTGTGCAGACAAGATGTTAACAGGCCTATAATTGGTGCTGATTTCCTCTCAAAATATGACATTTTGGTCGACCTTAAAAATCGGAAGTTAATCAATTCAAAGACATCTCTCCATGTGAATGCAATTATCACTAATTGTAATACGCCAACTCCCAAACATTTCATCGTCGACAGTTAATTCGACACCCTCCTGAAAAAGTTTCCGACACTTACCGAGGCACCAAACTATGGCTCTCCAATTAAACACAACGTAAAGCAGAACATTGTGACTAATGAAAGACTTCCGTCCATTAATCCCAGACGCTTGGACCCGACGATACATAAAGCCGCAAAGACCGAATTTGAACATATGGTGGAAGGAACTAGGCATTTGTCGTCATTCTAATTCCCTAGTCTCCTCACCTTTACACATGGTTCAGAAAAAGGACAAGGACTGGCGACCTTGTGGAGATTATAGACACCTTAACGCTGCTATTGTTACGGATAGATATTCCACCCCTAATATACAAACTTTATGCTTTCAACTAGCAGGATGCAAAATTTATTCCAAAATAGATCTGGTAAAAGCTTATCACCAGATCCCAATGGCAGATGATATCCACAAAACTGCTATAACCGCCCCTTTCGGATTGTTCGAATTCGTATGCTCGTACGCCTTATGGTTTACAAAACTAAGCACTGACATTCCGTTGCTTCATCAACGAAGTAACAAAGGAACTGGATTTCGTTTATATAGATAATATCCTCATAATAAACCGCTTCGAAGCGGAAAATCTCCTGAAATGGTCCAAATCATGTGAATCGTGTCAACGATCAAAAATTCGCAGGCACACAAAATCGCCGATTAAATTTGAATTACCAAATTGTAGATTTGACCATATCCATATCGACACCATTGGACCACTTTAGCAATCAAAGAGTTTCAGTTATATTTTGACTACAGTAGACCGCTTCACAAGTTGGCCAGAAGCATACCCCATAAAGGACATGGCAGTAACTACCATTGCGTCAACACTGTTACAGGAATACATTTCTAGATTTGGTTTTTCTTCGGTTATAACGACAGATTGTGGCGGACAATTTGAATCCAATCTGTTCACCGAGCTCACGAAGCTTCTAGGATATCATCGAATCCGCACAACCGCTTATAATTCGAATGCAAACGGTCTTGTCGAACGCTTCCATCGTCAACTGAAAGCATAGATAAAAGCACTATGCAATACCGTTCATTGGAGTACTGAGCTCCCATTGGTTTTACTTGGGATCAGAACTTCATTCAAAGAAGACCTTGACTGCACATCTCAAAACTAGTATATGGTCAAACTCTTAAAGTCCCCCGTGAATTCTTTGTCGACCCTCCAACAGTCAACAATTCCTATACTTATGAGTTCATTAGGAGATTGCGAAGTAATATGCAAATGCAAATTCTACATCTCCCAGATAACCCAATCACACCGACATCTTCATCCCCAAAGATTTAAACAACTGCACACACCATCCGAAACACGTAAAATGTGAATTGAAGTTTTTTTCTGAGAAACTTCAAACCATACCTTTGAATTGAAAATATTCCAATTACTTCTTTACTTACTTGAGTTTAATTGATCTCAAAAAATCCAAAATAAATTTAAATTCCCTTAATGTTGTCTAATGTTAATACATATAGGACTACAAATTGACCAAGTGTCAGCCATTGATTTCACATTGATTGGAAACAATCAATAATGACTATACAATCGTGACTTAGGATGTTAATTAGAATAGAAATGTTCCCCATTCTATGAATTCACACAAAGTATTGTCTAGAAATTTAATGAAAAAAATCCCATATAATGTAAAAGCATTTTCCATAATATGGAGTCTAATGACAGTGGAAAAATTCAACTTAAGTAAAAAATAATTAAGTGATGAAGAAGTTTCAACTTTGAAATTGTCATCGCCTCAACGGCGTAATCGATAGCGTGTCTGGCCAAGGATTCGAGCCGGGCACTGACGAGGGTAGGTTCGTATCCCATCCGAAACACGTAAAATGTGAATTGAAGTTTTTTTCTGAGAAACTTCAAACCATACTTTTGAATTGAAAATATTCCAATTACTTCTTTACTTACTTGAGTTTAATTGATCTCAAAAAATCCAAGAAAAAACTGCACACACGTTTTTGTCTGAGTGGGCAAAGTAAAAGGATCCCTTGGTACATAAACTGTACATATTAACGTATAATCGACCAAAATTTACAAGACCTAGTAAGGGAGTACTTGTAACAACAACACACGGCGAAATTAGCACAAAACACAAATTTCAATCGGCGAAATTAGCACAAAACACAAATTTCAATAACGAAAACACAAATAAACGGCAGTTGAAAAAAAAATTATCTTTGTAAAATTAAAATTAGGATTTAAAAATTAATTAGATTCTTGCGATCGGTCGAACAACTCGTGTTTTAAATTTATAATATAAATTGTAAGCCAATTAAATCAATTTGCATCTTCCAATAAAAGTGAATTAATTTACAATTTAATTGTTTTAATTAAATAAATCAAATCACATTTTAGATTTGCTCGAATAGAATCTCACATCTAACTCTTTCAATTTTCCATTAAGGTCATGTTAGTTGATGTTTTCGATACAGATTTTCATGTGTTCGTGTTTCTTTTTACTTAGGCATTTTGTTGAGGTTTTTCTGGCGCATAGATATTCAGTTTGAGGGATTCGGTTGAGTGTTACTTGTTAACCATTTTTCCTGCAGTTTTTGTTTATTTTCGAAGCTTTGAAGATAATGGTCGTCAAACCATTCGTTGCGTACATTCGTGAGTCTTTTTCGATTGTTTTCCACTGTTCTTGTATAGTAAATGCCCTCTTGGAAGGAATGTCTTTGAAGGAATGCCATCATTAGATTTTTACGTTGTTTTATGGATACGCTTGTAAGGATAAAGTGTGAGAAATATCTAAATAATAAATCATAATCAGGTCAGCAACGCCGTTATTATTACTGTTACGATGTCGAGCTGATATGTGTTTTAAGTTCTGCACTTCTACGAATTCGAGCATTGAAGTCACCCACTATGATTATTATATCATGGGGCGGGATGTTATTGATGACATCGTCGAGTTCTAGGAAGAATGAGTCTTTAATATATATGGTTTTTCTTCGTACATTGACGATCTTTATAGTAAATTTTTGAGTACGGATTCTTACTGTGCATAATTGCATATTATTTTAGCAGAAGTCGATAACATGATGGTTCACTTGATAATGTATGGGAAAGGCAGTTGCGAATTTTTTTCCGTTTTGATGACGATGATGAAATGCAACTATAGCCAGTGTGTAATTACCGGTTCGGTTTGTACGTTTTGGGAGATTTTCTGTTCTTCTCAGGCTTAGCATTATGTAGTGAGCCGTTTGATCGAAGACAGACGTCCGCTCTAAACCGACCCTTTCATGGAGAACTCTCGTAGCGTGACCTAAGTAACACGACGGGTGCGTAGAATTCCGACTTTTCAATACAAAAGAGTGTGGCATTTGAGTAATGAGCGTCAGTTGTTACAGAGAGTGGTTTTACATACAGAGAATTGCTAGATATAAGTTTCTTCGGACCTAGTGATTTCAGTATGTAGAATCAATCGTCATAAAAACTATATTAATAATCGTCATAAGTGATTAATAATATTACATACCGACCTTGTTACAATTTGCTATTGGGAAATTTTTGAAGGATCTGATTTAATCCCTTAATTAACTAATAGGATGGAGTGTAACCTTGCGGTCTAAAAATATGTTTTATACAATATTAATCAAAATAAAAAAAACAAATACAAAAAAATAAAACAGACTTTTAAAAAAAGTCAACAAAACGTGAATATTTTAACAAAACTGAATGTCAGGAACTTTGACCCTTTGAAGATCTTATGCGTTTGCGTAACGAAAATAACACCTAGTTTTTCCACGTTTTTTTTTAAATTTAAAATAGCAATTGTTTATGCAAATTTCATTATAAATGGCTGACATGATAACAAATAAAATGCTAGGTCAATGACCTTGATAGCAATTTTTATTCTCATGATATTTGCAAGAGATGATTTTCAGTTTTTTGTAAACTACAAAATTTGAAATATTTTTGTGGTTGGTATGCTATTAGCTGGCGATTAGCTTACATTAAAAAAAAACAAAATTACAAATTAACTTTTTTCATATGAGGTCTTAGTTATAAGAATTAGTTGAAAGTTTAGAATAATATAGTTTACGTTGAAAGATGTGAGTTACCTCCTTAATAGAATATATAAAAATATTTTATCGCTTTACAAATCACTGTTTATATAATTACAAAAGAGACAGAAAAAATATACATACCTTCCAATATAAAACGAAAAATTCTAATGAGGTAGCAGCAACGTATAAACAATAAAGTAATCCATATCCTAAGAATAAAATGAAGTACTTATAATTTGTATAGCTAATACAATTATTAACCCATGGACAGTGATGATCTAATTTTAGTACACAAACACCACACACTCTACAGTGATGTGCTCGATCTGGTTTAACGTGTTGACATTTATCACAATATCTAATCGCTCCAGCCATTGTTCTAAATAAAATAAATAATTTATTGTTAGAATAAACATTTACATCATAAACAGTATTAATTACACAGGGTGATCCAATTTGAGTTTACTTTCCACAGAGACAGAACACTACAGGTTTTAAAAGGAGATTAATCAGCACAACTGTGATTGACACTTTTTTTTTGGATCTACTAAGTTATTAAGTATTAAGCCCACAAACGAATAAAATATAGCTAACATACCAAATTCGGGGTTACCAAACATATGTCGAATTTAATAACAATCAGTCAAAATAAAGGTAGATAGAGCAGGGACTACAAAAAGTAGAACTTCTATCCCCTATCATAATCTTTTCAAAATTGAACAATCGTTGATGTGGTCACAACTCACAGGTTCTACGATAACCATAATAAATTTACAAAAATTTCTGAGTGTTTGAAAACATGTTGACGTTATTTATTCACTCACACACGATCAAAAACCTCCAAACTTGCAACAACGTACCAAAATCTCTTGTTGGGAAATCAAATATAGTAGGAAAAAACAAACTGCACTGCAACTAAACTAGTTGTCACTTAATTGCATAACAAATCATCTCGTTGTGAAGGCATTCATTCTGTTAGTGAAACTGCATAATGATTTAGTAGCTCGTCAACACCTACTAAGCTTTACAAAAACGATCATCCATGCAAAGAATTTGTCGACACACCACCAACTCCACTCCAATACGTTGTAAAATCCGGACTTAGAAAATCTAATACTATTCCAAAAATCTCAGCGATGAAAAATGAGACTATGAATTTGGTAGGAGAACAAAAACTTGAGACCCACCTGCTGCAACATTCGATGTTTTGCGTTCGAAAACACAAATTGGATTGCTTTCTATTTTAGTTAATTTGATTGTTTTATACCTATTTACAACTGGAAGATCCTTTGCAAATTCTTCTAATACTCGTCGTTGTTGCTCTTCACTTTCTGCAGATGCTAAGCGTTGTAATGTATTACGTGGCATTCGATACTGAAATAACAAAAAGGATAAACAAATGTTAATATTTATTATTTCAAAGAGTTCTCAATTTTGAAATTTCACAATATTTAAACTTTAACACCAACATGAAGCTTTCATTAGCCATTTGAATTTTTATGGCATAACCTCATATTTGGCTTAAGCAAATTCAACTAATAATGCTGTTTTATATATGTGATGATGAACCGAAATAACTTGCTTATTTTAGTCTCGAGAATATGTTTTAAAATAAATGTGGAGATTAATTTGTGAAGTTATTGGCGTCCTCTAGCTCTATTGTTGATCTTCGCAAGGCAAAGGCTTCTCAAGATGGACGGGCCTACGCCCCAGAAGTATTCGGAACCCAGTTTCGACCAAGGACCATCACAATTCGACGAAAGGTGCTACTCCGACGCTCCATTTTTTGGATAAAGAAGCAGTTGTCACTGGCCTCACTGCTTCAGATCCTCTTCGTCATGGCCGGCATTGAAAGAAATCCTGGACCAAATAAGATATGGCATTGTGCAATAAGAAAAAACATTTTAAGGGCAAACACTACATCCGTCCAGTGTAAAGAATAGTGTCATCTCAAGAACTGCTCAGGCCTTGCAACACATAAGCAATAGACCAAAAACTACATAGCGCCATGTTGCTATGCATCAAGTCAACATACAAATACGAGCTCGCAACCCCAAGTGATGTGAAAATAATGCAGCTAAATTGTAACGGTCTCTTAAACAAAATCGATGATATCATCAACTCTAGTCGCGGTTTTACAAGAAACCAAATTAAATGTTAGATCTAAGATTAGTGAAAGTACCTGTGATTATACAATTATAAGACTGGATAGAGAGAAGGACAAAGGTGGTGGCCTTCCCTTTATCATACACAAAACCATTATCTACCATACAACCACATTACCAGCAGTCCCGGAAACTGATAAACACCTAGAACAACTGGGTATTACAATAAAATCCGGAAATACGGAGATAAATCTAGTCAATATTTATATTCCACCAGTAAGCAGCTGTGATACAGGTTATGAACCATCCATAGGACATTTATTTTATACCAAAGACTGCCTAATTCTCGGCGATATGAATGCTCACCACGATCTATGGCACTCACACTTGAATACTGACTCAATAGGTTAAAATATTACTGATCAAATTGACGGCTCCAACTTTGGAGTCCTCAATGAACCACAACCAACAAGAATAACAAATAACTCATACTCGTCTCCAGATGTTTCACACTCCCCAAGAGATGACATCCGTAAGGCAGATCCAACTGATTCTAGAATGCCGGGCCTGAACAAGCAGATAAATAAACTAGTAATGGAACACAAACGTAACAAATGGAAAGATTTAGTGGGTAAGTCAAACATTGGCACAAATAAAAGTCTGTGGAAGGTGATTAAGGGTTTAACACATCCGCGTCAAACGCATAACAACTGCATGATCTCCTTCGATGATATCCCAACCGAAAACCATTGAAAATGCGCAACAAAATTCAACACGCAGTTTACAGAAAAGCAAAGAAACCATGAAAAAGAAACTAGGTCAGAATTAAGACATATGCGCAAACTTAAAACTGAAAATTTCGAGGATACCATATTTTCCGAAGAAGATGTTGGAAACGCAATAAAGAAATCCAAACCATCTAAAGCTATTGGACCAGACGGCATCTCAGTCATCATGCTAAAACACATTGGACCCAAAGGGTTGAACTTTCCCACTACCATACTCAACACATCTCTAAATACGCTCCAGATACCAAATATCTGGAAAACGGCTAGAATAAGTCCCATTTTGAAAACTGGCAAGCCTGAAGAAAAGGGAGAATCCTATAGACCGATTTCTATCCTCTCATCGGTTTCTATCCTCTACTACTACCTCGGTTAACAGAATCTTGCAAATTGGCGTCACATCAGCATGGCTTTAGGAAAGCACACAGTACAACCACTGCGCTTCATAGAATCCAGAACCAAATCAGCGATGTTCTGAACCAAAAACAACCCTGTGCTAGAACAATTTTAGTTGCACTTGACCTGTCAAAAGCTTTTGACACAGTGTCACATTCTGCACTACTGAACGGACATATTCAACACCAATCTGCCAGGTCTAATAAAGCGCTGGTTGTGCAACTATCTAAGAGGCCGCCAAACATACGTTGAGTTCCGTAACTCTAGATCTTAGATGAAAGTGCTCAGACAAGGAGTTCCACAGGGTGGAGTTCTCTCGCCTTCATTATTCAACCTTTACTAAGGTAGTTTACTGGCACCATCGGAAGGAATAACTATCACGTCATATGCAGACGACTGCACGGTGGTTGCAACAGGAAACAATCTGGAACAACTAACACCAATGTCCTAAACACCTACCTCAACACCTTGAAGGAATGGTTTCAAACCAAAAAATTGAAACTGTCCACTGAATATTCTACTTCTACACTTTTCACCACATGGACGAAGGAGGTAAATACAACACTCAATATCTGCATTGACAAATACTAATTCCTACTGTTAAAAATCCAAAACTGCTGGGGGTAACATTCGACCACTACTTAAATTCAACGCTCATGCTCAACAAGTAAATACAAAACTTAAAAACAGGAATAACGCACTGAAAGCTGTAGCGGGTAGTTCGTGGAGAAAGGATAAAAACACAATAATAACGGCATATAAAGCAATAGGAAGGCCTTTCATATATTACGCTGCTCCCATATGGACACCCCAAGTCGCTGACACCCACTGGAATAAGTTACAGATAACACAGAACGCAGCCTTGCGTACAGCAACCGGATGTCACTTGATGGCCCACCGAGATCACCTACACGAGGAATGTAACATATTGCCGGTCCGTGAACACAACGAAATGCTTACCAAACAATATCTTTGGTCCTGTCATAGAGAGCAGCATCCCTGCAATGACACCTTATCCATGACAACACCACCTAGAGACATAAGAAGGACAGCGAAATGCTTCCTACAAGATGTTAAAAACAATCAAGCCATAGATAACATCGACGAGCCTACGTATAAGACGGGGCTAAAAAATATACATAGCAAAGCTGTTAAAGACACTATAAAGAACTACGCCCCGAATCGAGTTCTTAACGGCAAGCCACCACAAGTCGCTGCCGAAGAGGTAAAACTGCCACGCAGCACCAGAACCATCCTAGCGCAGTTAAGATCTGGTTGGTCACGCATCTTAAATAACTACATGAGTAGAATTGGCCAGGAAATTGTTGACAAGTGTCCTATATGTGAGGGCACGTCACATGATGCTAACCACCTTTTCAATTGTCCAGAGAAACCAACCGACCTGACGAAGGAAGATCTGTGGTACCGCCCAGGAGCAGTAGCAGAGTTCCTGAATCTGGACTTGGAGCCGCAAGAATAGCACCACAACTCGTCGATACAACAACAACAAAATCTTCGCAAGGCAATATTTTTATGTTTATAAATTGCGACTCCCAACCCAACCTTACTAGATGCAGAGGAAAGTTACAAAGTTTAATATTAAGAAATCTAATTTTACTCTTGGTAAGTTGTTTTATGCAGGTTGTTTATTCGCTGGAGATTGACTCTGGAATTTACTTCAATAATAACCTTCCTTCCGTCCTCTTTTTCGTAAAATCAAAATATGTCTGGATCACATTCAGCTTGGGAAATATCCAGCTTATAATTATACACATACGTCTCTCGAGTCCACCGAACGTCGGCTACATAAAGAGAACACGGAGGGACCTAGCCTAGGTAAGTTTAACTACCAAAAGAACCTAGTGACCGTCATTCAAAAACATTCAAATTAGCTGATCGTCGACTGGAAACAATCTTTACGACCTGCGGTAACTGTCTCATTTGCCTGTATCGTGGGGATGAATCAATGTAGTAATACCAAAGTCTAATTAGCATATGTAAGACCTTAAATCCTTAGTTTGTTCGTGTAAATTCATGGACACAGTTTATTACTGAGGCCATTACAGGCACATTGTCGGTGTTGGACATGGAAAATGCCTTGTTAATTTTGATCCAACAATCGATACCCGCACAAACACGACGCTGAGTGATTATTCTTCAGAAAAAAAGAACAGTTAGCGAAAAAATCTCAAGAATGGCTTCTTGTTTCCACTTCTATCAAACCAACAGCGAACAGATAGATAAGTGAGCTGATAGGTGAAATTCGAGCTATGCCGTTGAGGTCAAAATTTTCGTTTCACACAAATGGAGTGAAGACAAACTAATATTAAATATTACTAAGATTAAATCTTACTTTTCCAGGAAGTACACGATACAGCGTTAGTGCTTTACTCATATAAGAAAGCCATGTGTAAAGATAGGGTTGACAAGTGCAATGGTTTGCATGTTCACGAGTGGTACGCTTTAAGAACCACGGCTAGCAGTGGAAACACAGCGAAGGTTAAACAACTCACTTAGACGTGGACTTAGATGGGCAGATACTTGAGTCTTCTATCTCTGGCTATGAGTACAAAGCAGGCAGGTTAGAACTTCACCGCGTTGCTTGAAGTCAAAAACTCAGAAGTATATATAAGGGAATGGAAGGTACTAGGTTGTGTTGTCAGACTGTAAAATAAAGGGCGAAGTGCTGACATTGGAGATCGATGGAAGATCTTAGGAAATATCTCGGTCGTAAAGGAAAATTTCAGCTACCGAATTGATAAGGCTACCGTAAATGAACTACGGCACGCGAACGCAGTATTCGGATGAAAATGGTGCTATCTACACCACCGACTACCCCATCACCTCCAGATGTTGCTGGGCCTGTACCAGCATCAGCTTCGACAAGCTTTTTAAATCACATAACTTGGAAATGATGTAGAACTAGTATGAAAAAAAAGAATATCGGGTCTAAACTTCCAGTCAGACTTTTTAAAGTCTACCCCTTTCTTGAAATACCTAAGGATTGTGTGGTTTGGACACATTACACAAAGACTGAGGTAGGGGTTATACCAAGAGTATGTAGACCAAGAATTAAACACAGGGAGGAATTGGTGCAATCGAAAGATTAAGATTTTTTTTTGATCTACGGGTGTGACAATCCCGTGTACTCCAGTCCCTGCTATTGACATACAAATTAACGTGAGGTATCACATACCACTGGCAATAGCAGTGAGATATCACTAGCCAAGGTGACATCTTAGGGGTGGTGGCGGATGAACTGCATTCAGTCAACGGTAGTACCCTCAATCTTAGCTGCGAAATAATCCTTGATGATAAGACGCTGTTGCGTCCTTGAAGAAACGAGCCTTCATATAACTATGTGTGGGCTTTAATCTTTAAGAGATATAGTGCGTCACAGGATCAAAGAATATGCAACCGGCTGGATTATTGGCAACTACATTTTTGTTTTGTTTCAGCAAATTTTTGTAAAAATTTGCTATTTTCTTTTATTTTCTCTATTCTATCATAAAATATTGGTCTATGTCATATTTTGTCAGTGATAGGATTTTTTGTTTAGTTATCCATTCTTTAACAAAAAATATAAAAAAACAAAAAAATAAAGATTTACGTCCATCAACACCTTTGAACGTATGTTGTTGTGGGACCTTGGTCTTAAAAAGTTTTAAAGTTTTAAGATACATATTGTAATTCCTACTACACAACCAGGGTTTCGAACCCGAACCGAACCCGAACCCTGAACCCGCTCCGGAGCAAGATTTTTTAAAATTATGTGAACCCGAACCCGAACCAATCAGAAACTCGGTTCAGGTTCAATTTTTAATATAGGAAATTTAGGAAGTTTGCGTAAGAAATTTCATATTTCGCAGAATTTTTTTTGTTTCAAACAAGATTATTTTGGTTATTATTTGTTTTAGTAGAGAATAGTGAATATTGAGAATTAATTGAAATTTTTTTTCCAAATTAAATATGTGTGTTACGGTATGTAATGTAACGGTATGTAATGGTATGGTATTACGGTATGTAATGTAACATAAAAATGTAATGGTAATGGTATTACGGTATGTAATGTAACATAAAAAAATAAAAAAAATAAAAATAAAAAATTCTAATGTCTAATGACAGTGGAAAAATTCAACTTAGGCAAAAATAAATAAGTGATGAAGAAGTTTCAACTTCGAAATTGTCATCGCCTCAACGGCGTAATCGATAGCGTGTCTGCCCAAGGATTCGAGCTGGGCACTGACGAGGAAGGTTCGAATTCATCCGAAACACGAAAAATGTGAATTGGAGTTTTTTTCTAAGAAACTTCGAACCATACCTTTGAATTGAAAAAATTCCAATTACTTCTTTACTTACTTGAGTTTAATTGATCTCAAAAATTCTCAATAAAAAAATAATGAATTCATAAAAATAATTAGAAAAAATTGTTTTTTTTTGTAACAAATTTGAACCCGAACCGAACCCACTAAATTTTAATGTATTGAACCTGACCCTGCACCCAAATTTTTCTGGGTTCGAAATACTGTACACAACACATTTTATTTAAAAAAAAAAGGTGTTCAGCCATTATTTCATCGCTACTTGGTGCTGAATTGGATTTATGGTTTTTTATTATTATTCTAGTTTCTGTGTCAGTTACTGGGTCTAGGAATATTGATTGCCTAGTAAGGTTATTTACAGTATTTCTAGTTGCATGCGGGATTTTGTTCGTTAAATTTTTCCTATTGTTGCAAAATACTTGTTTAGGTTTTTTGCAATATTCAGTTCGCCAGTGATTATGTGTTGTCAACAGTTAATGTATTAATTTTTTTATCTTTTTTCTTACTCGTGTCTTTATCATGTATCAACTCATTGATAATTTTTCGACCGTCATGACCTGCTGCAATATCATTTTTATTAAAATAATTTTCTTTTGCTATTAATATTACAACTAATATTCAATATAAGTTTGTTTGTGCTCAAATTGTTTTTTTATCATAATATAATTTAAGAGTGTGGGATCATGTTTTTCTAATTTTTTTTTATACAGTTTATTTCGTAATTTTATTTCCTCTAGTATTTCAATTGTAATCCATTTATTGGATTCCCTAGCTCTAATATTTTTATAGGTAGCGCTTTCAGTAATAGTGAGGGAAATTTGTTGTTCAAGCGCGTGGATGTTAATACAAATTTTATTATTAAGGTGATCACTATCAGTCAGTTTTGTAATAAATGCAGTATTTTATGGTCAAATTATGGGTTTTGATGCAGGATTAATTCATAATTAAATTTTGATGGTTGTATATTACACCATGCATGATCTATGATAGTTTTTGTCACATGTATTTGGTTGTTGCGTGTTACTTTAGCTATTCTTGTTATTTTTTATCTGTTAAGTTGGAAGGCTCAGCGGCAGATGTATGAAAGATGCAGAAAGGTTAGAATCTTTCTGAAGCTTTCATATATCAGTCGCCGATCCAGAATTAGTTTTAGACTCGGTCATAATTCTTTGGCAAATGAACCAGCAACTGATTTATCAGCAGACAGGATAAAACCCTTAAGTCATATGACGCTATTGAGCTTTCCAGCCAAATTTAAAAGATGTACCAGTACGCCCATATTACACAGACACGTACCATCTAGCAGAAATAAATTAACATCCACCTAAATTAGCGAAATACCCTGGTTAAACATTCCAATTGAAACCAATTGAAAAAATGAATTGGATTAATCGGAATTCTGCAATGGGAATTTCCAATTAATTCCTATTCAAAAAATCTATTTCCAATACAATCCTATCATTCCTGTTAAATATCTCTATTTTATTTTTCAACCGGAAGGGATAGGATTCTATAGGAAATGTATATAAATAGGAATCAATTGGAAATTTCCATTGCAGAATTCCGATTAATCCTATTCATTCCTATTAAATCTTTCCCAATTAAATCCTGTTAAATTCATAAGATTGTTTAATTTTTTTCTAAGTTCTTTTTTCATATTGAATCTCTTAATTTCCGATAGAAATTCAATTGGAAATTTCCATTAGAATCCTACAGAACCTCTTTTCCTGTTGAATCCCATTTATTCCGATTGAATTTTAATTGATCGAAGTCTTCCTATTAAACCAATTCAATCCGATTTAATCCTATTGAAATTATATTGGATTTAATAGGATTCAATAGGTTTGAATTGGAATGTTTAACCAGGGTAAGTCTCTTAATAGAAATTTGTCTGTATCATTTATATTTACATTCTGAGAATTTACGTTATTTGTCACATATAAATAAAACCGAATTTTAAAATCCAAAAAGATTATCGAATACAACTGGAAGATATTTACAATTTCCATTGAAACCAAATGTTGATTTATCACCTTGAAAAAATTGTTGTCTCACATACCCTAAAAATAGATTATATTGTTACGTTTTTCACACCTTACTTCGAATTGGCCTAACTCACAATTCGATAAACGTAATTCCCAATCTCTTCCTGAGTTCGATCACTGATTAGTAAGCAAACACACCAGGTTTTATTAAGTATTCAACACCTTAACTGTTCTACAACAACAGGAAAACAAGGCAGCAAACAATATTCTTAACTAGAATATTCTTTTAACAGCTTCAGAAACTCCAACGGTTTATTGTAGAAATTTCCAGTAATTCAACGTTCAAAATAATACACAAATTATTTCTACTTAATAACACTTTAAACTTTATTTACAAAATAACTTTACACGAAAACTAATTTAAAGATCACTTTTATAATTTTAACTTCACAATCGCAGGTTTAAAATAAACTAATTTTACATTTAATTTCACTTTACTGTCGCAGGTCTAAAATAAACTAATTAAAAACTACAAAAGGTATTTTTCTTATATACCTTCTGCAATACTTCTAGATAATTCGACATCACTTTCCAGAAACCTTGAGAAAACATTAGAATACTCGATTATTTTACGTTATGTTAATTTGATTCATAAAATCGTTTATGTTGACCCTATTTCTAAGAAGAGACAACAACAATATTCATTTCATTAATTTGTCTGTTGTGTTTTGTTGATTTTATTTTCCTGGAAGTGACCGTAATCGTCTAGATTTTTCTGAATCGTAACATTACCCTCCACTTAAGCCTGTTCGTCCCGAACAGGATCTAGATCTCTCCTCCAATTGTTGAATCCAAACATTTTTTTTTTTCTTTTTCTATTTCCCAGGTGGTTTAGAATTGCTTCTGGTCCCTTTCTAAGTTCTTGGCCATTACTTTGTTCTATGTCCGCCCACCGTGATAAGTATGGATTCTCATTATCTCTAAAGTCCTCCTTATCTTTTCCCTTTGAGTGTTTCACATTGCCATGTCTCCGAACCATTCTCATTTTCAGCTGCGATTCGTTTCCATTTGAAGCTATTTGAACCACTTCATTTACATTGCTCACTTCGTACTGGACCTGAGCTTGTTTCGTTTTTAACTTTCGGCGTTTGTTCAAACGTCTGCGTCGGTTGACGTTTCTTTCCCTCATCTGTTTGGATGGTGCTGGATTTTCCTCTGCACTGCGTAGTTCCTCATCGCTGCCAATATCGGTTGACTCTGCCTTATTCACAAGTAGTGGCATCTCAACATTATTTACCTTTAGGATTCCACATCCAAAATCGAAGACTAATCCCTTCGCCTTCATGAAGTCCATCCCCAAAATGACTTCATCCATAATGTCTGCCACTAGCACCTCTTGTTGATAGCAGTTATTTCCCAATTTTATTTCAGCGATTCTTTTACCAGCTACGTCAGCGCATTCTCCAGTTACTGTTCGGAGTTTCAATCCATCTGATGATTCCAAAATGCCGTCAATTAAACCTTTGCGAACGAATGTTCGTGCTGAACCTGTATCCAGTGTCATGAAGCAACCTTTACCTTCAAGTTGTCCGTTGATACCCAAGCTTCCACCATTTACCGCAATTCTTGAAATTGGAATGTAGGCTGCATTCTCCTCACTTTTTGGCTTTACAGTTGCACCTCCAACAGGCTTCCGTTGAATAGGAGACGAAGATCTATCACGCTTCCTGTTCCAGCAGTCCTGTGAGATATGGCCCGATTTCCTACATATCCAGCACAGGAGTTTTCTACTGCTGTTCCTGAACCCTAAGTGCTCCATTTCTTCGGCTCCTCTGTTCTTCACAGAAGACGACAATCTGTCTGCTTCCCAGTTCGTCTTGCACTCCCGTGCCATGTGACCCTCTTCATCACATACCCAGCATCTGATGTCGCTTCTATCTCTGTGTGCCAATACTTCTCCTTTGATGTTCCCCTCTACATTCCGTTTTCTGCATCCACCAGATGGCATACACATCCTCTGTACCATCTCATATTGCATTGCGTATGCGACAGTTTCATGGAAAGTCGCCTTAGGTGTAGTCATTACTTTGATCCTGGTTTCTGGATCTCGGATACCATCTATAAAAGCCTCAATTTTCATTTTCTCCATAAAATACGGTGGAGTATTCGAGTGTGCCAAATGTACAAGCCGTTCTACTGCCGAAGAATAGTTCTGAAGGCTTTCTCCATTCCGTTGCAAGCGACCCTTTAGCTCGATCCGGTATGGCTCCTTTTTATGGTCGCTGCCATATTTTCGTTCCAATGCATTCATTACTTCAGCATAGCTTTTTCGGTCGTTTTCTGGAACTGCCTGTAATGCTTCAGCTGCTTCCCCTTTAAGTGCAACTATCAATGCAGCAAGACGATTTTCGGCGTTCCAAACATTTTGATCTGCTGCGGTCTCGAACTGGAACTTGAAGATGCCGAAAGATGTGGTACCGTCATACGATGGTGGTTTCAATTTTATATTTGCTACTTGATGTACCACCTGGGAAATAACTTTAGTCGTTTCAACGTCCTGCAACCTCTTTTCAAAATCATCAACTTTCGTCAACATTTTATGTTCAAATTCCTGAATTTCTGTTTCAATTTTCTCGACTTTTACATCGAATGCAGTTGACATTTGTAATAGTTTCTCATCCAAATGTTGATGTATTCCAGTTTTCAACTCATTTATTTGCTGGTTCATCTCCTCTTTATTTGCAGCAAGTGTTGCAGTAATCTCTTCCTTATTAACAGCCATGTTATTGTTGACTGTTTCCAGCTGTTGATTGATGTTCCAACTAATTTCTTCCTTAGTAGCAGCCATTTGTTGATTGATGTTGCTGCTTTGTTGATCAAATTTTTGATTGAGTTCGTCTTTATTGGCAACCATATTAGCATTCATCTGATTCATGTTTAAATTCATTTGTTGCATCATAGCCATTAACTGCGTAAAATCACAATTTGCAGGTGGCAATGAAGATGTTGTTTCTGCAACAAAACTTTTCTCTTCATCAACTGCTACTGAATCAGCATTTGTACTAATCACTCCAAACTGGTAACTTTCCACAACTACTCCACTAGCTTCCATAGCTTCTCGAAGCCGTATAGTCAATTCAGTTTTGTTTCCACTTGTTGACAATCCACGTTGTTCTAGTTCTTTCTTTAACTCAAGAACCTTCTATAACAATTGGACCTTTGGTTACTAAATTAATTTACCCGGGATGCCGTTTATCCCCAAACGAAACTTAACTTTGGAAATCTCTTATAGCTGGAATTTATTTTTCCATCAAAAAAAAATTAATAAGTACAAAAATCTAACGAAAAAAAATAGTAATCATAATAATATAAATAATAAAAACCTTATTTTATATTCTGTTGTTGATGCTGTTTCCACCAGTTGCAATACCACGCTCCAAAGTTGTTGAATATATCGTTCTGAATGAGCAGAGATATTATTTCGGGTACCCAGTGAATTCTTTTAAGCCAATATTTGTTTAATTCCTGATTTGAAATATAGAATATCCATTTGGAACTACGCACCATTACTATTGTTGCTATTATTAACCAAAAACCTTGACATCTTTTTGATAATCCAGATTTGTAATATATATATATCGAAAACAAAGAACATCTGGTGTCACAGGATGAAACATTTTCATTAATGTTAACTTCTTATAAAATGGACAATTACAAGTCACAATTGGCCATAATAAATTTTTTATTGTATTCTTATTAATGTTTACAACCATAACACAATAATAATTTCATTGTAAATTTGACTTATAATATTTTGTAATTGATGGACTTGTATTATTTCACATCACATTAATTAGCAATTAACTTAAAAAAAGCCCACATATATCTTAACACATTAATGAATCTAGTTTTATGTAATGTTTTCACAAACTCAATTGAACATTTTATTTTAAGATTCAAAAACAGAATGACTCTATTTCTAAAACAAAATGTGTTTTTGTTAATTCTTTTTGACATCTTATCATGTCAAAACAGCTCGGGTAATACTAAAAAAAAAATTCAATAAAGATTAATAACGACATCTGTTTGTTAGAATTGGAAATAAAAATTTAGTACGTTCGTTGCTTTTTATGGTACAATTGAAATTTAACTAGCAGTTAAGTATTAGAAAATTTTAAATTATTGTTAATGTGAAAATGAATGGAAACTAATGAAATACATCTTCATTGAATTGAAAACGAAGATGAATTTGGTTTTATTATTGTTTCATGATTATTGCGATCGTTACACCATGAATTCAAGGTAGAAACCAAGATTTCTACTCTTGAAATCACAAAAACGTCGCCATCCCCTCCATGACAGAAAACCACCGAACTACTTCCACCTATTAAACTGTATCTGGGATCGAGATACCAATGGTAACCAGCGTCAGGGTCGATGATCAATTTCAATACTCATGAAGTTCCTAGGAACTATCAGTGAGTACCGAAATCGATCATCCATCCATCTAACGTCAGCACCATTGAAACCTCGATACAACCAGTAATATATGATGCTGAAGATGTGAACCCCAGAGACGACAACCAGCCAGAGGAACGACCCTACCTAACGAACAGACATCATTCTCTGATGTCTTTCGCGTGATGGACTCCAAGACTCTTACCGCTCATATCTATGCACTCATAGAGTACATTTCCAATCTTAGTCTTAATCATTGCAGGTAAGAACTTTGGAGCCAATTTTGCCGCGAACTTTTTGGTAGCGTCACTCAAATGATGTTGCCGTACAAACACACGTTGTTGTGGTTGAAAAGTCCGTAGTTTAGATCGCAGGTTGTACTGATGTTGCGATTTCTTGAAAGCTGCTTTCAAATTCTGTTGAACTCGATTCCTGAGCAGAGTCAAATGATCAGCGCGTTCTATTTCCTCACCAGCATCTTCACCAAGCTTGTGTAGTGATCTCAACAATTGGTAAGTATTTCCATCCGATATTGGATGTTGACCAAATAATAGATAGTAAGGTGAGTACTTGGTAGCTGAATGTACTGCAGCCCGCAGTGCATAAGCGATTTCACCAATTAATGAATCCCACTTGGTATGTTGACCTTTTATGAACGCTCGAATTGCTGCTAGAACTGACCTATTGACCCGCTCTGACGCGTTGCTTTGAGGACTATAGACACCGGTCCTAATGTGTTTAATGCCGAAATCTGACAAAAGACTTTGAAAGTTCCTACTAGTGAACTGTTTGCCATTGTCACTGTGCAGAAACTCTGGTACCCCATATGTAAGAAACACTTCATTCCTTAGAAAAGCATTCACCTTCGGTGAAGTTGCGTTTCTAAGTGGTTTCAGTAGTACAAACTTCGTAGCATGATCCAGAACTATCAATAACACCGTATTCCCAAGTGTAGAACGAGGATACGGTCCCAAAAAATCTATATAGACTCTCTGCCATGGACGTGCTGTTTCGAATTGATATTGCATCGGAGGACGCAATATCTGATTCGTGGCTTTTGTTTGTTTACATGTGTCGCAGGACACAACATAGTTGTGTACCTGTGACGCCATGCCCGGCCAATAATAAAGACGTCGAAGTAATTCTAAAGTCTTTTTAACACCTCCATGAGCAGCAGTACTATCATCATGATGTTTCTGAATCATGTTTGAAGTCATCGGTTTTGGTACCCAGAGTTTCCACACAGGAACATCGTTGGGTATTGCATCAGATCTTGGCTCAATACGTATGTATAGCTTATCATCCACGACTTTAACAGATGGAAAGTCCTTGGGTGATGATCGAACTTTAGCTATCATATCCGTATATTCCTTGTGCCGATAACCTTCATTGTCGATCTTAATTTCACTGATGTGATGTACTAATGCTTCCGTCAATTCCTCGTGTGTATCGTCATAAAGACGAGATAGAGCATCAGGGACTATATTTTGGGTACCTTTTTGGTGGACAATGGTAAAATCCATATGTTGGAGTTTTAGGCTCCACCTAGCCAGACGACCACTCAAGTCCTTCTGTGACATAAGCCACTTCAGACTTGAGTGATCAGTCACAATTGTAAATCGGTGACCTTCAACATAGCCCCTGAATTTCTTCACACTCAGAATTGCCGCAAGACATTCCAGCTCAGAAACCGAATAGTTTCTTTGAGCTTTATTAAGTTTCTTCGACATGAAGGCTATCGGACACTCTTGTCCGTCAGTATCAACCTGATACAACACACTACCTATCCCTGTCAGACTTGCATCGCATCTAATAAAGAACTCTTTATTATAGTCAGGGTTAATTAATACCGGTGCTGTAGTCAGCAATCGTTTTAAATTTTCGAAAGCAGCTTGCGCTTCCAATGTCCATTTCAATTTTCCCGAACTCTTTTTTAATAAATCTGTAATTGGTGATACCACGCTTGCATAGTTTGGTATGAAACGTTGGTACCAACCAGCCATTCCTAAAAGTCGTCGTATTTGTTTCACTGTTGACGGAGCTGGATACTCAGCAACAGCTCTTACCTTGTCAGGGTCTGTTCGAAGACCATCTTCACCAACCAAAAATCCTAAGTATTTCACCTCTCTCAGAACAAATTTACTTTTCTTGAGGTTTATTGTTAACCCAGCCGCTCTTAACAATGAAGAGACTTTGGACAGCAATTCCATATGTTCCTGGAACGTGGAAGAGACTACCAATAGATCATCTAAATAAACAAAGACATTTTCGTGATATTGATGTGGTATCACTTTGTGCATTAGCCGACACATTGTCTGGGGAGCATTGCACAATCCAAAGGGCATAACCCGGAATTGATACAATGGACGACCAGGCACTGTGAAGGCTGTCTTGTCTCTAGATGCTTCTGCCAGAGGAATCTGCCAGAAAGCATCTTTGAGATCAATACTTGAAATGTACTTTGTGCTATTTAGACGACCTAGTAAGCCATCAATCAAGGGAAGTGGGTAAGCGTCCTTTTTAGTTAGTGAATTGACACGACGGCTATCAATACATAATCTGTTTTTACCAGATTCTTTTTGTACCAGAACCACTGGCGAGCACCAAGAACTGTTACTCTCTTCGATCACGCCCATTTGAAGCATTCGGTCGAGTTCGGCATAAACCTTTAATTGAACAGCCGGCGATGTGGGATAGTGCCTCTGTTTAACAGGTGCACTATCACCAACATCGATGACATGTTCAACCAAAGAAGTCTTTCCGAGTCCAGACACTTCAAATGACGGGAAAGAATCCTTGATCATATCCAGTTCATGTTGCTGATCAGTGGTGAGGTTATGTGTATTAAAAGTTTGTAGCTCTGTGCGAGTCAGTTCACTAACAAATGAAGGAACAATACCAAATTTCTCCCAGAAATCTATGCCCAGGTAGAGCTCTTTTCGTAATCCAGGAACTATATGGAACCGCATTGGTTTAGTGGAGGCATTCACAGTTATTGGAATTTCGATGTAACCCAAAATTTTTGTTGCAGTACCATCTGCCGTACGAATACACGAAGTGTACTTACGGTAAGTTGTACCTGCTGATTCCAATAATTCCAAGGAATTTCTTCCAAGTATTGTGATTGACGCTCCACTATCCAATAGACCTGAAATATGTTTGTCCAAAATCTTGATTGTCAATCGCGGCCGAGGATCCTTTGTTTCTGAAAGGATAGATGAAACACAAGCTTTGCGAAATAATTTCCTCATCCTCCAATATCTAATGTTACGTTCAAGACGTCTAAAATATGTGTGATGTAATGATGGGAAATTAAATGTACTGGGTGATTTTATTCTGGTTTCCTGAGTGGTGATCGATCGTCCTGCGTTGCTACATCTCTCGTCGTTTTCTTCGGGCTCATTGGCTGTTGAACCGAGGGTACCATCCCCGAAGCATGTACTCTCGGACGGAAGTTTACCGACGGGTGACAATATGAACAATTTGCATATATAACGTCCGGCTTATTACATTTCCAGCAGTGCAATTTTATTCTGTTTTTAGAACAATCAGGAGCTCGATGTCCATTTACCCCGCATCTAAAACAGACAATTGGTTGTCTGGACATTGATGGACCAGGTTGATTAGTATTACCAGATGATATCGCAGGTCGTTGCAGAATTCTTCTAGGTTGTGTATCCACAGCTTCAATATATCCATCTTGTTCTGGATCTATTTCTGATTCATAGTCGTCCACTTGCTGTAGTTCGCTAATCCTTAAGTTTGACATTCTGGTTGGGACTGGTGTAGACCACAAACGTTCGAACTTCTGACACAATGTCCGAAGCTCGTCCATAGTTGTAATTGTTGCTGCAAGTGTAGCGTTCTTCAGTTCTACACTCAGTCCTTCCCTAGCGATTTCTAATAATTCAGCTGCAGCAAATGGTCGAACTAATCTCCGATTTAACGAACCCACTTCAACTAAATACTCATAAACGCTCTCTTTGACTTTCTGTTTACGGTTCAAAAGAACACGTAATACCGCTTTATCATCGGTGAGCGTACCGAAGGTGCGTAGGAGTCCTTCCCTAAGCACTGAGTAGGTCACTTCCTCATATTCATGAGTCAAATTCAAATA
Source organism: Diogma glabrata (assembly GCA_963693315.1). Lineage (NCBI taxonomy): Eukaryota > Metazoa > Arthropoda > Insecta > Diptera > Cylindrotomidae > Diogma > Diogma glabrata. The sequence goes on from OY856186.1 coordinate 401,538,657, forward strand.
ATATCTATCGGCAGCTGCCTTGAGGTACCGTGGAACGATCGACCTCAGGTCGTCCCAGGACACACGGTCCCTCCTTGCAGCCGCCTCCACTCGATGAATAAACTCATGAACATCAGGGGAGTGACCATCCCCTGTGAAGTTCGGAACCCAATTTGAGTCATAACGACTCAAATTGTTCCTACGTACCTCTCGGTATGCTCCCGGTGACAATGCTGGAGCCGCGACACGAGATACCTGAGGAAGTGGGTTGTATGGTGGTGGTGCTGTTAATGGAGCTTGTGGATAATTTGTTTGAAATTGTTGTAACTGCTCCTGTGGTATCGGTTGATAATTCAGAGGCTGCTGTACCAATGCCGGATTGATGTATCTTTGTCCAGCTTGGAACGATGAACCCAGTTGTGGTAATGCGAAGTCCTCCGCTCTTAAACCTGATTGTTGAAAATACGATGGTGGTAATTGTTCTGCCCGTCTTTGTTGTTGTTGATACCCACGATTTAAACTGTGTATCGTATCAGTCATTGGCTGTACTGGTATTGGAGTGGATCTCTCCTCTGGCTGAAACGCAGGTGATTCGGATGGTACAGATGATCCTCCTGGTTTACTCTGCATAACTGGACGTGTCGACAACGATCTTATTATATCCCAAGCGCGTGACAATTGGGAGATAGCGTAGGTGCGGGCTTCTTGCAAATCATCGCGAGAACCCAACCTATTCATCCTCCCTGTATAGTGCAACACACGATTAGCCAGACCATCTAAGAATGGCTGATTAATCGGTGGCTGAAGTCTACGTATCTGATTCACAATTAGTTGTGCTGCCTGCACCACCATTTGAGACTCAGCTACCAAATCTCTCGCGTGAGATACAGTTAATGGAACTGAACCTTGTACCGCGTGGTTTCGAAGTTCCTCTGCCCAGTTGACCCCTCTGAAATCCACACCTCGAACCAGACATTCAATTTGCAGTTCGCTGGGTTCCAATCCATAAAATGGATGGTCAATGTCTATTTGACTTGACATTTTGATGGTAAAATTTATAGAATCCAGAATTCACAATAACAAATAACAATAATAAAACCAATCTCAACAAAAAAAAATGTAGCTAGTATGCTGTAAAAGTGAAAACAATAAAAAAGCGTAAAACGAAAAAAAAACCAACGAACGCCCCAAAAAAACAGAAAATTTTTGTAATAAAAAACAAACTCGTAAAGGAACCAAAGGAAAGACCGTCGTAGCTAATCCTTGCTGAATCTGTACAAAAATTCCTAAGATATTGTATATGTAAAAATATAATTTATTTATTTTAATTTCAGATATGCTGAAATTTCAGAATTAATTATATACCTAAAATTAGTTATTGACGATAGCACCCCTAAGAATATTTATTTATTTTTAAAAGAAAATTGAAAAATAAAAATATTTAGAAGAATGTTTATTTATTGGATGCACCGTCCTAACTTTGAAATATTGATTTATTTTTTTTTTTTTTAAAAATAAAAAATATTTATTTATATCTTGATGTAATTTGCTTAGTTAAAAAAATTATTTATTTAGTTACCTAAAATTAACTTAAATTTAAAAAAAAATTATTTATTGAATAAAAATTGTTTATTTAGTTTTTTGAAAAATTTGTTTGATTTATTTTATTTTTATTTAATAATATAAGAGATTCCCAAAATCAAGATTCATCTGGAGACAATTTAAAAAGTAAGTATGGTTACAATATCCATATTGTTTAAATTTAAAATATCGCGTTCGCGAGCCCACTCCAACAATGCATGTGAGAACTGACTAGAAAAGCCCCTAACGACCAGATTCTACAGAACAGATTCTCCCCAACCTAATAAAACAATCACAACTGTCACGATTAGACACTCGGTCCATTTCTACTGACCCAGTTGTGCTTGTTTAACCTACAAATAAATTACAACTAAACCTAATGCGAAAGTTGTAGAACGCTCCCGAGCACCAGACTTCAAATCTTAAACTCTATGAAAAATTGTTCTATTGTAAAAGCTAAGTGGAAAAATGGTAAGTTTTTGAATTTGTATGAGGTGAAGCCTCTGATCCTGAAAGCAAAAGTACAATTGGTTCTTCTCTTCATTACACCGAAGAAGCCTCTGAGCAAAGAATGGTACTACTGGTTTGCACCTAAGTACAAACACAGCAACACCACTCCTCGTCCCTGAGGACTTCCTCGCCGAATGGAGAGAAGAAACCAATGTTCTTCGATCGCATAACCCCGGTGGCCATAGGCGATCTAAGAACGACATCAATGTTAAGGGGATAAGCCCCATGGATGGCTTGTTAGGCCTACCGCTGAGAGAAATTATCAATTACACACTTGTAATCATTACACAACAATAAAAAAATTAACACGTAAACCAACCTGGTCTACAACGCCCAGTTTATACAATAACTGGTTTATTAAAAAAAATAAACAAAAATCCGTACGTCGTAAAACCAACACTGGTTTTTCCCCAAAAATTCATATAATAGTAATTAATTATATATTATTATTAATAATTGTATAATAATAATTAATTTCTTTCCTAAAAATAAAAAAAAACCAATAACTGGTTATCCAAAAAGTGTTTGGTAAAAATATCTCTCGCTAAAATATATTTAAACCAATCTGGTAAATATGAAAAATTAACCGTTATTACGGTTTCTACTATCAAAACACGTTTTTGTTTTGCTACGCTGGCAACACCCACAAAACAAAAACCTAACGGGTCCTGTTTGGTTCGGCGTCACGTATAACAATGACAATTCGACGATATCACAATTAATTGCATTATAGTTGCATCATCATCAAAAATAGTTGTAAAATATTTATTTATTTAATATTTAATATAGAAAAAAAAACCAATACTGGTTTTACACAAAATATAAACGGTTACCTATAATAAATCCAAAACTGGTTTATCAAAAATCTATAAAACACAAAAACCAAAAAAACTGTTTTTTTCAAAAATTTCCATAATAATATTGCGCCAAAAATAAAAATATCTATTTTTGCGCCTAAAAAAAATATGACTCATCAAAAAATATCACTAAACCCATATAAAAAATAACCACAAAAACCAAAGTCTTTGTTTCAAGCGCCATGTATAACAATTGGACCTTTGGTTACTAAATTAATTTACCCGGGATGCCGTTTATCCCCAAACGAAACTTAACTTTGGAAATCTCTTATAGCTGGAATTTATTTTTCCATCAAAAAAAAATTAATAAGTACAAAAATCTAACGAAAAAAAATAGTAATCATAATAATATAAATAATAAAAACCTTATTTTATATTCTGTTGTTGATGCTGTTTCCACCAGTTGCAATACCACGCTCCAAAGTTGTTGAATATATCGTTCTGAATGAGCAGAGATATTATTTCGGGTACCCAGTGAATTCTTTTAAGCCAATATTTGTTTAATTCCTGATTTGAAATATAGAATATCCATTTGGAACTACGCACCATTACTATTGTTGCTATTATTAACCAAAAACCTTGACATCTTTTTGATAATCCAGATTTGTAATATATATATATCGAAAACAAAGAACATCTGGTGTCACAGGATGAAACATTTTCATTAATGTTAACTTCTTATAAAATGGACAATTACAAGTCACAATTGGCCATAATAAATTTTTTATTGTATTCTTATTAATGTTTACAACCATAACACAATAATAATTTCATTGTAAACTTGACTTATAATATTTTGTAATTGATGGACTTGTATTATTTCACATCACATTAATTAGCAATTAACTTAAAAAAAGCCCACATATATCTTAACACATTAATGAATCTAGTTTTATGTAATGTTTTCACAAACTCAATTGAACATTTTATTTTAAGATTCAAAAACAGAATGACTCTATTTCTAAAACAAAATGTGTTTTTGTTAATTCTTTTTGACATCTTATCATGTCAAAACAGCTCGGGTAATACTAAAAAAAAAATTCAATAAAGATTAATAACGACATCTGTTTGTTAGAATTGGAAATAAAAATTTAGTACGTTCGTTGCTTTTTATGGTACAATTGAAATTTAACTAGCAGTTAAGTATTAGAAAATTTTAAATTATTGTTAATGTGAAAATGAATGGAAACTAATGAAATACATCTTCATTGAATTGAAAACGAAGATGAATTTGGTTTTATTATTGTTTCATGATTATTGCGATCGTTACACTTCAAATCACTTAATAAAACCATTATTAACAGCTAACTAATCCGCCGATGTCACCAATGTTACGTTTTTCACACCTTACTTCGAATTGGCCTAACTCACAATTCGATAAACGTAATTCCCAATCTCTTCCTGAGTTCGATCACTGATTAGTAAGCAAACACACCAGGTTTTATTAAGTATTCAACACCTTAACTGTTCTACAACAACAGGAAAACAAGGCAGCAAACAATATTCTTAACTAGAATATTCTTTTAACAGCTTCAGAAACTCCAACGGTTTATTGTAGAAATTTCCAGTAATTCAACGTTCAAAATAATACACAAATTATTTCTACTTAATAACACTTTAAACTTTATTTACAAAATAACTTTACACGAAAACTAATTTAAAGATCACTTTTATAATTTTAACTTCACAATCGCAGGTTTAAAATAAACTAATTTTACATTTAATTTCACTTTACTGTCGCAGGTCTAAAATAAACTAATTAAAAACTACAAAAGGTATTTTTCTTATATACCTTCTGCAATACTTCTAGATAATTCGACATCACTTTCCAGAAACCTTGAGAAAACATTAGAATACTCGATTATTTTACGTTATGTTAATTTGATTCATAAAATCGTTTATGTTGACCCTATTTCTAAGAAGAGACAACAACAATATTCATTTCATTAATTTGTCTGTTGTGTTTTGTTGATTTTATTTTCCTGGAAGTGACCGTAATCGTCTAGATTTTTCTGAATCGTAACAATATGAAAGATTTAACTAAACAAACTACATAATACTAGCGACAAAATGAAATTGGATAACCGTGTTAAATCTATCCATGTTTCTTATAGTAACATTTTAAAGCTGATATCGCTTATCTATGCATAACAATTTAAACAAGACTCATAACAATTTTAGTTTTTATATCTATAGTTTTAATTGATAAATTTGTTGGTCATAAATTAAAGATAACGGTAAATGGGATACACACCTTGGCAGGTACTAATCCAATATCTGAAAAAATAGTTTGCCAATATGACCAAGCAAACAAAATGAACACAAAATGATACATAAGTAGATATAAAATCCTTTGTGCCATATTTTGTATCGTAACTGAAATAGAACATTAATTAAAATAAAATATTTATGCAATAAAAATTATTCGTATATTTACAAAAACATAATTGCACCGCATATCCGTAATAACTCCATAATATAATTAGAACAATAAATAAAACTGGAACCCATTTCACTGCTTTTACACAATAATGACAAGTTCCTTTACGATTTTTATCGTAATTGCTTGTTAACGACATTTTAGAGATAGATTTTAAAATTTATTCTATTAATTAACATAAATAACTATTTATTTATAAATATAAATTACAAAGTGACATTTACACACAAAGTAAATAATTAAAAAATAAACATGACATTTCTCTCCATGCTTATCATGATACAAAAATGTTATGAGTAATTTTGCTCAAATACTTAGAGAGCGTTCGGTATTTGCTGTTTTGTATCAAATATTTTATTTTATTCGAATTATATCGAACGTATCTAGATAAATCAATTATATACTTAATAAAAGGGACAAAACTATTTATAAAATTATTATTACAATAATTTTATGGAAATATAAAATATTAAAATTAAAAATATTGAGCAAAAAAGTTATCAACGACCAAAACCAAGGATACTATATAAATTAGAGCAAAAATAAAATTCTGATAAGAATAGTAGTTATATGAATGCATTCATCTTTTTCTAATAATTTCTTGTGACAAGAACATAGAGATGTGCAGATTCGGTACTTTGAGTAATCATGAGTACTCGTTACTTTTCAAGCAAATACTCGTTACTTTTTATTCGTTACAAAGTAATCATATCCGAAATCCGAATACAGACATATTTAAAATGATATGATTACTTTTTTATGATTACTGTCAGTACTCAATACTCATTAGATTTGATAATTGTGATGATTGTACTTACAATTTAATATTTCCATTTACGATGGTGGAGAGTGAAACAAAACGCGTTCTTCTACTCGAAAGTACAACCATGAAGGGAGTCTGTTTATTGACATTTATAATTTTTACAAGGAAAACAGTGTTACAGTGTGTGACAACAGATGTCACTTCATACGTCGAGGAGATAATGTATTACATACATTACAATAATAGATACAACGATGTATGTAAAACACATTATTAAAATAAATTAAATTGACTAAAAGAAAGGCTATTTTATTTTTATTTTAAATATATTTTAAGTTTTTACAAAAAATTATTGAATTTTTCAGATAAATAAATGAATATTCCAATCCAAGTAAAATCTAATTTATTAACTAAATTAGGTTTTGGAAATCCAAAAAACTTAAATATTTATTTTAAAATTTAAATTAATTAAAAAAAGCTGAAAAAGATATTTCCAAATATCAGCTGTTTGCATCTCGAATAAAAATTGTACTTTTTAAGGTTATTTTGAACATATATCGTTGCTCTTCTTGCTTATAAAAATAGCAAGTGCAAATAAAGCATTTGTTTCACACTCAAACACAAAAAAAACAAAAATGTATTTGGTATAAAATAAAATACCAAAAAAAGTAACGAATACTTTATTTTTCGATTCTTTCTTTCATTCTTTTTGTATAAAGAAAAAACAAATCGTATTTGTATTGTATCTAATAGGTACTTTTAGTAACGAATACTTTATTTTATGAGTAATCGGTACTTTCGGGTAGTCAGAGTAACGAGTAAAAAGTACCGAATAGTTACTACCCGCTCATCACTACAAGAACAGCCATTTTGTTTTTCAAGTTTAGAAAAGCGGACACACGTCGGTTCGCGGTCGCGATATATTTGTTTTTGCTTTTTATTTTAATCAAAAAAAAAATAAACATAAAATCCAATTCTAAATTATAAATGTTTCAATGATCTATAAAATTGTATAATAGTAATTAAACATAATATGTTATTTTTATAAATGTTATTAAAAAAAAATTAACATCCAAAAAAATTGTGGGGTTGATTAGTGAAAAAAAAAATTTTTTTTGTTTTTTTAATTTTTGAATTAAAAAAATACATAAACGTGAAAAAAAGCTTTTAATTCTTATCGGTTTTGTTTGTATTTTGTTTTTGTGAAAGAAGTGAATAATTAGTAAAGGATATAATATTGAATATATTTTTAAGATCTGGAAACTATTCATTGGATTAGAACTGGATTAGAAAAAAAACCATGTAAGCTATGAATAAAATCTAAATTTATTTTCAAATTTTAATTATAATTTCAATATGGGAAAATTTAATTTTCAAGAAAAATTAAATTACCCAAATTTTTTTGTTCAAAGGTGACTTGATTTGAAAATTGTGATTTTACAAATGTATTTGTAAGCTTAGAAAATAAAAGTTTTGTTTTAATATGTGTAAAATCTGTCATATACATATTGGAAGACTTATACGAATACATACATATATTTACCTGTGCTAGAAGGCTGCACACAAGTACAAAATTTTTGCACAGGTGTTACACAAAAATAATGAATATATTTTTCGTTCTGAATTTAATTTTCAGAGAAAATTTTATCCATTTAAAGACATTTTACTTTATAAATTAAATTAAAAAATAATTACGAAGACGTATTTTTTTTATTTCATCTGAATTACTGATGAAAATTTAAGTCACGTGATTTGTGTTAATAAATTGTATGTACTTGCACTGAAGGTTAATAATGGTGGAGGATTTGAAATTTCTTGACAGTTAATTTAGTATACATTTAGTAGATTTATAATTTACCGAAACAAAACCATTCATGATTGTAGCGAAGGAATGAAAAATTTGTTTTCTGATGACGTAACTTTTCCACATTTCCCATGCATAGTATGATTTTTCGTTTTATCAAAAAACTTTAAATAATTTTTTTCTTATTTGAAGTTATATTCAACTATTGTGGGACGAAATTGAAATATTTTTTCATATGTTTTATAGTAGATTATAATGTAGGTGATTGCAGATATTATCGTGTTCTATAGAAAGATTTTGTGGATAAAACTTTCTAAATGTATGCAATTTTAAAGGAATTGACATGAATATGAAATGTTAAATTATTAATAAATGGGTATACACATAATGTTATTCGTAGCGTTGGGATAGAATCTGTTTTCACAGCGTTAACCTACCGTATTGGTTCCCATTTTGACTTAACGAAGCGTCAAATATCCTCGGTGTCGGTTTGAAAGAGATCCATCCGGTCATTAGGGAGCGTCTATTTAGAAATTGCAGTCTGACGTGCTGTGGGCAGGAATTTGACAGCAGTACAAGTAAAATGTCGTGGTGGCTTTATCATTCAAACTATGTTTATTAATGAGATAATGTCCGGTGATACACCAACAATTATGATAATATCACTGAGTGTGATGCACACTGTTACAATAATATTATTGCTTAGCAAATAGCAATCGCATTAAACGGTTACGTAGTCTCGTTCATATAAACTTTCTAAATTTACTGCGCCAAATTAATCAGATCATCGATCCTTAAAACTGGTTTAACTGAGCTATCTTTTAGTTTAGGTTACTATGATGATAGATCTGAATTTTTGATTTTCATATTATCAAGATCCTTATTGGATCGCCAGGTTTTGTTGGAATCATATGTCAACATATGGCTTTGCTTGGTATCTTTGCATTCTCCACATCAACCACTTCCAATTCAACACTGCAGTGAGCCTGCCCAAGCTTGTTGATGGCCTCAAAGTATACTAGAGTAACTATTATACTTTACGGGTAGCGAACGACAATTTTATTTTATCTAGCACTCGTAGTGGGTATCGTAAGGCCCTTAATATTGTTAATTTTCATGCTCAGGTCAGAAATCAAGTCCTAACTCTGCAAAGGTAGCGGAGATATGGTCTATTCTGTCAACTACCTGGACTGGTAGGTGTCTCTGAAACCTAGCTCATGGTGTCCACCAGGTATGGAATTCTGGAAAGTCATGGAAAGTCAGGGGATTTTATTTTGGTCAGGGAAAGTCATGGAAAGTCATGAAATTTTGATCATTTCTCTGGAAAAATTTTATTTTAACCAAAACTTTTATTAAAAATTATATTTCATATATCCTTAATAATTTATATTGGCCGGTTGGAGAAAAATTATGTGTTTTCGTTTATATGCACAAAAAATTCCCTTTGTATCCTGTCGCTATAACAATGTGTGATCTTAACAGTTTGCCTACTGCACTAACCGACTGATAAGTAAAACAGATAAAAGAATATGCTTTGGACTCCCGTCTGATGCACTCGATTTCTCCGTCTACTATTGAAGACGATGAGACGTCTACTATAAGACGATTTCTCGTTCTACCTGAGCAACTGCCTCTTCCTCTTTAACTCATTTATTGTTCACATAACTTTAGAACGTTTTGTTCTAATAATTTTATTACCGGCTCCTTAAGACCAAGCAAATTCCTTAAACAAATCCTAATGTCTCAAAACCTTAACCTCAGTTAGTATGATATCTTCGGCTGTTCAGACGTTAATTTTTAATTTATAATAAATCACACCAAACATGACTAAATTTGTATGAAGAAAAAAAATGGAAACCGAAATGTATCGGTCATTCAGAAAATTTGAAATAAACTTTTCGATTGTACAGTGAAAACCAAACGCAACGAGCTTGTTCATCAAGTTAGCATCCCAGATTCGATCAAATGCTGTTGAGATGTCTAAAGTGATAATCTAATTTTCACCATCTTTTGCAAGTATGCAGTTCGAACAATTGGATACTAAACTCAGTAGTACGACTGTTGATTTTTTGTTTCGAAAACCGAGTTGACTGACTATCAGATATCAAATTTTTCTCTTCCAAAAAATTTGATATATGTGAAAGAAAATTTTGCTCATATATTTTAAATAGGAGTGGGAACTGTAAGACTGGTGATCTATAATTTGATATATCACATTTCATTCCTTTTTTGTGAATCGACTGGATATTGGCCAACTTCCAGCACGAAAAAAATACCAAATTTATAAAATGTGTAGAAAATTTTAGTTAAAGTGCGTGCAAGTTCTTTTGAAAATGTGTTTACATCATTAGGTTAGAAGAATAACTATAGGATAGCACATAGAATTTTGTCCAGTGAAAAGGCTTTGTTGTTGTTAATCCCGCCCTTCAAAGGTTTTTGGCAATTTTGGGTTTGAAATTAAGCTTTCATATTAACTTCTGAATTTGGGGCTTTCGATCGATGTTCCAGAACAGTTGGGTTTGAATCAAAGCGTTTTACGAACAAAATGAATTTCAATGATATAGAGATGCTATAATAATTAGTACCACAATTTAAAGAATCAAAGGCACTCGAAAAACTTTTGTCAGAAATTGACATAATCGAAAGTTTTGCCACTTTCGATCTGTGAATTTCGGCTTATTCGTTTTCAATTTTCTGGTATTAAACCATTGTTAGCTTTTTGATACTTACTATAGGACCGATTAATGAGATTTTTGTTGTGTAATTAAATGTTAAATAATCTACGTTAGCTTCTAAGAGGCAATTTGGCCACCTTCGAAAACATTTTTTATTGTGGTTTTATTATTAAAAAGGGAACGAAATTAATAATCCGGAATTGAATGGTTTCAGTCAAGCTTTGAGCAGAATCGTTTAGTATAACAATGACGATCGAACTGGGAAACTCTTGTTTATATCGGTTTTATACGCAATTTTTTTTATTATTTAGTTAAACATGTTTAGCACACTAAATATGAAATATTCATTATTTAAACTCTTTAGTAGCCGAAGATAGCATCTCCACTAGAGAAGGAGATGTGGAAAATTCATCGGGCATTGAGTTCTATTTGATCAGTCTATTAAAATAATCATTCTGGAAAGTCATAGTTTTTCTACTACGAGGTATTTTATGTAGTTAAATGGGGGTCAAAATTTGTTAGTTTTGTTTTTAAAAAAGTCATGGAATTTTCATATTTTTGTTCTGGAAAGTCATGGAAAGTCAGGGAATTTTGTTTTGAAAAAATAGTGGACATCATGTAGCTCAAATCATATGTTTCAAACTTGGCTGTTGTAGTTGATGGGTATCGCGTTCATTGTCCTGATCGTCCTCGCAGACTGGGTTACGATTTTGCCTTATTTGTCAGTGATAAGCTCAAATCTAAAAAGATTGGCACGTATGACGATTTGGGTACTGTTTTAGTTCATGTCCAGGTGGGAGACATTCATGTGTTGGTTGTTGTGGTAATTGTTTTCTCCTAGATGATATTTTGTCCTCGCATATATCTCAGTTTTCTTTTATTGTTCTAGGTGATTTTGAGCCTTTGTCTATCACCACCTTTCCTGAAATGGTGCATGTTCGTTATTTGCGTGATTTTTCATGTAAGGGTATCCTTCTATTTCACGTTGTGATATGCACCTACCAGAAAGTTTTACTGCTTTTTCCTTCCTTCGGTCACTCATTCCGAGGTGGAGAAAGCCTTTTACCTTATCTCATCGAATGATGTGGAGTCAGGTCAGATGGTATTCCTTTAAAGTTTTTAAAATTTATTTTCCGCTTATTTTTTGTTATCGAAAAAACTATTCTTTCATGTTTGAGGTGGTTGACTTTCAGCCGCCATACTGGTCCACCATTTTAAATTTTCCAAAAAGGCTACGACTCAAAAAGAACTAGAAGGGTAAAGCTACAAAAAAGGCCTAAGCAGCTTACTCCAATTTTTGGACTAAGGGAGTGGCCGAGTTTACAGAGAATGCCCCATATAAATTATCTTTTGTATTTTTTTTTTATTGTTGAATGGCTTTTGCCGTCATTTTTGTATATTTTTTTTTTATCTGGGCAATAGATAGATCCTTGGTCTCTGCCGTATTTTCTGTACGATAAAAATAAAGATAAATAGTGAAAACGGATATTGGGATCAACCATTGCCAATCAGCTTTTCTGTTAGATGTTACAGCGCCGGGTTGTTACCGGGTCCACCTCGAAACCTTATAATTTGGTATCGGAACAAGTTCTCTTAAGTACACCGATCACGTTCGTATGCGTAAACATGCTAAAAATGTCAACTTGAATGTAATTCAGGAGCATAATTGTCCGTATATGATTAAACTCAGTGTTTGGCTATATACAATGCAACCAACGATGAGGTTAAAATAGTTGATATTTGCCGTGCTGCTAAACACCTAAAGAAAAAATCCGGTTAAGATCAAAATCTTTACCTTTTTTGTGCCAACTGAATGTTCTTTGTTACAGTGACATCTTATTGGTTTGTCTTACTTACTTTGAAAAACAAAGTCAAAGTTGAATTTTCGGTTGGCGCAAAAGTAGTTCTAGTTATAATGGCCGATGTTTTTTCTTATTGTACCTGGTCCATGGTCAGACATGAAAAAAAAACGAAAATATAAAAACCAGAAAAACGTCTGCATTTCCATCACACAATGCTCCGACAAATTCAAATCGTACTTCTCATTCAGAGCATTTTGTAAGACTGCTTTTGTAGTTAAAAAAAATTTCCCAATTCGGATAATGTCGACATACAATGGCCCAAAATTCAACAAAATTTTATTTGGTAGCTAAAATATTAAACAAAAGAAAAAAAATTAAATAGATTTCGTATTCAATGGATTGTGGATTGTGCAATATATTCAATGAATTGTGCAAAATATGAGATATTCCAAATAAGTCCGAAGAGTCACGTATGTACGAAGAATCATTCTACATTCGTAGGATTGCTTTAAATTTCCCAAATATCTGATAGTGCCGAAGCTGATTCAATCCTTACACAGAAAAAAATAAAGTTGCATTTTCAATTTTCATCTAATTTAAATTATATTAGTAAATTATGAGTTAAAATTATTTTCTTAATATTATGAAAAAATAAATTTAAATATCGGTAAATCGACATAAAACAAGGCAAACAAAAAATATTAAAAACATATTATCGTAGGGGAGCCCGGGATGCTAAATTTGCAGTTACTAGAGCGTCATAGGGACTTATTGGATTGTGAAGTTTACGTTCTAAAATGAAAAAAGTTTATGTCAAGTTTTCCATTTTAGTGGGGGGGAGAGCGTGTAAGAATTTTTAAAAATGTAAAAAAAAACAGACATAAAAATACTCGAGCGCGTCAGATATTGATAGAGTATATGCGCTTTGTCTTTCTGATAACCGATACATATAAATCTGACGATTAACTAAAGGGAGGTGGGCGTATAGAGAGGTGGAAAAACAAAAAAAAAAAAGTTATTCGAGCGTGTCAGATATTCAAGGTTTATGTAAAGTGAACTTAAAAAAGTGTCCTATTTAAATGACTGACGATTTAAACGTGACCAAAAGTCATGGCTGATAATGAAAAATGTAAAAATAAAATGTGACCTTGAGATACTCGAGCGTGTCAGATTTTTATGCAGATTTTTATGCAACTTGATGTCTTCGTCCTCCAGGATGATAATCTGACAATTATATGGAGGGGTACTGTTCGTCTGACAATTTTAAAGTGACAATTATTTGTCGTTTCTATTTTTCATTACTGCATGTAATACAAAAAATATGTACACATATGTCTATACAAAATTTGATCATTTATTATTATAAAAGTAGGTAATCTTCATCCTCACTGGATTCTTCTTGAAAGTTGGTTTCCACTTCTTCGACAACCTGGACTTCCTCGTCATCTCGTGCTTCTGTAAACAAGAATGTTTTGTTTATGATACTTCACAATCATGTATTCATTTTATGATATTATAGTATTAAAAAGGAAACATACCTGATTCAAAAGTATCTCCGAAAATGCTAGGTGTTACGACGATATCTTGGTATGCTTCAGGAACTTGCTTTCCTACGAACCAAGTTGGCTCCAATTTTCCATCCACATTTGTCCATCCGCAGTTTGTTGGTGACATCTCCGTAAGAGTACGATTGTGCGCATTTCTCCACAAGCATGCGATGTATTTTGTTCGCAATAAATGTTGATGTAGCTCTGATCGGCAAGGCGGCAAATTACAAGCGTCGTAATTACGCACATTTAATGAGAAGGACTGAGACGTATCAGTTACTTTGTACGTTTTATTAAATATTTCCATCCTCGCACTATTTACATTGGCGAGTTTTTTTATTCCGTACAAATGGCAGATGAAAGATTCCATGGTGGAAGATAATGTTTCAATATTATAAGCTTCACAACCCAAGTTTGCGAATGCTTGTTGAAAAGCTACAGATCTCATTAAAATTTCTAAAGGCCTTTTTTTGCCTCGTCTGTAAAAAGCTGGGTTGTAATCACATCCCGTTAGCGCATGAAGAGCTGGTAGTGCTTGTGAGACAAGTGGGCCCAATTTCGCAGAAAGAGCAGAAATGTCGATATATCGGCGTGCATTACCTACTCCGAGATCAAACCAGACTTTTACAGAAGATTTCATATGTTCCATGTTGGCTAACATAATTACAACGATGTCTGTATCGGAAGTTCTAATAGTAACAGTAGAATTTTGTTTCATTTGACAAGCCACAAATACAGCTTTTGTATCCGCTTCTTCATGATCGGGACATGACAGTTCATGATCTATAACTCGCGATACTTCATTATCGATATATACTCTGTTATGTAACATAAATCATGAATCAGAAATACTTTCTTCTTACCAATTATCGATTTCATCTCCTGGTCAGCCCAATGCTCGATAAGAAATTTAACTAAAGCTTCTTTAAACTTTATGTTCTTTAAATCTTTTGAGAAATCAGAGGTTCTACTTTGTTGAGGACCAGAAATATAAAAATCTTTGTCATCCGTATTGCGTCGAAGAGCATGCTCACAATCTTTTATTGAAGGTGTGAAGTAACGATCAAATATAATAACTATACTTTCTGATGAAGTTGTTACAAGAGTTTGCAAAATCTTCTTCGATAAATCGCCAAAACTGCGTGGCATTTGTTTAAAAGTATTTAAAAAAAAAGCCATCTACAATAACACAATCTATTCGGGGTGGCGGTTGTTCCATTTCTTCAATTTTCTTTTCTAGTTCTTGAACCAGTACTGATTTTGCAGTTTTATTAAAAGAACCATCTATATGGCATAGTGATAGTGGAATTGGTGTTATCGGAAAACACAGTACTTTTTCAAGATCTAAGTTTGTAACCAGAGACAGAGCTAATAATCTACCGAATAAATCCCGCTGTAGTTTGACTTCATGAACTTTTTGTCCAATCTTCATAACCTTTTTCTTCTTTAGATTTGCAAAGGTCAGTATCGGATTTTTCTTAAGAGATTTGTGGAATCTATCCGGATCCATATTACATTCCGTTATGAACTGATCGCGGAGAAACATCCCAAACGAAACAGTATTTAACAAGCAATTAGCTACTTCTGGGGTAGTAGCCTGTCCAGTAGAAATATTATAGAGTTGGTCTTTATCTATGGAGGGAGTGAATGGATTAGTGGTCTGTTCGATGCTATGAATGAAAGCTTCAATTTGCTTTCGATGTCCCTTTAGTCTATCTGGATGTAGGTCGGCGGCGACGTCTTCGTTGTTATTACTCATCCCTGCACGATTTAAAACGTGTGAAATTATTCGAGTTCGAGCTCCGTGATTTCGTGCCCAACGTTGTCTAGCAGAAATAGAGTTCGTCAGGTTCACGATTCCTGTGAGTCGACGGGCTGCTTCCCCATTGATGGTTTGCTCCAACGTTAAATCAACCGGAATCCTCGAGAAAGGTTTTTGGGTCCTCCTAATGCCAAAGGAGCCTTTTGCAATTTCCTCTCGGAGGCCTGGATGTGTATCGCTGATGTGTTGAAGTTGATTTAAATAAAACACTAGCCACCGGCTGTAATTTTGCTGATTGAAGTAGAAAAACAAACTCACGATTTTTCCTAGGACATAAATATATAAATCTAAATCTCCAACTCTAATACTTCTGATAAATAAATGGTAAAGATTTATAAAATCA
The DNA here is from genome assembly GCA_963693315.1 of Diogma glabrata. Taxonomy (NCBI): domain Eukaryota; kingdom Metazoa; phylum Arthropoda; class Insecta; order Diptera; family Cylindrotomidae; genus Diogma; species Diogma glabrata. The sequence continues at coordinate 401,554,780 of OY856186.1, forward strand.
ATGTACATAGCATAAAATTGTGCCGTTTTACCGTGCTTGCCGTCTAATGTCTCTGCTGTATATTGATCATATAATTGTAGTAAATTTTGTGTTTCTGGATGCTGTATTTGACGCGAGTTATCTTGAAGTTGCGAAAAAGCAGTGAGGTATTCAATTACAGAATCCTCGACAGCTAAATTGTTTTTATCAAGAAATGACTGGAAGTGATATTGCTGTAGTGATAACGCCATAATAGAGTGTAATCTTTTACACCTATTATAATTTTTTCCAGTGATAAAACCTGAAACTGATCCCTTCAGCAATTAGGTCGGATTCTGTCATAATATTCGTAAGCCCGCATTCTCCAATGAAAGTGCCAACTGCTTTGAAAAAAGCCATTTCGATATGAAAGGCCCCATGTGAATAAATACGTTGTCGAATTTTGGAGATTCTTGGGTTTGAATGCAATAGCTCGTTCGAGCTATTGCTAAATCATATGTAACTTGAATGTATGGAGCGTTACATTCATTTGCAATTTCTTGGCACAATTCTAAAGTTTTCAAAACTGTGGAATGATTGGTGGGAGACTCATTTATGGGAGTCAGATACGAAATTTTTTGAACTGATGAATTGTCAATGATTATTTTACTATTATATCCAACCCACATTGGAGTATCAGGTACATTGAGCTTATGCGACAACATCCACATAATGTCCAATTGTTTAGCTGTGATCAAATTTGCAGGATTTTCGTTCAGTGCAGAAATGTCAAGCTGATTCCAAGCTGCTATTTTTAATATTTTGGTAAATGGGCGCATCTCGAAAGTTATTTCTTCAAAGGCTCGGCGTTTTCGGTTTCTCGTTGTCGACAGCGTAGATTCAGAAATATTGCTGGATGTAGTTTCATTAGGAGCTAAATGTTCAATTTCAGTGGCAGCTGAAGGTATGTTAGGCATTGCATCCTCGTTTGGAGCAATGCTTTGAAAAATTATTCCCACTGTGTCGTGAAGAGTATCTTTGCCATTTAGTGTTTCTACAAAGCGATCGAAGTTATCAAAGGCAACTGCTGTATTTAAGTCCGGACGACGTAAAATATCTTCAGGGCACACATAAGAACTGTTGACTGTAGAAAAAGTTAGTTCGGTCTCCAATTCTTCTAAGGTAGTATACGAACAACAGTGCCCGTATTTAGACAGCAAGTTTATTATTTTTTTGCTGTTACATAAGCTTTTCACCGCTAGACCCAGAGTAATGTGTTTCGAAGTTTTTATTTTGTGGCTGGAAGCAGCGTATATCATGTCTTGACCGATCGAAAATATTGCGAGATCGTTATTCGATTTTCTTGATTCACGCTTTTTTCTTGATAAGTGCGAAACATCGCCCGTTACGAATGATTCCAAGAAGCACGTTAAAAGCTCTGGCATATAATCGAATTCACCTTTGATCAAATCTTCAGCAGTGCAATCTTCTGGCAATTTTCTGGTTGTAGAAGTTAGAATTTCTTCTCGAAGTATTTAAGTCCGGACGACGTAAAATATCTTCAGGGCACACATAAGAACTGTTGACTGTAGAAAAAGTTAGTTCGGTCTCCAATTCTTCTAAGGTAGTATACGAACAACAGTGCCCGTATTTAGACAGCAAGTTTATTATTTTTTTGCTGTTACATAAGCTTTTCACCGCTAGACCCAGAGTAATGTGTTTCGAAGTTTTTATTTTGTGGCTGGAAGCAGCGTATATCATGTCTTGACCGATCGAAAATATTGCGAGATCGTTATTCGATTTTCTTGATTCACGCTTTTTTCTTGATAAGTGCGAAACATCGCCCGTTACGAATGATTCCAAGAAGCACGTTAAAAGCTCTGGCATATAATCGAATTCACCTTTGATCAAATCTTCAGCAGTGCAATCTTCTGGCAATTTTCTGGTTGTAGAAGTTAGAATTTCTTCTCGAAGTTGTACTGCAACTGAACGAATTGTCTCCTTCATCGACATGCTTTTAAATAAATCATGATATGTGACAATATCAGCTGAAATCGGAGCAAGAAACTTTTTTTTCTCAGCACAAATAATTTTGATTTTCTTTGAAAAAGTGTCCATTAATTTATTTTCTAAGTGACGATCTGAAAATGAAGTGCTGTTTATGGAGTCTGATAACAACTTACATTGTTCAATGAATAATCGGTGATATTCTTTTTTTACATGGTCAAAAAACAGGCATTCGTTTTTTTTATCACGTATTCCTCCAAAATTTCACACAGCAATTCATAAGCTGTGTTTGAAGCCTTTCGTTTTTTAACAAAATCGCTTTCTTCTTTCTTATTAATGTCACGCAAGTATGCATCCTTGCAGCATTTATGATAGGGAATCGCGAAGCTATCCGTAAAAGAACTGATTTTTTCCAACATTTCAATGTCGTTGTGCTCTGTAGCTGCACTTTTTAACAATTCAATCGTCCTCAATTTATTTACAGCTAATGGCACATCGTGGCCATGACGTCGTTTTCGTGATTTGTTGCAAATAAAACACTCCCTGACTAGTAAATCTTCATTAATGACCGGCTCATCATCATCTGACGGACCATCATAGTCGTCCAAATATGGTTCAGGGTTGTTTGATGGACCCGCTCTGAAAATATTTGACCCATAATTAGAAGCGTGATTGAATATTTTAACAATGATTGGAACTGTTATTTTTGGCAGACTTTAAAAATAAAAATAATTGATGATGTCAAATATTTGATGTTACGGTTAAAATATGGATAGATAAAGAAAATTGTTGAATGAAAGCCGTTCAAAATTTAATTTTAAGAAGCCGTTATATCCAAATGGATAAGTCGAAATCATTGAAACAAATTAGTTATGATTTTTGGCATTTCAATACATTTTTGTTTTATCATAAAAATGTAGAGAAATAAAATTTTTTTAACAACACTATGATTTGTGATACATACATAATAAATAATCTATTACATTAACACTTACTCGTCTATTGTACCAACACCTGGTATTGTAGGAATGCTAGAAGTAGATAACTCGAGACTCTCTTCAACACGTTCTGGTGCATCGACACGTTCTTGTTCACTTTCCGGAGTAATTTCATTTTGCCTTCGGAAATCGGACGGTATTTTAATTGCTGTACAGAGCTTATTACACTGAGCGTGATAGCCATCGTTTAATGAGGTTTCTTCCGAAAGCTCGACAGTAGCATAAACATTGGTAGATTTTCTCAAAGCAGGTTTCACTTTACGATACTCCGAAATAGTCATACACTTTTTTAAAGTTTCTAGTGTAAACTTTTTGATTCTATCACCAATTTCTTTTTCACAAAATACACATTTTACACTTACATCACTCATTATTGTAATGGATATAACTGTTTTAAAAATTTACTATAATAATCGTAGGAATCAATTTTGCCTACATTAAAAGCATATCCGTTATTAATATGTGGAACAAGTAACCTTTGACAAAATATTTATTGTTTTTTCCAAATTATTGTGTAGCTATGACAACAAATGATAACAACTATTTTAATTGGATAATGAAATTTTGAATTTAAGGGTTGCTTTGATAAAAAATTTTATTTTTCATAGAATTTAAGCAAATACAAATGCTTTTTACTTTTTTGGACGTAGCTATGACAACAAAATAAATAGTTGAAAAGTGATACTTTAAAGCCGCAAATCACAGTAATAAAGTAACACTTTAATATGCAGGCGAATAAAAACAGTATTTTTAATCTACAACTGTAGTAAATTTAATAGTTAAAAAGCATAATTTACCATTTTGTTTTGTTTTACTAGGATTATCTCAGTTATATTAATGCTTTTGGATTGAAAACTACGATTACTACAATTAATGTAATATGAAATATTTGACAATTGATTTTTCCTGCAATTAAGCGAGCAAACATTTACTAGATTTTGGAGTGTTTTTAATTTATTTTTAAACAGTGCATGAAATTCACAAAATAACTTATAAACACAACAAACAAATCAAAGCGTCTAGCAGCCACTAAAAACGTGTACACTATGGTGATCAGTTGAGATTGCGTCATGCCAACAGACGCTCTAGTGGAGTCGGTGCGAGAGAGTAAGAGATAAAGAAAGAGTGAGAGAAAAGTGAGGCGCGGAGTGGGGAATACACAGCTATCAGCATCTGTACGCTCCATCTTTTATTGACGATTTTACCTGAATCGCCCCATGAAAAATGTCAGAATATATGTTTGCCGTAATCCTGATAGGATTACCTTCAAAATTAAAAAAAAGTTTATCGCGCTCGAGTATTTCAAGGTGTCGTTTTTTTACACCTTTGTGACTCGCCTATTTCCTTATGTCACGGTCAAATTGTCAGATTATTGAAATATACACTTTTCTGGATGTATTTAACTTACCTTCTCTTAATCTGACGCGCTTGAGTTTTTCTGACGATTGATTTTTTCTTACTAATCTGACGGGTTGCCCTCGACGCACCCCACTACATTAAGGGTTCATATTTGGTAGGAGTACATTACAGGGTGCAAGGTTTCTCCCCATATGATTTTCTGGCCCCTACTATTATAATTTTCTTAAATTACTAAAATTAATTATTCAAAGCGGCCGTTAGTTTTTTGTGTTTGTTTTCATTACCTTCATTAAAAAATTTCCTTCGCACATAATTTTAGTTTAATTTTACGAAAAAATTATTTCATACAAAGGTAAATGAAACCAGCCATTTTTAAAATGAAAAAAATATTTTTTTCATTCTACCATTGTGTTGTTTATTATTATTGTTTTAAGCCAATTTTTAGTTGTCGTCGTTCGTGCGTTCATTCGTTCAGTGTTTTTTTAAACCATATTCCTTAAACCATATTCCTTAAATCATATTCCTTAAAAGTGACGAGTTCTTCTTCTTTATTTTTTCTAAGGAATACGATTGGTTAAAAAAACTGAAGGAATGAACGCACGAACGACGGCAACTGAAAAAGCGGTTTAAACGAAAATTTGCCAGTTATTTTACAGTCTTCATAGTGAACTCTTTCCGACTGTACCAAACAAGTGCCACCACCGAATTATCAAATTTTATGATTCAGTGCAATACAAAAAATAAAAAGATCGATAATTCGGTATTGGAACTGTACCGAAATATGTAGTCGAAAAGAATTATTAATTTTACCGCATCATTCATCAATTTTATTACTAGTTTCTTCTAATATATTTAAATAAAACAAAAAAATTTATTCGCCAAATCAATAAAAAATATTGCGACGCTGATGCATAGGCTAACTTCACCACAGCTCTGGAAACAAAATGTTCTGGATATATAGTGAGCTAATATCCATAAAAAACTTTAATAGTTATAGATTTTGCGTAGTTCTAATTATATCAATATTATAGAAAACTGTATAGTATCCCATAAACATAAATTCTGTAGTACGAGGAAAAGTGAAAAAAACGGAAGTGACATACCGGAAGTTGGGATAGAGAACTGTTGTAAATCCTACTAAATGCTTATGTACCAAGTTTCATCTAATTAAATTATCAGGTGCAGGTGCTATTGAGATTTAAAAAAACAGGTGCTCGGGGAACCCCACACCACTTGTTCACTTTCGCTCAAAAACTAATCAGCTCCTTCCCATACATATTTGCATTTTTTTCCGAAGTATCATGAAAATTCATTGACGAACGAAAGTTGTATGCTCTCAACAAACATTGAAAAAATGGTGACACAATAAACAGGTGTTTGGGAGGCCCCCCACCACTTATCCCAATATTGTCCAAAAACTAATCAGTTCTTTGTTATTAAGGTCTCCATATTTTTCAAAGTGACATTAAAATTGATTAATGAATAAAGTCTGTATGCTCCCAACAAACTTTAAAAACAAAGTGTGAAAAGTCAGCTGTTGTATGGTAGACTCCCCGCCACTTTGATCAATGTGTCCCAAAAGATGATCATTATCTTCTCACACTAATTGAAACCTTTTTCATAAGTTTCATAATCACTTCATTATTGTAGGTTGTAGTGTGCATAAAGGCACTGACAAAAATTCAAAAAATTGCAATTTTTTGCCGGAAGTTGGGATGCAGAACTGTTGTGAACCGTACTAAATGCTTATGTACCAAGTTTTATCCAATTCGATTCTCAGGTACAGAATGCAGATGTTATGAAGCTTTCAAAAAACAGGTGCTGGTTGGACCCTACCACTTTGTTCAATATCGCTCAAAAACTAATCAGCTCCTTGCCATACATATTTGCATCTTTTTCCAACGTGTCATCAAAATTCAGTCACGAACGAATGTTGTATGCTCCCAACAAACATAAAAAACATGGTGGAAAAAACCACATGTTGTATGGTGCACCACTCAACCCTTCATCCAATGTACTCCAAAAGCTGATAAAATCTTTCTCATATTACTTGAAAGTTTTTACCAACGTTTCATGAAAATCGATTGGTAATTGTAGGCTAAAGTAGAGATATACACCTGGAAAAAAACTTTTAAGCGGAAGTGACAAACCGGAAGTTGGTATGCAGAAATATCGGAAACAGTGCTAAAACCTTACATACCAAGTTTCCATAAGATCATAAGTCGAGATTAGAAGTTATTGCAGATTTAAACTTAGAGGTGTTCGGGAGACCTCCGCCCAGGGTTGCATAAAAATCTGATTTTTTTTAAAAAAATCAAACAAATCGGATTTATTTGATTTAAATCGCTTATTTTGATTTAAATCGGATTTTTTTGATTTTTAAAAAAATTTAGTTTAAGTTTTGAGGCAGGGAAAACATTTTTTGGTAATCGATTCCACCAGTATACCGAACGTGGAAGAAAGGTGTTATTATAGCTAGATGTTCTCACATATGAGGCCTCCAAGGTATGCTTATGGGAATGAAACGATTGTCTTGTGGCTCGTGACGATTTGCGTAATGGTGGTATTAAATCATTAACATCCTTAGAGCATTTACCGTAGTAGTATCTGTAGAATAGTGTAAGAGCTCCAACCACTCTTCTATGATGGAGAGAATCCATACCCGATGTTATCATTGGATCATCAATCAGTTTTAAAGCACGTCTGTGGACTCTCTACAAAATTTAAAGAGGTTTCTGGTGCTGCAGCCCATATATGGGAGTCGAATTCGAGGATTGGTCGTATATATGCCTTATAGATCGTAGCAATTTCAGATGGAGAGAAAAAGCTTTTACAGCGACGCAGGACGCCAAGTCGTTGGGATCCCAATTTTGCAACAGAAAGAATATGATCATGCCATTTTAGTTTGTGATTGATATTAGTACCCAACAGCTTAAGCGTAGGCGAGTTTATTATTGGTTGGCTGGAAAACGTTGCATTGCAGCTATATAGCGAGGTTTTATGAGACAAAACACACGACTTCGTCTTCGTAGCATTAAATGTCACAAGATTCCGTTTACCCCAATCCAGGATTAGTTCAAGATCTACATCCAAGGATTCAACCATATTTCTACGATGAAAATTGGTGGTTAGACTAGATGGCTGTTTTTTAAATGAATAGGAATGGAAGATAGTACTGTCGTCGGCAAAGCTATATATTGGGTTGGTGGTGATGGATAACAAATCGTTGATAAAAATCAGAAAAAGGGTTGGTGATAGAACCGAACCCTGGGGAACACCGGCTTGGATTGGGAATTTATCCGACATGGCACCATCCAGCACTACTCTGATAGATCTTTGGGATAAAAAATCTTCTAACCAACAGATCAAGGTCTTACAGACTCCAAATGAAATTAATTTATTGTTAAGGGCCCGATGCCAAACTGTGTCAAACGCCTTGGATATGTCAAGGGAAATAATATGAGACTCACCAAAGTTATGAATTGTTTTACCCCATTTCTCCGTGAGGACTGTCATGATGTCACCAGTAGACCGTGTTTTACGAAATCCATATTGGCGGTCGTGGAGAAGATTGTTGTTTTCGAGATATGCCATTAGTTTATAATTAATAATTTTTTCCATAACTTTAGCAAGTATCGAAGTTAATGCAATGGGACGATAGTTTGATGGGTCAGACTTGTTGCCCTTTTTCGGGACTGGTTGAACATTAGTCAGCTTCCACATTGATGGGTAAAGACCCGAGCTTAAGGACAAATGAAAAAGACTAATAAGTGGGTAGACCAGGGTATCTGCGCAACGTTTTAATACAATAGGTGGTATACCGTCCGGACCAGGTACGTTTACTACTTTATATAAATCATTAGCTTTGGTTATATTTTTTGAAATGCAAGGCTAGATAAAAGTAAAGGAACAGTTTTTATTTACTAGATTTTTATACTAAAATACTGATTGTTGTTCTAGCGACATGAAAAGCGTTACTTGCCAAACTAAGATACTTTGTCACTGCTTTAGAGTGATGTCAGAGATATCCAATTCTGCAGATTCGAAAAGTTTCTCGGACATGGAGATAACTGGTAAACACTAAACGGCAAGTCGTATGGAACAACTCCTTATAACTTGTGTCAGAAAAGTGTTAAGGATTTAAAAAACTATCAAGATCTTAATAGTAACGATATTTTTTAGTGGAAACGTTTTTTTTTCGTAAGCGGGTTGTACTGATTTGCATTTAATTCGATATGTAATTATTTATTATTTCTAGATTCATTTCTAGAATCTGTTCATATGCAATTTTATGTGGGTTTGTCAATATTTCTAGTTGTGGTTTAATCTGTGGCTTTGTTGTTGAAGTTTTACGACGATAGGCTAACATCTTAATTATTCTCAGTCGCAAGCACGATGCAATTGTCTTAGCGTGACGTGATACAGATGCCGTTGGTCAGGTGAAGATAGCTCAGATATAGGTTAAAAAAAATCGTGAGCGCATCTCGTTCAACGAGCGCATCTCGTTCTTGTTAGAGCGCTTGTTGTTGTGGGATCTTGTTTCCTTAGGTTTTTATGTGTAGTCACAACTACATGTTGAAATTCCTACCACAAAACATTTTATTAAAAAAAAATCAAATTTTTATTTTGAATTTGCTTAGAATTTTAGAAATTTCTTCAATTGATTTAAATGAATGATTTTTTTAAAAAAATCAAGTTGATTTAAATCTGGTTTAAATCTGATTTAAATCACTGATTTAAATCAAATGATTTAAATCAATGCAACCCTGCCCCCGCCATTTGGTTCAAATTTAAAATGAATCTAGATCTTCCATTTTCAAGTGAACCTGGATCATTTGCCCAATAGACCAGGGCCAATCCTGTTAGAGGAAAAAAAATTCTTAGCAGTATACGAATGGTCGGAAAATGTAGCTAAGGGTCTAAGTAATTAAGGAAAAATCGACCGAACTGTGTAAAAGTCCCGGAAAGGGGCGGGGGGTCATAGTATATACGTTTTTAGGGGTTTGTATTAGTTTTTCGCGATTTGCGACTAAACTATGCATCCCATCGAAAAAAGTGAAATATAAAAGTTGTAGATAATAAAAAAATCTAAATCTTTCTTACTGGATATTATTGACCATAACCACAAAATTATCGAGAAAAATGCAAAAAACTGTTTTTTTTGTTTTTAATTTATAACTATCGCAAAAGTTGTTATATTTTCATGAAAATCGGTGAAAATGTTTTTTTTTGTGTTTCAAACAGTCCAAAATTTTTTCAAAGCGAAATATTTAATTTTCAATGTTTTATGAAGAAAATTAAAAAAAAAGACCTAATTTTCAATCGAAAAATTTGGTTAGGAAGTTTTCGATTTTTGAACTTTACCAGTGCTCATTTTTTTTGTTGAAATTCCACCTTTAATATAGAATTAAAATATAATATTGTTTACGTACAAAAATTTCGTTAAAAAAGTGAAAAACCGAAAAAACTACTTTCAAATCATGAATTTTTTTTCTATGTTGTAAATAAACGTTTCCATTCATAAAAAGCGTTAATTCACATACGATACTATGTTATACAAGTAATTTACATATACTTAACTAATCTTGGCTTTCAAAGTCCCGAAACCATCGTTTAAACTGTGGTGATTATTTTATTTAATCGTTTGCTTTATTTGAAAATCTTTTCTTTAAATTCGTTTCAAACTTTTAGCAATAGATTCAAGTTTTGCTAGGAAAGGAAAAAAAAAACAATTATAAGATCATTAATCATTAAAAATAACAAAATCATAATTGGCCAATAAACATTTACTTGATCTTGCAGAAATTTTTATGCAATATAAATGCAGACAAACAAACGATTACCGAAAATGGATTACAAATAAGAGCTTCTATTTACAAAAGTAAAATTATAAATACATCTCTACACGATTTAAGATTTGAACTCTACCAAGCGGCTTCTGTGAAATCATCATTTCATTTGGAAAAATTACCTTTAACTGAAGGAGCAGTTAAGCTACATTGTTACAGGGTGTATTTTCATCAATTACAGTCATCAATTTACAGCTACAGATTGGGGATGGAAACATATGGTATCGTACCTATATTTACAGAACAAGAATTAATTCCCAAAAATTTATTGAAATTTATCTGCGACAGCTGCGAAAAAAGATGCAGTAATAACATATGTGGGTGTCGCAAGCATGGCTTAAAGTGAACAATTTTGTTCATAAATTGTCACGCCTGATCTGTGTTCTAATGCCGAAAAGTTTTTATACGAAAAATTTTGTAATCTCGAGGACATCGAAGACGAAGATGGTATCCACTGTCTAATAAATAATAATAACGAAAATAATGATACTGAACTGGAAAATCCAGAACAGCTCCAAGGAATTGAAGATGTAGAAAATGATCGAAAGGTTGATCGATTCTGGCGATGAAGAATTCGATTCTGGCGATGAAGCCCGGGAAGGAAAAAAGATTTCAATGAAATTATTTTACTTTCAATTTTTGTATTTTGTCATCAAAACACTTTGACATGATAATTTGTAGATACTTACGAATCCCAAGAAATAATAAAAAAAATTTCTCAGTCACACACAGCCTTTGTGTTTTTTGAGTTTTTACCTATTTAATTGCAGTTTAAACGATGATTTCGGGACTTTGAAAGCCAAGATTAGTTAAGTATATGTAAATTACCTGTATAACACAGTATCGTATGTGAGTTACCGCTTTTTATGAATGGAAACGTTTATTTACAACAAAGAAAAAGAAATTCATGATTTGAAAGTAGTTTTTTCGGTTTTTCGCTTTTTTAACGAAATTTTTGTACGTAAACAATATTATATTTTAATTCTATATTAAAGTTGGGATTGCAACAAAAAAAATGAGCACTTGTAAAGTTCGAAAATCGAAAATTTCCTAACCAAATTTTTCGATTGAAAATTAGGTCTTTTTTTTTAATTTTCTTCATAAAACATCGAAAATTAAATATTTCGCTTTGAAAAAATTTTATACTGTTTGAAACACAAAAAAGAACATTTTCACCGATTTTCATGGAAATATAACAACTTTTGCGATAGTTATAAATTAAAAACAAAAAAAACAGTTTTTTACATTTTTCTCGGTAATTTTGTGGTTATGGTCAATAATGTCCAGTAAGAAAGATTTAGACTTTTTTATTATCTACAACTTTTATATTTCACTTTTTTCGATGGGATGCATAGTTTAGTCGCAAATCGCGAAAAACTAATACAAACCCCTAAAAACGTATATACTACGACCCCCCACCCCTTTCCGGGACTTTTACACAGTTCGGTCGATTTTTCCTTAATTACTTAGACCCTTAGCTACATTTTCCGACCATTCGTATACTGCTAAGAATTTTTCGTTTATTTCGATATTTATAACGGTTTGGTCCTGGTCTACAAGTTTCATCAAGATCCTATGCAGGAATGACACCTAGCCACAAACCCACCCACCCACACCGCGCACACAGACGTACACCAAAATATTTATTGGCTATTTATTATTATTATTATTATTTAAAGTTTTATTAGCCGTGAAGCTTTATAATTATATGACACATTTTTTTTAAATTTTTCAATAAATTCAATAAATTCATCAAATTTCTCTAAAAATTCACAAATTATTAAACAAAATTATTTTTAATGTAATTTGAAAGTTCCATTTTAAAACTGTGGATATTAAATAAGTTTTTTATTTCAACTGGAAGACCGTTGAATAATTGAAGTCCTTGCACCATAAGAGTGTTACAATCCAAATTTCTTCTACCAGCCAACGGAACAAAATCACCAGCATTTCTTAACGGATACCTATCATTTGACACATACTGCACATATTTTAATAAATAACAAGGCAACTGTTGGTTTTTTAATTTAAATACGAACAATAATAATCTGAACATTAACCTTTGGTTCACACTCATCCAACCCATTGCATTAAGCATGAACTGAATGTTGGTTCTTCTATCACAACCAAGTAATATTCTTAATGCTCTGTTTTGTAATTTCTGCATACGATGTTTTAAATTTAAATTATTAAATGCCAATATTGTTGCACAATAATCGAAATGTAAAATAAAATAAAATGGTAGTATTATAAATTGTTTTAGCACTGTAAAGTGTTAGTTTACTACGAATTCTCCCTAATAAATTAACTTTTTTTGCTATCTTTTTACAAATGGAATCCGCATTTTCAGTAAATTTCAGTTGGTTGTCAATAAAAACTCCTAAATACTTTATTACTTTGACTTTTTCTAAAAAGATGTTATCAATCTTCAAAGGTGGACATTCATCATTATTATTGAATACAATAAATTTTGTTTTTGAAACGTTTATTTTAAGCTTGTTCATTTTTAACCATACATCTAATCTCTCTATATCTTCTTGGATTTTATTTACACTATCAACAATCGAGTCTTCACATACATAAATAGCTGTATCATCAGCGAAAAGTGACAAATTTGAGTTAATAATACATTCCTTAATATCATTAATATAAATTAAAAACAATAACGCAGCTAAAACTGACCCTTGTGGTAAGCCTATATCAATACTTAAAGAAGATGATTTAATTTTATTTATTTTGGTCCTTTGTGTTCTATTAGTTAAGTATGACTTAAACCAGTTTAACTCAACAGAATGAATTCCCATTAATTCTAACTTTTGTAATAGTATTTTTCTATCAACTGTCTCAAATGCTCTTTTTAAATCAAAAAATACAGCAATAATCTTTTTCTTGTCATTTATATTCCTTTTCAATTCAGTTATCAGCCAGTTAAAGGCTGTTTCACAAGAAAATCTTTTTCTGAAACCTGATTGCTGATCAATTAATAAGTTGTTAGATTCCAAATAGTCCTCAAGCTGTATTTGAACTATTTTTTCTAGTACTTTTTCATAAAGTGGCAGACTATTAATTGGCCTCATTTCATCACAATTTATTGTTTTGCTAACTTTTCGTACGGGCGTAATTACACTTTCTTTCCAATGTTCTGGAAATACACCTTGTATTAATGAATTGTTGATAATATCTAAAAGGACTGGTCCAATATGATCAAATCCATCCAACAATATAGAGCAATTCATTTTATTATTGTCAGTTTTGTTATTCATTTGTTAAATTATAGCCGTCAATTCAATGAGCGATATTGTACGAAATTTAAAGTTATTATCATTAACTACTTGAATATTATTAACATAATTTATAATAGGTATACTATTTTGCACTTCTGTGATACTATCTATGAAGTACGAATTTAATTCTTCAGAAATTATTTGTTGATCATTAATGATAGTATTATTAATATTTAATTGTACAATTTCACTATCCGACGTTTTGTTATTTACTAGTTCTTTTATAATTTTCCACATGCCTTTTATATCCCCTTGGTTTCTGTTTATTAGATTTTGGTAATAATTGGATTTCTTTGTATGAATTACACGATTATAATAGTTCCTAAGTAATTTATAATCATTCCAGTCTTCTATATTTTTACTTATCTTGGCTTTATTATATTTAAGCACTTTGCTCTTTTTCAAACAAATTATATTTCTATCTATCCAACTGTACTTAGCTTTTTTAAGTTTTACGGTTTTTTTAAAACTATCTAATATACAATTTGTTTTTTCCATCAGCTGATTTGATTTAAAATTTAAGTCAGTTCCTTCTTTAATATTAATTATATTTTCATTTTCTAACAACTCTTTAAATTTTACTCTATTATATTTAAACACAATAGTATCTTCGATGATATCAATTTTAGTATTTTTCTTTAAAATTCGAATTCCTTGATGATCACTTATTACAAGATTGCTATCTATATTGACAGTTAAATCTTTAGAATTTGTTACGACATAATTATTTAGATAGAGGATGGTCCAAAACAAAAGAAAAACCAAATTTTGGGCTATGTAAGATTTTTTTTCTCGATAGATTGCATTACTTCACACAATTTAAAATTGTGGTGAAGTAAAAATTCAATGATTTGTTTAATAAATAAAACATGAATAATTTAAATAAAAAGTGTTGTGTAATAGAGATTACAAAATGTGTCACAAAAACACATCGATATTATTAAAGACCTAGGTCCCACAACAATATGCGTTCAGAGGTGTTGATGGGCGCTATTTTAATCTTTTGTGGATTGAAGGTACTCGAGATTATTGATTCGGGCAAAGCATTTGCATTTGTACGATGTAAGGACAAAGAAGTCCTTTTGCATTTTGTCACTTTGTCACTTTTGACAGTGAGTGATCTCAACAGTTTGACTGCTTGCACAAACCGATTGACCGAGCAAAACGGAACAAAGAATACGTTTGAGGCATGATGAATCTGATTTCGTCCGAGCACTGCTGGTGACGATATTTATTAAAAAAGAATAAGATCAGCAGCAGTGCGATGATGTTGTAGGGAATCAAAATTTGATGTCAAATTTCGATCACCAACAATTCGCATAGCACGCTTTTGAACAGAGTCCATAAAGAGCCAGGATGGAAACAAATGTAGATGTCAATGGACCCAAATTTTAGGTTTTGTTTTTTATTGAAACAATAAATAACTAAACAATAAATTATATCAAATTATAAAATATAACCTAGGCCAATATTTTATGAAAGATAAGTAGATAAAATAAAATAAGAGATAGAAAACATATTTTTGTAAAAAAAATTGTAGAAATAAAATTATAATATGGCCATGTGAAATAGGGCTTCTCTGTTTATACTAAGCCATCTGGGCCCTCTACCTTTCTGATCTCTCAATTTTTTGCTACAAATTTGTACCACTTCACTAATAAGCATTCTGAAATAGAACTTTCAATATTGAAAGTATGGCAAAGGACAAACTTATTTCACTGAGTCCTAATCGTAGTTTGGTCTAGATAATGATATAACGTTACCCAAAGTGCAAAACTTTGTAAAACGGAAATTCAGTATTTTTTATCAACTGCTCCAGCTTCTCCATTTAAAAAGAGGAAATATGTCATACATTCTCAATTGTTTTTGTGGACTAAGTCTTTATAGATAGGTAATCCACTCCCACCTTTAACTTTGTTATATTTATGGTTAACCTTTAGGCGTTCTTTGTGATAGTACAAAAGTGTAGATTTCCTTTTTACGTTATACATGCGTTTGTTTTCTTACCAAAGGTTAATTTATGCCATAATTTTTTTATTCTTTGTAAAGCAGGCTACAGACCTTCAATCAATTTGTCAATCAATTGAAAACGAAAATAAACGAAATAAAATTTCGGGGATTTTTACACTAAATTTTATTTCGTTTTCGAATTGATTGACAAATTGATTGAAGGTCTGTAGCCTGCTTAAAAATATTTGGTAAAATATTGACAAATTCCGTTTTTCTAAATTGTAGCACCAATCGAATTAGCTTCTATGTGTGGGAAAAAAAATCTTTTTTTTTTTCGAATTAATAATTTAAACGGATTTAAAAAAACGAAATTATTTTCCATTTCCTTGTATGTTCATACTTTGTTATTAGTTCCTTCCATTTTGTCCGTAGTTTTATATATTTAGTTACGTTCTACGATTTGTAATAGAATTTCAAACGGGTATATGAATTTGTAATACAATTTGTCTACAAATTCGTTTGGGAAATAAGCAAGTGAAAAATATGTTAAAGAAATTCTATGACCATGAAAATTATTTTTTTCTCTTCGAATTAACAAATCGGATTTCTGTTTGGGTGGTATCTTTAGGGTTTCGTATGCTTTGAAAAAGTTAAACAACTCCATTATGGTGTAACTTCGTTGTTTGTCACATAATCTGTATAATCGATTATCGATTATCAACTAGATTAGGGTAGTCTCATACCAAAAATGCAAAATAATAACTGCGTAATAATTTCTATTCTAATATTGTATTCCATCCAAACTTTATTTGTTATACTTTATTAAAACCAAGATAATAAATCTTACGAGATTTATTATGCAAGTTAAACTAAATACTATAAATTTGCATTGTATTGTTATCTTGTACGAAACAGTTTTTCTTGATTAAGATCATTTTCTAATCCGCTAAACAAATTTTTTTTTCAATTTTACTTATTTTACTTAACTAACTGGTTTAGGCGGTGGCCCATATCACCCTATGAACTAACTTATATACTAATCAACACCAATACTTAACATCTAAATCGGCTCTGTAATTCTAATCCAGTAAATCCATATTGGATTTGAACCGATGCATAGACTAGTGTTTTAACACACTCGGCTATTATACATCCACTCAAAAAACAACTAAGTAAATTTTACAAATTTTTTATAAATATACAACTCACAAATTTTTTTGTAAGTTCACCAAAAATTTTGTACATTGCAAAAAATATTATTTGAAAAAACCAAAAATTTATTTGATTTACAAATTATTTTTGAATTTGAAGGAAAAAAATTGTTGTTTTATCAAAAAATTTTGTGTGTTGTATATTTATAAAAATTTTTTAAAAGTGACTTTTATTTTTTTGAGTGTCGCCTTTAAATAAATTTGAGTTTGATTTGATTTTTACAATTTACTTAACTTGAATTTTGAGTAGCTGAAAGTTAAAATATAGGAATTAATATTATAATCTTTGGTTGTTGGCCCTGTTACGGAGCCACGTTATAACCATTGGACCTTTACTACTAATATAAAAAATAGAATTTGCGCGGGATACAGCTTATCCCCACACGAATCTTGAGATTGGGAATCTCTCACTATTTTTTTCTAAATTTACTCTAACATTCTAAAAGGGATAATTAAATTAAAATTAATATACATATTTTTAGTAAATACCTTAAGTTATTTTTGTTGATTGATGTCATCAATATTCGGTTGTTCTAAGTTATTTCTTTGATTTTCCAATATCATTTCTTCCTTATGTTCTGTCAAATTGTAATATTTCCATATTCTTTTTGTCTTCAATTTTTCGTTTGTAATAAAACCTTATTTTTACTATTATAGTAATTAATACTACAGCGAAAACGTTTGTAAATTTTATTTTAATTTAAATCGTATTCCATTAGTTTTTCACATCAATAACAAAATAATAATTTGTTTTTATAATTTTTGACACAATTTTTTATAATCAATTCAATCTTTGGTTCACGTTTATAATAGAAACACTTTTGTTTGAACACATATTTGAGTTTTTAAAATTCAAATCAATTAAACTTGAATATGATATATTAAACACAGCAAATTATTTTAATATTTATTTATTTATTCGCTATTTTTACTTACGGACGTTTTCTTACAATTTTATTGTTTTGAAGCAGAAAATGGAATGAATAATTTTCAAAATTAAAAATTGCAAAAATGTGATTTTGCCTTTGACATCCTATGATGTCAAAAACAAAATCGGGTAATACTTGAAATTCAGCAAATGATTAACAACGACGTCTGTTCATTAGTATTGGAAATAAAAATTTAGTACGTTCGTTTGCTTTTTATAGTATATTCAAAATTTAACTAGCAGTTAAGTTTTAGAAAATTTTAAAATTATTATTAATGTAAAAATGAACGGAAACTAATGAAATGCATTTTTATTGAATTGAAAACGAAGATGAATTTGGTTTTATTATTGTTTTGCGATTATTGCGATCGTTACACCATGAATTCAAGGTAGAAATCAAGATTTCTACTCTTGAAATCACAAAAACGTCGCCATCCCCTCCATGACAGAAAACACCAAAGCACTATTAAACTTAAACTAATAATAGAAATTCTAATAACTAATAAAAAAAATTATAATAACTATAGTAATTTAAATTTAACACCTATTTAAATTCTAAACACCGAAAATTAAATTTATAAGTATAATAACTAATAACTAAGAATATAGGTTTAATTTAGGAAAACTAATAATTCTAACACTAAATTTAATTTTATAAAAAAAAATACATTGAAAAACTTAGGCTTGGTATATAGGAAACAGACGCTAGAGATTTCGATGGTAAAACCCGCAAAATCATGACTCGCAATCACCAACAATAGTAAAACCAATTCTCAACAAAAAAAAATGGAGCCAGTACGACGGAAATGTAAAAAGGATGAAAGCACAAAAACGAAAAAAAAACAACGAACGCCCAATTCGAAAACATACAAGATTTTTTGTAAAAACAAACTTTGTAAAGGAACAAAAAGGACCACCGTCGTAGCCAATCTTTGCTGAATCTCTCACAAAAAATTCCTAAAACATTATATATGTAAAAGTATAATCTATTTATTTAATTTCAGATATACTGAAATAATTATATATACCTAAAATTAGTTATTGACGATAGCACCCCTAAAATATATTTATTTATTTTTAAAAAAAATTGAAAAAAATGAAAATTATTCAGAAAGGATGTTTATTTATTGGATGCACCGTCCTAACTTTGAAATATTGATTTATTTTTTTTTTTTTTTTTAAAAAATGAAAAAAATATTTATTTATATCTTGACGTAAAGCTTAATTAAGAAAATTTATTTTATTTAGCTACCTAAAATTAACTTAAATTACGAAAAAATTATTTATTTACCTAAAATTATTTTAATTAACGAAAATTTAATTTATTTAATAAAAAATTTTATTTATTTAATTTTTGAAAAATTTGTTTGATTTATTTTATTTTTATTTAATAATATAAGAGATTCCAAAAATCAAGATTCGTCTGGAGACAATTTAAAAAGTAAGTATGGCTACAATATCCATATTGTTTAAATTTAAAATATCGCGTTCGCGAGCCCACTCCAACCATGCATGTGAGAACCTACTGGAAAAGCCCCTAACGACCAGATTCTACAGAACAGATTCTCCCCAACCTAATAAAACAATCACAACTGTCACGATTAGACACTAGGTCCATTTCTACTGACCCAGTTGTGCTTGTTTAACCTACAAATAAATTACAACTAAACCTAATGCGAAAGTTGAAGAACGCTCCCGAACACCAGACTTCAAATCCTAAACTCTATGAAAAATTGTCTATTGAAAAACTAAATGGAAAAGTGGAAAAGTTTTTGAATTTGTATGAGGTGAAGCCTCTGATCCTGAAAGCAAAAGTACAATTGGTTCTTCTCTTCATTACACCGAAGAAGCCTCTGAGCAAGGAATGGTACTACTGGTTTGCACCTAAGTACAAACACAGCACCACCACTCCTCGTCCCTGAGAACTTCCTCGCCGAATGAAGAGAAGAAACCAATGTTCTTCGATCGCATAACCCCGATGGCCATAGGCGATCTAAGAACGACATCAATGTTAAAGAGTGAAGCTCTATGGATGGCTTTTTAGGCCTACCGCTGGGAAAAGTGAATCAATAAACCTAAATAATATATAACTTATCCATAATCTAAATAATTTCTTATTTAAAAATGCTAAATCGAAATATGAAATACATAATATGTGTTAATAAAGTTTTACATGAAATTAATTAAATTTAATCTTCAGACTAAATAATAAATTGGTAATTTAAAAAAAAATTACGATTATTTTAAATTCAAAACTAAGCTTACTAATTTTTTTAGGTTATTACCTCTAATATATTTGTTCAGGTCAAATTTTTCGCTTTACTTATTGTATCCAAAACAAAAAATAAATGTTAGCTAAAAATAATTATTTCTATATTTATACCACTTTTTAAAATTAACCGCAATGAAAAAAAAATAATTCTAAAAAAAAAATGGTGGTAGCTAAACACTTACTAAATCTAACCATAATCAAAAAAACATACAATTAATTTCATATATAAATTAATTGCATCATCCAAAAATATGTACAATATATAAACAATTATATGTACAATATGTACATGGTAGCATAAAAAATTTCAAAAAAAAACTGCTTCCCCAAAACGGTTTTCTTTTTTCCAAATAAAAAAACAATTAGTATTACTAAAAGCAAATGACAGCACAAAAAACAATCTCCAAAAAAAATTGCTGTCCCAAAACGGTTTTTTTCAAAATTATCAAAATTCAAAATATATAATTTCCTAATCAAAACCAAAACGAAACCAATAACTGGTTTATTTCAAGATAAACAAAAAGCTGATTGACAACCACGGCCCAAACCGGTTGCCACCACCCTATTACCAAAAAAAACCACACCTGGTTTATCCTAAAACTTACAAAGAGAAACGCGGAATTCTTTAAATTTTTGAAAATATAAATTTAGAGTACTTATGATAAATATACACATGAACACCTTAGAAACTAAACCTTTATTTCTTCCTCTAGCTTTTTAACAAAATTTAGCTAAATAAACCGACGCGAAAAATAAACTATATATAGATATTAATTAATCTGAATTGAAATAATCAATCAATATATAAATATATAAATATAATAATATAAAATGTTCCACAAAAAAAAGTTTTTCCAAAAAAAAACCGGCTTGCCAACGCCCAAACTGGAAAATATTTTCCCACCAAATTATTTATATATATATCTAAAAAAAAAGCTAACGGGTCCCTTTTTGTTCGGCGCTACGTTATAATGGTCGGTTGTTGGCCCTGTTACGGAGCCACGTTATAACCATTGGACCTTTACTACTAATATAAAAAATAGAATTTGCGCGGGATACAGCTTATCCCCACACGAATCTTGAGATTGGGAATCTCTCACTATTTTTTTCTAAATTTACTCTAACATTCTAAAAGGGATAATTAAATTAAAATTAATATACATATTTTTAGTAAATACCTTAAGTTATTTTTGTTGATTGATGTCATCAATATTCGGTTGTTCTAAGTTATTTCTTTGATTTTCCAATATCATTTCTTCCTTATGTTCTGTCAAATTGTAATATTTCCATATTCTTTTTGTCTTCAATTTTTCGTTTGTAATAAAACCTTATTTTTACTATTATAGTAATTAATACTACAGCGAAAACGTTTGTAAATTTTATTTTAATTTAAATCGTATTCCATTAGTTTTTCACATCAATAACAAAATAATAATTTGTTTTTATAATTTTTGACACAATTTTTTATAATCAATTCAATCTTTGGTTCACGTTTATAATAGAAACACTTTTGTTTGAACACATATTTGAGTTTTTAAAATTCAAATCAATTAAACTTGAATATGATATATTAAACACAGCAAATTATTTTAATATTTATTTATTTATTCGCTATTTTTACTTACGGACGTTTTCTTACAATTTTATTGTTTTGAAGCAGAAAATGGAATGAATAATTTTCAAAATTAAAAATTGCAAAAATGTGATTTTGCCTTTGACATCCTATGATGTCAAAAACAAAATCGGGTAATACTTGAAATTCAGCAAATGATTAACAACGACGTCTGTTCATTAGTATTGGAAATAAAAATTTAGTACGTTCGTTTGCTTTTTATAGTATATTCAAAATTTAACTAGCAGTTAAGTTTTAGAAAATTTTAAAATTATTATTAATGTAAAAATGAACGGAAACTAATGAAATGCATTTTTATTGAATTGAAAACGAAGATGAATTTGGTTTTATTATTGTTTTGCGATTATTGCGATCGTTACAATATTTCCCTAACTTCCCATAAAGCTGTTGGTCTCAAATTTTATAGATCCTGTGTGTGTTGACGTTTCTAATAGTTTTTACCCAAAAAACAATAAAAAACAGTTATTCTATTTGATAATAGACACGTTAGTGCAAAACAGCAACATTATTAATTTTGATGGACATTAAATAAAAAATTGATGCTAAAATATTCAATGATTAAAAAGAATAAAATAAAAAATAAATGAAAAGCTTGTTTATTAACTCAGTTGGGTTATCTGTATATGCACTTTAGCTATCTCACTTGCAGATAGACAGTACAGTTCCATGAAATGTAGCTTTGGCTGTTACAATAACTGAAATTTAGGTTTCTAAATCTAAAATGCTGTCATGGACCCATTATAGCATATTTTCCTACAAGAGATAAAAACACTGCTTTTTCGTGAGTGAAAATTTGTTCGAGACGCGTCAGCGTCGAGTGGGGCAATTTCACGAACGAAAAATGTTTTTATCTCGCGAAGGAAATGCAATTTTTTCTATGATAGTTAATATATAATAGTATATTATGCAACGATCATGTAATGACGGTTATAAAATATACGATTATTAACCGGGATATGGATATGCGAGTGTATTAATAACCATTACATGAAAGTGGCACACGCAATTTTTTCTACATCCGATAAATGACGAAGAACTATTAAAGAATTAACAATTTATTTAAAATAAATTTAATATTTTCCAATAACAACTTAATTTAAAAAGTTCAACAAACGAAAATTTCAACAAACGTCAAATGCATAGCATGTTTGATTGAAAAACTATGGGTTTCTATCAGGGTTGCATAAAAATCTGATTTTTTTAAATAAATCGGATTTATTTGATTTGAATCGCTTTTTTTGATTTAAATCGGATTTTTTTGATTTTTAAAAAAATTTAGTTTAATTTTTGAAGAAATTGTATATTTCTTATGCTACGTTAACTACTTTATATAAATCATTAGCTTTGGTTATATTTTTTGAAATGCAAGGCTAGACAAAGTAAAGGAACAGTTTTTAATTACTAGATTTTTATACTGAAATACTGGTTGTTGTTCTAGCGACATGAAAAGCGTTACTTGCCAAACTAAGATACTTTGTCACTGCTTTAGAGTGATGTCAGAGATATCCAATTCTGCAGATTCGAAAAGTTTCTCGGACATGTACTAGGTCATTCAATAAGTCCGTAGGATGACACATAGATGGCGTTACTAGAATTTTTTCCATATGATTTTTATTTAGTACTAACCTTCAAACGATACGTGTATAAATTTGACAACAAGCTGACTATTTATTCGTGAGTTATAGCATTTTGTGTGAAGCAACTTTTGTTTTTGAAAAAAAATGGAAAAAAGTGAATTTCGAATTTTAATAAAGCATTGCTTTTTGATGAAAAAAAATACAGTGGAAACCAAACAATGGCTTGATAAACATTATCCAAACTCTGCTCCATCGAGACAAATGGTAGAGAAGTGGATGGCTGAATTTAAATGTGGTCGTACCAGCACAAAAGATGCAGAGCGCAGTAGACGCCAAAATGAGGCTGTTATTCCAGAAAACATAAAAAAAATCCACAAATTGGTTATGAACGATCGCAAATTGAAGGTGCACGAAATAGCTGACATTGTAAAGGTAGCAGATGGTAGTGTTTTTACCATTTTACATGAACATTTGGGTATGCGAAAGCTCTGTGCAAATTGGGTGCCGCATGAGCTCACAGTCGACCAAAAACAACGAATCGATGCTTCGGAGGAGTCTATGGCACTGTTAAACCGCAATAAAATGGAGTTCTATCGTAGATATATGACAATGGATGAGACATGGCTTCATAATTACACACCAGAATTCAAAAGACAGTCAGCTGAGTGGACAGCAGTCGACGAACCGAATCCAAAGCGAGCAAAGACGCAACAGTCGGCCGGTAAGGTGATGGCGTCTGTATTTTGGGATACGAACGGAATAATATTCATCGACTATCTCCAAAAAGGAACCACCATCAACAGCGAGTATTACTGTGAACTTTTGGATCGATTGAAGGCTGAAATCGCAAAAAAACGGCCACATTTGCAAAAGAAAAAAGTGTTGTTTCACCAAGATAATGCACCGTGTCACAGATCGATGAAAACGATGGCAAAATTGAATGAATTGGGCTTTGAATTGCTTACCCACCCACCATATTCTCCAGATTTAGCCCCCAGCGACTTTTTCCTGTTTTCAGATCTCAAGAGAATGCTTGCTGGAAAGAAATTTAAGTCCAATGATGAAGTAATCGCTGAAACTGAGGCCTATTTTGAAGAGAAAGAGAAATCGTACTATAAAAGTGGTATAGAAAAGTTGGAAAATCGCTATACTCGTTGTATCGCCCTCGAAGGCAACTATGTTGAATAAAAAAATCGAGTTTTGTCAAAATGTTGTTTTTTTCTTACTTATCCTACGGACTTATTGAACGACCTGTTAGATAACTGGTAAACACTAAACGGCAAGTCATATGGAACAACTCCTTATAACTGTTGTCAGGAAAGTGTTAAGGATTTAATATGCCATCAAGATCTTAACAGTAACGATAGTTTTTAGTTGAAATGTTTTTTTTTCGTAAGCGGGTTGTACTGATTTGCATTTAATACTCTATTTGATATGTAATTATTAATTATTTCTAGATTCATTTCTAGAATCTGTTCATATGCAATTTTATGTGGGTTTGTCAATATGGGTTTGTCAATATTTCTAGTTGTGGTTTAATCTGTGACTTTCTTGTTGAAGTTTTACGACGATAGGCTAACATCTTAATTATTCTCAGTCGCAATCACGATGCAATTGTCTTAGCGTGACTTGATACAGATGCCGTTGGTCAGGTGAAGATAGCTCAGATATAGGTTAAAAAATGGTGAACGTATCTCGTTCATCATCTTGTTAGAGCGCTTGTTGTTGTGGGATCTTGTTTCCTTAGGTTTTTATGTGTAGTTGTGACACATGTTTAAATTCCTACCACAAAACATTTTATCAAAAAAAATCAAATTTTTATTTTGAATTTGCTTAAACTTTTAGAAATTACTTCAATTGATTTAAATCAATGATTTTTAAAAAAAAATCAAGTTGATTTAAATCTGATTTAAATCACTGATTTAAATCAAATGATTTAAATCAATGCAACCCTGGTTTCTATTGATTAAAAATCTGTATCGAAATGAAAATCTGTATCGAAATGGATATCATTATAAAACAGATTTTGGCCATATATAGTACTTTGTGTATCTAGTTGCACAAAGTTGATTTTTCCCGCACGCGTCGTAATTGAACAAATATACGACAAGTGCGGAAAAAATCAATTTGTGCAACGAGTTGCACACAACGTTTTTTGCAATTCCGAAAACAGAATTAAACAAAATTATTCTGCAACCAAATTTTTTACAATCAACATACATATTAAAATGTAAGTAAACATTTCTATAATCAACTTAGCATTGAGACAATTTTCTATGAAACAGTGCGGAAAAATAAAACAGTGCGGAAAAATCTCACTTTTTGATATTGTTGACAATATCGAAATACGTTGAATTGTGATTCGGAATTGCAAGAAATGTATTTTTATAGTGTAGAAAAACGATATTTATTAGAAAATATTAAATAAGAAATCGACAAAATAACATTTAAATTCATATTCTATTTTTTCATGGTTGCTTTGTTTTAAAAACTGTAAAATTATATGAAGATTATTATAGTTTCTATGGTAACTGCAATTTGTTATTCTTTTTACACTAGTGAAAAAGAACCCAATTTCATAGGAGATTAAGCGTGATGAAAATAGACTTTTCATATTGTTACGATTACAGAAAAATCTTGACGATTACGGTCACTTCCAAGAAAATCAAATCACAACAAAACGCAACAACAAATGAATGAAATGAATAGTGTTGTTGTTGTTGTACATATTCTTAGAATTAAGGTCAACATAAATAAATGATTTTATGAATTAAATGAACGTAACGTAAAATAATCGAATATTCTACTATTTTCTCAAGGTTTCTAAAAAGTAACATAGAATTTTCTAGAAATTAAGCAAAACAGTATATAAGAAATTGTCTGTTGTAGATTAATAATTAGTTTTATTTTAAGCCTGCGATTGTGAAGTTGAAATTATAAAAGTGATCTTTAAATTAGTGAATAAAGTTTTAAGTTTTATTGAGTAGAAATATTTTGTGTATTATTTTGAACGTTATGAACTGGAAATTTCTACAATAAACCGTTGAAGTTTCGAAGCTGTTGAAAGAATATTCTAGTTAGGAATATTGTTTGCTGTATTGCTTCCCGTTGTTGTGGAACAATTAAGAATTAAATTCTTAATAAAACCTGGTGTCTGTGTTTACTAATCAGTGATCGAACTCTGAAGAGATTTGGGAATTGCGTTTATCGAATTGTGAGTTAGGCCAATTCGAAGGAAGGTTGGAAAAACGTAACAATATGCTATCATAGAAAAAATTTCTTTCTATTTTGTATATGCATAGTAAGCCGTCGTATTCTAGTATAGTAGAATTTTTTTGCCAGCGAACACGAAATTCGTTTGTTATGCGCAGTTTGCACATGCGCATATTGTTTACACATTTAGTGTCTCGATTAAAATATTAAAAAAAAACTATTGGGGTCCCATTGAAATGGACAAAAAAACACATAAAATTAATAAATAACTATTGAAATTCAACCAATTATAATAGAAAACCAAAAACTAGTAAAAACATTAATGATTTTGTAAGCAATGTAACAAACTTTTGATAATTAAAAATAATTATAATAAAAATAACGACGCCTATGGAAACAAGTATCACAACAAACAAATGGTACGAACTAGAAGTAGAAATTTAACTAATATAATTGTTTTGAAAACAAATTTATCCCAAAATAAATAATAATCTCTGTTTTACTTTTTGTCTCATTTTTTATCTCTTGCTGCGTCCCATCTGTCAAAAATTCGCTGGCAAAAAAATTCTACTATACGCTGCTAGAATAACCAATCCAATAAACACTGTTTGCTAACAATTTTGTACAACGATGTTTTGTGGTTATCACCTAGTTTTCTTTCCTCGAGCTTAAAAAGAAATCGTTTTGTTACATTATTTTTTCTGCTGTCACCAATGCTACGAATTCAACCCATACTGATATAAATGTCAATTCCTGTTACGGGATCCTTTAGTGCATCTCTGATTCGGTTTCTGGGTTGCAAGTAAAGAAACCAAAATTGTAATACAAGTTTTGTCGTATTTTTTATTTCTGATTCTTCTAACAACTGCCAATTATTTAACTCTTTAGATTAAAGCGATCAGATAAATACTTGTTGTTCTGCCTTTTTTCATGCTTCAAGTAGGTTAGCATTGAACGAAGAATTTTATGGAACACCTGACCCAAAGCAGTCATACAACTTTTAAATGTTGAAGTAGATTTTTTACCAGGAAATTGAACGGGTTCATTAAGGAAAAGGTAACAAAATTGAAATAGATTTGCGATGAATATAGTTCATTGATTTTTTGACTTTTTTATCAAAACTACTTTCCTGTGTCAAAATTCCATAAAATTTTAGGTACGTGCTATAAATATTTTAATAAAAAGGCATAAAATAAGAAAACCTCACCCGAGAAGAAAATCCAAATTTTTTTTATAATTATCAAAAAAAACACTGAATTTCAGTCATTAACAATCCATATTCCAAATACACATAATGAAAGATAAATAAAAATATTTTTAATGAAATTAAACTTAAATTAGTTTCAATGTTACCTCTTTTGACGTACGATAAGGATTGCTAATTTACTGGCCTCTATGTATTGTGAAATTAAGGTTCTATCGGAGAATTTTGGCAAATTTTGACAAGGAAAGCTTCATGTTATCGAATAATGGTTTTGCTGTTCCAACTTCAAGTCTGTCAATCGGGTGTCCTGAAGCGATAACTAAAATATCTGTGAACTTTTTCAAACTATGTATATATTTCTGAAATCTATATTACTCTAGTGAATTTTAACAAAATGACATTTGTTCAAATGAAATACGGCTCAAAATAGGATAAATAAGGCAGAACTTAATAGGAAAAATATGGAGGGGCTGAAATCTCACAGCTCTGAGATATCAAGACTTCGGTCTGGGTTAAGGATTTTGATATAGTTTTCGGCAAAAAAACTTTTATGAGGACATGGTTTTTAGTTTTGGGTATCGATGTAAAAAAAATACTTGTACTTTAACAAAGAGTTATTGTTAAAGTACAAGTATTTTTTTATCTCTGTTTAGAAATTTATTACAAAACTAACACGAAACATCAATACGTTGCCGGAAAATTATAACAGATCCTAAATTAACATAATTTAGTGAAAAGATGATACACTAAGCAAACTACTCAAAAACCTCTCCATTTAGCGTTTCAAGAAAATATTACAAAATCAAAAATTCATATTTCTTTCAAAATTTTGTAAAAATTAAATAAAATCAAACTTTTTTCAAAATTCCAAAAATATTCTAAAAATTAGAATAAAATCAAATGTTTAAACTTTTTCTAAATTCCAATAATATTCCAAAAATTCTTAAAAATTCAAACTTTTCCAAAATTCTAAAAATATTGCGAAAATTATTACAAAATCAAAAATTGAAACTTTTTTCAAAATTCCAAAAATTATAATAAAATCAAAAATTTAAAATTTTTCAAAATTCTAAAAATATTCCAAAAATTCTTACAAAATCAAAAATTAAAACTTTTTCCAAAATTCTAAAAATATGACAAAAATTATTACAAAATCAAAAATACAAACTTTTTTCAAAAAATTGGCTAAGAAAATAAATGAAATCATTTTTTGACACACTTGACATTATTTTTTTGACAAACTTATATAGTGGAGTCAAATTAGTAAAAAAAAGTGATATATTTGATGTAAGAGCAAAGTTGAATTTTTTTTTTGTTTTATGTTAAGGACATAACGTCGCTTTAATAATGAAACAACGTATTCGCAAAAGTGTAGTTTCGAGATAATTGGGTTTAAAGATTTTTCGATTTTCTGATTTTCGTAAACTCGGCAGCACTATTGAATGAATAAAGATATTGGAAAAAAAATTTCTGCCAATTAATCTTGACTAATTTCCCCATAGCATATTAAAATTTCACATTGGTACCTGCTGGCTTTTCTACCTAAAAAGAGGTGAAAAGTCAATCAGGTACCTTATACGTTATTTCATATTTCATATACGTTATTTCATTTTGCATGGAAGTACGATTAACTTAAAACTAATCATTATTGAATTAACGCATAATATTCTTACAATTTTTTATTTATATGAACCGGCATATCATGTAGTAATGAATGATGCTTCTACAATATTTTAGATTTACCATTTCGTGTGGCGATCGTAATGTATGTAAAGTATACGACGCTGATTTTACCCAAGTTATTATTCTGTAAGAATTGAAATATTGTACATGCATTTACGCTGTTTCAATATTTAACCAAATTCAAATTTGCATGTACGTTAATTAACAATATATTAATTTTC
This sequence comes from Diogma glabrata, assembly GCA_963693315.1. NCBI lineage: Eukaryota > Metazoa > Arthropoda > Insecta > Diptera > Cylindrotomidae > Diogma > Diogma glabrata. The sequence continues at coordinate 401,584,127 of OY856186.1, forward strand.
ACCCCCAGTTATAAAAAAATTGGAAAATATTAAAATGCCACTTTATAGACATCCTTATGGGGAATGCAGCGCACCCATTATATAATAACAACGTATATATGGCATACGTTATTTCATTATTAAAGCGACGATAAAAGTTAGTAGGCATGTAATTATTTAGCAAATTTGGAGGTCCGGAAGTGCCTCAAAAATGGTAAAAACTGGTTTTTTGGTGTTTTTTGAGTAGGTCGCTTCACTATTTTTAAAATATTTCGGGCTCTAATGATCATAAAAAAAAAAAAAAATGCAAAATGTTTGTGATTAAATTTCAAATTCATCTAGGGGGGTTAGATACTGTAAAAGTGTAACCTAACCTCAAAAAACCGAATTTTTTTTTTACTAAATTTATGATAAGGGGCGGAAAAATCGTCGAATTTTCATGAAAATTTCAGGAAACATGTATTTTAATAGTCTCAATATGGGATTTAATTTTTATGAAAAAATTTTAATTTTTTCGGCCACAATTGGCATTTTTCGTTAAATTTGGCAAATGGTGCCATTTTATGAGAAGTCATCCAAAATAAAATTTTTTTTTTTTAATCTGTACTTTTTTTTATCAACCTTAACTTAAGTATAATTAAAATTATGTTGCCTTAATTTAAATGCCTATTTTTGGGGATGGAAAAAAAAACATTAATTTTTGCATTTTTTTGACATTATTTATGCTATTATCATGTATTTTGCATAAAAGTGAAATATGCTATTCAAATTAATAAAAAATATTTTTTAAAATTAAACATAACCTACAAAACTTTTTTTTCTTGCTATGCCCTAAATTGCTTTTGTTAAATAATTAAAATGTTATTACAATTATTGTAAATATTTGATATAAGATTTTGAAAAAATGTAATATTCAATTTTTTTCAAACATTTTTCAAACATATAAAATGCACAGCATAAATAATTTTACGCCAATTATGTTTTCAATTGAAAATTCTATATGCGTTATTATGGTTTTCCATATTATTCACTGTTTGTGTGCTTTTGTCACTTTTGAATTAAAATGCAATATTTAAAAATATACTTTTTGCTGTTTATTTTTAAAATTTTTGTTTTATTAATAATAATATAAACTTTCTTATAGTAACAATTTGAATTTGATTTTTTATTTTATTGAATATCGATTTCGACTTACGTCATCCTCAGTTTAAATTATTATTACAATTTTTGCTTAAACTATTACTTATATACTACTTCAACTGCTATTTTTTATTATTATGTCGTATATTTTGTTAGTTTAATTTTAATTATTTACCAAAAGCAATTTAGGGCATTGCAAGAAAAAAAAGTTTTGTAGGTTATGTATAATTTTAAAAAATATTTTTTATTAATTTGAATTGCATATTTCACTTTTATGCAAAATACGTGATAATAGCATAAATAATACCGAATATATGGTAAAATTTCAAAAAAATGCCAAAATTAATGTTTTTTTTCATGCCCCAAAATGGGCATTTAAATTAAGGCAACATAATTTTAATTATACTTAAGTTAAGGTAGATAAAAAAAAGTACAGATTAAAAAAAAAAAATTTTATTTTGGATGACTTCTCATAAAATAGCACCATTTGCCAAATTCACGAAAAATGCCAATTGTGGCCGAAAAAATTAAAATTTTTTCATAAAAATTAAATCCCATATTGAGACTATTAAAATACATGTTTCCTGAAATTTTCATAAAAATTCGACGATTTTTCCGCCCCTTATCATAAATTTAGTAAAAAAAAAAAAAAGTCACGTGATTCGGTTTTTTGAGGTTAGGTTGCACTTTTAAAGTATCTAACCCCCTAGATGGATTTGAAATTTAATCACAAACATTTTGCATTTTTTTTTTTTTTATGATCATTAGAGCCCAAAATATTTCAAAAATAGTGAAGCGACCTACTCAAAAAACACCAAAAAACCAGTTTTTGCCATTTTTGAGGCACTTCCGGACCTCCAAATTTGCTAAATAATTACATGCCCACTAACTTTTATGTCCTTAACATAAAACAAAAAAAAAATTCAACTTTGCTCTTACATCAATATAAAATGCTAATATGACTCCACTAATAATGCCATAATTCTCTATAATAATAATAAAATTTCATATCATACAAATTATTAATTTTATTTTTTTCCAAAGAATTGGGTAAAAAAGTAAATAAAAATCAATCTTTTGACACAATTGACAACAATTTTTTGACAAACTTATAATGCCATAGTTCTCAATAATAATAATAAAATTTCATTTCAAACAAATAATTTATTTTATTTATTTCCAAAAAATTGGGTAAAAAATAAATAGAAATCAAAATTCTTTTGACACACTTGACAACATTTTTTTGACAAACTTATAATGCAATAATCTAGTTTTTGATCTCACATACCAATCCCGACCATCCAGATTTCTCCACATTCTTTGTTCCTACTCATTATCACAAAATGAACGTTTTTTAAGCAAAAAATATGCATATTTCCTTGTTTTGACACACTTGACGATTTTTTTGACACATTTCCGGTATAGTTATCGAACACATCGTCCTTCCGGCTCTTCCCATTGAGTGTACCTATTTTTAGAATTTAAAATTTTTCAAATCCCTTCAGCCGTTTTCTAGATTTCGTCGGTTGTGACGGACGGCCGGCAGACAGACATTCATTTGTTTTTGCTTTTTTATAATTATTAGGTCCTAAAACGCCGAGAAATGCCAAAAAAAGCGGGGCTAAGAATTTCACTTTTAGCTCATGCGAATGTAATACTTAGGTCTTTCAGATCGAAGTAATTATTAATATTTCTAATATGGCCTGATGATATTTTTTTTTTTTTTTATAAAATGTGATAGTAGGGTAGTAGGCATTACAATATGTGTCACAACAACACATAAAAACCTTTTAAGACCAAGGTCCCACAACAACATGCGTTCTAAGGATGTTAATGGACGCAAATCTGTTTTTTTTTTGTTTTTTTTAATTTTTTTTTTTTTGTTTTTTTTAATTTTTTTTTGTTCAATAATGGATAACTAAACCATAAATCCTATCACATATAAAATATGACATAGGCCAATATTTCGTGATAGGATAGAGAAAATAAAAATAAAATAAGAGATAAAAAGCAAATTTGTTTTAAACATTTGCAGAAACAAAACTAAAATTGGTTTGCCAATAGTCCAGCTAATGGCATAATCCTTGATTATGGGACGCAGTATATTTTTCAATGATTAAAGCTCAGATATATAGTTATATGGAGGCTCGTTTCTTCGAGCAAGCTACAGCGTTCCAGCATCAAGGAATATTCATTAGCTACGACTGAGAGTGCTACCGTTGACTAAATACAGCTCATCCGCCAGCACCCCTAAGATATCACCTTGGCTAGTGATATCTCACTGCTATTGCCAGTGGTATGTGATATCTCACGTTAACTCATATGCCAATAGCAGGGACTGGAGTACTGGTTGTCACACCCGTGGATCAAAAAATAGAAAAAAATTAACAAATTAATAAAAACTGATCCCTCCATGCATATGCTTTATTACGGCTTGCCTTATTATATCCTGATCCGGCTCGGCTCATTATAGGACATGCCCGACTGAAATGCTTGGACATGCCCGACTGAAAAAGTCGGGTATACTTTAGATTGAATATTTTTGTATTCAAGACCAATGGGGCTTATGATTTTACATTTCTTGATCTTCTTATTTAGGTTTTTATAATACGAGTTAATGTGTTGTAGACTGTAGTGTAAAACGATTATGTTAGAATCGTATAAAAGTGATAAAAATTATCTTGGTATGATAAAAATGTATATTCTATTATTTTATTTTAGCACTAAAGTAATATGCATTTAATATTTCCATGCTGTAAGCATTCGTTAAAGATGTTTCTCCGATCGATAACCTTAATAATGGGTAGTGTACAAATTATGTCTTAACAAGCGGTTATGTCTTAAATCTTAATATATACTTTATTTGGTAACATGCAAAATTTCATTGTCATTCTTAATTCTTAAATTCATATTTTTTCTAGTGAACAATGTTGCGTAGAAGAAATTGCAATTTGTGTAACAACATACATAGATATATAACATTTAAAAACTAGGACTTACAACAACAACCAGAGGTGTTGATGAACCCAAATTGGCCAGGGATTCATCACTGTTATTGCCAGTTGTATGTGCTAGTTCTCGTATAGCAATAGCAGAGGTTGGAGTACGCGGGGTTGTCAAACCCGTTGATCAGAAATTAAAAAATAATTACAAATCAATAAAAACCGATGGATAAATTCAGTGCATTCCGTTTAGTCTATCACCGGTTAAGAACTGGATTAAACTCGTATCTTGTAATGGATTTTATTAGCCTTTATATATGCCTCGTTATAGTCACCTTAATTATACTATACAGAATTGCATAAAATAAATGAATCTTGTATACATTCTTTCATTAACCCTTATTAGTAAACAATATCAAAATCCCTGAAAAATATAAATCATTAATGACATAACGATTAGCCAATATATTTTATCATAAATAATTGTGCATATTTATTTCTGATTAATAACCTTGTGCGACCAGACGTACTCCTCTCTTATACAATCCATTCGTTTAGAAAACTAAATAATATTGAAGTCGAAAAATATGTATATACATATGTTAAACCTTACAACCCAATATAGTAACATTGTCTTAAAATAAGTTATAAATCTTGTTTATCAAGTACATAGTATGTTATGGTATAGCATTGTACGTACAAGTTGTTTGTTGTTATACGATGTATTATTCAAAAGTTTAGTTGACCTATTTTGACTATAAGAAAAAATAAATTTATTTATTTTATTGATTTTATGTAAAGTAAAAATGGAAGGATATGCATTTATTTTAATTATGTTAACAATCTTAGTATATAAGATTATAGTAAGGCTTATAATAATTTAACGTCTGTTTATGTCACTTTAAAAGTATAATACGTAACTATCATTTCTATGTTTGACTAGAAAACGAGTTATTAGTACTCTTTACTGTTTAATTTCTTTAGAATATAATATCAGCTTTTTTAAGGCTCTCTTCATACAGATTTAAAGTTATGTTCTCATTTATATATACTCTAAGGGATGAGGGTGAAGATCAATGCCTGGTACTAGGTATCGATGAAAGGTATAAGAAAGTATTTGGTGGTTAGGAGTATTCTTTGCTACAGATTTGGTAAGATCGACATTAGCAACGAAATGTGACTGTGGTCACCACAATTGAAAATTGTGTAAAATAATGAAAACTTCTCGACTTGCATTAAATAAGGGCTCAGATCTGGGCCGGATACGTCTTTTCCTACCATTGATAAGGGCCGGATAAGGCATACGGAACAGGCCTTGATTAGTAATGTAATGCCCCAAACTATCGATCTGGAGAAAAACTCGAAAATTAATGACTTCAATCAACCATATTGCGTTACAAATCTGTGACCCACTATCAGTATCGCTGTCTGCAATTCTGATTTTAGTGTATAGTAGCTTATTAGTTCGATGGCAGGTGAAAGTACACGTATGCCCATCATATATTCACGATAATCCTAGCAACATTAGAACTGTTCTCCTTAGAAAATGATCGTGCAGTGAATTTTAAACGATACTGTGAAATATGTACTAACGAACTGAATTACGATGCGAACTATTATGTGAATAATAGCCACGGTTTTGCGATTTGGCACTGTTAAATTTCTTACCGTTATTTTAGTATACATGTGTCTGAGTATGATTTTAGAAGATATTGAATCATGAATGTGGTGGGAAGAAAATGATCTTTCAAACAGCTTTTGATCTTTTTTGACATCTTTTATGTCTGTTCGCGCACTACAATTCTTGTTCATAAAAGTATGGACTATAATTTTGATGAAGCTTTGGTAAAATTTAATTGTTGGATTTGACGAGAAGAAAAGAGGGATGTCATTTGAAAGAGTTTAGAAACATTTCATTTTTTGGGGATTTTATTTTTCTGTCATTCAGCGTCGAAACATAGGCGGAGGGGAGGCTACGTTTCGACACTGATTGACAGAAAAAATTGAAAAAATTCATAGAGATAGGAAGTTTATTAAATTTTTAACGTAAATTATAGGGAAGTCACAAATAATTATATTTCTGTATTTTTGGGGGATGGGAATGAGTTGGGGTGAAAAAAGCTCTGTTTGAAAGAGAACCTAATTTAAGAAACATTGCAATTTTTTTTAGAATTTGATGGCTATAAAGTGCTATTTGTAATATGTAACTCCCCATTCCCCTTAAATTTAGACGTTGATTGACCGAAGAAAAAAATCCAATTTAAACCATTTACAAGCTGCTGTAATTGAATCTTTCTTTAGTTACCATAAACAACTAGATGAGATTTAATCTCAAGTAACATTATTTATGTCGAATTCGGAAAACGACGAAAGTAAAAGATGTTAAGGAAACTGCAAAAGGTTTAAAATGAAACTGGGCTGGTCATTTGAGTCGGTATGATAACAATCGTCTGCCGAAAATTGTTGAAGAATGGACACCATGCGACGGAAAAAGAAATCCTGGACGACCACACATACGATGGAAAGACGACATTTAAAATTTTCTCAGTTGTTTTTGGAGGCGACAAGCAAAAAATAAGGAACTATGGAATAAGATGGGAAACTCCTTTATTCAATTATGAATTGTTACGGAGCTATAAATAAATAAATAAATAAAACATTATTTGTGTCATTTCGATCAATTTAGAAGATATTCACGTTTACTATATTGACATTTACGATGAAACATTTATTTTTTATGTGTCTATGGTCGGGCAATATAAAAACGTGATGTCAATTATTTATGATATCGTGTTATTTTACATTCATTGAACGACTTTTCTGACTTTTTTTTTAAATCATAACTAAGTTTGCCGTGAACTGACTCTACAATTATTTTGAGAATTAGAAGTAAAGTTCAATACATCGTTATCTCTCGTTTTTCGTTCAAATCAAAACTAATGTCAAAATCATCACAAAATTGGCAAAATAATTTGTTTAACGATGTGACATCGAGTCTAATAAGTTCCTTGTATTCAAATAAATCAGATCGATTTTAATTAAACAATTCTCATTTGAATTTACCCTACTGTAACTAAATATATATTTATATATTCCATATTGTAGTTCTTGTTCACATTCCTATGAAAACTACGGCAAATAAAATATTTTTTTCTGAAAACATTATTTTCAAATATTATCCCAGTCTGTTCTTAGTTGTTTTTAATAAATATTCTAAATAATAGTAGGATTATTTTGACCACGAGAGTCGTATCTGTTCATATGTAGAACAGTTAAATTTTTAATGTTTGTTCATTTAATATAAAAATTTCCGTTACTTTCATGGTTTGTATACACGTCATAAAAATAAAAAAAAATGTATAACTGGAATCATATAATTTTTTGTAGTAATTTATGCAATACAATGTTATACATATTCATATATACAATTTTCACAAAAATAATTAAATATAAGAGAGTACAATTTTAAGTGTACGCCTTCATACATAATAAGTATAGATTATTTTTTTTTTTTTTTTATTTTATATTAGTTGGCTAAGGCGTGAGCCCATATCGCCATATAGATTATTTAATAAACAATAACAAAAATAAATGATAAGTTGTTGAAAATGATTATTGTGTGCAATTAAAAATTATTGTCAAAATGTGTAAAATAATAAATGAAATTTTATTACCGTACATAGCATTAACTAGTGTGAAGGGTATCTGTTTTTGTTAATAATAATTGAAGTGACATAATTGGAGATAGGTATTTTGTAAAACATGGTATTACTTGTATATATATTGTTCAACAAATCTGTACGTTATCAAATGGAATAAATATTCTCTTACCACGTGCTTTGACACATGTAACTCTTCTATCCAAAATTGCTATTTTATGGTTCCTAGTATAAAATAGTAGTACAACAACAAATTTTTACAATTTGGAAATTATCGAAAAAAAATATGTATGCGCCATCTCTTGCAAATTGACGCATTATAGAAGGCTCAGATCTTGACCGGATACGGCTTTTCCTACTACTGATAGGGACCGTATCAGGCACCCTGAACAGGTCCTGATCAGTAATGTAACGCCTCAAACTATCCAAAGCGAATCAGGCAGCCGAACTAGAACCGGACCAGGACAGGATCATTTAAAATAGAGAATTTACTACAACATACATTAGAAAAATTAAAAAAATTACTCCTACATACATTAGAAAAAAATTTTTTTTATAAAAATAATCTAACTTTATACTTACCTATTCACAACGCAGAGAAGCGATACTAAAGAAAATGTGAAATTTACTATATCTATATCTAAAATGGATAATACTCTAGTGAATTTTAACCAAACGAAATTTATTCAAATGCAATAGGGCTCAGATCAGGACAAATAAGGCATACCTTAATTGGAAAATCAGATATGATTTTGATCCGGTCCTGTTCGGCAGTTACTACTAGGGATGAGATAGGTCTTTGAAATCCGAGCCGGATCAGTACAAATACGGCACGCCCTAGTAGTGAAATCATGTATTATTTCTGATAAGGGCCGGATGTAAATGCCCTATTAGGATTTACCTTATTACATCCTGATCCGGCCTGGATCATAATAGGGCATACCTGAACAAATTGCTAGCCGGGGAGGAAACTAAAATTTATACATATCACAAACCTTGAACTCAATAAATATATGCGTCTTATACTTTTAGAAGTCCCGTGACATTTATGAAACCCTCAGTGTACGAGCTAGATTCATATTTGGTCGTTATTTTCATATTAATCAAAACAAAAATTGAAACATATTGTATATATTTTTAAAAGGTTAATTTGAATTGGTTTTGGATCACCACCTGCGGAGACTCAATTATAGATGCTTGATTTAAAATCTATTGTTTACATAAAAAAAAACTGTTTTTATTCAAACAAAAGCGTGCTCAAACCACAAGATTAATTAATTCTTAAAATACCATTTTCGAATGTTTCAAATTTCATTGATTTATTTTCTTTTATATATTTTATTTTTCCAAAATTTAATTCAGTTTTGTATTTGAACTAATATTAATAAGTAAAAACATTCATAACCAGCGCAAAAAAAGAAAAGAAGTACGAAAACAAAAATTCATAAAATAAATAAAATTTTCCAACTAATTTTAAAATGAAATGGAAAATATTAACGAAAATAAATTTGAATAGAGCCAACAAACAAACAAACAAATAAAAACTGAATAATTTAAAATTTTGCAGTTGGTTCATTTGAAAATATAATTATAGAATAAAAATAACTGATTGAAATGAATAATATTAAATAAATATATAAACTTTTGACCTAAAAATAAAAATGACATTGTAGAAAGTAATTAGAAAATATGAAGGGGCTGAAATCTAACAGCTCTGAGATATCAAGATTTTGGTCTGGGTTTAGGATTTTGATATAGCTTTCGGCAAAAAACTTTTATGAGGACATTGTTTTTAGTTTTGGACAGCGATGTATATCAAACATAAAACTCTTTGTTAAAGTACAAGTATTTTTTTTCTCTTTATTTTAACTTTAACTTTCTCTTTTCAATTTATTACAAAATAAAAAACAAACACGAAATATTAATACGTTGCCGGAAAATTATAACAGATCATAAATTAATATAACTTAGTGAAAAGATGATATACCCCGCAAACTACTAAGTTCTAAAAACATTCCACAAATTATTACAAAATCAAAGATTGAAAACTTTTTTTCATAATTCTAAAAATATTGCAAAAATTATAACAAAATCAAAAATTGAAACTTTTTCCAAATACAATTTTTTTAATTTTAAAAATATTTCAACAATTCATAATTCAAACTTTTTTCAAAATTCTAAAAATATTCCAAAAATTATAACAAAATCAACAGTACAAATTTTTTTCAAAATTCCAAAAATTATAATGAAATCAAACATTTAAACTTTTTCAAAATTCTAAAAATATTCCGAAAATTCTTACAAAATCAAAAATTGAAACTTTTTTCAAATTTCTAAAATGACTGCAAAATTTCTTAATTCACAAATTCAAAAATTCAAACTTTTTCCAAAATTCTAAAAATATTGCAAGAATTATAACAAAGACAAAACTACAAACTTGTTTCAAAATGCCAAAAATATTCAAAAAATTATAATGAAATCAAAAATTGAAACTTTTAAAGTTCTAAAAATACATATTGCAAAAATTATAACAAAATCAAAAATACAAATTTTTTTCATAAATCAAAAAATATTACAAAATCAAAAATTGAAGCCTTTTCCAAATCAAAAATTCGAAATTCAAAAAACTTTTTCCAAAATTATAAAAATATCGTAAAAATTATAACAAAGTCAAAAATACAGACTTTCTTCAAAATTCCAAAAATTATAATAAAATCAAAAATTTAAACTTTTTCAAAACTCTAAAACTATTCCGAAAATTCATACAAAATCAAAAATACAAACTTTTTTCGAAATTCCAAAAATATTCCAAAACAAACAAAATCAAAAATTTCCATGTCCAATTTCATGTCATACAAATAATTTATATCATTTTTTGCCAGGAAATTGGTTTAAAAAAATGAAAATCATTCTCTTGACACACTTGACAATATTTTTTGACAAACTTATAATGCAATAATCTAGTTCTTGGCCTCACATACCAATCCCGACCTTCAAGATTTCTCCAAAATTAATGTTCCTAGTCGTAATCACTTAAAATGAACGTTTTTTAGCAATAAATATGCAAATATCCTTGTTTTGACACACTTGACGATTTTTTTGGTAAGAATTTCACTTTTGGCTCGAGAATGCAATACTAAGGTCTTTCAGACCAAAGTAATTTTGGTAAAAGAAAAATAACTCAACTGAGTTCTCTTAGAATTATTGTAAGTAAAATAAAAGCTAATATGCTCTGGATATCAGAGTGTTTGCCACATATTTCCGATATCGAGTCTGATGAAGTTGCCGAAGTAATCGGTTTATTATTATTGCTATTTGTTGTCTTGAACGGTTGGCATCTGGTTGAGTGTACAATATTTGAGCATCCATTGATTAACATTGAATACTTTTGCAATGTCTTGGCGAATTTACCTATATATAGTTTGGACATTATACAAGGCAATTAAAACAATAGTTTTACTGTTACGCAAAAATTTTTATGCCGTTATGCCGTAAAAATATTAAAGTCACTTTACTCCCGCCGTAAAAAAATAACAAAAATAACGTTACTTTTCCATAGTGGCAGTAAAGTATTGACCTTGATGACTCCTGTGTCAAATGAAGGGTGAATATTTTTCTAAACCATAACAATTTTTATTGTAATTTTTGAAAGCACATTTTTCGACTTATTTTCAAAATATGAAATTTTTTTTCCGGTCACATCAACATTCAGAAATATTTTTAAAAAATCGCGATTATAGGAAATGTTGCAATTGAACGAAAACTATAGCGGTCGGTTTATCATTTGAAATGTTAGTTGAAGAGGGTTGGGAAATTTAAAGAAAAAAATATTATTTCAATTATTAAATCAGATGAAGGGTGAATTTTTTTCTAGTCCAAAACAATTTTTCTTGTAATTTTCTAAAGCAAAGTTTTCGACTTTTTTTCAAAAATGTGAAATTTTTTTTGCATCCTTAGCTTCGAACATTACTAAAGAAAAAATTCACAGTTGTAAATGTTAAAAAGATTGAATAAAAACTATAGCAGTCGGCGTATGATTTGAAATGTTATTTGGAGAAGGTTGGGAGTGAAAATTTTGAAAAAAAATTATTTTTGACCTTAACGAGTGGGTTGTCATATGAAAAGGTGAATTTTTTCTAGTCCAAAGGAATTTTTTTTGTAAAGCTCGAAAGCACAGTTTTCAACTTATTTCCAAAAATGTGAACATTTTTCTTGTTCATCTCTTCCCCTAACTTCGATGATTACAAAAAAATTGAAGTAGATCACGGTTATAGGAAATGTTGTAAAGATTGAATAAAATTATAGCAATCGGCTCATCATTTGTAATTTTATTTAAAGGGTAGTTTAGGAGTAGAAATTTTGAATAAAAAATTATTTTTGACCTTATGGATGTCATATGAAAGGTGAATCTTTTTAGTCCAAAACAATTTTTTTTTGTAATTTGCGAAGACAACATTTTTGATTTATTTCAAAAATTGTTGTTTTTGAGAAGAATTATTCTCGTGGATATTATATACTCGGCTCCCTCGACGAGCGACTTTAATTCGTACTTGTCCGACTTCTGTTATTATGGTTATAAGGGTATATAGATAGGATGTTTTACTGATGTTGAAAACAATGTTTTGTATTTTATTCAACGTTCAAGGAAAACACGATGTAATATCACCGAAAAAAAAACGTTGGTAAGATCAACTACAAAGCTTGTTTGATTTTGCGTCTAATATGTGGTTATTTTAACCAATGTAGCATTGTCAATTTATTTTAAAAAACGTAACAATTTTCATTATTTAAATCAACAACGGCGTGATCAATTTCGTGTTCAAACATTCACAAATCATAGTTTGTTCATGTTTTTGTTTGAAAACTATTGTGTTTGTTAAAATAAAAAACGAGGAAAAACAAAATTCGTTCAATGATAATAATATTAAACAAAAGAATAGAAAAATAAAAAGTTTTTATATATTTTAACATGGCTGGTTTTATTTTACATTTTAGGAAATAATTTACATGCGTTTAATTGAATTGAATAATTTTAATATTATCTGCACATAAAATTATGTGCGGAAGAAATTTTTTTGTGAATATAATATCAACAATCTTGTTAAATTAATAGGCCCTTTCCATAATTAATTTTAGTGATTTAAAAAAATTCTTATATATTTTTTATTTGTCTTGTTTCATGTCGATTTATCGATATTTTAATTTAATTTTTCATAATAATGAGAAAATTATGGAAAATTAGTATTATATTCTACACATAATTCAAATATTTAAATTTTTTGATTTCTGAATTTTGGTCTTTTAAATTGTATCATTAAAAATATGGCGAAAAAATGGACGCATCCTTTACAAACAAAATCACACTCATACATTTCCTATTTAGAACGTAAATATACGAACGCTATCTTTATGCATAAAAATGTTTGTTGGGTTTGATGCGAAATACATATTTCTAATATAAAAAATTTCAAATATTATATTTACGAAAAAAACGAACCCATACGAACATCGATAGCAGCAAAAACAAAACAAAGATGTACCAAACCAAAAGATTTAATACGGAGTATTGCTTGATTCTATTACAAACGTATTCAATATTACTATTTTTAGTCTAATTTTTAATTTACCACGTTTGTAGTCAATTGAAAATTAAATCAACCACGGCGTCGTTGCTCGAAAATGAAATCATAGTTGACTCAACTACAAACATGGTTAAATCAAATATGTTTGTGATACTTATAAAAAAATATATCAACAACGATTAAATTGTTAATTTAAATCCGGAGCGTTGGTTGATTCTATCGCAAACGTATTTAATTCCCCAATTTTCACTTAATGCTCGATTAACAATGTAACATGTTTGAATCAACCAAGATTTTTTCTATCGGTATAAGATTGATTGTTGATTTATGTATATATATATATACATAATTGTGAAATTTTAACATTCCAACATAACAAAGTTTTTAGACTGATCCCTTTATAACTAAGAAAAGCGATCAAAGCAGTTAGTGATAAATTATTTTTTTTATGGGATATAAGTGCAATATATTGTGACGATTAGGGAATATGATAGAATACAACACAATAGAACATCTTTCGATAAAATACTCTTTAGAGAAAATAGTTCTTCTAAAAGAATATAAAAACACTTGAATCAACAAAAGAAAATATAACGCAACCAACACGACATATGAAGTTTGTGTTCATCCTATAAGAAAGTATATGCAGTCTATTAGAGAATAGGTAAATAAACAAATTAAAAAGAATAGATCTCACACCTATGTGTCCATATTGGAAGATCGTGTTGTTTGATGAAGGAAAAAGACTGTGTTATAGAATTTAGTAGGAATATTGGGATTATTTATTCTAGCTAGTATATACTATATATGTAAGAGGTCGTGTTAGGGATAGAAATTAGTATAAATTTATCAGTGATATAAGCGATTTAAAATTATAAGTTCGTCAAAATAAATTGTAAGAGATTATTATAAGTGTAATAGATTATTATAAGTGTAATAGAGTTATCATAACTAAGAAGTTAAGGGAAATGCTAGTAAAGATTAAGGGGAATACTTGTAGTAGGATAAATATTGTTATAAGAAATAAAATCTTGAACGAATAAAAATTATAAGGTAGGAAAATCCATTGTTTTAATTTCCTGATTTAGTGATCGAAAAATATTAGTAATTTAGCCAAGAAACGTTACAATATTACTAGAAATAGTGAGTGATGATCAAATAAAAAAAATAACATTGACACAGTCGATATTGCTCTACGGATGATGAGTCCACCGTCGCAGTGCTGCAGTATTACTTCATAAAGTTGTTCAAAATAAAATATTTTTTCCTAAAAAACAAACAATAAACTTAAAAATTTATTTTTGTTTTATCAAAAGCATTTGTAAAACTTCGAAATAATTAATTAAATTAAATTAACCTATAAAAAGTTATAAATTTCTTAAGAGTACTTTGATGTTTCTCCAAATATTTAATCCCAAACAAACAAATAACGTAACATTTTTTCATTATAATTAAACGTTGATGTTTTTTTATAGTTCTATTATTTCAAAGACCATTTTTAATTGTTTCAAGAGTTTCTTTGTTTGATTGTCCTATTTCTACAAGAACATACAAAAAGTTTCATTTCTTACAGAAGTTGAAGTCAGCAACGGAACTACAAATAAAAAAACATAGTTTAATAAACATACCATTGTGTACACAAATATTAAACAACATGAGAGATTTAACTTCAATAAAATAATGCCAATCTTCAACTTGTCAACACAACAATTAGTTTATTTGTTTTATATATGTTTTAACTGAAATAAAAAAATGGTTTGTCTTACGAGAATAGTCAAAGTGACTCCATAAAAAAAAGTGGATATACATACATTAAATATTGTTCATAGTGGAAATTAAATAAAACATGTAGCTGAAGGCAGTTTTTGTTTATAAAATCTTACATCTTTAGATCATATAATTTCCTTTGAAATGATGCCATAAGAACAATGATTTATTTTTACCTTGTTTAATGACATCGAGTAAAAGTTAATAGAGAACCATAACAATTTTGTTTGACAAATAATCTTTATAGATTGGGTAACAATCAGTAGCTGACAGCTGAGTAATGTTTATCTAATTGGTATCTAAGAAACATAAAAATTTGAGACATGAAGTTGGTTAGTGATTAGTTTAAGTGATTTTTTTTTGTTTATAAAATAAATGGTTTTCGTTTTTGTTGTTGAAAATTTCTTACTTAATTTCTATCTTACATTTTAACGTCCGTCCGACCATTACAGTCGCATTTATCAAATTCAAGGCCCTGTCATATCAGGTTTATTTTTTTAAGTAACAGCTTTTAGTTTTGTTTTCAATTTTTGGGTCCTTAGGTTTTGACATATGAAATGTGTTTATGTTTTATTACAATTGAAAACCGAAAATACGTCAGAAAATGGTTTAAAATTAAATTTACATTCTCCAAATTAGATTTTGATTTAAATTTTACACATCCCAAATTCTAAATCTATAACAACTATAAAGTATGATAAATGATAATCAATGTTAATATAACAGTGAATTCTTTTTTACCTGTTCGGTACAAGTTTGAACACCGAGTTATCGAAATTTGTATTCTTTTATAAAAAGTTCAATACAAAAAATACAAATTTCGATAATTCAGTGTCGGCACTTGTACCGAACAAATAGAAATGGTTTCACTATAAATTTTCAACAATTATTGCACCCAAATATTTTTATATTTTTTTTTTAATTTTTTCTAATATTTCACTTAAACTGGGAAAGGGAGAATAAAAAATCGCACAAACTGTAAAAAAAAGCAAAAACTGTCCAAAGTGAAATTCTCAAAAGTTTAAGATGAAGCTCAGGTTGGCATCAAAGGATACAAATAGCAGTGATAGAACGATCGCGCCTTTTTGGAAGTTATAGATGAAAAGGAAATTACTTTGAATGACCTAAGTACATATTACAATCTCGATCCAAATTGAAAATTTTACCCTCACTTTTCTTGGCATTTAATTTTGTTTGTTAAACTTATAGTCCCTGGGCCCACGCCGATTTCATGTGATGATTACTGCATATTTTATAGTTCGTGATTCTTATTTTCTTGACGAGTCCGAAAACTTTTATTCTGCCGTTTTCCTCGATTCGGCCGCTTTTTCGTTCGGCAAGGTCCAAAAAATGCCGATTGCCCGCGATCTTGGAAATTTACAACACAATTTTTTTTTAACTACGGGGGATGGAAATTTGTTTAAGAACACGAGGGTAACCTTGTCCGACTAAAATGTGTCTGCTATTGTCGAGTCCGACAACCTAAACATTTTTGTCGGACAAAGTAACGTTACATAATATGTATACATATTTTATGCGTCGTGAAGCTCCTGCTCTTGACGAGTCCGAAAACTTTTGTTCTGCCATTTTCCTCGATTCGTTCAACAAGCTCCGAAAAATGCCGATTGCCTGCGATCTTGTTCATTTGCTACCATAATTTTTTTTAACTGTGTTGCGTGGAACTTTGTTTAAGAACACGAGGGTAACCTTGTCCGACGAAAATGTGTCTGCTATTGTCGTGTCCGACAACCTAAACATTTTTGTCGGACAATGTTACCTTCGCGTTCTAAAACAAATTTCCACCCCCATAGTTAAAAAATAAAATAGTGGTAGCAAATTTACAAGATCGCGAGCAATCGGTATTTTTCGGAGCATGGCGAACGAAAAAGCATCCGATTTGAGGAAAATGGTGAAATGGCGTCCGAATTTTCGGACTCGTCAAGGACAGGCACCTCACGAAGTATAAAATATGTGGTAATCATCACATGAAATTAGGCGTGGGCCCAGGGACTATTGATAATTATCTTTTTATAGACTATGTAAAGTCATACCTGCAGGATTATTTCCTAACAAATTAATGCTGACATTAACTTTTATTGAAAGGCATCGAAAAAATTATTTTTGTATAGGAAAGCAAATCGTAAACTAAATTACAGAAATGAAAGAATTTAATTAGCTTAGTTCAGCAACTATAAAAATTAAAATTGAGATTGAATAATAAATTGATGCTAAAATATTCAAAGATTGAAAAAAAAATAAAATAAAAATTTAATTTTTTAGTCGATATCTTATATTTTTAGCTTGCCTAAAGCTCACTAGATGTTACTACTTTAAGAACATACGAAAACTTGGTAATGGCGATTGGAAATAAATTACTGAAGCGACCAAATAAAAAGTCAGGTTACCTCTGATATTTTTTTGCCGCATATGGAACATATAGGAAAGTAGGTTGTCAACAAATGTCCTTCACCTATATTAGTTTCCACTCAATTTTATGGTCGGGTTTGGCATGACAACTATCGATTAGTTTTATGTGATCAGCAAAAAACCAGCCTTAACTCTGTTAAAAATTTATGCGAATAGTAACCTACCGACATTCGACATCAAAATTATTCCCTGACACACCGTTGCGTTATCACTACCAACAGTATTCAGATGAAAATATGCTGCATCATGCTTCCATTTCAACAGATTCTTATTCCCGTTTCCCTCGTCATGGTTAGTTAGTACTAACAGTTAAACGTTAATTAAATCGTTTGACTTTTATGGATATGCGGTATAATATTTGGAAAACCAAATTTTATCTATTCTTTGTAATCTTTGAGTTCTACGGTTAACATGGGTTAACATAAGTTCTGTTACACCTACCCAAAATGGCAAAACAAATAAAACAAAATTCACTTCTTCTAAACCAAATAAATTTTGTGTGAAGACAATCAAAAAACACTTAACATTGACATTATAAGTTTATCAACACAAAGGAAATCCATTGAATTTACATCATCAATTACGTCTGTTATTGTTATCACTTTGTAAACAATTTATCACTAAAAAAGTTTGACATCATAAAACAAACTACAATATTAGAAAAAAATACTAAAGAAAACGCTTGATGAAATAACTTGTAATCGATTTATAAACACTTAAGATTTAACTGTTCTAAGATTTCTTAAAATAAAGGAATGACTATGAACATTATTTCTTAGTAAGTGTATTGATTTTTTTAAAACTTCTATTAAAGCATGGCAATGTGAACATGCTAGTATCATAAATATTTTGTCAATGTGGTTTAAGTAGAAAAACATGTTGAGGATAAAAAAAGTACTAAATTTCGATCCTTCATTTTAATAGTTTTAGTCCTGCTGAATCAAGCAAAATATTATATTACTTTCGGTTGTGACTAAACTATGACATAAATCACAAATCGAATAAAATAGAAAATTCAACAATTCTGTTGATTTTATTGTATTTGGGGATATTTGTGATAGCAATAATAAAAATGGTGATAACCTATGATTATGATGTTTAGTTTAAGTGGGATGGAAATATTTTATTCATATAACTTGGGTTCGTTTTGTATTTTAGAAATGTTCAGCTCGGTTGGGAAGCAGTCATCACTTTAACTGGGATCGATTTGTTTCGTTTTGTTTGTCATAATGCTCTGTGTGTGAGCATTGCCAACCTAGCCTGCCTCAAATATACATTTCGGTTACTTGTTGCAAGACTATAGTTATGTTACATGCTATGTTATGTTACATGCTATGTTATGTTAATTTATGTTATGTTATTTTATGCTATGTTATGTTATGCTATGTTATGTTATGTTATGCTAACTTATGTTATGTTATGTATGTTATGTTATGTTATGCTATGTTATGTTATGTTATGTTATGTTATGTTATGTTATGTTAAGTTATGTTATGTTATGTTATGTTATGTTATGTTATGTTATGTTATGTTATGTTATGTTATGCTGTTATGTTATGTTATTTCTGTTATTTTGTGTTATGTTACCGCAGGTTCTATCAGAAAATGGTTATACCGTTCTAATAAAACAGTTAAGTTTTCATTATAAAATTATACACCAAGCCTTTCTTACAGACCGAAGTTTTGACACCTTGGTGTAGTTATCACCGAGATTTTGGTTAAAGAAAAAAGCTTAAATTTCTGTTTTGAATCCCATCGAAGCACCTTTTTTGGAGTATCTTTGTTTTTTATCGACATCAATTTTGAGTTTTCGAGCAAAGTTAACTTTACTTTCAGGTTTATATAATTTGCATAATTTCTTCCTGCTCCCCTATTTGAGTTCATGCATTACACATATACATTGTTTTTATATAATGATAATTATGGATTTTTATGCGGACAAAACATTTTGTGTATATCAGTTTTCGCTAACTTAATTAACGATTACTGTATCAGATAATTCCATTTCAATGATTCATCAGCATAAACATTATAATTCAAATGTCACGCATCATAAATATCATAAACAAAATATGAAAATGAATTGCAAACATGTGACATTCAAAAGATCTAACTTATTTATTACAAAAAATTGAAAACAAATCATCAATCATTATCTAATCTTAACTATAATGAAAATATATTACAAATACATAATTAAAAATAAATCCATAACCTATTTATAGATCATTATTTATTCAAACATAATTTTATGAATATAATTAATATTGTTAATAAAGAAAATTGATTAAAGCTTATCATTTTCTTTGATGAACTACTAATTCGTTTTGCCAATAAGTACTAATTTGTCACATAACATTTGTTATCTATTCGCCAATATAATTAATTATGAAATAAAAGTAATAGGTATGTAGTATTTTTTGTAATGAGGTTGGTACAATGAGTTTAAGACGATTTTCTTAATTGATAACGGTGTTTGTAATAAAAGATAAGAATTTAATTATTTTTACTATGAATAATAAATTAGTTAATTTCCGTATTCAATTGAACAGAATAATACCGCATTCACAGCGATATAGCAAATTAGTAGATGTAATTTAAATCTGTGCTGTAAACACTTTTTATTTTAAAATCTTGCAACTAATTTGATATCTAGGCTTACTACCATTACAAACGATTCAAATACTTACGATTCAAATTACAATCTACGTTTTAAACTCATATTAAATATGCCAAGATGCAAATAATAATATACTATCTACTAATTTGCTATGTCGCTGTGAATGCGGTATAAACAATCATTTGTCATTATAATTTTTTGAAAGTATTAAGTGAATAGAGAAATGAAGAAAATTATTGATAAGTTAAACGTAACATTTTTTTTCATTTGTCACAACGTTACTTTTCAAACGGTTTTGACTGATACTAAAGAAGACGTGACTATTTTCGTGATTTTAAAGATTGATCACGTAAAATTTGTTTGATTTATATAAGAGAAATACAAATTTTATTTTCTCTTACTTTTCTTTTCTTATATTATTTTATTTTATTGTTTTAGATAACGTGATAATGTCAAATCAACCAAAGCAACGTATTCAAGTACCAGATAGCCTACGTGATGTACTGTTAGAATTTTCTATAGCATATTTACTGGAACAGCCCGGCGATGTAGTTGATTATGCTGTAGAATTTTTCTCACGGTTACAGGAGAATCGAAGAACTGAAATTTCAACTGATATACCATCACCAGACGAAAGTGTAATATCACATGAAGAAGGTAAGTGTTAAAATAATTGGCTCGTTAGCTTTTACGATGCTAGATGTCATTGTTTCGTTATCGAATATTTTTGGTTTATATAATTTTTACTTCACTACAGTTAAAAATTGTGTAAGGTAATGCAATCAGCCTGGAAAAGGAAAAAAATTACATGCTCCAAATTTGATTTTATCTTTTGATTAGGACAACCCTGAATCCAAATTAGCATTCAAAAAATGTATGTCTGTCGGTGTGGGTGACGCGAACACATGCGATTTTAATGAACCTTTGATATATGATTCGGGTTCACTTTAAAATGGAAGATTTGAATTATTTTCAAATTGAATAAAGTGAGAAATGAGGAAAGGCTCTCAAATATGAAACATCACTTTGACGCTTATTACAGATATTATTTACAGACAGACTCTCCCCAGTCAATAGACATATGTAGGTAGGTGCGTGTCTTTCTCTTAAAAATTTTTCCATTCGTTGATTTTCAATTATTGAATCATTTGAAATATTCAAAATATAATTTTCACTTCTCTAAACAATTGTTCTAACTTCAAAGCTTAAATTAGTTCATAAAATTTATTTTTCTACACCCGTACTATAAAAATACACTTATATGACCAAAATCGGTTTTATAATGATATTCATTTCGATACAGATTTTATTACGATACAGATTTTTAATTAATAGAAAGAAACCCATAGTTTTTCAATAAAACGTGCTATACATTTGACGTTTGTTGAAATTTTCGTATGGGAAAAAATTGAACTTTGAAATTTGAAAATTGAAATTTTCGTTGTAATTTTGGTTCTTCGTTATTTACCGGGTGTAGAAAAAATAGCGTATGCCACTTTCATGTAATGGTGATTAATACACTCGCATATACCATACGAAACTCGCCTACGGCTCGTTTCGTATCCCGGTTAATGCTCTTGTATCAATAACCGTCATTACATGATCGTAGCATAATATGCTATTTTTATTAATCTTGCTGTTTAAAGTAAAATTAATTGATTTTTTCATGAATAATTTCTTGTTTATTTGCAATTTTTCCTTCTATAAAAAAAATTCCTAATTTTTTATTATTGATATTTCGAAGAAACTAATTAGGTTTACTTTAAATTTTTGTGTTTCAATATTTATTTGTATTTATTTTAATGATTTATTTGAAAATTTATTAAATATTAGCACAAATTTTTGATTCGTTTGAAAAAGTTTAAGGAAAACAAACATTTTTTCTCGTACGCGTAACGTTACAAAATTGGTTTCATTTTTTAAAATGAAATAATTGTGGAACATAATTTTGATGGTTATTTTTCTGTAAATAAATAAATCAAAATAGTTTTATCGAACACACTTCAAAAATAAATCAATTTTTTATTTACTATTTTGTGTCGAGGTTGATTAATTTAGTTATTATTGATTTTGATAATTTATCACGTTAGTGCTCCATGATGTTTGAAATTACATATATAGAATAAATATATTTGTTTGAATTTGAAATAAAGATCATTAAAAATCAGTTGAATGTAGGTAATTGTGAAATCAAAGTTATTGACTTATATGGGCGTTATGATAATATCTCAATTGTTTCAACTGTAATACTGAATTTATTCGGTTAATTTGTATTCATTAGTGCTATATACTGATGTAACATGATATCTACTTTCCTTTTTTATAATTCTATACAAGGAACCTGGGTAGCGAAATCCGAAATTCGACGTCCACGCCATGCTGCCTGGGTAATGCCGACAGAATTAGGATGGTGTATCGGAGACAAGCAGGGCAAAGACTGCTTAGTCAATGACGCTACATTACGGCGAATTGTTGTCTTAAAATCAATTTGACCCAAGCGTCTGTTCTCCATGTAAGGGGCGGCTGGGAGCGGGCGTCTGTCTTTGATCAAGCGGCTCGTTATATAAACGTGTAAAAAGGTTGTTTCTGGTAACCTTAAGATGCAAAACGGACCCATTCACGACAATTTGGGTTAGGCCTAAGGTTAACACCCTAACCCTGCAAAAAAAACTATTTTGTTAAAATTGGAAATCAGAGAAAGAATAACAGAACCGGACAAAACAACAGAATTTTACCTGGACGTTAAAAAAGGGCCAGACTACCGAATCGGAACATGGAATGTGCGCAGCCTGAGCGCTCTGGCTCTGATGCTCTTATAAGTCTAGAAACAGAGGCTGAGAAGTATAGGATGGATATCATAGCTCTGCAAGTAATTAAACAGTCAATAATCGGAAAACAAGATTTGGATAGTCATTCTTTATACTGTAGTGGTCATCCTTCTCGAAGAGAATTCGGAACTGGTTTTCTTGTAGGTGCACGCATAGAAAAAGCCGTGATGAAATTCATCCCGGTCAATGAGAGAATCTGCTACTTAAGGCTACGCGGTACATACAACAATATTTCTTTTATTGCCGTGCATGCACCTACTGAAGCTAAGACCGTAGACGAGAAGGATAATTTCTACATAGAAAAAATTCATAATATTATGAACTAACATAAAATAAATGTTTATAATCAAAACCATCAAATCTTCAGCAAATGGGCCGAGTTTTGTTATAGGAAGTCCATATTTTCCGTGAAACAAATGAGGAATAATTGTAATCATGTTCAATAATCTATAACAATAATGTACGCAATAATTGCTTAGTTATAACAAGTGTGTCTATTTTATCCGATATCTGTTCCCATACGTTAAAACCACTTGCAAACCTACCCAAATTTGGCAATCCAGAATAAAATTAAATTTATGGGATGACGTTATTAAATCCCATTATAGAATTTCAAAACAATCAGACTGATTGTAATTGGGTGTCTCACTTCAAGAGGTAAATATTTTTTTCTTATATTCTCAACCAAATATTCAAAATAAGATGAGAGAAAATTGTCTAGTTTCGGTATCGGGTAAGTAATTTTCACTGTTTTTACGTTTTGCGTGTTTCTACTAAAACTAATGTAAACAATTAATATTACAATTAGCACGAAATATGAAAGCATTAAATAACAGCAAAGTTCTTCTTCTCGTGTTGGATTTAATCCTAGGAAAGACTCGAACATTTCGAGTCCAACACGAAACACAAGAAGTGAAATTTTTCAATGAATTGGAAATTTTTTTGACGAAACGAAAACCATAATACGTTTTTGTTTTGAAAAAATTCAAATGATTTTCGTAGTAACTTGCTTTAATTGCTCACAAAACTAATTAATTCTAAAATCTATTCAATTTTAAGTCTAGTGAATTATAATTCTAAACTAGATAATTGTTACATTTCCTTTCATATATACAGATTTACATTCAATAAAACCTAAAACGAAATTACAATTATTTAACTACTAATAATTTTATAAAAGGTTTAAATATACTGTTCGTTAGAGCTTTTAGGTTTATCACAAAAAGATTAAAGTACCTTATGTTACTATATATTTATAAATTACCCATAACGAAAAGCATTAGATTTAATTTCTAAATAAAAAACGAAGGAAATCTAATATATTATTAGCTTTTAGTAAGAAATTGTTAAATAAATACAATCACATCGAAAGTAATTATCAGACTTCTGTTATTAATCTAAAAGCTCTTAATGAGAATGTCGTTGTTTATTTATTCTAAATCGTAGCTCATAATTAAAATTCTAAATTTGGTATCTGAATGTATTTTCTGATTGAAAAGAAATCATTGTATTTTAAACTTCGCTTTTCATTTTCTTATAAACCAAAAGAAAAAAAAATCATGTAAAACATGGCTAAAGAAAATGAACAAATAAAATAAAAAGAGGGTTTGTTTTCTTATTTTCTTTTTAGAAAATGAAAATATTGATAATGTAAAAGGACGAACCATACAAATTCTTGGTAAATAGACTTATACTATAAATAGACGAAAATGGAATTACTTTTTCGTTTTTATAAATATAAATCTTTGAAACCCTCGCGAAATAAACGTTTAATCTTAGGAAAATGGGAAATGAATGGACCAAAATGAAAACGTTTTAGTTTTATTAGAAAATATTAAAATAATGTTTTTAACAAAGTTTTAATAATCTGAAGAAAAAAGGTAAGAAATCCAACAAAAAACTCAGGTGCAGAATTAACAAAACGATAATAAATCTAAGCATCAAAAAGTTTAGTATTGATTTCCCCATATGTTCTTTCTGCTCTACTTTATAATTTTCCGTTGTACCCTAATTAACAAACAACGCAAAAATATATGAAAAAAACTAACAAATCCAAAATTCATATGTCATTACTAGGCTTAGGATTTTTATGCACTAAAAAACTAAAAATATGTACTTAAAATATGTGCTTAAAAACAAGAAATATGCAAGTAAAATAACAAAATATGTGATCAAAAATGTAAAAATATTTTAAAAAAAACACCAAATACACTTTAGTAAAATATTTATTTCAATTTTCAGTAGATTCATACTACATAATATATAACTAAATGTATAGCCAATATTTTACAAAACAATAAAATCAAAATAACAATAACTGAAAACAATCGGTACGTACGAGTATTATATTGTGTCGTTAACTTAAATCTTAACGTAAATCTTAAATAAAATAATTATCACAAGAAAATTCATAATTTCAAAATCAAATTAATTGCATCACACAAATCTGGTTTAAGTAAATCTTAAATTTAAGTTAAGTATAAATCTTATTTTGCTAAATATTATATGCACTTTAGTTTGCATTCAATGCTGTATTGCAATATATAAGAAAATACATTTTTAAATTTTCAAACAAAAACTTTTCGCGGTTGGGATGTAACATATTTTTGTACATAGAAAATGACCTTTCTACGTCAACTGATGTTATTGGGGCATGTTTAAATGCTGAAATTTCAGATACCGTGAATTGTTCGATCTCATTCGCATTTCCAGGATCTTCAAGAGTAGTTTTAATATTTTGTAAAATATTCAAACCAGTATTTTTGGATATGATGATTTTCAATTTATTTTTAATTAGCTCACCAACCGCTCCACTTATTGCTTCAACTTTCCTATTAGCTTCCAGAAACAAGTTTAATTGTTCCACTAAACTATTACTTGAAGACTCTAGGCTTTCTATTGTCGTGGTTAGATGACTATAGTTGCCATTTATGTAAGCCAAATCATTTTTCAACATTATATAATTTTCTTGTGTGAACTACTTGAAGTGATTGCAATAATACAGAGTAAAACAACGTCTTTTTTCACTTCAAAAACTTTTTATTGTAACACCAAATATTTTCTGTCTCTAAGAGACCTTCTTCTTGGGTTAATTGTTTTCTAAACTAAACTAAACTAGTTTAGTTTAGTTTAGTTTAGTTTAGTTTAGAAAACAATTAACCCAAGAAGAAGGTCTCTTAGAGACAGAAAATATTTGGTGTTACAATAAAAAGTTTTTGAAGTGAAAAAAGACGTTGTTTTACTCTGTATCATTTTTCAACGTTGATTTACTTAATATTGCCTTAGCAGTTTTAATGTTGAATCTTCGTCGTTTAGTTCCATAATAATTTCCTTAATTTTTTTCAAAATTTTCATTATAATATTTCACTGCATTAAGCCAGGTTCCCCAGCGAGTAACTATTGGTTGAGGTGGCAACAAAAGATTTGGAAATTTATTTTTGAAAAGCGCAATCCGAGAGGGTGCTTTCAAAAAAACATTTTTAACCGCCGAAACTAACCGATTTACATCGCTGAAATTTAATCGAATAGTTTCGCAAACTCTGTGTAGTCCATGTACTACACAGGTCACATGTAAAATTTTGGGATAAAATACCTGAATAGATTGAGCGGCTTTCACCATGTAAGGCGTCGCATCTGAAATAAAAAGCAAAATTTTTTCCCTCTCGAAATTTTCTCCTAATAATTTACAGAGTCGTCGAATAACCGGGCAATTGTTGAATGGTTAGTTTTGTCGAGGACAGCAACATTCAATAAGAATTTTTGTTTGGCTACCTTTTCATCGACATCCAATATCCCTAGTATCACATTGGCAACATACCGTCCAGTACTATCCGTAGTTTCATCGATTGAAACCCACAAACACTTATTTTGAGTTACTAGCTTTATTTCGTTCATTTTTTTGTCGTATAGTACTTTAATATTTCGTTTTCTTAAAGTTGATTCGTCCGGTATGATCTGGTTAGTATATTTTTTTAGAAACGATGAAAACACGGTGTTATTCAATTTCGCCAAAGGAATATCAGCAGCTAGCATTGCCATACACAAATCCTCGTTGAATTTCGAATAATTCGTGTTAGCCACGGATTCTTGAAAAAACGGCTGAGCATTTTTGTCTGTTCGTCTTTCTTCCAGTTCTTTGTGTTTCTTACTTTTGACGTGCTGATCTACGAGAAATTTTTGATTCATTGATACAGTTTTTCCACATACATTGCAGTATAAAACTGTCCCGTCTGTCTTGAAAATATCACCATATTCCTCAACAATTAATTTGGCTTTACTCTTAAGGCTTTGTTTGACTTTCGGCATCTTAAAAATAATCTATTTTTTGCTTGTTATTTTTAAAAATAGTATAAACGAATTAAAAAACACAAGGCGTTTAGATCATACAACAAATTGAATTG
The DNA here is from genome assembly GCA_963693315.1 of Diogma glabrata. Taxonomy (NCBI): domain Eukaryota; kingdom Metazoa; phylum Arthropoda; class Insecta; order Diptera; family Cylindrotomidae; genus Diogma; species Diogma glabrata. The sequence continues at coordinate 401,611,471 of OY856186.1, forward strand.
TCAAATTTTAAAACATAATACATCTGAAGTAATCTACATCTACAGTGATCTACATCTAATAGTGAATATTATCTATAGTTACATTTTCAAATAGGAAATGTTCGTTATTAAATTAGATTGCCTACATGTACGGATTTAAAGTGTTTTGTAAGAAAAATTTCATAATCGTGATTTTCTGCAATAGAGTATTCTTTAATTGTTAAAATATTTAATAAAATATGTATTTATGGATAAATTATGTACTAAAATGGGGAAATATGTAAAAATATGTATTTATTCAAAAAAATGTAAAAATATGTTGTAACAAATATGGCTCATTTTTCTCGAAAAGTTCTAATTCGTAAAACTTTCTTATTCATTTTCCTTGTTCTTAACCCAAAAAAAATATGTATTTACATTAGAATCCGAAGCCTAGTCATTACCATCAATGAAATAACATGATAAAAAAATATAGAACTTTAAGTGCGTGAATCTAATTATCATTTAATTCCAGCTAAACACAAAAACAAACACGAAATAATTTTTTTTTCATAGATTGTAAATATAAACAAACAATCTATCAATGAATAAAAATCAACTTGCACAGAAAATACAACAACAAATGCCACTTCATAACATCGTAAACCATCATTAATACCATATGAAACCGCCAAGCAATAATCGATGAAACCAATATAGTACGGTCTGTGAAGGGGGAATCAACACACAATTAATTATAATGAAAACTACATTTTTAAATCGAAAAGTTTCTTTTATAACATGTTATTTATACCCTCAGGATCATTCGTCGGTCATAAAAAGTTGGTGGTCGACCTCCCTTATTTTACTACCCCTTAATATGCCTTTTATCAAAATAAAATATTTTTGTCGATTTATAATTTTTTAAATAATACGTTTTTTAGCCTGAAAATAGGTTCCTATACGTTTTTTTGGTCGCTGATTACGAATCCGACGTCAGTTTTCCAAAATAATAACGTGAAAAGCGGAAAATCGGGAAAATTTTACCGAATTTCCAATTTTAGAGTATTATTACGAGTTGTATATCATTTTCAATGTTTTTAAGTACGCTGGCAACGATTTTTCACTCAAAAAGTAAAAATCTTTAAAAAGTATTAGAATACTGTGAAAATTATTTGGAAAATTTGGAAAATTATGATTGCAAAACCATGCAATATATCGTTTTAGTGTTTTTTTGGTCTCTGATCTCAAATTTAATATTTATAATGAAGAAAATTTTCTATTTTCCCGGAAAATGGCAAAAAAAATTTTCCGATTAAAAAATTTAATTATTTTATTTAAAATTAAAATGTTGTACAGATGAATGCATAAATTTTTAATGCGAGTTTACTGCGCTTCAGTAGGTGCAGGTAATTCTGTCGTGTTTTTTTTGGTCACTGACCTCAAATTTGATATTTATATTTAAGAAAAATTTTCTATTTTCTCGGAAAAGAGCAGAAAAAAGAATTCTGATAAAAAAATTTGAAAAATTTAAGTACAATTAAATAATACATGTTTTAATTTTTTTGGTGACTTTAATGTCAAATTTGATATTTAAAATAATAAAAAAAATTTATTTAGTCGGAAAATTATGAAAAAGTCGGGTCAAGTGCGAATATAACTCGCTCGCCGAGGGTTCCGTGTATATAATAATATGAAAAAACAGTATTTGCTAATGTAGTTATACGTTGGGTTGAATTTTACCCACAACTGTGGCATAATGGTGGCAACATTTTTGAATTTAATTCGTTTATTAGTCAAACATAAATACAGTTTTTCTCGAAATCATTGAGAATTAATGGAATGCGTATACCGATAACAAACGGTTACAATTCTTGGACCATGAAGATTACTAGATTGCAATGGTCAGCCCGAATAATGTTTTTAATGCCGAGTTCATCTGACTAACCATAATCTATTCAATATTATTTTAGAACCTTAATATTATAAAATATTTTCTGAATTGATCCTCAAAAAATTGATCAAAGAATTCAAAATTCTACGTGAAATTCTTCACAAAAACACGATTTTAAATCGAAAATGGTGACTTTGAAAATTTCGGAAAATGGTTTTAGGCTAGAAACAAAATAACCTTTCATATAACAACACCCCACTTGTCAAGGTCAAAAATAACTTTTTTCGAAATTTCTTCTCTCAACCCCCCTGTAAGGAACATTTGAAATAATGAGATAACCGCTATAGTTTTCGTTCAATCTTTACAAAATTACCTATGACTGTGAATTTTTTCAATTTTTCGCTTTTGTAATGTTCGATGATAAAGGGTGGGAGAGAATCAAATTTTCACATTTTTATAAATAAGTCCAAAACCGTGTTCTCGAAAATTACAAAAAAAATATTTTGAACTACAAAAAAAATCACCTTTCATATGACACCCCACTTGTCCAGGTCCAAAATATTTTTTTTTCAAAATTTCTACTCACAACCCCCTCCAAAGAACAATTGAAATTATAACGACCAAAAAAAATTTTTCATTTTTTTTTTGCCAAGTTCCTACAACCGTGAATTTTTTCAAATTTTTTCTTTTGTAATGTTCGAAGATAAGTGGGGGGGACAAAACTAAAATTTCACTTTTTCCAAAATAAGTCAAAAACTGTGCTTTCGAAAATTACAAAAAAAATTGTTTTAGACTAGAAAAAAAAATAACCTTTCATATGATACCCCATTTGATATGACCAAAAATATTTTGTTTTCGTAATTTTCACTCTCAACTCCCTCCAATGAACATTTGAAATTATAAAAACCAAAACAAAAAAACGGATTTTTGTATGCAAAATTCCTACAACCTTGAATTTTTTCAATTTTTTGCTTTTGTAATGTTCGAGGTTAAGGTAGGGGACAAAAAAATAAACACACGTTTTTGGAAATAACTTAAAAACTAAGCAATCGATAATTCATTGAAAGGACTTTTTGAAATATTTGAATTTTTTTTGATTTTTTTAAACCAAACTCGATTCCTTAAAACAAACTTTTGTTTTACTATCTCCTTATCAATGTCCATAAAATATTGATAAAAACAAATATTCATAATTTTCTTGTTGTCAGTAGGCGTGGACAAATACATTGTATAACTGTAAAAAATTTCAAGTTGATAGCACTTATAATTTTTGAGAAAATCAATTATGTAGAAATTCGGACGGACACCGAAGTCTCACCAATAGGGTATCGTTTTTACTTTTTCAAAGTACGGAACCCTAAAACTACTGCAAGAAATATTATTTGGCTTTAAGCTCTAAATTAATATTACTTCGGTCTGAAAGACCTAAGTATTACATTCATGAGCTCAAAGTGAAATTCTTACCCCCACTTTTTTGACATTTCTCGACGTTTTAGGACCTCCTGCCTGATTCTAAACAAGCAAAAAAAAAATGTATGTCTGTATGCCGGCCGGCCGTCATTATGTACGCTGCAGGGAAAACCACTGGACAGATTTCAAAAATTTTTTTTTCTAAAAATAGGTATACACAAGGGACAGGTCTGAAAGGACGCTGTGTTCGATAACTGTACCGGAAGTGTGTCAAAAAAAATCATCATGTGTGTCAAAAATAGCAAATTTTCATATTTTTGGCTTAAAAACGTTCATTTTAAGTGATTACGAGTAGGAACATTAAATTTGAAGAAATCTTGATGGTAGGGATTGGTATGTGAGATCAAAAACTAGATTATTGCATTATAAGTTTGTCAAAAAAATGTTGTCAAGTGTGTCAAAAGAAAGATTTTTATTTACTTTTTTTACCTAATTTTTTGGAAAAAAAATAAAATTAATTGTTTGTTGGAAATGAATTTTATTATTATTATTGAGAATTATGGCATTATAAGTTTGTCAAAAAAATGTTGTCAAGTGTGTCAAAAGAAAGATTTTGATTTATTTTTTACCCAATTTTTTGGAAAAAAATAAAATTGTTTGTTTGAAATGAAATTACTTCGGTTTTATTACTATTATTGAGAATTATGGCATTATAAGTTTGTCAAAAAAATGTTGTCAAGTGTGTCAAAAAATGATTTCATTTATTTTTTAGCCAATGTTTTGGAAAAAAAATTCAGCTGTTTTATGACGTAAATGTAATTGAAAATGAAATTGGACATGGAAATTTTTGAATTCGTTGTAGTTTTTGAAATATTTTTGGAATTTTGAAAATGTTTGTGTTTTTGATTTTGTAATAATTTTTGCAATATTTTTAGAATTTCGGGAAAAAATAGAATTTTTTAATTTTATATATATTGCAACGACTCTTCGTTGGTTCTTTTAGATTATTGAGCAAATACGACAGTAAAAAGACAGATCTTTAGTTAACAAAATCCCAAACTTTATTTATCAACCAGTTACAGCAACTTCCGATTTTAATTACAATGAATTCCAGGGTCTCCAATGTATGCACGATGAACTTCACTGCTTTTCCACAATTTGAATCAATAATACTCGGAATCGTAAAATCTGTATTTACTATTCCACTAAGTTCAAATTCTTTTACTATTAGTACCCAGGCTCAAGTACCACCGATTATTCCTTATACTTGCGAATATTTATAAACACTTTTAATTGCAAAATTAAAACTGACTATCTGATGTTTTGTTCGCTTATTTATATTCAAAAACAAATAAGCAGAATATTCTGGTACTCACTGTAGTTGTTTCTAGAAACAATAGGCCATTCCTCCTTTTAATTTATTAATGTAAACAAATTTAATTTACATTAATTTATGCAACTTGTATTAGTTAAAGGGAGTTAACTTTTAATTCATCTTTGCCATAGTTTGAAGAAAACATTTAGGCGGAACGTATTTTTTTTTTTTTTTTTTAATAAAATGTGTTGTGTAATAGGGTTTAGAATATGTGTCACAACAACACATAAATACCTTTTAAGACCTAGGTCTAGACCTGGGTCCCACAACAACTGGCGTTCTAAGGTGTAGATTAACGCTTTTTTTAAACATCTGTGGGTTGAAGCCACCTGAGACTAAGTGTTCCGGCAAACTATTCCATTTGTACGCAGTTCGGACAAAGAAGTCTCTCTGCGATCTGCCAGTATGACAGCGCGGGATCTTTACCGTTTCACTGGTTGCGGCAGCCGATTGCCGAGTGGAACGGGGGTAAGAATAAGTTTGAGGCATGATGCCGCTGATTTCATCTGAGCACTGCTGATGACGATATTTGTAAAAAACAACGAGGTCAGCAACAGTGCGACGATGTTGTAGGGAATCAAGTTTTGATGTCAAAGTTCGATCACCCACAATTCGTATAGCTTGTGGGTGTCGAAAAAATAGCATGTATTGCTCATTAAGTTGTTTTTGCAGTAAGGGGGACATCTGTACAAATATTCAACCGAGTGATGCACCTCGTGATGAAGAATGTGTCATAACCACCGATGATCAGGAAAATCATGCAAATGACACAGAAAATGAAAGTGAAACAGAACAACAGCTTGCATCAGAACAACAGTATCCAGTTCTTAAAAATGAATCGGATGATGAAGATTTTTAAAATAATATTGCTTATATTTTCATATAATTTTTGAAGCTAAAACTTCTTTTGGCGCACCACACACAAATCTGTAGGTAGTAAGTTATGCTGATCCGTCAGCATTTCCATCATTTATCAATTTATCAATCTATCATTTCTTAACGTTTAAAATTGCGTTGTGGATATCGTGCTCGACTGATGTGCTGTAGGTAGTGAGTTCAACTTCTGGTTGTGGTACATATTTTTTTATTGTGTTTTTTTAATTTTTACTAAATACCATTAAAATGTACTCAATATTGTTGTTAAACCATTCAAATTAAACCATTAAAATTATTTTTTTTTTATTTATGAATTCATAAAAAATAATAAAAATTTCTTTATACGAATTTTAAAAAATTGATCTATAACGCAGTTATTCAAAGTTATATTGATACTGTCTTTTGCAATTTGCATTCGAGTCATCATGCTAAATAAATATTGAATATATATAAAATTGAAAGTATGTCTGTTTGTCCTTTATGCATTAATACATTAATCATCATGAAAATTTATGAAGTTGTTGTGTAAGCTTAATTTTTACTTTTTATTTAACTATTGTTTTAAACAGTAGTTTGCTTTGATCAATGTTTTTTTTTTGAACATAATTTTTTTATGAAATTAAAAATAACGTAAGATAGTATAACCTGAAGGCTGAAACAATTACATTTGTATATCAAAACTATATGTATTGGAATTTTATCATCTTCACTAAATATATCGTCGGTTTGGAATTGTATGTAATACATGTTTCTAAAATTAGGTGAAGACTTAATACTTGAAACTTGATACTTGATAAAATAGATTATATGGATTTAAAGCTCACAATTACGAGACGAAAATCACATAAATTCTATACAAAGAAGCATAGCTTATGTATGATTAAAAATGGATGGCAATCATGATAAGGCAATCATGAAGCGTATTAATACCAATGAATTTGCTTAGCTTCCGCAGAAAGATTTGTAAAATTTAAACTTGTTGATCTATGGGTGTGACAACCACGCGTACTATAGTCCCTGCTATTGGCATATGAGTGCTATTTTGACAATTATTTGGTTTACATTGTGAGGTTAGTGTGTGTAGTGAGCGGTTTATCGTTCTGACTTGTTTCTCATTTATTCTACTAATACGATCCAAATATTACTAATACGATATCAATTGATTGCGATTGCCAATGAAGTTTTCACTTCTGCCGTGCGGTCTTAAGCACACTCTCTGTTTTTTTAATATTTATTTATTAAATAAAGTATTATTTTTATTTTAAATTTATTACTTTCAAAAACTTACAATAAAAAAAATTATATATTTCATTTTTTTTTCTTAATTAAAATTATTCAATATTTATAACAAAAAATGTGTTTTCAGGGACTTGAAAAAAATATATAAAATTTTGTATGCTACGCAGTAAAATAAAATTATTTTATTAATATTTTTGGAGTTTTTTGAGGATAAATTTTTATTATAATTTGATAACTCACAATCATCATTGAAAAAAAAAGTTAAAAACAATAAAAAAATATTAATATTCAGCTTAAAACGAAATAATATTACTTGCAGGAGTTTTTCATAATTTTCCGACTAAATAAATTTTTTTTATTATTTTAAATATCAAATTTGACATTAAAGTCACCAAAAAAATTAAAACATGTATTATTTAATTGTACTTAAATTTTTCAAATTTTTTTATCAGAATTTTTTTTTTGCTATTTTCCGAGAAAATAGAAAATTTTTCTTAAATATAAATATCAAATTTGAGGTCAGTGACCAAAAAACACGACATAATTACCTGCACCTACTGAAGCGCAGTAAACTCGCATTAAAAATTTATACATTCATCTATACAACATTTAAATTTTAAATAAAAAATTTTATTCTCTTCCATTTAATTATATCAGCTTTATTTGTATGTTTTTTCGATAATAATAGTATGTATTATTGTATTGTTTTTTAACCTATAGCCTAATGAACTTAACCTATTGCCTAATGAAAATTTTCCTATAAAAAAATTATCATTATTCAATTGGTATGATTCCAATTGGTCAAATTGTTTTGATTTCATTAAAATTATTTTCAAATTATAATCACATTTGCTTTGATAAGATTTGTTCAAAAATCAAATTTTGAGTATTTCTCTTATTTCGTTTAGTTGAACTTGGTTGATTGTATGAGAAGGGCGTTTTTTATCATTAGGGTTGTTTTTTTATTAAGAAATTTGATTTATCAAATAAAACAATAAAGATTTATTGTTTTAATTGAAGAAAATGTTTTTATTTTTTATAATACAATTTTTATAACTTTGTCAGAGAATAAAGTATTGTAATCGATTCGTGAATAATGAATTTTATTCTCTCGCAAATTAAAATTCTCGCTCGTGCCTCGCTCGAATTTTAAACTTTTGCTTGAGAATAAACTACTTCATTATTCACTCATTGATTAAACTACTATAAATTTTTTAATCGGAAAATTTTTTTTGCCATTTTCCGGGAAAATAGAAAATTTTCTTCATTATAAATATTAAATTTGAGATCAGAGACCGAAAAAAACACTAAAACGATATATTGCATGGTTTTGCAATCATAATTTTCCAAATTTTCCAAATAATTTTCACAGTTTTCCAATACTTTTAAAAGATTTTTACTTTTTGAGTGAAAATTCGTTGCCAGCGTACTTAAAAACATTGAAAATGATATACAACTCGTAATAATACTCTAAAATTGGAAATTCGGTAAAATTTTCTCGATTTTCCGCTTTTCACGTTATTATTTTGGAAAACTGACGTCGGATTCGTTATCAGCGACCAAAAAAACGTATAGGAACCTATTTTCAGGCTAAAAATGTATTATTTAAAAAATTATAAATCGACAAAAATATTTTATTTTGATAAAAGGCATATTAAGGGGTAGTAAAATAAGGGAGGTCGACCACCAACTTTTTATGACCGACGAATGATCCTGAGGGTATAAATAACATGTTATAAAAGAAACTTTTCGATTTAAAAATGTAGTTTTCATTATAATTAATTCTCCCCTTCACAGACTGTACTAATATATTGTGTGAACGCTAAAATAGTAACTATATCTCTATAATTAGGATTACAAAAATTTCTAGAAAAATTTCAAAAATGAATATACATATTTACAGTTTAACAGTGTGACGCAAAATGGTTTAGCAAACATTGTTTTGCTAATTTTTAATTCTTTTACAGTTTTTTTACCAAACATTTTTATTTGGTCCAAAAAATCTAAGCATTAGATTCATGAGAAAATTCGAAAACTACTGAGCCGATTTCAATTTTTACTTCACCACAGTTGACAATTTTGTGAAGTAATCCAATCAGTCGAAAATAAAAATCCTGCATGCCCAAATTTTATTTTATCATTTGTATTTTACAAGGTCAGGCAAATTAGATATACTAAACCTTTTTGAGAAATTAATTCTCGCCAAGCTGGAAATCGTTTCAATACCTTCATTGGATCATAAATAGTGTAATCTAAGCATCCGAGAAGGTGAGCTTAACTTATGGGAATAAAAAAAATTAAATTTTGTACTTTTTTCAGTTCTTTGCTTGTAGCTTGAAAACAATTGATCGGACGGAAAATTACATTCCATTCAATGATAAAAAGTGTTTAATTCTGCTTCGAATGAGTATTTAAGTTTTCAAATTTGTTTCAGTAGTAAAGCTGAAACCAAGTTTAGAAACCAGGCAATTTTCTCTCCATCGACAACAACAACAAATGGCTTATCTCCAGGCTGTGTGAGAAATTAGTATAGAAAGGGTTTGAAGTCAGTCAAGCTCTTGAGGATGCTGATGCCTTCATTTAATTTATAAATATAGTAACAATTGTCAACACCACCATGCAATCGGCAGAGAACTTTGCGACGGTCACTATAATCGGAGAGGACACCAATCTACTGATCCTATTAACCACCAAAGCCCCTAATGTCTCAAGAGTATCTCTCATAACACGTTCTACTCTCCCAGGTGTAATCAGTTATACAACCTCTGCAATCTATTGCCGAGGAAGGTTGAAGTTTGTCAAGCACCTTGAAAAGAATACGCAAAAGAATTACGACTTGTCTATCAAGGCTTTTCACCATTGCAAATGTTGATCCTGAGGACCTCGTTTCAACAAGTCTACTATTCCTGGCAGCCCTCTATTCATTTAAGGCAAGTGATAACCTTCGACAAAAGCCGCTACGAGATGTCCTCAAAATCCTTCGTAAATCCAACTTTTAATCTAGCTTATCTATCCCCAACAAAAGCAGCTACCGCCCAACATTCTGTGGGCCTATCACCAAATCCATCACTGGTATGATACACCAAAAGATTCTCCCAACTGAGGTTGGAGTACGGCCCTTGGCTTGCACCCCACCATGAACACAAAGAAGCCAGGTCTAGCTGAAATCCTCAACACTGAACACCAGTCTCCTGCGGCTGTACAAAGGGTTCCATAAGAAATTGCAGTTCCCGCAAAGTGGGCAGGAAATGCTAAATAATTTGCCTCAACTACCATGGCCAGTCGTGCTTGAATTCAGCACCTTTCGAGGATGAAAATAAGTCGCACATTCCGACTGCAATAGAAGCAAAAATAAGTGAGGATTGAGAACAGTACCTTTGAAGATGATCCTGAAGTAGAGGGCCTCGATATACCAACGCAGCGTGATACCTTCGTAGATGATGTGTGCCATCAACATCTAAGAAAATACGAGTATGAATACTGTCTCATTTTGTAATAATTAATGAAGTGTCTGTTTCAAAAATATGTTGTCCTTGAAAGTCGCAAAATGTAAGTTTGCACTGAAATGAGAAGATTTTCCGGTTTCAAAGCTTTGATTTCGACTATACTCCTAAACCGAATTTGAAGATTTATTTATCTTGAATAGTAATTGAATAGTTGCCAATAATTTGCGTTAAGAGGAATATCGTAACAGGTTCGCTTTTAATTATTTCATAATATTTATCAGGAGGCTTTATAGCTCGAAATAAAGTGAATATTTGTAACGCGCCATTTCGATTTCGATTTTTACTCTAAAATAAGAATATTCATATTTAAAAAAATTCGCTAATGAGCGAATTCGCTATTTTATTTCTATTCCGGCCTTTAAAGTTCGATAAACATAAAACAGTTTTTTACACTCAATGTCAATGTGTGTCACATCTAAGGATGGCAAACCGGTTTTCGGTTAACCGGGTAATTTTCTCAAAATTTCGCTATTCGAATAACCGGGTAATCATCTCGGTTAACCGGGAAATCATTTATGTTATAGTTGCATAAGGTGAAAAACACGTGAAATCAGCAAAAAACATGCAATTTTAGAATTGAGGTTTTAATTTGGTAAATTTAGGTATTGGAATTCGGTATTGACCTTGAACATTTTCTTTTAGAAAAATAACGGTAAAAAATTCAAATTCGATTTGCTAGAAATGCATATTTTTTAAATTTTTGATTTTTTAATATGTGAAAGGTACATCTGTTACTAACATTATATAAAAAATTCAGGAAGGTAAAAATTTTTGTTTTTTTTATTAATTTTATTGCAACACGCCTTAAAATTTTTCACCATAAAAAAAGTGGAGTTAAAAAATTAACAGTTTTTTTTTTATTTACATATATGTTTTTATAAAAAATTTTTAATTTTAACTCAAAATAAATATTTTACACATTTTTTATCATTTATTTAATTTTACATTACTAAATTCCGTAGAGTTAGAATAACGTCTAGCTAAGATTGATCCATCACTTGTAGGAATGTATGAGTGATATCCTCGTTCCAGGAATTGTTTTTAAATTGGTGTATCTATCAGCTAGTTGATTTCGTTTTGCAATGTAACCTGCCTCCGTTACATAGAAAAAATGCATGTTATCTTGAAAATTGCCTGGAACTGCTGCCCAGTTATATAACTGCAGAGGTGTTGATATAACTTTGTCGTATTCTTTCTTAAGACTCGCTCTAGCTACTTTTCTTTTTACTGTTCCTCCAATTCTATCACAAGGTACTTTACCGTGCGATGTTGCATGAAAATGCCACTCATATGCTATTTTGTAGTCATTCAAATGATGCAGGATCGTAGAAAAATGCTTTTTATTTTTATATTGTGAAGCAGCGCGCCATCAGAAATATAAATAATTTTTGAAACTTTTTGAAATTTTGAATCAGTAAGTAGTTTTGACTGTAGAGCCATTTCAATACACCAGGATCGAGCAATTTCTTGATTTTTTAACACCCTGTATCTTAAGACAGGGTTAAAAATAAAAAAAATAAAAACGCAGTAAACTGTATTTTAACTATTTAAATCTATTTAAATAAAACAGTTTCCAAATTATTTGTTAACAAATTATTTATTTTTTATTTATGAGACACCGAAGTATTGCTTTTGAATTATAATTTTTAAGTGAACGAGATTTACATTTTCCATGTTAAATAATATTAATATTGATCAGAACTCGTTTATACAATTATTAATTAACTTAAATAGGGTGGTCCATAATAATATTTTATGTTTGTTATATGGAGTACATAACAACTTTCCTCCTTTTAATTTTGCATTTCATATGAGAACTAATTTCTTTAGAATCGACTATAATTTAACCTACGGGGAGCATTTCTTACTCTATGGGATTTTCTGACATGAACTTCAGGACTAGAATCATCACTTGATTCCTCATTTCGTTTGCGTTTGTTACTAGCTCTATTTTGAATACGAACTGGTGACTTTAAATCATAGTCTACATCTGCTTTCGAATATTGATTGGCTAAACTTAAACTAGGATGAAATTTATCATCTAGGGTTGATCTCCTTAAACAATTTTCATGAACAAACCTAACGTGATTATTCACATTAATAAGATAAGTTAATTTACTTAGTTTTTCTAATATCCTAGCTGGTACCCATTTAATATGATTCTTAAAATGATTCTGATACATGACCTTTGCCCCTATTTCAAAATTCTTAAACATTTTTAAATTAAATTTATCTTTAAACGAGTTGCGTTTAGACTTAAATTTACAAATAATTTTATTTTTATTTTCCACCAATAAATCATTTTCCTTAAGATCAGGCGCAAAACTGACTTTCTTTTTATCATTTTTAATCAAATCCAATAAAATTTTAGGTTTGAATGAAAAAATTAATTCGGACGGCAATTTTGAAGTTGACATACATGGAGTATTTCTTTGCTGAATTAAAAAATTATTCAGTTTATGCTGGATGTTTAAATGTTTTGATTCGTCTAAGAGAGACTTCTTTAGTGCTGATTTCACTGTTTGACTATGCCGTTCTGCCTGACCATTTGATTGCGGGTGGTAGGGAGGCGATTTTGTTAGTTTTATTCCATTTTTTTCTCCAAAGTTTAAAAATTCATTTGAATTATATGGAGGACCGTTGTCCGATACTATTTCTGATGGTAATCCGAAATTTGAGAAAATTTTACAAAGAACATTTATAACTGCTGTAGCCGTGGTAACTTTCATCCATATGATATCGCAGCATCTACTAAAGGCATCAACTAGTAACAGAAACGTATTATTTTGGAAGTGGAAGAAGTCTACGTGCACTCTTTGGAAAGGATATGTAGCTTCCGGCCAAGTTGTTACCACTATTTCTTTTTGGACATTTTGAGTTTGTTGACAAACAACACATTTTTTAACAAATTCGTCAATGTCGCGATCAATTTTGCGCGACCATTTTCATTCGCACAATACCTAAATGATTGTCATGTAACATGGTAAGAACATCAATTTTTAGACTATCTGGTATTACTATTCTATTCATGTAATAGAGACAATTATCTTCACATGAAAAGCTATTTCTTTTATCGAAATAGTGTTTTAACTGCGGAACCACTTGACATGCTATTGGCCAACCATACATACTATAAGTAAAAATTTGACTTAAATTAACATCTTTTTCCGTTTCTTGAACTATTTTATCCAGGTCCAAAGGCAAATTCTCACTAAAATTGAATGATTTAATACAATCTCCATTAATTTGTGTAGGTGATTGTAATGGCAACTGAGACAGGGCATCAACATGAGCCATTTCACAACCCCGACGATACTCAATTTTATAACTATACATAGATAGTATAACTGCCCATCTTTGCAATCTTGCTGCTGCAACCGCTGGAGTGGACTTCTTGGGGTTAAAAATTTCCTTTAGGGCTTGATGGTTGATGGTCGGTTTGAATTACAAACTCGTGCCCATAAATATATTTATGAAATTTTTTTAAACCAAAAACTATAGCTAACGCTTCCCTGTGAATTTGAGAGTAATTTTTCTCTGCTGGGGATAACGTACTTGATGCAAATATTACGGGTTTTTCCACGCCATTGACTATGTGGGACAATATTGCACCCACACCATAAGGACTAGCATCGGTGGCAATCACAATGGGTTTACATGGATCGTAAAGTTCCAGTAATTTATGTTTGACTATAAGACTCTTTGACCTATCAAAAACTGACTGACATTCCGGATTCCAATCAAATGTAACATCCTTTTTAAGTAACCTATACAGAATTTGTAATTCACTTGAAAGGTTAGGGATAAATCTTCCATAATAATTCAATAGGCCCAAGTAAGACTGTAACTGACTCACATTTGATGGAACTGGGGCATTAATAATCGCTTGGACTTTTTCGGCATTGGGACTAATCCCTTTAGCTGATAAGCTGTGACCTAAATAATCTACACTAGACATTAACAACTTACATTTGCTTATGTTAATTCTTACTTTATATTTGTTCAAACGCTCTAGAACTTAGAACAATTTGCTTTGACAATCTTCTAAATCTTTACCTCCAATTAATATATCGTCAAGATAACAAAACACTTCATCTACGCCAAACAATATCTGATCCATGACATATTGAAATATTGAAGGTGCACTTTTTAAACCGAATGGTAATTTAGTGTATCTAAACAAACCTTTGTGCGTGTTTATGGTAAGATATTCACGCGATTTCTCTGATACCACCACTTGCTGATAAGCACCCTTCAGATCAAGAACACAGAAATACGTTGCATTGGCAAGACTTGCGAAAATGTCATCTATCCTAGGTAGAGGATAGTGTTCCGTTTTGGCTACCTTATTAACAGTAACCTTACAATCAATGCAGATTCTAATTTCACCGTTTGCCTTTGGAACCGAAACAATTGCCTAGCCCAGTTGCTGCGACTAACTAGTTCAATAACCCCTAACTTACACAATCTATTTATTTCGGACTCGACCTTTTCTCTGATTTTATAAGATACGGTATAAGGTCCATGGAAAATGGACCTCCCAAACTGGAGTTAATTGTCATAGAAAGTGATAAGGAATTTAAACCGTTATTAGGAAGGAAATGGTTAGATGTTTTGGCTCCTGATTGGAAAGAGAAATTATGTGGGTTGATTTCAATCAGGTGTGTAAATTATTTAAATTCTAATGATAAGCCAATTTTAGAGCAAATAAGAGATCGGTTTCCGTATGTAGTCGCGAGCGATTGTAGTAACCAAACAATTGAGGGTTTTACGGCAGAGATTTTGTTAGACGATGAAGCCATTCCAATTTTCCAAATTATTTGTTAACAAATTATTTATTTTTTATTTATGAGACACCGAAGTATTGCTTTTGAATTATAATTTTTAAGTGAACGAGATTTACCTTTTCCATGTTAAATAATATTAATATTGATCAGAACTCGTTTATACAATTATTAATTAACTTAAATAGGGTGGTCCATAATAATATTTTATGTTTGTTATATGGAGTACATAACACGCAGAAAATTTTTTTTTATTGATGTTAACGAATTCCAATACCTAAATATACAAAATTAAAACCTCATTTCCAGACCTTGCTGATTTCATGTGTTTTTCACCATAAATAATAAAATTTTAAAAATTTATAAAATCACTATATGAAATATAATTTGAAAGTTAAGTCAATAATCACGTCAAAATATACATACTGTTACAAATTATGAGTTGCTTCATAGTCATTTAATTGCGACCAGGCAGTATTCGAACAATTTTATATGTTAATGATTTAATTAAACGAATGTTTTCGAACTGTAGTGAACGTAAAGAAGGAAAAAATAAATTCATCTCAATCGGACAACGATCAATGCCAATATTTTATTATTTCACAATAGAATAAAGAAAACACTAAAAATAAATGCGGGTAAAAATTGCAAGCATTTTTTAAAAATCTGCAGCTACAAAACTAAAATTGGGTTGCCAATAATCATAGTGTCGTATTCATGGATCATATGACGTACGGTCTTTTTCAAGGATTAAAACCCGCATAAAGAGTTATACGAAAGCTCATTACTTCGAGCAAACAATAGCGTGCCATCATCAAGGAATATTCCATAACTTAGATTCAGGGTGCTACCGTTTACTGGATTAAATTTATCTGCCAGCACCGCTAACGTATCACCTTCGCTAGGGATAGCTCACTGTGGTTGCCAGTGGTATATGAAATCCCACGTTCACTCATATGGCTACAGCAAGGATTGGAGTACGCAGGATTATCATACCCGCAGACAAAATAATTACAAATCAACAAAAACTGATCATTCCATGCGAATTTAATATTACTTATTTTTTAACAGGATTTCGTGTTTTCACTGATTAATCCTGGTAAATATGGCGATCCCGTAATACTGAGATTTTCTTTCGTTACGCCCACGATTTCGAAATCATAAAAATATGTAGGGTCTCAAGAGCTTGCGATTGCAATCCCAAATATGTTGGGATTCAAGACCCCGCGATTGCAATCTATAGTCATAATCGAAATCGGATCGAGGATATAAATTAAATATTTAATTTTTTAATAATAAAAATTCAATTGCAAAATACAATAACAAGAAATTTTAGTTACAATTATTCATCATGTTTCGCCAAGTACCAGCGGTAAAATGGCGGATACACTTTTTTAAAAAATTATTTGTTATTACAAACACATTTTTGATTGATTTTTTTTCCTGTCGGCGATCAACCGGTTATTATGAAAATTTACTTTTTGATAACCGGATAGTAAAAAAGTCGAATAATTGCCATCTCTAGTCACATCGTTACACATGCGTCACTTAATATTAATTAATAATTCATGTTTATGTCTACATAAATAATAGAAGTCTTTGTTATGTAAAGCTTAACCATATAATATTGTATGTAGATGTAATACGGTTGATCAATTTATAAAATGTAGTAGTTGTAGAGGAGATATTTTCTCGTTGGTTGACTTGTTTATTGAAATGATATATGGAAATGGTTTGAATTGCATTTTATATTGAGATGATACGGGGAAATTTTAAATTTTCTATGAAGTCCAATTCTTTACATATTTGTTATTTTGATTTCATTTTACCTTAACATCAACCAAACTTCAAACTACTTTACTTCGAGAACCAAAATTTATATTTCGAATTAATCTGGATTAGGTTCGGCTCAGTTCAAGTACTACAACATACGATTGGGTTGCAATAGGAATTACGCAATATTGGTGACCCGTTGACATTACCTTTTCGTGCAAAAGACGTTCATTATATCTGGTATACCTAAATAGAAAAATCATACATGATTTCTGATAGGGACGAATGTAAAACACCACCCTTAGTCGACTGAACAAAATGCTAGCAGATTTTTGTTGATCACCACATGTTAGTGTAGATTTAGACTATAGCCTTCGTTTATGGAGGGATTTGAAATGATGAGACTTTGAAACATGGTTTGGGTTTGTACACGTAGTGTGGTTTTGATCAACTTTTAACCGTGTGGAAGGTAATTCCCTGAACGGTGTTTATGTTAAACATTTGTCATTTATCACTGTTATAGACATTTGTATAGATATCTTCAGTTGCACAGCGTATGCTCCGAGGCCATGAAGATACTGCGTCCAATAAAAATGAAGGCATAGTGTACAGCGAAATATAGTAGACATCTAACCTTCGTTTAGTTTTCAACCTACCCACCCTTGTTTAGGCTTCAATATCGTTTTGTCTGTTTGTTGTGATTAATTGCAATTGTTGTGATCGATGTGTTATTGAGTCATAACCAAAGGTTGTGTTCTATTTTGTGTGGATTATATGGATTACGTACAAATGTTACGTGTAGATTATGTTACAATAAATTTCTCTCGTGGGTTCGTCTATATAAGTATCCTAATCTTAATATGTTGAACCGATTATAATTTCGTATTTTGCTCGGACGATTATTATAATACTTGATGCACGTTTTAAAGTTATGGACACATTTATTTTGTAGACAGTGAAACATTTCAATTAATAATCACTCGGTACGTTTTCGCAGGCAATTCCTGAACCTTTCCTTGCAGACATTTTCATTTTACCATATGATTTGTTATAATCTTCTGGAAACCACTAGTTGTTTAAAGTAATATTAACACGGTTTTAATTTTTATTTTCTCCAAATATTTTTGTTTATTTCCCTAAAACTAAATCAAATATAACTTAAAATTCAATGTTTATTAAGATTAAGGAAATAAATATTTACTGTTATAAATTTGACTAAAGATTAAATTTTATTTCAGAAAATATATGCAAACATATTAGTGAAATAACATTAAACTAATAGAATTTTATTAAATAAATGGTTAATAAATTAATTTGTTTATCTTTGAAAAATATAAAATTAAATTCATTGGTATACGCAAGCATAAATTTTAGAATAATGATTTAATTATTATCAATGAGTTCATGTCTATTTGACTTTCTGTTTGCGAGTGGTGTAATCTGAAATAAAGTCTCACATATTATATGATGTCAATTATAAATATCTGTAAATTCTACTTAAGAGAATTTATGCGTTTATAACAGATGTGGTTATATATATAAAAAAAATTCAGGAACAAAAAAATTGGTGTTGAATAAACCAGTGAGTGGCATATTTCTTGATTATGTGATGCACAATGATTATAGCATATGTTATAGAGTTATATGAGGGTTGGTTTCTTCGAGCAAGCATTAAGCAATAGCGTGCCATCATCTAGGAATATTCGATAAATAAGATTGAGGGTACTACAATTGACTGACTAAAGATCATCCATGAGCACCCATAAAATTTTACCTTGCTTAGTGGTATATTACGTCTACTGTCAGTGGTATGTAATATCTCACTTTAGCTCGCCAATCGGAGCAACGGAGCTTGCGGGTTTGTCACACCCATAGATAAAAAATTGAACAAAAACGTTTAAATAAACAAAATCTGCTCCCCACATCCGCAAAAAAACTTTGAATTTTTTGAGCTTTATTATGGTCTTGGTATGTAAACAGAGGAAAGGCACGTTTCTAGTTCAACGCTCGCAAACTCAATCCCAGTTTTTATCTGATTTCTGATAGAATGCACAATGTACTTAGAGATAAATGAATGCGATAGAAATTGTTGCCAGCACGTTATAGAATTCAAGAAATCGCTCACGATTTTTTTTCTGCTTGTTGCTTGGACATGGCAAGAGTTGTTACGATCGTCCCTATATCGATTCCTGTTCCAAATTAAGAATCAAAACCATCTAAAAACAACTTATTATCCCATTTCAGTTTTTACTTTATATCAAAATCAAAAAATCAAAAGCAAAAACATCTAAAGAAACTCCGTAAATCAATTTATTATTTTATGTTTGACCTACCTCCATTATAGAAATTAGGTCAACAAATATCATAAGAAAAAGAGAATGAAACTTTCATCAAAGTATCCAATTTAATTGACTTTGCGATTGTTGTGTATTAATTTATGTATATGGATTTTTTGTGATATTCATAGAAATACCACAAGGAGAGATGTGGTTTGTATATTTTTTTCCTAATTCAAATGGATCTGTATTTTGAGATAATGTGATGGAAATTCTGAATAAGTTTTGGGGTGAGGGTGATCAATGTAGATTTGAAAAGATAGAAAATTCTCGCTAATAAATATCGGAATTTCTGTTAGATCAAGTCAATTATTAGATATAATGTAAAATAGATAATCAAATTTGATTTTGTGTTTGAAATAATCTTCTACATTGGATGCTATTACAAATTTAGTTGTAAAAATTGTTTAGTTTTTTAGTTGTGTTTAGGAATTCAATCTGTGTTAGCCTACAATCGCTATTTTGTCCACAAGAGATGTATTTTCAATTTACATTAATATAATTTGGATTATCAAAAAGCTGTCAATGTTTTTTTAATAACAACAACAATAATAATGGTGTAATATTTTCAATTGGATATTCTAATAATTCAAATAAGGAAAAGTTACTACAACATTACAACTAGGATGGAAAATATCAGTCACAGGACCTTTTTTAGGGACATTAAATTGAGCTTTTCATGAAAATTGATTTTAATTTTTCTTTAATCAAATCTTTATTTTATTCCTTCGGTTTGAAAAACGTAAGTATTACATTTTCGATCCCAAAGTGAAATTCTTACCACCACTTTTTTTGACATATCTCGACGTTTCAGGACTTGCTGATTCTATAAAAGCGAAACAAAATGTATGTATGTCTACCGGCCGTCACAACTGACGAAAACTAGAAAACCGCTGGAGCGATTTTTAAAATTTTTGTTTCTAAAAGTGCCCATACTCGATCAGTTTGAATGACAATAAACGTGATTGACATCCATGATTGCCTGTGATTCATAATTGACTGTCAAATTTTATTTTAAACATTTTTGAATTTTTTACTTAAAAACCGTACATTTTATGTAATGACGAGGAGTAACCTTGAATGTGAAGAAATCTTGATGGTCGGCATTGGTATGTGAGACCAGGACCTTGATTATTGTGTCAAAAGTGTGTCAAAAAATATCGTAAAATACGAAATAAACATTTATCTAAGTCTAATCCCGCTTTTAAAGCTTCCAGGAGACTGAGACCAGGAGACTGATAATTTTTCAGTATTTCTCTTAAAAATGACAAAATTACCAAGGGACTTCATATTCACGACGTATAGAACTATAAAATTACCTGTAATTAAAATATTTTTTATGAAAATTCTTACCAGGGTACTGATAATGTGACAAAACACATTCTTGCTTGCAATGATAGACCAGGGCCAAACCGTTATAAATACCGAAATAGACGAAAAATTCTTAGCAGTATACGAATAAAAAAAAAAAAATCAAATCCTGAATTTCTTTTTCTTTGTTGTAAATAAACGTTTGCATTCATAAAAAGCGTTAATTCACATACGATACTATGTTATACAAGTAATTTACACATACTTAACTAATCTTGGCTTTCCTAGTCCTGAAACCATCGTTTAACCTTTAAACTATGGTGATTATTTTATTTAATCGTTTGCTTTATTTGAAAATCTTTTCTTTAAATTCGTTTCAAAGTTTTAGCAATAGATTCAAGTTTTGCTGGGAAAGAAAAAAAAACAATTATAAGATCATTTATAATTAAAAATTATAAAATCATTATTGGCCAATAAACATTTACCTGATCTTGCAGAAATTTTTATGCAATACAAATGCAGACAAACAAACGATTACCGAAAATGGATTACAAATAAGAGCTTCTATTTACAAAAGTAAAATTATAAATACATCTCTATACGATTTAAGATTTGAACTCTACCAAGCGGTTCTGTAAAATCATTTCATTTGGAAAAATTACCTTTAACTGAAGGAGCAGTTAAGCTACATTGTTACAGGGTGTATTTTCATCAATTAGTCATCAATTTACAGCTACAGATTGGGGATGGAAACATCCCTTTAATGGTATCGTACCTATATTTACAGAACAAGAATTAATTCCCGAAAATTTATTGAAAATTATCTGCGACAGGAAATTATTGAAATTATCTGCGAAAAAGGATGCGATAATAACATATGTGGGTGTCGCAAGCATGGCTTAAAGTGCACAATTTTGTGCATAAATTGTCACAATCCTGATCTGTGTTCTAATGCCGAAAAGTTCTTATACGAAAAATTTTGTAATCTCGAGGACATCGAAGACGAAGATGGTATCCACTGTCTAATAAATAATAATAATGAAAATAATGATACTGAACTGGAAAATCCAGAACAGCTCCAAGGAATTGAAGATGTAGAAAATGAACATGAAGAAATCGAAAGGTTGATCGATTCTGGCGATGAAGAAATTGATTCTGGCGAAGAAAAAAAGATTTAAATGAAATTATTTTACTTTTAATTTTTGTATTTTGTCATCAAAACACTTTGACATGATAATTTGTAGATACTTACGAATCCCAAGAAATAATAAACAATATTTCTCAGTCACACACAGCCTTTGTGTTTTTTGAGTTTTTACCTATTTAATTGCAGTTTAAACGATGATTTCGGGACTTTGAAAGCCAAGATTAGTTAAGTATATGTAAATTACATGTATAACATAGTATTGTATGTGAATTAACGTTTTTTATGAATGCAAACGTTTATTTACAACAAAGAAAAACAAATTCATGATTTGAAAGTAGTTTTTTCGGTTTTTCGCTTTTTTAACGAAATTTTCGTACATAAACAATATTATATTTTAATTCTATATTAAAGTTGAAATTTTAACGACAAAAATGAGCACTGCAAAGTTCAAAAATCGAAAATTCCCTAACCAAATTTTTCGATTGAAAATTAGGTTTTTTTTTTTAATTTTCTTCATAAAACATCGAGAATTAAATATTTCGCTTTGAAAAAATTTGGGGCTGTTTGAAACACAAAAAAGAACATTTTCACCGATTTCATGAAAATATAACAACTTTTGCGATAGTTATAAATTAAAAACAAAAAAACGGTTTTTTGCATTTTTCTCGATAATTTTGTGGTTATGGTCAATAATGTCCAGTAAGAAAGTTTTAGATTTTTTTATTATATATATATTTTTCGATGGGATGCACAGTTTAGTCGCAAATCGCGAAAAACTAATACAAACCCCTAAAAACGTATATACTACAACCCCCCACCCCTTTCCGGGACTTTTACACAGTTCGGTCGATTTTTCCTTAATTACTTAGACCCTTAGCTACATTTTCCGACCATTCGTATACTGCTAAGAATTTTTTTTTCCTCTAACAGGATTGGCCCTGGTTTATGATGACTGTTTTGATTGATAAAACCTCGGACTAAGTAAAACACTTGCACATTATATTTATTGTACTTTAATTAATGCCTGTGACGAGCGATAACTTGATCGAAATGAATTCCCAATATTTTCAATGTGTTTTGATTTGGCAGGAGAATGATAAAAAATTCGAGTGACAAAATTTAATAGGATATATCTTAAATGAAATATAGAGTAATTTTATGATTATTTACACATTGATAACGCATTATTATTAAAAATTATTACTGCAGTGTAAATTTGTCTCTACATACTTAGAAACATTGCTTATTTACTCTACAAGCTTTGACTTTCAAAAAGGGACACAACAGGAGACTGATAATTTTACGTTTTGAATTATATTTTTTGTAAGAAATATATTTCGAAACGGGGTTATTTTGGGGGTAATGCTAGACATAGTTCAGGTTTACAAATTTCATTTGAAATAAATTTATTTTTTTCTATATTAATCTACGAAATAAGCCATGCTGTCCAAAATTCCCATGTTTGTAGAACTACCCATAGATATGATTTTGTTATCATTTTTGCAATATTTTCAGAATTTTGGAAAAGTTTGTATTTTTGATTTTGTTATAATTTTTGCAATGGTTTTAGAATTTTGAAAGGGGGTGGGTGGATGGTTGGTTCACTGACATTCCTGCATAGGATCTTGATGAAACTTTGGAAAATGATCCAGGTTCACTTGAAAATGGAAGATCTTTGGATTGAATTTGAATGGCGGGGGGTCGTCCGAACACCTCTAAGTTTAAATCTTCAATAACTTCCAATTCCGGCTTTCGATCTTATTGAAGGTATATAAGGTTTTAGTACTGTTTCCAATATTTCTGCATACCAACTTCCGGTTTGTCAATTCCGGTTAAAAGTTTTTTTTTCAGGTGTTTATCCCTGGTGTAGCCTACAATTACTGATCGATTTTCATGAAACGTTGGTAAAAAGTTTCAAGCAATATGAGAAAGATTTGATTAACTTTTGGGTTACATTGGACAAAGGGTTGGGGGATCCACCATACAACAGGTGTTTTTCTCACTGTTTTTTATGTTTGTTGGGAGCATACAAGATTCGTTCGGGAATGAATTTTGATGATACTTTAAAAAAGATGCAAATATGTAAGACAAGGGGCTAATTAGTTTTTGAGCGATATTGAACAAAGTGTGGTGTAGGGTAAAAAAAATTTGTTTGCAATTTTTTGAATTTTTTGCAGTGTCTTTATGCACATTACAGCCTACAATAATGAAGTGGTTATGATGAAACTTATGAAAAGGTTTCAATTAGGGTGATTATACTATCATGATTATACTATCATAAAAGATGAAAATTTGAATCCAACTTCCAGTTTGTCACTTCCGGTAAACATTTTTTTTACTTTTTGTCGTACAACAGAATTTATATTTATTGGAATACTACAGCTTTCTTTAATGTTTTTATAATTATAACTACGTGTAAATCTATAACATCGGTCGGCCATTAATTAAAGTATTTGGTGGATATTAGCTATCTATATATTTAGAACATTTTGTTTCCAGAGCTGTGGTGAAGTTAGCCTATGCATCAGCGTCGCAATATTTTTTTGATAGAAGATCTCCCCAATCAAGTCGCTTGTAAAAAACGGGCATTTCGTTTTATTTATTTTTCATTTATTGTTAATAAAAGTTCAATACTACTTAATGGTGCCGCAAAATAAACAATCTTGTTTGAAATAAAAATCTCTCTGACCAGTTTGATTCGACAAACATCTGTTAAGCAAGCAAAATTCTATAAGAATAACATTTGAATGGCAAGGATTAGACGGAGACACGAAAGTGACAATTAGATTTTAAGAATCATTAAAATCAGTTTCAATTCTGAATGGCGGGATGTTATAATTAAAACAACATTGAGAGGTATGTCGATTTAAGGCGCCCAAATAACGAGTTAAAATACTGGAGACGTTAATGGATAACCTAAATTCACTACCAGTTCTAGGAAAATAATGTTTTGAAAATATAGTGATTTTATATACATTAGGGTGTTCCTTAATTTTCAATTTCAAAGTATTTTTGGTCTCACCCCCTAAATCGGTGTGTATACATATAAAAATGAACTGCAAGAAATTTTAGGTCAATCAAATAAAGGTAACCCGTGCCGACTTGAAGTTGAACTTTGGCGTAAGAGTTATTCTATATATGAAATCATGTTTTAGATGTTACTCAAACTTTGTGGAAATGTTCTTTAGGGTTCAAAAAATCCAAATCCACAAGGATTTAATTTTTGCACGCGCCACTTCCGGTCCACAAAAAATAAAGCACTTGAAAAGTCGTATTTTTGTGTTTTGCGGTTTTAGCTGTAAAACTTTTTCTATTAAAGATATTGATTCGATCAATGTGGCATTATAAAGCTGAAAGATGGTAGTTTTTTAAACAAACATAAAAATTGACATAATTCGTATATTTGAAAAATGAAAGAGTATTGAAAATACGTATATTTTATTCATTTCTTGTGATTTTCAATTGACACCAGCACTGTTGAATATAAAAGTCTTAATATGCTCAAATATCAAAGTGCACATATCGTTATAGTATAAAAAATAAAAATCGACTCGTTCAGTCAACTCGTAAAGCATAAACGCTGTACTTGAAATTTTGAAATTTCAGCAATTTGCATGTTTCAGGCTTCAATTTGGACGTGTTTGGTAAAAGACAAAAATTTGAAATTAGCAGGATATTCAGTTCTTA
Organism: Diogma glabrata; assembly: GCA_963693315.1. NCBI lineage: Eukaryota > Metazoa > Arthropoda > Insecta > Diptera > Cylindrotomidae > Diogma > Diogma glabrata. The sequence continues at coordinate 401,636,767 of OY856186.1, forward strand.
CCTTTAACTTTAAAAAACTTAAAGGCTTGTTTTGTTATTTCCTTTTGACGCGGGTGTACAGGCGTTTAAAGAGAATCCAACATTATATAGCCATGTGTTTCTTACAGCTTACAGCTTCTGACTTACGGCTTACAGTTACTTAGATTTTTATTTTTGTTTAAGAAACTACCATCTTTCAGCTTTATAATGCCACATTGATCGAATCAATATCTTTAATACAAAAATTTTTACAGCTAAAACCGCAAAACACAAAAATACGACTTTTCAAGTGCTTTATTTTGTGTGGACCGGAAGTGGTGCGTGCGAAAATTAAATCCTTGTGAATTTTGATTTTTTTAGCCCTAAAGAACATTTCCACAAAGTTTGAGTAACATCTAAAACAGTGTAGCAACAATTTTTCTTTTTTTCGATGATTTCATATAGAATAACTCTTAAACCAAAGTTCAACTTCAAGTCGGCACGGGTTAACTTTATTTGATTGACCTAAAATTTCTTGCAGTTCATTTTTATATGTATACACACCGATTTAGGGGGTGAGACCAAAAATATATAGTTATTTTTTTTTCTCATATGACTAAGGAACACCCTAATATACATATATCAAATACTTTCTGTTAATGGCTAACTGCGGTGATAGATTTATCGTGGCTATAATTTTACAAAAACCATAAAACCTTTAATACAAAGTGTCATACCCAGTGTCATCAAAATCAGTTAGGGTGTACTAGTGTTGTAGTATTTAGAAGCGACAGTACCGTTGAACATTAGAGTTTAATGCTTCCATTTGCTGCAAAGATGCTGCTGGTTCACCCCATTTTAAAAAAATTCCTGAACGACTTACTATTCTTAATACCGTTTTTTAAATCTTACGATACGATTAAAATATCAACTTACAAACGTTTTTAATTACAACAATACAACTAATATAAATTTTCTTTTTTTATCATAAAGTTGAGATTAGAATGTTGTTATCCCCAGATTCTGTTGTTAATTTATTCTGAAATTTTCAGTAGAGAATTCAAAATATTCTTTCTTTTTAATTAACAGTATTCTTCCTAACTTAATGTTTTCTACATTTACAGTAAACTCGTTATGCAAAAAAATTGTAAGAAAATTTGTTGGAATGAAAAATCCAACAAAATAATATGTATTCACAATTTTTTTTATGTTGCTAATGTTTTCGAATATTAAATAATTTTTAATTGTGCCTGAGTTCATTTTTATGTAGTTTGAGTTTTGAATTCATAACTTATTTTATATTACATTTAAATTCAGTGCCAGAATGACTGTAAAAGAATAAAGTGATAAAGGTGAGTTTATGATAGAAACGGACTTAAAAGTTTTAAAGCGGAAAAGCATATAAAATTGTTAATAGAATTAAAGGTCACTGTAGAAATAAAGTAGTTTTGTAGTACAAAAAAACCAATGCACATCTTAGTCAAGAGCGTGTCCGTTCCTATGTTCTGGATATGTAGTTTACACTGAAGTTTTACTCATGATTATTTAACTCGGGGGAGGTGTGATGCGTTTAAATGGTCTATCTATCAATTACAACACCTCTTTGAATTTTGTTACTCAGTATTTTAATGACAAGGAGTAAAAATCGAAAAATTTTTAGAATTAAATTAAATTTGATCAAATTTTTTGGTCGATTACGAATTTGGTTTAGACAAGAGAATTACTTATTCAAACATTTTCAATTGTGATGATGTCTTGTGTTTGCCCTCATCAGATTTAAATAACTTTTCTCAACCTCTTTGTTAAAATTGAAATTCACTTGTTTTATTAAAAGAAAAAATATGTACGATGAAGTGTAAAAATTTTCCTTCGTTAAAGGTTTCAAATTTCGTTTACAGTGCTTGTTGGACCGATAAAGCTTATCACCATGAAACCAAACTGTTTTTTGTGACCTTTCATCCGCACTTTGTAAACAATAACGATTTTCAATATTATAAATTAGTTACGGGTCAGTTTTGGAATGTTTTTATTTTAAAAGAAACCCTTTTTTCTAAACCATCAAGTTCAAATAATTTAATGGGATATCGGTTATCTAAACGATTTATATTTAACAATTGGTTGAATAACCAGTATCCGAAGTAATTGATCTTATTTTTATATTATATAATTTTTTTTGGTTTTAATTTATTTGATAAATTCAATTCCAATCACGTGTCTATTTTTATCAAACGTGACTCTTTTTTTAATACGTTTAACAGGAATACAACAACTTGAGAGTTATAGAAATGGACAAACCTCAATAAACTTGATTTTTTTCCAATATATCATACTTAGAACAAAAAGTTGTTATGGTAAACATATTAATGTATTAACTAACTCTGACCGTAGGCAAAGTGTGAACAAATAAATGAAAGAAGGTTTATGTGTGAAAGGTAGATACGACAGCGCGAAATACAATAACTATTTTCAGATATTAGAGATATTATTAGTTTGTGCCGTAATGGTAACGTGATCTGATCAAGTTTTTTTAACGATTCTGTTCAATTTGCATTGATAGTCAAAGTTGTTCTAAAATCTCTTTAATTTTTTTTTACCTAAAAGTATTTATTATAAATACTACTAGTCTCCTACTACCAATATGCAAAATAGCAATCAATTTCTTACTAACTACAATTCGATTTTCTTTACAATTTTAATAATATTTATTTTTCAAATAAAATTCTAATGCAAAAAGTAGGAGGAAAATTCAACAATTGATATTACGTTTTCTCTTCTAAATAACCTTTCCACCTTTTACGCCGATTAAGTATTTATAGGGTCATTCCATGGAAACATAAACCTCAATAGTTGCAATGAAGTTTATGTTGTGTGGAAAAATTAATCTAATTGGAAACTTGCCCGTCATTATTGACACCAAAGATAGAAAGTAAACAAATAAATTGTTTAAAAGAAAAAAAAAAAGAAAAAAGTAATAAAACTGTTGTTAGAAATGCATTATTTTCTTATGTGTTTTTTTCTGTTACGTTGGTCACGTTACGTTGGTCACACAATTTTTTTTAATGGGAGCTCTAACTGTATGTAGCATTTGTAAAAAACATATGCTTATTTAAAAACAGATAACTTGTGCTTTATAAAAACCTAAATTTGAATTTATTGAACGCATACTTCCAGAGAAATTGCTTTGAAAGTGTGAGTAAGTTTTACTGTGGTACTTTTTTTGTTACGTTGGTCACAGCACTGAATTTTGTTATTATTACTTAATATATATTTAATTTGCTGCTTTTTTTCATTGATATTGTATTTCTTACCTGCATAATAGCATAAAATAACATAAATTTCATAAAGTAACAATGTTTTTTATGAATAATAGGCAAAAGTAAGAGTTGAAAAGGGTAAAAATGTTACGTATGTCACAATGGAATGACCCTATAGATCTTTTATTTTTTTTTAAATAAATTTTATGCAACTATATATAATATATGTTTTGAGAAAAGATAATAGTATCTTACTTTGCAAATAATTTATAGAAAGATTCGATAAATTTTTAGACAAGCTTTGTATTTGCTTATAGGTCTCTGCGGTCAGTTTTGTCATAGGCCCTCTCCTCTAATGTTATACAAATAACAGTTCTACAATGAATTATGCCTTCCACCGAGTTTTAATGTTAGTTATTAGTTATTACACAGTGCAATAACAATTATTGTTAGTGCTACTTTGTAAAAAAAAAATCTTATTTACTTTTGTAACGCAAAATAAAAAAGCAATTTTCCCATGTAATATGGATATAAAATCTCGACCATGAAAAAAAATTATATCCACTCGATAAAATTCTGCTGTACTTGTGTAGAATACGAAGTAAATTATTGATTTTTGATTATATATTCTAGTCAATTCGTTATTTTAAAATAATCTACTTAGAGCATTAATGATTAAACTGTGAATTGATTTTAAAATTAATATTATAACAATTGATTTTTTTATACTTTGGGGTATATTCTTTTGCAGACGTATCCCACGGAAGGCAAACTAGTATTTAGCACACCCCATTGAATAAAATAACTTGTATACTTATAGGTAATTTTTTGTGGTTTGAAATATAAGAACGTCATTTGAGAGGCTTACATACAACCACACATTTTCAAAAAAGGATCTTGCAAACTCGAAACTGGGATATAGAATGAAGAATCGTTGAAAAAAAAAATTGGGTGGAGTAATAAATCATTCAATATTGTTTTATTTTACAATTTTTCTAATTGTCTACCCCAATTTTTTGTTAAAAATCGATGCATACAAAATTTGCTAAACTGTGAACTCATAAAATACGAATCTGATGTGTGACATTAATCTAATGAAACGGTTTCAAAAACCTAAACAAATTTCCGAAACTTTTCAGAAATTATGCCCTGACCTAGAATGTATGCATGAAATGAAGACTGACCTAGAATGTATGTCACTAATGCATATGAGCAATTTCACGAATATTCAACATCGTTTTGACTTGACCCCTTTTAAATTTGATTATTTTTTGTTTATACATAGTCTTTCATAAATAAAAAATACAAGTTCTCTTAGAATTTTTCGACCAGAGGTCTTCACAGGGTGCCCCTCAATTTTTTGTTATTTTGTGATGTGCGTGCATTTTGACGAGCGATTGTAGAAAAACTACTCAATCGATTTTCATAAATGATATGTCGTTGAATACATAGATATTAGAACAAATTTTTTAAAAATGTACACTGTTAATTTTTTGAAATAGTTTTTAACGGTGTAACAAGAAAAAAACGGTGTAGTTGAACAAAAGATGGCGCTACACCTTTTTTTTTTAACTTAATTGAAGCTTATTTTATATCTAACGACTTGTGGAAGTTTAGACTAGTGTTATTTTTTGTTTTAAAGATAAAATTCGTTGTGCATATGACTGTCGGAAATCAGTGTTTTTTGTTCTGAAGGAAAATTATAAAAATGGCGTTATAAGCTAAAAGATTTTTTTTTGTGTTAAATATCAAATATTTTATTATTAAATGAACTTTTTAAAATATTATAAAAATTATATATGTGGTACAATAAATAAAATAAATACAATTGTCAAAAATGATTTACTTATTTTACAAACAGAAGTTTCTTTTGAATAGGAAACACTTCTGCAATTATTTTCTTTGTATTAGATGGCATAAAAAAATGAAATGTTTATTTATCACTTTTAGTAATCACTTGTCACTCTTATAAAAAATAATTTGACAGTCTCGACTGCAAACAAAAAAGCCGTATAAATAACTAAATCTATTTAGGAACTTTTGACTGGAGAAGCATTATGTTCGTATTATGTTATTATGGAATCATAAAGTAAAAGATTGTATTTTAACATTAAATTACAAATATTTTATTATTGAATAAACTTTTTAAAATATCATACAAATTATATATGTAGGATAAAGAAAATAAATATAGTTATTAAAAATTATTTACTTATTTTACATTCAAAAGTTTCTTTTGAGTTGGAAAACATTTTTGCAATTATTGTCTTAGTATTTAATGGTACAAAAGAATGAAATTTTTGAGTTCCACTTATAGTAATCGCATTTATATATCGATTTTGTAATTTTTCTTTTTTTGATTGATATTCATTTTTATCGGCGTATTCAAAGTTCATGGTAGATTCCCATTTTAAAGCCCATTCGAAAAGTTTTTTTGGTGTATCAATAATATCTCTGCTTCCCATACTATAACGGTGTGCAGAACGCTTCAGTGTATATATCATACAATATATCATACAAATTATATATGTAGGATAAAGAAAATAAATATAGTTATTAAAAATTATTTACTTATTTTACATTCAAAAGTTTCTTTTGAGTTGGAAAACATTTTTGCAATTATTGTCTTAGTATTTAATGGTACAAAAGAATGAAATTTTTGAGTTCCACTTATAGTAATCGCATTTATATATCGATTTTGTAATTTTTCTTTTTTTAATTGATATTCATTTTTATCGGCGTATCCAAAGTTCATGGTAGATTCCCATTTTAAAGCCCATTCGAAATGTTTTTTTGGTGTATCAATAATATCTCTGCTCCCCATACTATAACGGTGTGCAGAACGCTTCAGTGTACCAACAATCCCATCGCAAGGTCCCTTGCCATGGCTGGTAGCATGAAAATGCCATTCTGCATCAACCTTAGTCTTTTTTATGGTGGCATAAGTTAATTAGGTTATGTTTATTTTTGTATTGAGAAAGTGCCCCGTCGGTTTTATAAATTATTTTCCTAATATTAGAATTTATATGCGTTCTGATGAATTCAATAAGTTTTGTAATGAAAAGATGGACTGTAGTACTGTTGTGATCGTTTATATCCGAAATGAGTATAAAACTTCGGTACTGTATATATTCACTTGCAGCACTTTTAAAATAAACGACAAATGGATGAATAGTAGCTTGTGAGTTATTATAATGATAACCTTGAACCGAATCCTGAATTATGAAGGCGTAGTTTTCAGAAAAATCCCCTTGAACAAAGCACTCTCCTGGTTCTAATTTTTTTTCTTTCCTCAATGAATGTAGATTGCTGTTTTGCTATAAAGTTGTGTGGTATCAAAATTTGTAAACGGTAAACAAATTTTTTCATAAATTCTTCTACAGTTTCTATTAAAGTATCCAAATTGCATCGATCAGTGGTAATCCATTGTTGATATTTGACTTGAAGGATTCTTTAACGTCAAAATCATTTAGTAATCTTCCTTCCAGTTGTTGAAGTTTTTTTGAACATTCATTGCACTTCAAAGTATGACAATCTTCTGTTAATTCACCACATGAAACAAAGTCAATTAATGTTTTATAATTCTAGAAAGCAGCATCAGTAATCCAAGACATCTTAGAGTGTTGAATCATTAGTTTCATATATTGATGTATGGTACACACGCACACATTATGAACTCCTTGGGATAATTTTATACATTCTTGTGGTCGAAGGGACGTGAATTTAGTAAATCCTATTTTCACATCAGGAAACTTATTTTTAAACTCCACATAAGCTTCATTTAATGTACATAGCAATAAGCGCTTTTGTGGATTTATGCTGAAATTGCTCATATTTTCTTTACTGTACATATATACTTTTTATAATATTTTAAAAATATCATTTAATAATAAAATATTTGATATTTAACATAAAAAAAAAATCTCTTAGCTTATAACGCCATTTTTATAATTTTCCTTCAGAACAAAAAAAACTGATTCCCGACAGGCATATGCACAACGAATTTTATCTTTAAAACAAAAAATATTGCTAGTTCTAAACTTTCACAAGTAGTTAGATATAAAATAAGCTTCAATTTAGTTTTAAAAAAAAAAAAAGGTGTAGCGCCATCTTTTCGTTTTTTTCTTATGTTACACCGTTAAAAATTATTTCAAAAAATTAACAGTGTACATTTTTAAAAACTTTGTTGTAATACCTATTCAACGACATATCATTTATGCAAATCGATTGAGTAGTTTTTCTACAATCGCTCGTCAAAATGCACTCACATCACAAAATAACAAAAAATTGAGGGGCACCTGTGAAGACCCCTGGTCGAAAAAAAAATTCTAAGAGAACTTGCATTTTTTATTTATGAAAGACTATCTATAAACAAAAAATAATCAAAATTAAAATAAATTAATAGTCAAAATTTCGCAAAAAGTTGCTGAACTTGCGTGAAATTGCTCATATGTATGTTGACCAAAGCATTGAAATCAAAAGTTTTTGAGTTTATCATGTGAAGAAGAAATTTTTTCATTCATACATTAATTTCCATTAGAAGGCTTAAATTTTAAAATCAACAAATGTTCAGGATATCTTCGAAATTTCTCCAATTACTTTTTTTTTTTTTAATAAAAAGTGTCGTGTAGTAGGAATTACAAAATGTGTCACAACAACACATAGATACCTTTTAAGACCTAGGTCCCACAACAACATGTGTCTTAAGGTATAGGTGGACGCTTTTTTTTAAATCTTTGTGGATTGAAGGCACTCGAGACTATTGATTCGGGCAAAGCATTCCATTTGTACGATGTACGCACAAAGAAATCCCTTTGCATTTTATTACTATGACAGTGAGTAATCTCGACAGTCCGACCGCCTGCACAAACAGATTGACGAGTCAAACGGGGAAAAACAGAAGTCTGAGCCATTATGGACCTGATTTCATCCGAGCACTGCTGGTGACGATATTTATAAAAAACAACGAGAGCAGCAACAGAGCGACGATGTTGTAGGGAATCAAGATTTAATGTTAAATTTCGATCACCAACAATTCGTATACTCGCTTTTAAACAGAGCTCAAAAGAGCCAGGATAGTAACAGATGCAGCGCCCCAAACTTGACAACAATACTCCATACAGGGACGAATATAGGACTTATAAATTTGGAGTAATTGATGCGAAGTAAAATATTTTTTACATCTATTGAGGAGGCCGAGTTTTCTTGACGCGCTCTTTGCCATGGCCATTATATGATCGTTACAGAGTAAAGTTTAAGACGTAAAGTTTGTCCCAAAGTTTCATCAAAACCTTTATGGTTGTGGTATGGAAACACTGCAGCTATTAGTGTTTTTTTAAGACTTGAACTCAGTTAGACAAAAATACAAACTTGTTGTAGATTTAATTTTTCAGAAAAATGCGTTATAGTCCAGTAAATGACGGAAAATAGTAGGGAACCTCCGCATTCTTTGAATCAGCATCGTTTTGCTGAAAACCTATATAGTTAATTATAGAATTAGGCTCAACTTACCGTCCACTTCAAAATTTACCCTATGCCAATATGCGCTTTTAATTTTTTAGGGTGAAAACTACCCCTTATTGTCAAAACTTATTAAACTACAAAGTAAATGGAAATAAAGATCACATAAGTTGTAGAAAAGTTGTTAGATATTCTGAAATATTATTTATGATTTTCCATAACTCAACTCAACACAACTAAAATCGTTATTTACAGACGACGAATTTATTTTCATTATTTTTTAAACTAACTACATTAAATTTAAATGTTTTTTCATTCATATTTAGAACAATCCTCATGAGAACTATTGTCACTGCCAATCTCCTCCTCTTCTTGATATAAAATCGTAGCACTATTTCGCCGGAACAGCCACAGCAAGTTGCGTTGCAAAAAAGTCCAACTTTTCGGCAGCTACAGAAAATCATTTTTAAAAGGTTTTTTTCCAGGTATTTTTTGCATTCTGATGGGTTGGAAATGATAATTCTTATGTATTTTTTGGAGGCAAATTTTTGTGAACAGCGGTTTCTTTCTACCACCTTCGTACTTTGTTCATAATACCTATTAAACATTAGTAACATTATTACCAACATTTCTCCTCAAATAATAGATGTATTCCTGGAAATCTGCTGTAAATGTGTTATTTATTATAGTCATTTAATTCTATACAAAAGCATACTGCCACCGATAATGTATTCAAAATTATCTATCCACGACTACTAAAGAATATATGCTTTCCATGTGTATGTCTTCCATTGTAATTTTATACACTCTAAAAACTTAAATTTTTAAATTGTGATATCGCTGCTATAATAGTAGATAATTTATCAAATTTTTAATAAATTTACCCATTTCAAATGTAAAAAAACGAATGGCAAATGTTTTGGGTAAAATTTTCAGTTATTTTACACACAAAAGGCGTTTTTACACGGAATTCGCTAATTCAACTATTTCTTTGTGATTTTACATTTCTTTTGTGTAATTTTAATTTTAAAGCACCTAATGTGTGTGAATTTACGCATAAAATTTGGAAAAGTACTTACAACCTATTGCATCATTTTTTTTATTCATTTGGCATAAGTATCGAACGATATCTGTTGGAAGACGTGTTACGACGGTTGTGTTAACGAAATCAAAAAAATTAAATATTGAAATTAAGCTAAAAGTGATTAAATAAGTTGATTAGTTAGATAAAAGGTTAAGTTATGCCTAATTCAAAATAATTAGGTTAAAAATTGAAATAATTTTATTTAGTTTCTTAGTTTGGCGATTCATTTGCGATTCACGGAATGAAAAACGGATCTTCACATACATAAAAATAATACTCCATGGATTGCAATCATAAGTAAGAAAATATTATAATGTTTTACTTTTGAAAGATTTATAATTAATGTATAAATATATTTCAAAAACTTATCTCTCAATTTTTATTTTACAGAAAATTTTTGAAAACGATTTGGCAGTTTACAGTGAAATCACAAATTCATAACATCATAAATTTAATAAACTATTAATTTAATTTTAATAAACAAATGTACATAATTATTATGGTTAATAAATAAAATATGTAATTATAATTTAAACAAAAATATTTTGTAGACAATTTCCATACAAAATGCTTATATATTTCACATATGTATAATGCCATATAATGCTTTTATCCACATATTACAATTTGTAATAATACACATTTTGTGTAAGAACACACAAAAAATTAAATATGTTACATATTTAAAATTAGTATTTTTACAAAAATTCTGCGAATTCTCACAAAAAATATGTTTTTTCACAAATAAAAATACGCAGCTTTACACAAAATGCTTGAACGTATTATACACATTATTTAATGTGAAGTTTGTAATTTACACATCAAAGTATTTTACTATTATTATAGTAGGCAACCCATTTCCTTCTATTATAGTAGTGAATTTTTCTTAGAGTGTACATTCTCTAACTTGTGTAAAGAAGGTGACGCAATCGTTACCTGAGTTGCCATGAGTTACTGAGTTACTTGGAGAAATGTTAAGTTGCGCTTGGTTGCTGAAAATAACAATTTCTTAGATTGTACGAAATCGATTTGAAATTGGAGCAGCCGTTTATGCATTGAAATGTAAAGATGTGATAAATTTCGCAAAGTAGAGGTAACCGTAACAAAATGGATCAAAATAATGAAGTTTAAAAATGTTCATCTTAAAAATGTTTCTCTTAAAAATGTGCCTCTACACTATTAAGAGATATTACTAAGTAAGGTAATTCTGGATTTAGTAAACTATCCAAAACATTCAAAGCTCCTAGCTACCATCAAAAATGTTTTAAGTCGAAAACGCTCAACCAAGTTTTGAATATTCGATCGTATCGCAACAGTAGCTGGTGTGACTGATGAAAGCATAGTAAAGTAGAACTGTAAAGTAGAAATGTAGAACTGTGTCCTTTCAGAACGACTATTTTAATAGAGTGGCCAAATTGTGGAACTCAATGCCTCCCTCTGTATTTCCCGATGAATTTTCCCCTCAGGCATTTAAGAAAATGTCCATAATCATTTAAAACAATTAGTATAGTTATCCCTATATCCTCATTCCTTCCATTTTCCTCATCTCCTCCTTTATAGTTGACATGGTATCTTCGGATATTCAAAGATTCTAAATAATGAATATTTCATATTTCGTGTGCTAAACATGTCTAACTAATTAATAAAAAAAAAGAAAGAGCTTATTATAGAAGCTTTAAACGAAAAATGATTCTGATTCAGATGATGACGATTTACAGATATTTGAACAAATTTTTATTTTTGGTCTACCGGTGTGACAGCCCTTCTGCCGAGCCGAGCTGTCTATTTCCTTCCCATACTCTCTATATTGCATCAATGTTTTCAAAGATGGTCCCCACCATGCGCAAAAATTCAAAAAAAAATCCGTAATGTACATACATCAGTGCTTCTCCAAAGTAGGTGCACCAAAATGCGAAAAGAAAGTGATTTGTTTTATATAATATCCCCCTTAATTTTTAAGCTAGCATTTTCCCAAAATACAATTTTGTAGAGAGTTGAGAAGAGCTGCAGTACAATATAAATTAAGTTTCATTCGAACCCTTCATTTTTAAAAAGTGTGAGCTACAAGGGGTCAAAAAAGGTACTATTCGCATGCAACACATACTTTGAATGGCCGTATCTCATTTATTTTTTTGCTTAGAAAAATAAAAGAAAAGCCAAATTATTAACCAGCAACAGTTTTACATTTTAGCAGTTTTTACATATATAGCCCAGTCATTTTAGCGATTAACCTCGGAATGAGAGATAATACGCTGAATTTTCGTATATACCCTCATTTTGGTGTTCTTAAAGTTGCCTCAAAAGTCTTATAAAATCTCGTGTCTGCGTCGTAAGATATTCAAGGTCAAAGGTAACAAAAAACATTTTTTCGTGATTATCTCGGTTTCTATTGTTCCAATGACGTTAACATATATTATAAAAATTGTGAAGCATAAAATTTTATTTGCGACAATTTCTCATGCGCTCAGCCGTTTTTGCGATAGAGGGCGGTGAAGTAGTTTTCTTTTTTTCTTGACTCTGCTGCTGCATCAGCTGTTTGGCAACAAAATAAACACAGTTTTTTAAATCAAACACTTCATTCCTTTTTTTACGAGGTATACTGGATGATAATAAAGGTTGATCTTCTTCTAAGCGTCGATTCGATGCCGCTATGAAATTTTTATAGACAACATCCACATTCACAGAAGTTAAAATATTTAAGAAGTCTTTGTGACCATCATTTCAATCGATACTTCTAGTTTTTTAAGTTTTCAAGCCACGCATCACATTATCAAAATCACCTTCTGCAAGTGGTTCTCACAAATAAAACACAAATCAACCTTAATTTTCAAAATTTTACGTCCGTCGTTGCCGAAATCGGAAACGAGAAAAAAAGACAATTATTCAAAGTTCAAGGTAATATTCACGGTTGACCTTGTATTACAGTACGTAGGGCTGAGCGCTGTGCGCTCGCCGCCTTCTATTGCAAAAACGGTTGAGCGCATGAAAAAATGTTCCGAATAAAATTTGTCGCAAATTTTATGCTTTACAATTTCTGTCATAGATGTTAACATAATTGGAGCTATAGAAACCGAGATAATCGCGAAAAATTGTTTTTTTTTTACATTTGACCTTGAATAACTTACGATGTAGGCACGAGCTTTTATGAGACTTTTCACTTTGAGACAACATTTAGAACGCCAAAATGAAGGTATATACAAAAATTCAGCTTATTATCTCTCATTCCGAGGTTGACCCCTTTTTTATGCTAAAATGACTGGACTAATATAATAGTTTTTGAGTTGTTTGAAAAAAAATTAAAATGTTTGAGAAATAACGAAAATAAATTTTTTCAAATCTAAGCTACCTAAACCGGTTAAAGTTCTAGAATGAATTGCTGGTACATAAAGTATACTGTAAAGGGGTAACGATTAGTTTCAAATAGGGTGGTAATGAAAGGGGCGTTTTCGTTGCTTTTTAGCCACAAACAATAGATAGCGACTTTAATTTTGTTATAACTTGCCTTAGTTTCAATGAAAGGGAATTTTATCAATAGCCATTTTAAATTTAAAGGTTTAAGCTTTTCAAAAAAGATTTAAAAACTTTGTCCGAAATAATCAATTGTTTTCCCGTTATTCATCGTTGAATGTTTCAATATTTGCATGCCATGAACCACATTCAAAAGGCCACGTCTACATTCAAAAAGCCATAACTCAGTGTTAGGTTTATAGTAGCAATAAAAAAACCAACCTCTATTGTTTTTAGAAGCTACAGTTTTGTGCTAGATTTGTTCGAAAAATCTCAACGTTTTGAGTTATTCGAAAAAAACTGTGAAAAACAAGCGTTTTTTCGATGATAAACAGACATTTTCAGTCACAAATAATTCAAAAAGTATTTACTTTTTGAAAAAATCAACATTAAATCCTTCAAATTCGTTCTTCTATCGATTTCCGTTGTTAATTTTAGCATAAAAATACCGAACTACCGAGTTGGGTCGGTAATCAACCCCAGAGTAAAAGCGCACATTGAGCTATTCTCAACAAAAATGTCTAATAAGCATAAAATAATACTTTTATTTTCCATCCTTTTGTCTGAATAGTCAAAACAATTTGAAATAAACAAGATTTAGGGTAAAGAAAAATAAATATTGCCTAAATAAATATGTCAATTATGATATTTTTCTTATTTAATTTATTTTGATGAGCAAGGCAATTTTTCATGTTATTGTTTATAAATAAATAAAGTTTAAATAGCCGAAATTGATTTGTAATGAATTCATTATAAATAAAATTTAATAGATCAACAAATGGAGGGATCAGTTTTTATTAATTTGTTAATTTTTTTCTATTTTTTTGATCCACGGGTGTGACAACCCCGCGTACTCCAGTCCCTGCTATTGGCATATGAGTTAACGTGAGATATCACATACCACTGGCAATAGCAGTGAGATATCACTAGCCAAGGTGATATCTTAGGGGTGCTGGCGGATGAACTGTATTCAGTCAACGGTAGCACTCTCAATCTTAGCTAATGAATATTCCTTGATGCTGGAACGCTGTAGCTTGCTCGATGAAACGAGCCTTCATATAACTACATATCTGAGCTTTAATCATTGAAAAATATACTGCGTCCCATAATCAGGGATTATGCCATTGGCTGGACTATTGGCAAACCAATTT
>OY856186.1:401651380-401705170 GCA_963693315.1 Diogma glabrata
ACGCGGTTGTTGACGTCAAGTTTGCGTGTCTTTAATGGTAACTGTCATGTTTCTAGCAAGTTAATTGAATAATATATTGAAAGATAGAATGTTTTACAAATATGCATCTTTTAGTTTATGAAATTCACTGAATATGATAGATTTCTATTATCTTATCACTTGTCCACGATTTTCCAGGCCATCCTTCAGCAATGCTATGTGTTGAAGTTACGTCTTATTCAATCTTTTCTTTTCGTACAGTTTTCATGAATCAACTTTTGCTTATGTTTTGATTTTTTGTAAACATTATCCTGTTATATAAATATTTTGACTGTTGTAACACAATATTTCATTGATGTTTTTTTTAATTGCAGGTAAGCCAAGCGGCATAAACTATTAACTTTAAAGTTTGAATTCTAAAGTAATAAATCGTGTAAAACATAAATTTAAATTTTTGGTAAGGAAAACAACACACCCATATGTGATATCTTTTGTAGTTTTGTATCATTATTGTAGTCAAGTGTTATAAAACTTTTTTATTGTTTACTTTAATATAATGCTTTTATTAATTAATGCTGGTTGTGAGGTCCGATAAATAAAGGTATATATGTACTTATATAGGTATATACATACATATACATAATTTTTTAAATATTATTTCGAAAAAAATAGAAATATCAGTTATTTGCAGCGTATAAAATTGCTAAAGGTGTAAATACCTCAACCACCCGATTTTGTTAGTCATATTCGAATTTTATATATGTTCCATGTAGAATGTGTTAATATTGAGTAAAATAATGTTTCAGAAAAACAAAAATTAAAATTTTGGTGCTCCTATTTCGCTAATATAGGGTGGCCAAAAATTATGATCGTAGCGTTATCTGTAAAACCACTTATGCTGTTTTAGTGATTTTTTTTCTTAATAATACGTGATTAATGGGTACCGAGCAGCATTAAGCTAATACTCAAACCCGGACCGTTATCGGCTTTGCCTTCCACCGATAGGGGTCTGATCAAGAATGTCACGCTTTAAACTATCCAAGCTGGATCAGGTAGCCCCATCAGAGTCTGATCAAGACCAGGTCAGTTCAAATTGGAAATTTACTATTACAGTATGGGATAAATTTAAATATATAATTTAAAAAATGTTCAATTAAGAAAAGAAATAATATGCTAACGGTAAACTTAGCCACTATTATCATATAGCCTACATCTGAGCAACGACATTTAAACTAACTATATCAAATTTATCAAAAATGGAATTATATCCATAGTGCATTTTAATCAAATGAAGTTTGATAAAATGAAATAAGACTCAGATCAGTATAAATAAGGCATACTCTAATAAGGAAATCGTTTTTGATTATTGATAGGGGCGGAATGTAAAATGCCCAATTAAGGCTTGCCTTATTACACCCTGATCCGGTTCGGATCATAATAGGCCATGTTGAATAAAATATTTGTAGAGTCTTTCTTTAATATTGCGTTGAAAATTGGGCTTTTATGAAATCATTTTGTATTATCTTAAATGAAAGGAAGAAACCCAACCTGCACTACCTGATTTGTTCAACTGTCTTTTTTAGTCAACTGTAGTTTATGTGTGATCCAGTTACAACCCTCTTTTTATGGCAGCACATTACTTGCGTTTTATACATCTCCTAAGTTTGGATCACGTGCAGCAGCTACCAATGATTGATAGTTGTTAATTAATTCTATCAATGAAGACGTAGAACCTATAATGGAAAGGGGTTAGTGTAATCTGATTGAGTTTAACCCTACCTAAACCAAATTAGGTCGCGTTTTGCGAATGAAGCGACATAAAGATCTCTATTAAGATAAATAATGAGGAATTACACGAGGTCGACTCAGCTAAACTTCTTGGAGTTGCTATCTAAAATGACATGAAATGAACAAACATGTGTTCGATCTTGCTAAATCTGTAGTGCAAAAATTGGGTTTCCTGTCCCGATGTAAGTAGTTTTACAATTTCGATTAACTTTTGTTGATCTATATGTCATTTATTGGCCCATGTATGGCATACTATTGTCATGTTTGGGGAGGTGCTTGTCAATTAAATGTCTGGGATCTGTACAGAGAAAGGCCTATACCATTGCCGAGTTAACTGCTCGGCTTGATTCATCTCAGCACCGACGAAATGACACTGTATTATAAATACAACTTTAATGATTCGCCTCTTAGAGAAATTCATAGTTCATTGATGCTAAAATATTCAACGATTAAAATAAAAAAAAACACGCCAAATATTTTATTTTCTCTTTTTTTTGAAGATTTGAAATTTTTATTATTTTAAAACAGTAAAGATCAAAAACAAGTTTTAACACAGTTAGTTTATTGAAACGGTGCCTAACACTATAAACTAAATTTGTTTAGGAGAAAAACTTTTGTTGAAATCACACATACGATTAGCATTTAATTCGAATCTTCATTCGTCATTTTTCGATCCCCATTATTTCTGGTATGCCGTTGGGCGGCGATTTATACAAAAACAATAAGATTAGCAATATTACGACGTTGTTGTAAGCAATTAAGTTATAGTTTCATGCAGGAACGAATATAGGACTAACAAATGAGTAATATAGATGGAGTATAATATATTTTACATCTATTGAAGAGCTTTCGTTTTCTACATGTGGATTTTGCTTTTTTACAATGAAAATCTAAAATTGTCGTGCAGTAGGTTGGTCAAAATCTAGTTTATGCATTTTATAATTTCAAGACAGGGGGACGACTAACTTTAATATTATCTGTTTAATACATATATGTGATAACATTGTAATATTATCTACCAAATTAAAATTAACTTTAAATATAAAACCAATAATTCAATTTTCAAACACTATTATAAACTAAAGGATACCTTTTATTGCAGAATCGTGCATGTGATCAAACGATTTTCAAAACGAAGAATTTACATTAGCTAAGAAGTTATTTTCAAAATTTAGTAGTCCTATATTTGAAGAAAATGAATATACTTTTTTTGATTATGTAACTCTGATTTAATTTAAAAATATATACATTTAAAATAAAATATATTGTTTATAAAAGCATAAACTTGAGGGTTTAAAGAGTTTTAAAAAATATAATTACCTAATGCGAACTACTATAATGATACTCAAAGATGTGTTGTAGTTTTGCGTCATGACATTTTACTTTATTCGTTCGTTGTGCGTGTTTATTTTTAAAATATTCCAGAATTCCCATAATCTTGTCCCAATTCCCATTTTCTAAAGGACCTCTTGAATTTATCATCTCATTTAAATAAATTTAAAATTAATGCCTCTGAATATCCGAAGGTACCATAAATTAAGTTTCTCTAAGAAATTTATGAATCCACGAAGGTAAAAGCATTCCGTAGACGAGTTACTCTGTTAAAAAGTCACGTTGGATGGAAGGTTACAGTTCTACACCTAATTATTTGAACCATAAAAGCATCGCCCGCCACAGTTGCTCTGGTGTGACGCGATAGGTGTGCTGACTTACAATCGATTTCATTTCTTCGTAAACACGTAAAGGCATAATATACATGTAAAAAATAGTCAAATCAGCTACATTTCAACTTCGTTATCAAAATTTGAGTTGCCAATGAGGTCAATAGCTTTTCACTGTAGACCAGCGGTCGGAAAACTTCTTTAACCATTACTCAAAATTATTTTTGTGTAAGTCGATATTACCCCACATTCTGAAAAGCAAAAAAAAATTAGCACGATTCATTTAGATTAAGTCAATATTATTATGACTTGCTTTATTGATGAATGGAGGTTCTGTGGTTGAACTCAAACTTAGATATATTTTTATACAAAAATTTATTAAAAAATACAGTAAAAATTTTGTTAGTGAAAAAAACGATTGTGATGTCAAATGAAAATGCCCTCCTATTGGTGTTGAGATTGAATACGCAATTTTAAATATGTAAAAATAGAACCCCAATAATTTCTTTTTTACTCCATTTGGGATAATTTACCCCGGTTCCCCGATCGCTGTTGTAGAGAATCAAGCCATTTTAGGTTCATCAATGCTTCACCCTATATAAAAAAACGTTGAAAATCGTACACATAATAAAATGTGCACATTGACTAAAGAGGACCTTTCGTACTTCCCTGTTTTCTGGTCTCAACTCCACTTCGTCTAGATGTTCAGATGTGTACAAAAATTCAGTTGTTTTTGGTCTTGCTACACATATTACAATTTTTAAAATATTAGTTAATAATAAATAAATAAATAAATTTTGTATATAATAAAAAATAAAAAAAAACAAAATTTATGGAAACATTTTGATGCTGTTATGCAAAACGCATATTTACAGTAATTTTATTGATTTTCCTTTTTATTTTTTGATTATAATTTGAGATTTTTTTTTGGGTATAGATAAGAAAATGTTTGAGCAATTTTATTTGTAAACTTTTCTTTTTTTTAAACATCATTTAATAAAATTATAAAACAATTTTTTTGTGTTATTAATTAAATATTTAACTAATATTGTTTTTTGAGCACTAGATATCACCGAAATAATATTGAAATTATATTTGAGAAAAAATCCACTAAATTTTGATATCTATAATATTTTTATTTGCCAATCGATTTCGAACGCTAAGCTTTCATTGTCAAGGCCTGTTCTTAAACTAAAGCTATTAACTACGTTTAGACCACTGGCACACAGGAAACTACCAGAAGACCACTGGCACACATGTGTAAAGCAGTCGAAAAATTAACCAAAGAAACAGCCACATTACTGGACAGTAAACATATATCATATATTTTTAAAGATTCAAATCCCAAAACTCCGAGCCTTTACGGCCTACCAAAAACTCACAAACCAGGAAATCTCATGAGACCAATTGCAAGTCACATAAATTCACCTACTTCAAACATCGCTAAGTGGCTTATTAAACAATTTAGTAAAATTAAGCCCCCTTCTGGATTTCACATCCATACTACTCCATCGAGCTGATACAAAAATTAAAAGATGTCAGATTAAAAAATAATGAAAATATGGTTTCATTCGATGTCATTTCGTACCCGAGCATCCCTAAAAAGAAAGCCATTTTTTATCTTGAAGCATGGTTACTAAAAGAAAAAGTGCGGCTCTACTAATATCTGTGTATGTAAATCTATGTAATTTTTGCATAGATCAAAATTACGTGAGGTTTCGTGATAGATTTTTCTATTGGTGAAAAACACGTGAAATCAGCAAGGTCTGGAAATGAGGTTTTAATTTTGTATATTTAGGTATTAGAATTCGTTGACAATAATAAAAAAAAATTTTCTGCGTTTTTAGTTTTTTTTTTAACCCTGTCTTAAGAAAGAGGGTGTTGAAAAATCAAGAAATTGCTCGACCCTGGTGTATTGAAATGGCTCTTCAGTCAAAACTGCTGAACTGGTTTTAATGTTATATAGCTCCAAATGTAGGTATTGAACAGAGCTAATCAAAATAATAATTCACATTATATGACCTTGAACATTTTCTTTTAGAAAAATAACGTTTCTAGAAATGCGTGTTTTTTAAATTTTGATTTTTTAATATGTGAAAGGTGCATATGTTACTAACATTTTATAAAAAATTCAGGAGGGGAAAATTTTTTGTTTTTTTTTTATTAATTTTATTGCAACACGCCTTAAAATTTTTGATCATAAAAAAAGTGGAGTTAAAAAATTAACAGTTTTTTTTGGATTTATATGTCTGTAGGTGGAAGGTAAACTACACCAAGTCACATTTTTAAAATTTTACAGGAAAGCCAAAAAACTTTGAAAATCACAAACCCTGCTATATCTCTATTAACTGCTTCCCTTACCGCGAAAATTTTTTTTACTTTGTAATTTTTTTTTAATTTCCATGATATCCTTAATTAAGTTACGGTTATTTGTTAAAAAGGACTTGGTGTGCTTTACCTCACAATGATGGATCTTAGTATTCCCAAGTCCCTTGAAACATACAGCACCAAGTCGAAGACAATTGTACATAAAAGGTGTTTCCAAAAATAATGTTAAAGGCTTTTTTATAAACTTTACTTCAAAATATATTATTAACAATGTAAGTTTAACGTTAAAAAACGTTTAAAATTGTTTACATTTTTTAAGAAACTAAAAGAAAGACGTTAAAACCTAAAGACACTTTGACTAAGTGGACTTGGTGTTATTTACCTCTAAATACATTGTTGTCGTCTACAAAGCTATTTAGTCATAAACAGAACTATGTACACTTGATGTTCTTTACCTCTTAAACATTTGAACTTAGTGTCAAAATTTGTTCATTTGACGTTCTTTGCCTCTAAGGGCTTTGGACTTGGTGTCATTTACAATTGTTCTATCTCGAAAACTACACTAGTTAGGACTCAGTGCTATTAACCTCTCGGTAGAGAACAAAATCCTGATTCTAACAGTATAAAAAAACGTATTTTGAAAAAAATGTGACTTGGTGTAGTTTACCTCCCACCTACAGATATATGTTTTTATAATAAATTTTTAATTTTAACTCAAAATAAATATTTTACACATTTTTTATCATTTATTTAATTTTACATTACTAAATCTGTAGAGTTAGAATAACGTCTAGTTAAGATTGATCCATCATTTGTAGGAATGTATGAGTGATGTCCTCGTGTTCCAGGAATTGTTTTTAAATTGGCGTATCTATCAGCTAGTTGATTTCGTTTTGCAATGTAACCTGCTTCCGTTACATAGAAAAAATGCATGTTATCTTGAAAATTGCCTGGAGCTGCTGCCCAGTTATATAACTGCAGAGGTGTTGATATAACTTTGTCGTATTCTTTCTCTAGCTGCTTTTCTTTTTACTGTTCCTCCAATTCCATCACATCAGAACTGCTCTAACCAGGTAACGAGGAGGTTCAGTTGAAGTTCACCAAGGAGTAGTTAGTTGAAGACGTACAAACGATTTTTTTGATCGCAGTACTGTAGCCACACTATATTCTGATCTAAGCTATAATCTTATCTGGTAATTGAAGTACACATAATATATATTTTTGTGTTAAAAATAATATAATATTTGCTGTGATAAAATATACTATATCGAACACTAAGTAATCTCTCTGGACTAAAATTGCCCAGCTTTATTTTTTGAGAGTCAACAAAACATATATTGTGATTAAAAACTAACTAAAAGTCAATTTTTCTCCATAAAACAAAAAAAATTCTTCTACTACACCTAAGTGAACAAAAAATAGAAACTAGGGAAAAGTGTAATATTTTTACCATTAAAGGTCAATTATAATTTTGCAAATCGTTAACAGGACGCATTATGCCAAGTATTGTTACCAAGTTTGGGGGGCTGCATCTGTTACTATAATGACTCTTTTAGACTGTTTAGACTGTTTAAAAGCGTGCTAAACGAATTGTTAATTGTTTCTGATCTCGTTGTTTTTTATAAATATCTTCATCAGCAGTGTTCGGATGAAATCAAATCCATAATGCCTGCAAACAGTCAAACTGTTGAGATCACTTACTCACCACTGTCATATAGTGACAGAATGCAGAGGGATTTCTTTGTTTTCAAAACGAAATCAACTAGCTGATAGATACGCCAATTTAAAAACAATTCCTGGAACACGAGGATATCACTCATACATTCCTACAAATGATGGATCAATCTTAGCTAGACGTTATTCTAACTCTACGGAATTTAGTAATGTAAAATTAAATAAATGATAAAAAATGTGTAAAATATTTATTTTGAGTTAAAATTAAAAATTTATCATAAAAACATATATGTAAATCCAAAAAAAACTGTTCATTTTTTAACTCTACTTTTTTATGATGAAAAATTTTAAGGCGTGTTGCAATAAAATTAATAAAAAAACAACAGAAAAGTCCAAGACACTCTTACTTTTCTAAATTCCAGAGAACCCGCCATCCAGTTAACCGTGGAGGTAGAAAAGGACCAACAAATTTCCTTTTTAGAAGTAACACTAAGTAGAAAAGAAGACAACACTATTGGCTTTTAAGTATATAGACCGCTACAGCCAGATAACATCTAATTCAAGCCACAGTCAACAACATAAGAGAGCAGCATATATTAGTTTGATTTATCGACCCATCAACATACCAATAGAACAACTGGACTACAACAACGAACTTAAAAACATCTACAACATTGCTGATATAAATGGATTTACAGAAGCATGGGTAAACAAGATCCTCTACAAAATGAAGAAGGAGAAAAGGCTGAATAATGTAACCACCCTTAGTGAAGCCAAAGAAGAACAACCGAAACGTCGCACTGCATTAACATATATTCCTCATCTCACCGAGACCATATATAACATATTTCGTGCGAATGGTCTCGAGGGAATATCGAAGTCCAGCAATAAAATAAGTACCCTGACTTATTCTGCAAAAGACAAACAACACCAGCATGAAAAGTCGGGTATATACTCAATAGAATGCAATACAAGGAACTGTGAAGCTAGATATATAGGAATGAGTAAAAGATCTGTTAAAACTCGGTTTAAGGAATACAAAAGAGCAACACGCAAGCGAAATATCACAGAATCATCAGTAGCAGAACATATGGTATTAAATAAACATCAGTTCAACATCGACAATTTAAAACTAATAAAGGAATGTAAGGATTATCGTCGGCTGGATATACTTGAATCAATAGAGGTTCAAAGAAACAACAACTTAATGAATGCGGATAACGGACAAATCACCTCATCACTTTTTCAATTATGGAGATAATAGTAAATAATCTGATTAGCTAATTACAACCTATATCTATAAATATAAACCTTGTTAATATTAAAATTTGCTTTTGAAAATCACCCTTATTATGGTGGATGTATCTTGTTGAGCTGCCTTGTTGTGATGTCCACTTGATTTCTTTATTATTTACGAAGGGAAGAAAGTCTTTATTCTGGGGAACCCATGATAACCCGTAGACGAAGGCCTATTGGGCAGACTTTCTTCCAGTTAAAGGTTTAAATAAAACTAAACTTTAAGATAAGTTTATTAATTGATTTTTGATTGCAATTTTCATTTAATTTATAGTAGAATTGGTATGTAATTTCTCCGCTATATTCTATAAAAATCCCCTACCAGGTTTATATTTCCTTTAGATCATCCAATTGACGATCGTTCCATTATATACAGGTAACATCGGTCAATCACATATGAAATAAATATATTTACCTTATTCAGCGGAAATTATATTTATTTTCATAAATCTAATATTAATTCATTTTTTTAATTAATATTAGATTTATGAAATTTAATATAATTTTATATAAGGTAAATTTCGTCATTTAAAAATACATTGTGAGAATTTAGAAATCTGAGCTAAGTTTAATATACTTAGTTTGTTCTATATAATTTGTTTTGGTTGATGACTTGCTTAATTATTTACGTTAATTTAATGGGAAGAATAACATATGTATTGTATGTTAATTAGATTAGTCTTACATATGTTACATTATCGTTAGATTACTTTATATATTTTTATTATTTCAATACAATGTATAATTCTTAACCTTAATCTTCTAGGCTAGTATGATCATCCACAATGGTCAGTTTGTTTCATATAAATATTATTTAGCTTAATGTTTTACTGTTGTCATTGTTTTATGACCCGATCCTGAAACGATCTAAGTTTTATAATAATCTTTCAAAAATTTTTTAAGTAATTTTCTAATAAGTTTATTAGTTTATGATTTTGTAATGTCAGCCACTTATTTCTTTAGATTAATTAATGAATATTGTTAGGAGTGGTAAAAGACAAAACTTTTGTCAACTATCTTATTTACTAGTTTATATAATTTAAAACTAAATATGTAATATTAAAATCTCGAAATAACTTTAGTTTAAGAAAAGGCCTTGACAATGAAAGCTTAGCTTTCGAAATCGATTGGCAAATAAAAATATTATAGATATCCAAAATTAGTGTTTTTTCTCAAATATAATTTCAATATTAAATAAATATTTATCTCTTTGTCAAATGTTTACTACTCTGTAAAAGTAAAATTACTTTAACATGTTTAGTTTTATGATTTTCATTTTTTATTTTTATTTTTGATACTCTATTAACATAAATACATTCATAATCCTGACACGTTTTTTCACTTGATAAATCAAAATTACGAAGTTTATGCTAAAATAAAAAACATATATGTGTCTCATAAAAAATAATAATAAAATACTGAATATTTTTTCGATTAAACGTATTAATATTAGTATAAAATCTACTCGTCGTAGAGCAATTTTAAATTCTTCACCTTTTTGCATGGAGGTTTGTATACAAAATCCAAGACTATTGATGCTGAAAAATCATTCTATTTGTATGCCGGCTGTCCGGCAAAGAAGTTCTTTTACATTCTGTTATAAGCTTGAAAAGTGAAACTGCACTATTTGTAGTGGATATGGAACCGTTTATCTACTGTGGTTTTTCTACGAGAGTTTAGTGCTGTTCCAGGCTGTTTTTGCGAAATTCGAGCAATATGTCACAAATTTATTCTATGGTAACTAACTTCATGTTTGGAGTAACGGATCTTAAAGTTTTCGACATCATTAATTTCTTTTATTATTCTTAATTGAAAATGAAACACTAAATACTCTTTTATATTAAATTCATTTAAACTTTATCATCATAACCACTGAAATGGAAATAAAACTCTCAAAGTAGTTTACTATTAAAACAAAGCTTTTGTGTGTACATATAACGACGTGAAGAGCACGTTATTCATTTAGTATGTATATCTATGCAACCCTCGTATCTATTTATTCCTCTTTATTTATATTGTTTTTTTTTGTTTGACAACAAAAATTAATTTCCAGTTCAGTGAAAATTTAATAATGAAAAAATCTAACATAACCAAAAAGGATGTGGTGGTCCAAAAGGAAGATGAAATAAATAAAACAAAATTGAGTTATAAAGAGTGGTAGAACTAAAAATATAATATATTATATAAAAAATGAAGGTTTTCATTTAGAAATATAAAAATAAAAAATTTTAAAAATATGTCCTCAATGATGTTTTCCTTGTCATAGCCTAGTTATAATATTTATGGTTATATTAAATTTAGATTGAATGATTACTTACGTGAGATCGGACTATTTAAAAATTTGAAATTAAAAAACGCAAAATAATAATTCTTCTAAAACTTAAAACTATCGTGGGTACTTTATTCTGTATTTAAAAGTTGGTTTTATTTTTCTTTTAATTAAAATTTTTATATAATAATCGTGGGTGAAAATTTAAAACCGATTATAGTTTAATTA
Organism: Diogma glabrata; assembly: GCA_963693315.1. Lineage (NCBI taxonomy): Eukaryota > Metazoa > Arthropoda > Insecta > Diptera > Cylindrotomidae > Diogma > Diogma glabrata. Next base: position 401,662,604 of record OY856186.1, read on the forward strand.
GTGATTCAAAAAAAATATATACAGAAGTCAATTTTATAGAATTATAAAAATAATTATTTAATAAATTTATTATTGTAAAAATTGTTCAGTGAAGTTTTACCTTTTAAAAAATTGTTTTTAGTGAAAACATAAATAATTTTGAAAATTATTATCAAAAAAAGTTTTTGTTATTAAAATTAAAAGACGTCAGAATAAAAGTATAATTACATTTAAAATAAATTGTGACGTTTTAGAATTGCAAAGATATTATTGCACTTAACAGAGTATTATACATGTTAATAAATTATCTTGTTAGCAAGTTACTTGATGTTAATTATATTAACCTTTTTTCTTTTTATAACAACATCTGTATAAAATTTATATTATATTAATAAGCAAAGCACATTATTATGCTTGTTTTGATAATGTTAAAATTATAATTCTGAAATATCTCTTTATACTCGTTCATTTCTACTAGCCAATACACATTAAATAAATCTTTGTGTTCATAGGTAGTAAAAAGTCTACTTATATTAATTGATAGAATACTTTAATAAAAGACTTGTTTCAAATAAATATAAATAAAATCGTTACATATTTATGAAATTTATAATTCTTCATGATCGGCTTAGATCAATATTTTATGTGAAATAAAAAGAAGAAAAACTTTATCGTTGGCTTTTACGATATCTCATAACTAAATAACAATAAAACAATTGAACTATATATTTTAGAATAATCAACCACAATTTATAAAACTTTTTTTATAGAACCCAATATGCCATCGTCCCCCCTTTGAATAATTTTAGTTCAAACTTTTTTTTATACATTCAATTACCTACCGACTTTTTGTTTTTAGGATTCCGTTTTCATCACTAACTCTATTCATGAATTGGAAATTGAAACTAAGTGTGCGAATAGATTTATCCTAGATATAGTTATAGAAAATTTACCACAATAAAAGTACAACATATAAAATTTTACCGAAAGTAGAGAAATAAAAGTTGGGATGCAGAATTATTGTGCGTTTTGGAAACGCCTTTATGTACCAGACTTCATCAAAATCAAGTTATAAAAAAGTTTCATCAAAATTGATTCATTATCGAAGGATGTAGACAGACATACATTTTTGTGCAAAGAAAAACCGGACTTAGGCTTATCAGAAATTGATGTTATTGAAGTTTCAAATAAACAGCCCGAGAACCTCTACCTCTTTGCTTTTTTCATATTTTGTCAAAGTGTCATCAGAATTAATTTATGAACGAAGACGCATGTAATGTCCCAACTAACAAAGTTAAAGTTTCGTAAAAACATTTGTTCGGGCGACCTCCTTACCTCTACTGATCATTTTTGAAAAAATATCTAGATCTTCCATTTTTAAATGAACTTGGCTTTCATGCAAATATTCCATGGGTTTGTTTAACCCGCAATAGCAATTTTTTCACAATTAATATTTCCGGTGGATGGAAACCAATTTTAGAAAAAAATTTTCATTTAATTTATTGCGTTATTTCATTATATTTGATTTCGGGATGATACTACACCAAGGAGTTAATTTTTACAATTTGCACACAATAATTATCAACAAAAGAATTATTCATTAATATAAATAGTAAAAAGGGATAAAGAAAAATACCAAGTGATGACCGTCTCATCACAAAAATAAATTTAACATAATTCTCTTTGTATGAAAGAAATACTCCATTAGACTAATCATTAATAAGCCAGAAGGCAAGTGTTTTCTTTGACTTTATGAAAATTTCAATTGAACAAATTTATGCTGATGTTTCAAGATATTAATGTACTGCGGTATACTGAAGAAACACAATTTCATGAAAATTAGCGGAAAACAAAGTGTAAAGCAATAAGCAGTACTAGTAGTGTTAACTGAAATCAATTTAATTTCAAAGTAATACATAATAAACTGTGAGCTGTAAATACAACTTGCCTCAAATAATTTCTGTTGATAGAACTAAAATCATTGTACGAAATTTCGAGTTCTTTGACTGAAAAAATTACTGTTATTTTCTACTCTAAAAAAAGAGAAACCTTAAGTCAACTTTTAGTTTTCAAACGTGGTGAAATATAGACTCAATTTCTTTAATTGCACTTCAAAGCTCGTTTCAACATTGTTGTGAATAAATTGATAATAAATTTACAAAAAATCGTTTGGTACGCGAAGCGTTTTTTTTTACAAAACTCTAATTTTTAGCACACTAAGCACGATCAACTTGCGACCACTGATAACCCGTTGATAGACACGATCAAAATCAGAAGTCAAAAGCTGGGCTGCCTATTAGTAAGAGTCTTACAAAAACCTTTTATACCATTGTGTGCATATTTCGGCAATTGGAATCATGGTTCTGATGAGGAAGGTTCGAATCTAAATCCGAAATCCAAATTTACTCTAGAATTAAAAAAGGTCCAAGCGGCAGGATATCTGCTACAAATTGTTAGAATCGGATTTATCAGATTAGTGTAAATATAAACGCTAATTACAAACAGAATTAAACAAACTTTAAAAAAAAGTCAGACAAGTGCGAATAAAATTCGCTCACCAAGGGTTCCGTGAATGTAAAAGAACACAATATCAAAAATTATTGACAAATAGTTGTGTTGTAATGTCTTTATATTGCCCGACCATAGACGGCTAACAAAATAAATGTTTAATCGTAAATGCCAATAGTAAATTAAAATCAAATCTACACTGATCAAAAATGCCACAAAAAATGTTGCTTCTTTGTTAAATCTTATCTATAGCTGTTTATGGTAACTCAAGAAAGATTCAATTACACCAGCTTGTAAATGGTTTAAATTTGATTATTTTTTCGGTCAATCAAGTGTCGAAATTTAGGGGGGTAGAGAGACTACATACTAAAAATATTTTTTTTACAATAACACAAAAACTGTGCATTGCAAAGTTCTAAAAAAATTGTAATGTTTCTTAAATTAAGTGCTCCTTCATATGACACCCCACTCATTTGGGTCAAAAATGATTTGTGTTTACGGTCCCTACACCCATCCCCTAAACGAACAGAAATATAATTATTTCAGACTTCGCTATGATTTTATTCAAAATTTACCAATCTTTCTGTCTCTGTGAATTTTTTCAAATTTTTCTGTTAATCATCGTCGAAACGTAGGGGGCTTAACGGTCTGAAAGTTGCACTTTTTTAACAATAACTCAAAAACTGTGCACCGCAAAATTCTAAAAAAAATTGCAATGATTTCTAAATTAGGTGCTCTTTCAAATAACACCCCTCTCGCTTGGGTCAAAAAAGATTTTTTTTGCCCTCTCTACCCCCGTCCCCTAAACATACAGAAATGTAATTATTTCAGACTTCGCTGTAATTTTCATCCAAAATTTACCAAATTTCCTAACTCTGTGAATTTTTCGGTTAATCAGTGTCGAAACGTAGGGGGAGGGGACAGTCTGAATTTTGCACTTTTTTGACAATAACTCAAAAACTGCACCGCAAAATTCTAAAAAAAAATTGCAATGATTTCTAAATTAAGTGCTTTTTCAAATGATACCCCACTCGCTTGGGTCAAAAAAGGTTTTTTTTACCCTCTACCCCCGTCCCCTAAAGACACAAAAATATAATTATTTGAAACTTCGCTATAATTTTCATACAAAATTTACCAAATTTCCTAGCTCTGTGATTTTTTTCAAATTTTTCTGTCAATCGATGTCGAAACGTAGGGGAACCCCGGTCTACTTTTTCGACAATAACTCAAAAACTGTGCATCACAAAATTCTAAAAAAATTCCAATGTTTTCTAAATTAGGTGCTCTTTCAAATGACACCACTTGACCACATTTTAAATAGTGTTTTTACCCCTTCTCATTTCCACCCTCTTAATAAATATAATTATGAGTATGACACTTTTGTATATTTTTTATTAAAAACTTACTAATTTTTCTATCATTCCAAATACGTTTGAAGATTTTCGATCAGTTTGGTTCGGAGCTAATCGAGGTAAGAAAACATGAAGAAAACGTCATTATTCAATATTATACAAAAAAGGTGAGGTGCAAAATTCCAAAATAAATTTTTAAGGAATACTGAAATGAAGCCCTTTCATATGATACCCTACTTGAATCTATAAAAAAATGTATGTTCTCAAAGGTCTGACATCGTAACCCTGTAAACCAAACGAAAACAACTTTAGTTTTATTTGTGTCTGTCATCTTATGTGGACAGGTTATTATTATACACACCTCAAATTTAAGGTCCATAGCATTTATAGTTTACGAGATAATCGTGAAATGTAAAAAACTCGTTTTACTCTCACCAATAGTGTTCCGTATAAAAAACGGAACCCTAATAAAATAAATTATGAGCAATTTTGGAACGTTTTTTAATTGTCTTAGCTTAGAATCAATTGTGTTCATTTATTTTCAATAATTTAAATCATCATTTTTTTACAGTTAATTGGAATTTTTCGACCTTTTCCAGATATTACTTGAAGAAAAACTGCTGAAAACTTTTGTTGGTTTTGTTTTTCTGATGGTGCTGATTGCTTAGAAGCTTCTTACTGCAGATGTTTGACTTTTTTAAAAACTGATTTAATATTTATGAATTTTATTGAAATATTTTGATCCAAACGCTTTGATTTATACTCTTTTAAGGCACTAGCCTATATTAATCGGTTCCCGGATTTGGCCAGTTATCGAGCTTATTCAAGAGACTTCTTGTCCCAACACTTTCAGATTAGTGTAGGTTGAAAATACGACCGTGAGAGTACCGCAATTTTTTCCGAAATGACGAGATGACGCACATTGTAATAAGTAGATTTTTCAATGAAATCTACCTAAAATGGAAACGACTTCCTTCGTTACTTGTATTTAATTGCTCACAATAATCCCTTTTAACCCATGCTTCATCAAAATCGGTTATCAAGATTGAACTCAATAAAGTAACAAACAGTTGTTCGATAGATCCCCTCCACTTTGGTAACTAACTAACTAACTTTTAGCTCCTGTTGAGAGAGAGAGAGATCTAATGGTTAGCAAGCTGGTACGCAAATAATCATTCAACAAAAAATAAATAAAATGTAAGTTAATTTGATCATTTATTGTTGAGAATAGTATACATGGTAACCATTTTTAGGGTTCCGTTTTTTATACGGAACACTATTGGTAAGACTACGATGTGTTTTTGTATTAAAATCGATTATCTCATAAACTACAAATCCTATGGACCTGATATTCAAGGTGTGTATAAAACTAACCTGTCCCCTAAAGATTATGTTTTTTTACGGGGCTGCGAGGTAAGTTCTTTAAGAAAATACGTCATATGAAAGGGTTTGAATTCGGTATCCTTAAAAATATATTTAACAATTTTTCACTACACAGTTTTTTGAATAAAATTAAATAATAGCATTTTTTCATGTTTTTTTTCGCACTTAGTTCCGAAACCATTTAATAAAAAAACTTCAAAAGTTTTTAGAAATATAGAAAAAGTTGTAACTTTTGAACGAAAAATATAGCGAAGTGTAAAATACTCATAATCGTATTTATTAAGCTGGTGGGAATGAGAAGGGGAATACACAACATTTAAAACCTAGTCATGTGAGATATCATATGAAAAAGGACTTAATTTAAGAAACATTGTAATTTTTTATAGAATTTTGCAGTGGACGGTTTTTGAATCATCGTCAAAAAGTACAATTTAAAGTAGGGAGGGACGTTTCGAAGTTGACTGACGAAAAAATTTGAAAAAATTCACAGAGATAGGAAGTTCGCTAAACCCTGAACGAAAACTATCACGAAGTCTCACGTAATTATTTTTCTGTATTTTGAGGGGGTGAGATTGGGAAAGAGTGAAAAAATCTTTTTTGACACAAACGAGGGGGGTGTCATATGAAAGAACACAGTGCACAGTTTTTGAATTATTGTCAAAAATGTGCCCCCTACGTTTCGAAGTTGATTGACTGAAAATTTTAAAAAGATTCACGGAGATATAGTCCCTGGGCCCACGTCGGTTTCATTTGATGATAACCACATATTTTATACTTCGTGAGGCGCCTGCCTTGATGAGTCCGAAAAGTTTTGTTCTGCCATTTTTCTTGGTTCGGCCGCTTTTTCGTTCGGCAAGCTCCGAAAAATGCCAATTGCCCGCGATCTTGTAAATTTGCTACCATAATTTTTTTTAACTATGCGAACACGAGGGTAAGCTTGTCTGAAAAGTGTGTCTGCTATTGTCGAGTCCGACAATTGACATTTTGGTATGTTCAGGTTGTCGGACTCGACAAAAGCAGACAAATTTTTGTCGGACAAGGTTACCCTCGTGTTCTAACACAAATTTCCAACCCCCATACTTAATAAAAAACTTACAAGATCCTGGGCAATCGACATTTTCAGAGCTTGCCGAACGAAAAAGCGGCCGAATCGAAGAAATCGAAGTTTGCTAAAACCTAAACGAAAATTATAGCGAAGTGTTGCATAATTACTTTTCTGTGTGTTTAGGGGTTGGGAGTGGGGAAGCAACGTACAACGTACGTTCATCCGAAGCTGAGCGGTGACGGTATGACTAGCTTTGGTTTAACATCTTGATTCAGTGCCTGAAGGTGAGCTCTTAACAGTGCTGGAGTTAGAGCAGCTTTTGTTGGTAGAAGATTTTCATCCTGACACTGTTTTTTTGTGAAATGCCACTATCGCACATCTCCAATCTCAGTCATTGTAGTTTTTGGAATAAGTAGTTGACAAACATATGGCTCCAAAGCGTTTCTTACAACGTCCGGAAGAGTGGGTGTTGTACCAAGCTTTGCTAAGGCCTTTGGTAGGTCATCATTGACAAAATTGAATATTTTCCACCACTTAAGCTTCCCTTTATTGGCAAATGAAAGAGTGACATCTGAATCAGATAAGGAAAGTCCAGGGAAACCAGCAGCTGTAATCCCAGTGACTCATGTATAGGAGCTATGTCAATAAACCTTTAACTCCCTGCCAAATAAAAATTCTAAATTGTGGTGCTTTGAGGAAATCGCATTAAGGCTAAGAACATCTGTGTTTGGCGAACACACGTGCGTTGTTCTATATCTTTGTTGTGATATGTATACTCCGTAAAGTTTGATTTTTGTATTTGCTTCCTCCTCCTCCGAAGGCTTGATAACATCTATTCCATCTGATGCATCTTGATCCCTCCAACTAACTATATATTGCTTGCTATTGCGCATTTCCCATTTTAATATGTAACTAAATAGGAATTCTGTATGCTCGTCTCTGTTTTTATTATGAGCAAGGAAATTTTTCATAGAAATTTTGTTAACCATCATTTCAGATGTTATTTTGTAACGCATTGGATCACTTCCCCTTTGTTGAATATGTCATTATATTATGTTGAATATTTTATTTTTAATGAATCATCCTTAAACGTGTCAAACACAACATGTACTGAATTGTATGCATTGAATTTGTCACCAATCCACTTAAGTGCATTCTTAGATCATGACACGTATTTACTGTGTTAGGCTTATTGTAAGTGGGTAGGAGAGAATTATAGCCGCCATTTTGTCCGATCCCAGTGAGTATTTTATTGTATAGTGATAGTGGTGAACTGAGCTGTTCTTAATTTGATGGTAATGATTCCAAAATTGCTGGATTTCTTGGAACATTGATGCATTTTTCCATCACTAGCAAACAATGATTTTCAGAGGGGGAAATTCATAGTTGAACTTTATGTCCATATCATTTCTGCTTCGAGATGCTAGCAATAGCCTAGACATGAATGCGAGATCTGTTTTCATAGATACAATTTTGTCTTTAAGAACAACTTTAACATTTTTTTGCTTAGGTTTTTGAGGAATATTTCTTCATTTTATTTCGCTTCGCTAGAGGGATATTTCGTTTAGAGGAATATTTCGCTATTTAGATGCTCTGCCTGCCATAAAAGATTCTTCCAATTTTAGACCCACTTCTTCTATGTTACTTACAAAATCTTGCACGTCCTCCGGAAACACACTTTGAGTAAGAATGTGGGTCAGCTGTTGATTTTTACACTGAAAAGAGTTTGCATAATTTTTAATCCATCGTTGAGTATCAAGACATTGTCGTTTTTGGACAGTATCTAGAAGCTCAGGTTGTTTTGTCTGTCCCTTAGTTTTCATCTCAAGCAACATTTCCGTCTCATTTAAAATTCTGTTGAGTTCGGGATTTACAAGGAAGAAACTATCTTTTGGATTATTATTTTGTGTAATACCTATACTAGTCCTCCTGGCACTTTTAATGTTTGGTGCTTTACGGCATCATCTGCACCTAGGGCACAAAAGAGTACAACATTATTCTATTTTTCCAGATATCTGGATTTGTTAATGGTAAAACATCCATCTCAGCATGATACATTGAAATCATCCGTGCATAATTTTGTGTATTACTAATAATAATGAATATCAGCTGCACCCAAAATAACTAAGAAAATTTTAGAATTTAAGTATAGAATTTAATACTGAATACTTTTAGTAATGAATCATTTTGTCATAAATACTGTATTTTACGAGATAAACATAAAAAACATGTATCATGTACGGCAGGGCGGCAAACATTTTGTTTTTTGAGTATAGATTAACCTGATACTAGTGGCTACAGTCCACCATCCAATTAATGATTCTCCATTTTATAACAAAGAGATACCACTCCTAAGCTTATATCATTAAAAATACCACGGATGTACACTTGCAAGCTAGCTAATTTTCAAAATATTCACTTCACCTATTTTCATTTCATTTTTCAGTTCTATGAGGATTGTGATATTGGACCCTTTAAGAAAAAAATTTTTTTTTACCGAGTCGATTAGGGTATTATGTGAAAGCAGGCTTTAATGCCTCAAGCTTTCTCAAAAATTTATTTTAAAATTTTACATCCCACAGTCTTCTCAATGGGACTTCTGCCGCTTTGATTCGAATTGAATGGACAGAATATTTACAAAGAAGAAATAATTTTTGTTGCCGTACGGGTTCCATATAGGAACGTAGGATGTCAAGAAGTGTCTCTCATCTGTATTAATCTAAATTCACTCAATTTTATGGTCGAGTTTCACTTAAATACTTAATTTAATCGATTAATTTTATAAGGGTGATAAAGTTTTTTTATCGGTTCGACTATCGGTTAATTGGAATACCGGTGTGTTGATGATTGTTAATTTATTGCTTACAAACACTTTAACCTAGATGGGCGTCGAACACAGTTCCTCCGAGTTCGAATTCATCGTTCACTAGGCTAAAATAAGAAAATTTTTGAGAAAAAAATATAGCGATGGTCTTAATACTAAATCATGTTTTTTGCTGGGCTGAGTTCGAGAAGGTAGTTAGCGTTTAACCCAGTCGAGTGGGGTGTCATTTGAAAGAGGACTTAATTTAAGCAACATTGGAAGAGTTTATATAATTTAGTATCGCAGTTTTTCGCACATGCTCTGCCCCAAAAAATACTCAAGGCTAACTAGACCTCAGATTTGTACAAATTTAAACTGAAGTCTACCGTTTTGAATGTTGTAAGGATTTTTTCAATATTACTAAATATACTAACTTTAATGTCACATTGTAAACAAAAACAAATTCGTCTACAACTTTTCATGCTTAATATTCGTCATCCGGCTCCAAACAAAAAATTTCCACGTCAAAACTGTTTAAGCTTGTGGTATCTTAAAATAATAATAAAAAACTAAGGAAATGTAAATGACTATGATAAAAAATATAAAATTGAAATATTTATGAGTTTCATGAAAGTAGTAGATTGGTTAAAGGAGGTGAATTACAAATAAGAAAATTTTTTAGATTTAAATGTAGAATTGTAGAATTTATCATTTTTTCCCCCTTCTTATCTCATCTAATTCAAACATTTCTTGAGACTCTTGTTTTTGTTGTTCTTGTATTTTTTTAAGAGATCAATTGCTTTCGTAATTTTATTACATACAATAGGCATAATAGGAATTGCAAGAATTGTATTATTATTTGGTATAAAATTTGAGAAAAATAATATGTACAGATATTGTAGGATATTAAAACGAAATGACTGAAATAATTTGAATCATTTAATTTTTATTGTTGAAATTCAATTATTGTAATCGGAAAGAATAAGAATTTTATATTATTGTTATGGTTATTTTACATTACCATAAATTTTTCATTTTAAATGCAAGAGGTAAATGGAAAATCAGGCAGAAACGGTGCTAGGGTTGTTGTTAAATAACGGATCAATTGGTAGCTCGTTACGAATTCTTTTGATTCAGAACTAACCTACATCACAACCTAACCCAGACGTAAACCGAAAGTGAGATTTATATAATTATTTTTAGGTTCGTTTTCATTCTACAGTCTACAATTATGAACCGAAACTTTTGTTAATAGTTTGAAGCGGTATGAAAAGTAACTAGGTTTTGGAAGGTATATGAGTAGAGAAGGGTTGTCCGAACATCAGTTTATTTCTTTTAAATATTTTTATATGTTTGTATCCATATAACTAATCTTATCTTTTTTGAAGCAATTTTGGTCAACTTTGTGCTGAAACATGGTTTATATTTAAAGGAGGGAGGGGAACTGATCAGAATTTGGATGAATTTGAACAAAGCGATGCAACTCTTTCGAACAACTGCTTATTTTTAACTTATTCGGATAACGGATTTTGACAAATGTAGGCTATAAATCTTAGGTAAAAATTTTTGCATTTTCGGTTCGTAATTCGTTTCAAAATCGGATGAAATGGCGTGGTCTTTCGAACACCTGTTCGTTTTAATTATGAATAACTTCTAATCCTGGATTTTGATCGTATTGAGACTTGGGTCTCAATACAAGGTTTTAATATACTGTTTCCAATATATCTGCGTACCAAATTATGTATGTCACTTTCGGTTAAAAAGTTTTTTTTTTTATATTTTTCGAAACTCAACTTTTAAGCGATTGGAGTTCGTGGGAGGCGGGAGCCACAGGAGGGTCTGTTTTTATAATTTGAACTACGTGAATTGTGATCTATTAAAATAGTTCGCCATTAGTTGTAGAATTGTATGGATATAAGATCACTATATATCCAGACTATTTTGTTTCCAGAGCTGTGGTGAACTCAGACTATGTATCAGCTTCGCAAATATTTTTTCTTGCACTTTCGAATCGATTTTTGTGCAACTTGTTTAAGTTTATGGCAACGCTTGAAAGTTTGTTTATCTTACCAACTACATATAATGAAATCGTAAATTTATTAAACTTGTGGAGGTCCATACCAAAACGTTACATTTCCAATCAGCGTAGAAAATAAGTTATGTACGTAGATTGGTTCCAATTACTGAATTATATCAAAAATTCGACTGAAATTGCAACAAAATGCGTCAACTTTCGTAAAATACCGTTATGATATCGACGAGTTACACCAAAACGTAACATTTTTTCTGGCTAATATTACATGCTCCTAGTCACAACAAATCGTAATATTTTCTACCATATTTTTACTTACTTTCCCATTATCAGTAACAACAACACGGAAATATTTTTATTTTAGTTTTAAACCCATATATAATTATTTTTAATATAGACTCTTTTTTAATATAATGAACGTTGTAGTTAAAAATAGCTTTTAGGCCATTAGCAAAATTAAGCGATCAAAAGCTATAGGACCATACGGCATCTCAGCCATCATGCTCAAACAAATAGTACCCAAAGGATTGAACTACCTCACTACTACACTCAATACATCATTTTTAAATACTCTCCAGATACCAAATATGTTGAAAACGGCCAGAATCAGCTCCATTTTAAAACCTGGAAAACCTGAAGAAAAGGGAGAGTCTCACAGACAAATATCCATTCTTTCATCACACCAACATGGCTTACGGCAAGCACATAGCACAACCACTGCGCTTCACAGAATTCAAAACCAGTTCAGTGATGGTCTGAACCAAAAAAACAACCAAATTTCGACGAAAGATGCAAATCTGTGACTCTATTCTTGTGTAAAGGGATGAAGATAGCTGACGCTGGCCTCACAGCTTCAAACACTTCTCGTCATAGCTGGTATTGAAAGAAAGTCTGGACCAACTAAAACATGGCATTGTCCAATATGTAAAACTATTTTAAGGGCAAACATAACTTCAATCCAGTGCAACACCTGTAAGGAATGGTATCTCCTCAAGAACTGCTCAGGCCTCGCCACACATAAGCAATGGACCAAAAACTACATTGCGCCATGTTGTCAAACATCTAGTCGATATACCAAGTACCAACACGAGCTCACAGAAAAACACAACGCGAATGAACACGGTTCCAGAAACCCTAAGTGATGTGAAAATTATGCAACTAAATTGCAACGGTCTCACTAACAAGATCGACGTTATCATAAATTATATGTGCAATAACAATATTCCAGTCCCGGTTTTTCAAGAAACCAAATTAAATGTTAGATCTTAGATTAGTGGTAATTACTGTGATTATAAAATTATAAGGCTGGATAGATAGGCCAATAGAATTACGGATTGTACGTGTTGTTGTCGGTAACAGGTCAGAAATTTTTTTAATCTCTAGGGTAGGGTACTCACATAATGCACATGCCGAGTCCACTCACCCGGCACCTGGGGACTGGAGTTATACAACAAAGTGTGCTTGAAATTTTTTTTTGCTGCCTTGTAAGCGATATAACTCGTAAATGGTGCACTTTAGGATACTGGTGCTATGGAACTTTTTTGTTACTTAAATGTTTTTCTATAACTTAAAATAAAAAAAAAACAAAAATAATTTGTTTTGTTGCAAATTTTTGCGAAAAATGGCGAAAAAATGGCTAAAAATCGATGTTTTTCAATTGAATTTAGTTATTTGCAAATAATTGTTTATAACGTAATTGACACCTTTATCTTGTAGCAAAAACATCAACAAAAAAAGTAAGCTTCAGAACGTTTCATTCGGCTTGATAGTTTTTGCACAATTCCATTTTGCACTTAATGCCCCTAAAAAAGTTGTTAACTTTGGGCAGGCCGCAAGGTCTGAGTTTTCATCCGATCGCAATCTGCTTGACGGGAATTGAAAGGGTGTAGTGTCAACTTTAAATAACATCTATGTTGCCTATACCCATATTCAATATTAGCCGTGTTCGATTTGACTGAAACAACTGATACAACAGAAAAATTAAATGCAATTGTTGTTGTTTTTTCAGTTGTTTCAGTCAAATCGAACGCACCAATAAACAACAATTACAGTGGTTCAAAAAACCGCGAAAATTCTTTGGTTGTAAAATTAAATTTCTCAACGGATTTTCAACTTCACGAGATATGTTTTTAAAATTTGCAAAGTGCTTAGAAAACCTCAGATTTTAGAAAATAGACCTCTCTAACATGATTTGGGACATGATTACACATAAGTAGTTCATTACTTTTTCATTAAATTTATTTGTCATTACAATAATACTCAATTATACATCGTGTCGCTACGTACGTTTTACGTATACTATACAGGACGTTTTATTTTTTCATAGAGTACGTTACAAGCAGTAGTCAGAGTAACCAATCGCGTGTTGAGTAGGCACAGACCCAGAATCTTGTGAGCACAACAGTATCATTTTGGAGGGAAATTCTCGGTTCCTGTCGATATATGGCATACAAAATCAATGTCACAATCGTGGTTTCAAAAACAAACTGGGCCATAACTCGATCCAAATCATGTTAGAGAGGTTTCTTTTTAATTCTTCGGTTTTCTAAGGGATTTGCAAATTTTAAAACCGCATCTCGTTAAGTGGAAAACTCGTTGAGAAATTTTATTTTGCAACTAAGGAATTTTCGCGGGTTTTTCAAACCACTGTAGTTATTGTTAATATTGAATATGGGTATAAGCAACACAGATGCTATTTAAAGCTGACACTACACCCTTTCAATTTCCGTCAAGCAGATTGCGATCAGATGAAAACTCAGACCTTGCGGCCTGCCCAAAGTTAACAACTTTTTTAGGGGCATTAAGTGCAAAATGGAATTGTGCAAAAACTATCAGGCCGAATGAAACGTTCTGAAGCTTACTTTTTTCGTTGAGGTTTCTGCTACAAGATAAAGGGATCAATTGTGTTATAAAAAATTATTTGCAAACAACTAAATTCAATTGAAAAATATCGTTTTTTAGACATTTTTTCGCAAAAAATTGCTACAAAACAAATTATTTTTGTTTTTTTTTTTATTTTAAGTTATAGAAAAAGATTTAACTAACAAAAAAGTTCCATGGCACCAGTATTCTAAAGCAGTGGTTCTTAACCTTTTCTTAGTCGCAGCCCCCTTAAAATAAGTTTTTGGCAATCGCGGCCCCCTTATAATAAATATTCTCCCGGTCATCATACTCACTCTAAAATAATAGGTGCGTTCGATTTGACTGAAACAACTGAAAAAACAACAACAATTGCATTTAATTTTTCAATTGCTTCAGTTGTTTCAGTCAAATCGAACACGGCTAATATAAAAATCGTTATAATATTCATTTTAAAACAATGAATTTATTGACATATTATGATAACAATAATTAATTGATAGTTTTTAAATATATCTAAAGCAGAATCTACTTCACCTTATTCGCAAATTCATTTCACTGTATTCAAAACTATAACATAAAGCCTTCAAAATGGAACCCTTATGTAAAAAAGTTTGAAAAGGTGTCTTGATCCACTATTCCGACTGCTATATTCACGATTGCGTCAACACCACTACTTTGACTTCAGTGGAAAAAGACAACATTGCCGTTTATCGGCAACAAAAAACCAAATTTGTTCATAAGCCTATGCGATAAACATTTAAGAAGTATCTACTTTTAAAATTGACAGTGAGCTTTTTCGATAGCATGGACAGTACATATTTAAAAATATTAGTGTCATTTCACTTCTGGGAGTGCGTTCCAATTGCTGCTAAGTTGTATTTTACCTGCCAAACCTACATTTACCTGTCAAACCTACAGAACTCTGGTCGTTAAATAATCATTATGAAAGTATGAAAAAGAAACCATGTTGAGCGCATGGTATCTGGAGATATTCAAATCTATTGAGTTAAGTGGCGAGATTCAACGCTTAACATGTTGCTTTGATTCATAATAATAGACCAATGTAGTCAACTATTTATTTGACTAAATTAACATATTTATTCTGAATAATTGTAAAGAAATTAATGCTTTTATCAAAATCTATCACCACAATTTCTGTGGTTGTTCTTATACTATTTGCATAAAAGAGTTTTTTCAGATTATGGTTTATTTATTTTATTGTCCATTGTGGAAAATCCTTTTTCGCGCAGATATGTGCAAGCAGGCCTGTATGTAAAATTGAAAATTGAGTTCCAAACTGCCGCCCTCAATTTCAACAATTTGTCATCAAGGGCAATAATTTAGAATTATATTATTTATCAGAAGGATCGTGCTCCTAGTCTTCTGTTATCAAGTTTATTATTTGAAATATTAAAATTGAACTTTTAATCAGTGTTTGGGATGTCATTAAATTAAATAATTTATACGTTCTTTGTCGAATTCACAATTAAATATCTGTAACTGTTTGAGATAATTTGGAAACGTTGAAAACTTGAATCTTTCTGCTTTGAATCCATGCATGGAATTTGTTTTTCATTGCTTTTGTTTAGGATAGGATATTCAATTTGTTTTATTTGTTTTTATTGAAATATGAACCCCAAAGACAGGATAATTTTTGTAATTGTTTTTTATTTTTGACCGACTGGTGTGGCAACCGTGTGTACTCCACCAAGCATAGTTCCATTTATTTCGTACGTATTGAAAATAAATTGATAGTTTGAAAATTTGGCAATGCCGGATTTGTTGATAGCATTGTTTTTTTAAGTGTGTATTCATAATAAAAACTTCCTCCAGATATGTGAAGTTTTTTAATTTTTAATATTTTTCTTTTTTGTAGATTTTAAATTACGTTCCAAATAAATACACATTTGCGAACTGAATATTATTTTCAATAATATGCATACGCGTTTTAAAAGGAACTACATTTATTTCGCCTGGTAATTTGAAAATAAGAATTGTCTCCACGTCTAGCCATCGTGTTTATATTCGCCCGGTCACGTTTTCTATACTACTTATGAAATGGAAATCGAAGATTTTTTCGTGTTATTTTATTTTGGTTTCTGACGCATACGGTCCTTAATCAAAGACAAAAAACGAATTTTTAATAGCTGTTGACGTCGCAAGCGCCATTCGTTTGAGCAGCTAATTTTTTCCAAAGGAACGCATGTTGAACCAAATATAAACTGAAAATTTTGTTTAGAGAGCCCAAGCTTTCCAATTGAAAAATTCAATTAAAATCAATTCAAAAATCTATTCAATTTTTAGTCTTATAATTCAAGGCAATTTTATATATTTGCAATATGGTGATGCATTTAAATAAACAAAATATGTACTTTTATGTTTATTAAATGTCTTAGAAACAATATTATTACAGCCCTCACTACGCTTTTGCTGTTTATTGCATACTCGAGTGAAATGAGTATTATTTTAGCGTTGTTATACAATATACTAACTTCAACAACCAAAAATGTTTAATTTTATACCAGTATCAGTTTCATTTCAGCTATTTTATTTGCACTTTGCTTTTGAACGGTTTGCAGAAACCTTGACAAGCTAGTTTTAAAGTTGATGTCGCTCAAATATTGAAATGAACAGTAGAGTAGAATTAACTTTATCTTAGTTCTGCTTAGCTGTGTCTAAGGGTATGAATTTACGCCATGGGTTGACAGGCCTATATTTATATAAAAACGAATATAAATTTACTTTGAAACGAAAACGAAATTTTCACATCGATCAAAATTTAAATTCTGTTTGACACTAATAAATTTTAGTTCCGTGTTAAATTTTTATATCATTAAAAAACATCTTTAAAAAGATCTCTATATGTTTGGACAAAATTAGATAAAACGATGAAGGAGTAGACACCCTCCAATTGTTTTTCTGCATCCTAGTTGCCGCTATTTCACTTCGTATGTGTTGCATACATTCGAAATATATAATAATTCATAAATGATATGCATTACTATATCATTATTTAAAGTATTTATTGAAAAATAAGTACATCCACATTCGTACACCTAGATTTAAAAACGATTTTGATTTAAAAAATTCTTTAGCATTCAATTAAAAAATCTGATATTTTCGCGGTCCCCCAAATTCTTTTCGCGGCCCCCTAGAGGGCCGCGGCCCCCCGGTTAAGAATCGCTGTTCTAAAGTGCACCATTTACGAGTTATATCGCTTACAAAGAAGCAAAAAAAAATTTCCAGCACACTTAGTTGCATAACTCCAGTTTCCAGGTGCCGGGCGAGTGGACTCGGCATGTCCATTATGTGAGTACCCTACCCCAGAGATTAAAAAAATTTCTGACCTGTTACGAGCAACAACACGTAAGCCATATCTTTTTCCGTTATTCTATTGGCCTAAGAGGGAAGGACAAAGGTGGTCGATTTGTTTTTATCATTGAACAAAAAGGCATTATAATGAAATCCGGAAACACCTTGTTAAGCGTTACATTTCTACAATGGTCGCACCAAAACGCTACATTACCAATTGGTTGCACCAAAACGCAACATTTCTTTTTTATGCAAATAATTATCATGCCTTTGGAAGCATAATATTTATATTATGACTGAACTGACCTAATTTATTTATGCTTACACAAGGATTGTTTTTCCCCTTTGTGAAATAGAGCTTGCTTTAGACATTATTAATGTAATCACATTTTCTCAAATTGTGTAAAATCATTTATAATAGAAATGTTACGTTTTGGTGTGGACCTCCTCACTTGTTATATAGGTGTCAAGGTTTTTAGACCTATTGATTTGAGACTGTCTCGGCTTGTTTCTGGATTTGTAATACCGACGTGATTGAAGTGTTTTGAACGATTAATTTCTAACTGTTGGTTTCATACCGGAACTTATACAAAAATATTCGATAGTTTTCACTACGTTTTTGTTTTGTACAATTAAAATCTGTTATCAATTCATATCTATTCCTAGTATAGATATTGATGTAATGTACGTGAACGAACGCATTGATGAAAACTGTAAAGCGATTTTATTTAGTTTTTAGTCTGTTTCTCTTCAACCTTGTAAACGTTTGTTAAGTGTATGTATATGTAACAAAGCAATTATCTTAAATTTTAAAATGTAATTATGACTTTTTCTGATTTAAAAATCAAATACTAGATTTGTAAATTAAAACTATGTCAAATCTAAAAAAATTGTAATTTACTATATAAAAATAAAGTAAGAAGAAAACAAGATGAGTGTAACATTGCAAAATATTAAAATGAAAAACTACGATGTTCTTTCATCTGGTAAGAATTCATTTAATTATATAATTTTGTTCTCTGTTTAGTTTACATTATTACTTATTAGATAACTCTTAAGATTTATGTTTCTGTTTATGTTAATAATTATGATAAATTACTTATTGATGTTAATGTTTATGTTACACTAATTTACAGAAAAACTAATTGTTTATTCACGATATAAATTTTGATGGTATTTAATTGGTATGTGTACGATAAATGATTGATAAGAAACACAAAGAACAAAATTTGTTGCACATTTGTTATACATGGTTAAACACCTAAATGAGAAAACTCCAGTTGTGCCAATTGCACTTATATGTTATAATCTCGGATCAAAATACAAAATAATAAACCAATTTGATACTTATCAAATTTCCGTCGTCGGTATTTTTAAATTTAAATAAGGATTTATTCGTTCTGTTACATCTTAAACAACTTCCGTCGAAGTGATGATAGTTATTTATTCAGTAATGCATTATGTGTTTATATCAGAAAATTTATGTTTTGGTTTTAAATTTTCCTTTTTTTGTAAAGAAATGATGAGGCAAGATTTATTCGTTTTATAACCAAATTTATTTAGTTTTTGGTAATTTTCAGTGATTGAAATGTTGTTTTTATTTAAAACAAATAAAAGATTGTTGTTTTTCTAATACACACAATCGAGGGTCTGAAAATCCCTCAAAATACAGGGTTGATTACGTGCAGATGTAAATCTTTACATTCTAAAACAATAAGGAGCATCTAGACTAGAGCTCTGAAAAGTTAAATGGCGTATTGTTTGAAATATGATCCATCCCATTTGAAATATGATCTGCAAGGCTTGTTGATATTTTATACTGATTTGGCCTTTATCAAATATAATTATATTACATTACACCGGAAAGCTCATAAAAATATATGAAAACTGAATCTACGACAAACAGAATTTAACACTTGGAAATCTCTTATATTATGAATCACAGAAAAATTGTAAAGAAACTAATTAATTGACCAACAAATAAAATAATTTAGCTAAAAACAAATCAAAAATTAAAATTCAAAAAAAAACTTACATTAATTTATCTTGAATGTTGTCTTCATCATGTTTTATTTTACGTCTTCGTTTATCATCTGTGATAACTCCCTTTATTAACGATTTCCCAGACATTTGATTAGAAATAGTAGGTATTGCAGTTTTCTTAAGACGTATCCTTAATGGTGAACTTCGATCTAAACAATTTTCCTCAAAATGCTGCGAACAAATTACATCATGTTTCTGCGGTTTCCAATGTTTTAAATTTAGTGATTTTAACCATACATTTAAATATTTTGTATCGGTTGGAAATCTGTGACATTATTTTATTTCTATTATGCTTTTCGTAACGATTTGAGTTCACACATTTACATATACAACATCTCATAACTATTATTACTTAATTAACTTTGCAAAATTTTAATGTTTTCAAATTGTAAATAACTGCATGTCCCAATAAAACACAAAACGTCCAGATAACATCATTTTTTCTTAAAAACCTCAAGCTTTCGATTTTTTTTGGTTCTTTCATATTTATATATATAAAGATTTTCTTTAGGCTTAAAATCTCAATTCAAATTATCACTAAAACGAATTATGGTTTTGAAATGTCACAAAATACATGGTATAAAATTGATATATTTTTAAACAATTTATAAATGAAAATAAATAGAATTTATTAAGAACCATTATTATAGTTTATTAAATTAAAACTTTAATTTTGCGATCACACACAATTCTTTGAGTTTAATTTATATACTAATTGAACATTTAAAAATTATATACTAATTGATTGAAATTTTACTAACTGATTCGATCTAAATTTTAATTAAATTCTGATCGTTTGTTTATCATATTATCATCGATCTTCTGTTTCATTTTCCATCAAGTAATTCTCCTGTTTTTCAAATAAAAAAAAATCACCTTGCAAAACTTGTATTTTTAATTGAAATTAAGTTTATTTAAATCAACAAAAAAAATGTTTAAATGTACAGTGGTACAGATAAACGTCACAATTAAAGAAAATTAATAAAATTATTATTGAATTTGAAAACTACTATTTTTAGAGTAAAAATTGAAAGAGTCCGTCGTTACAATTTTAGGTCTATTTCTAGTTTTCCGTTCCTGTCCACATACTTCAAAAGTGCATCTGTCTATGTTCCATCTGTGCGTTGCTGTATTCTGATTCATTACCACCACTGGCGACTTGTTACAATAAGTGCTTTTAGATAAACTAAATATCTTCGGATTCGTTGAAAATTGTTTGTTTTAATAATAAACTACGAGGATTCAACGAGGATATTTTATTAACATTAGGAATGTTTTTATAATATTAATTATTATTTAATAATATTATAATTAATTAATATTAATTATAATATTATTAACTGGCCCAACGGAAGAGGATGTTTTTACTATAACGAACAATTTTGTCGTCTTTTTTCACTCACTCTCCTTTAGAAAATACTCTGAGCTGGTTTTTCTCAAATAAATGTTAAATGTTAAGCTTATAATTATCTTTCATCTGTGGACTAAACAGTCAGGAGAGCAAAATACTACGAACGTAACTATGATTGAGGTCAGATTTTAAGAATTTCATTAAAGGAAGGCATTTGGATTTATGGTCAGAAATATCGGACTTAAGTTAGCAATAATTAAGAGGATATGACTTGGGTGGTATCAGTCGAAAGAGTTCCAGAGCAATTTAAGGTGGTCACTGCTTGGAGTTATTGCGTCGTTTAAAGACCGAGATGTGTTTTTATATCAGAATTGATTAGTTTGACCAACTGAATCGAAACAAACTAACTGGATGGTCATTTTGTTGTATTAATTATCTCAGTAAATGTTTTCTTAATTTTCTCACTTGGAGACAATTAAAAGAACTTTACATATCCACACTTAAATTTTTCCTTTATATGGCAAAATGAGCAAACAATATTTTTTACTTAAGCGAAAGCAAGACAAAAATATATTGCATTAACTTATGCAAACAAAGTTAAAATTTCACGTTAAAATCTCACTAGTTAGAAAACACAACCAAATGACCATCCTGGTAACAGATGGGGAGTCGTTTCATCGTGGCGTGGGTGTTTTATCTTTGACATGTGAGAAAACGAGGAAGTGGAATAGGAGATGCCAAACAAACTACGGAAAATTTATGCTCATAAAAATGTGTGAATGTGTTGTTAAAACGGTGCGTATTTGGAAAATGATATAGAAAAGTAGGGAAAAGGGAAGGCAAAAAGTACGGTGTAGAAGCAAGCAACTTGATGTTTGCGAAGTATCTTATTGATAATGTGAATAGACAAATTATTGTTTCAAATGATTTGCGAGATTTTATTGATATTTTGAGATACTTATTTTTCGTTGCATAATATTAAAACCTGTTTGGCGAAGGAGTTTTCCATATCAAATTTAGAGTTAGTGTCAAGATAAAAAGTGTAAAATGCGGTTTTAAATAGGCTCTTTATCCCAGTGAATCACACAGCGCCCAAAATACTACACAAACATTTCTATTTAATAACACATAACTTAATTCACAATTAAAAAAATAACTTTTCTTCTATTTGCACAGCGTTGAAAAGAAAAAGAAAACTCAAAAAATTTTGAGAATAATAGATGTCCATTATTTTGGATGTATTTTTATTTAATGTTTTTTTCTTTCTTGGATCCTTATTGGATTTTGTAAAATCAATGAACATAAAATACGGCAAAACTGTATAATTCTAACAAGCAACACTGAGTTTAACAAAAATTTTGATTTAAGCTCTTCGTTCCCTCTACTTCAAAGTTGACCAAGTGGCCAATTTTTTGGTGGGTGCTTAATTTTTTTAGGGGTCAAAACTAATTAGTTTTAGAATTGTCTAAGCTTATGACCGATTGAAATCATTTTTAAATAAGTTAAATGAAGGTTAATTGCCATTAAGGGACATAATTTATGATTTATTAAACATTTTTGAGCCCTAAAAGCCACCTCCTAGGGTAATATCATTAAAAAATAATGGTGGAAAATGTTATTTATTCAGCAATTTGGAATATTTTAATCATATAGTGATAATAATAAATGAAGATTTGGTGTGTTAATTTTGGGATCACTTATAAGTTTCAACCCTTATAAAAAACCACCCCTTTAAACAAATATAAAAATTGCATCTAAATTTTTTTTAATTTCAAAATATAATACTTTTATTATCTTTTATCGGAAATGAGATGTATTTTTTAACAATTCTTAAAAAACAAACCCTACTGATCAAAGTTTGCAATCTAAAATAGTTAAAATAAAATCTTTATTTCATTATAGATTTTAATCCTCTTCAATCCCGTTTTTCTTTTACTCTTCGTTCTCATTCCTTGCCACGTCCACCTCATCTTCGTCTTCCTCTGTGTCCTCCTCTAGGTCCATAATTGGAGCACTGTTCTGACAATTGTCTCCGCTGCATATTAAACATGTCGAATTGCAAAAAAGTCCTACTTTTCGGCAACCGCACGCTGAACCGCGTCCCTTTTTGCAGCTACAAGAATTAATTTTCAACAGCTCTTCAGGTGCAGGTTGATTAACCCAATTGATATTAACCCAACCCCAATCAAGTGGATTATTATTATTTTCTAGCCATAACTGGGTTTTTAATTAAACTCATTTAAAGCACCAATTGTTGGAACGACCGAGGACAACTTAACTGCATTTTTTTCGTGGTGACCTTCAGAAATGATTCATGTCTCATTTTTTCGAGATATGCAGGTAAGTCTACCACCGTTTTCAATTTGTTCAATTGCGTGTCCTTTGGCAGTCCGTACAACATTACAGTACAGTACTGACCAGCTTGCAAAATCTGGTCTGCGGTTGCAAGATCATTGTAAAAAGTCTGCGCTTTTTTTCTTACGTCCTTATGTTTCTCTTACGTCCTTACGTCGTTTCCTATAATATATCAACGTTTTTTTTTTAAGAAAAAATTAGTAACAACATTAAAACTGTTGGATTTGGAAGAAAATATTGCGCAAATGATGGGAAAATTAAATTAAATGTGATCTGAACTACGAGGGTGAAATGGAGTGAGCTTTTAGGGGTGGAAAATAGTTTTTCACGATTTTCACCGAAACTGGACATTCTATCGAAAAATGTTTAAAGTAAAAGTTGTAGGTAATAAAAAGGCTTATATAACTTTTGTATAAGCCATTTTTTCACATAATGGTTTTTCGTTTTTAATTTTTATTTCCCACAAAAATTTTTTTTTACACAATTTGGTGCAAACTTACCTTATTATGTCCCTAATACGCTGTAATAAATATTTTGATTCCAAAAAATTACAGCGTATTAGGGACATAATAAGGTATGTTTCCACGAAATTGTACGAAAAAAAAATTTTTTTTGTGGGAGATAAAAATTAAAAACGCAAAATTATTTTTTTCTCGGTTTTTCTATTTTTCACAGCAAATTTAGGTTATGTGAAAAAATGGCTTATTTGAAAGATATAGACGTTTTTATTACCTACTTTTTGTGGTTTAAACTTTTTTCGATAGAAGGTCTAGTTTCAGTGAAAATCGTGAAAAACATTTTCCACCCCAAAAGGCTCACTTCAGCAGCGTAACTCGGATAAATTTTAATTTAATTTTCCCATCATTTGCTCAATATTTTCTTCCTTATCCAACAGTTTTCATGCTGTTACTAATTTTTTGCCTTTTTGAAAGGTATCTGCACTGGTCTAACAGGTATCAAAGATCAAAAAATTTAGAAACAATAAATTTTAATTATTACGTACTGATTTATTTTTTATAATATTAATGAAAACTGTTTAATAATTTTATGATTTTTTGTAAGTTAATACACGACTCACAACCCAGGCCTAAAATATAGGTATAATATGTATTCATCAATGCTCAAATATATGTGTTCTCATTTCTGCAAAAATATGTTATGAGTTTTTTTTACCCCTCTCCCATACCTCCCCTAGTTTTTAAGCTATCAAGTAATTAAAAAAAAAACATTTTGTAGATAGAGCTATAAGCTCATATAAATTAAATTTTCTTTTAGTCCTTAGTTTTAAAAGGGTCTGGGCTAAAAGGCTTGAAGAAGTTACTGTTTACGAACATATGCAAACTGTAAACGGCCATATCTTACTTAATTTTTATTCTGAAGAACAAGGAAGACCAAATTTTTTAAAAAACCTACAATATTAACCTACAATTATGTAATACTCAAATTTTACGTATCATGAATAGTTTTTTAGTTATTTTGAAGAAAAGATAATTTTTTGCAAAAGTTCAAAAATCGCTTTTCACTTCCACCTAAATTTTGTTTCAAAACTAAGCGCTTTAAACCGGTCAAACTTCTAGAGCATATTAAAAGTACATTAATAAAGTAAATTGTTAAGTGGTACCAATTACTTTCAATTAGGGTGGTAATTAGGGGGTGATTTTCACTTTTTTTGTCGCCGAGAAAAATAAAGACCAACTTTATTTTCGTCATAACGCGCCTAGGTAGCATTGATGCTAGGGACTTTTATAAAACACAAAAATAAAGGATTTTAAAACATTTTGTGTTTTACTGATATATTATGAGTCGTTTAGACCTTAGTTACCGAAATAATAATGATACTCTTAATTCCCAAGGGAATTATAATACAATTTGAACTAAAAAACAACTAACTTGATCAATTAAAACGCAAAATCATGCGATCGAATACTTGATAAAAATAAATGTTTTAGTTTAATAAATGTTTTATAGTAAAAAATAAAATTATTTATGTATCACGTGAATTATTAGATGTCAATTACCTTGTGAAACTTACTAACCCTCGGGCCAGAGGCCCTCGAGTAGTAAACGCTTCCCGCGGGAATTAACATCCTTATAATTCCCTTGATACATAAATAACTATTAAATAATACATCAAATTTACTCGAAAAATGCATTGTTTTTTGTTTATTCACGTCGAAACCTTCAATTTTTACGTATGGCGAATATGAACTTACCTTCAACAAGCTATTGCTCCGTTTGTATTGTCTACAGACACCATAAACCCAGCATTTTTTTTTTGTTTTTTTATAAGCTACATTGTACTTTAAAATCGTTTTTACGATAAATACGATAAATACTTACTTTTTGAGTTATTTCTAGGACAAAAGTTGCATAAACTTAGTCAATATCTATTCCCGTACTTATTTTTAATGTAATATTTTTCACCCCCGAGAAGGGGTGGCATTTACCCTAGGGTGAAAGCACCCACTAGCACAGGCTCAACTTTGAAGTAGAGGGCAAGTATAACCTAAATCAAAATTTTTTTGCAAATCGGTGCTGCTTGTAAGGATTTACGGGAAAATGCTCATTGACTGGACCATTAGTTGAAATATTTTATAGGGTGAATTGACTACAATGAGTAATAGACTGAGAGCCCGCAACGGCCAGACCTTCGTGGCCAACTTTGGAGGCCCCTTTGGAACCTGCTCCCTGCCAAAGCCACTATGATTCAAACTTCATATGTCGCTAATCGTTCCTACCTGAGTAGGGGGTATGCACAGAGAAACTTTCAGCTTTTATAAAATAACGAAAGTCTGGCCGCCGCGGGCTCTTAGTCTATAATCGAATACAATTTTATTTTGTATTTTGTTGCGATGTAGAATGGTTATAGAATGGTTAACGAAATGATTGGGTATCGAAACGAGTAATTCCTGAGAAGAACATTTTTGATTCCAACAAGACTACATACGCTAAAGCTACAATAAAGGGCTTTAGGGACGAAGCTTATAGACGAAAACCATAACTAAATGCTTCAAAAAAATTTCTCCTACTTCTCCTTTGTGTTATCTTGAAAACTTATTCTGTTATTTCGTATTAGGAGGATTGGTAGAAAATATTAATATACGGTTGATGAAATTTTATTTAAATTTTTTTCTTGTTCAAATTATCGTTTCTTATAATAACTTAAGCTATTGTTATATTAATATTTATTGTTTGATCTATTAAGCTCAACAGGTGGTATCAGTAAGTGTTTTATTTTATATAGAAACTTTTATATTTATTTCTAACATTTTATTTAATCATAAATAAATGTTTTTGTTAATAGTAGTTTAATCAATGAGGGTATAATGAAATGAAATAGTTTATTCTCAAGCAAAAGTTTAAAATTTGAACGAGGCACGAGCGAGAATTTTAATTTGCGAAAGAATAAACTTCATTAAACACGAATCGATTACAATACTTTATTCTCTGACAAAGAATTGTGTATTATATAAAATAAAAACATTTTCTTCAATTAAAACAATAAATCTTTATTGTTTTAATTGATAAATCAAATTTCTTATTAAAAAAACCCTGATGATAAAAATACCCATCCTATACAATCAACCAAGTTCAACTAAACGAAATAAGAGAATTTAATTTAAAATTTGATTTTTGAACAAAACTTATCAAAGCAATTGTGATTATAATTTGAAAATAATTTTTTTAGTATTAGCTCCGAAAAATGATTACTTTTAAAACTGTTTAGAGCCCGCAAAATTGTATTTTAGCGGCCTAGTACTTAAAGTCGTTATTAGTCCCTGGGCCTTCACCTACATAATTTTGTGATTACCACATATTTTATACTTCGTGATGCGCCTGTCCTTGACGAGTCCGAAAACATTTGTTCTGCGATTTTTTTCAAATCGGCCGCTTTTGCGTTCGCAAAGCTCCGAAAAATGCCGATTGCCCGGGATCTTGTAAATTTTTGTTTTTTTTAACTATGGGGGTTGGAAATTTGATTTTGAATACAAGGGTAACCTTGTCCGACAAAAATTTGTCTGCTATTGTCTAGTCCGACAACCCAAACATCCAAAATGTCAGTTGTCGGACTCGACAATAGCAAACACATTTTGGTCGGACAAGCTTACCCTCGTATTCTAAAACAAATTTCCAACCTCCACAGTCAAAAAAAATAAATGTGGTAGCAAATTTACAAGATCTCAGGCAATCGGCATTTTTCGGAGCTTGCCGAACGCAAAAGCGGCCGATTTGAGAAAAATCATAGAACAAATGTTTTCAGGCTCGTCAAGGACAGGCGCATCACGAAGTATAAAATATGTGGTAATCACAAAATTATGTAGGTGAAGGCCCAGGGACTATATGGCAACACTTTAGCGGATTCAAAATTTGTTTTCATTTTATATTATAATTATTTTCAAATTATAATCACAATTGCTTTGATAAGTTTTGTTCAAAAATCAAATTTTTAGATACGCAAGAATACAAATTAAGCAATAAATTGAAAAAAAAAAATCCTAAGAGCTAATACTAAAAAACGTTGTATGCAACACGTACGCAAATGGCTTTAGCAGACTCATCTTCATATTACAGACTCGGCTAGCGCCTCGTCCGGAAACATTACGATTCGTCCGCTAAAACCATATTTTGCGTACTTGTTACATAAACTACTATAATGAAATCAAAACAATTTGACCAATTTGAATAATACCAATTGAATAATGATAATTTTTTTATAGGAAAATTTTCATTAGACAATAAGTTAAGTTCATTAGGCTATAGGTTAGAAAACAATACAATAATACATACTATTATTATCGAAAAAAAACATACAAATAAAGCTGATATAATTAAATGGAAGAGAATAAAAATAATTAACATTTTTCGGAATCATTTTTTTAGTTTATTGTCAATAAGAATATGTCCGTCCATACATCAAACAAATAATAAAATGATTTGGTTTGATATGACAAGTAAAAAAAATTTTAATATACACAAAATCACAATTTATAATAGAATTTACAATCATAAAAATGATGGAATTATTGCAAAAAATGAAATTGAAAAAAGGCAATACCCAACAGTTAAGGATCTGAAATTAAAATATTTAATTTTATTTCAAAATTGAAATTTTGATTGACTGACAAAAAATTTGATCATTTAATTATTTTTTTATTACAGAACTGATGAAATGAAATGATTAAAATTACTGTGATTTTTATTATCATTAAAGTTTTCTAAAAAAAAAATTTATGTATATTCTTCCTTTTGTTATCAATTTACCTCCGAATCGACCTACATATATATATCTTAAAATATTGTTACGTTTTTCCAAACTTACTTCGAATTGGCCTAACTCACAATTCGATAAACGCAATTCCCAATCTCTTCCGAGTTCGATCACTGATTAGTTAGCAAACACACCAGGTTTTGTTAAGTATTCAACACCTTAATTGTTTCACAACAACAGGAAAACAATGCAGCAAACAATATTCTTAACTAGAATATTCTTTTAACAGCTTCAGAAACTCCAACGGTTTATTGTAGAAATTTCCAGTAACTCAACGTTCAAAATAATACGCAAAATATTTCTACTTAATAAGACTTTAAACTTTATTTACAAAATAACTTTACACAAAAACTAATTTAAAGATCACTTTTATAATTTTAACTTCACTATCGCATGTTTAAAATAAAACTAATTCCAACTTCACTATCGCAGGTTTAAAATAAAACTAATTAAAAACTACAAGAAACAATTTCCTTATATACATTCTGCTTAATCTCTAGAAATTTCTAGGTAACTTTTTAGAAACCTTGAGAAAATATTAGAATATTCGATTATTTTACGTTACGTTGATTTGATTCATAAAATCATAAAACAAATAGACCTTAATTCTAAGAATATGTACAACAACAACAATGTTCATTTCATTAATCTGTTGTAGTATTTTGTTGATTTGATTTTCCTAGAAGTGACCGTAATCGTCTAGATTTTTCTGTAATCGTCTATATTTTACTGCAATCGTAACAATACCCTCCACTTAAGCCTGTTCGTCCCGAACAGGATCTAGCTCTCCTTTGTATAATGCCAATCTTTCCAAATGTACGACTTTCGCTTTGCCTCGATGGCCTTTCCTAATTCTATAAACAACGTCATTCAACTTGGTTATAATGTTGTAAGGTCCTTCCCATGCAGCTTGCAGTTTTGGTGATAACCCTCGTTTTCGTTGTGGGTTGTGTAGCCATACTAATTGTCCTTCTTCGAAACCTTTATTATTAGATCGTATATCATATCGGGCTTTCATTCTATCACTGGTCAGTTGTATCTTCTGCCGAACAAGCTTGTGAATATCCTCAAGGTTCTCCCTGAGTCGGTTGACGTATTCTTGCGCAGACAATGATGTTGATGGTACCGCTCCAAATTTGAGGTCACCAGGAAGGCTTAAATCACTTCCAAAAATAGTTTGAGCTGGTGTCATGGTCGTGGTATCATGAACTGCTGATCTGTATTCCATCAAAAACAAAGGAATGTGTTGATCCCAGTTACGTTGATTCTTACTGACCACTTTAGCTAGAAATTCCTCCAAAGTAGCATTGAATCTCTCAACCATCCCATCTGACTGTGGGTGTGAAGCTGTCGTCCTCGTTTTGTTAATCCCCAGCATTTGACAAATTTCCTGGAATACAGCTGACTCGAAGTTCCGTCCCTGATCGGTGTGGATCTCCATAGGAACTCCATATCGGCTAATCCAATTATTTATCACAGCTTCAGCGATTGTGGTTGCTTCCTGGTTGGGAATCGCACACACTTCCGGCCACTTACTAAAGTAGTCCATGATCACAAGCACATATTTATTCTGATTATCAGTTGTTGGAAATGGTCCCGCTACATCCATTGCGATCCTTTCAAATGGAGCACCTACATTGTATTGCTTCATTTTTCCATGACTTCTTCGTGCGGGTCCTTTTACCGCCGCACACCTGTCGCACTTTTGACACCACTCCACAATTGATTGCCGAGTCCCTGACCAGTAAAACCGTTGTCGTATTTTTGCAAGAGTTTTATTGATCCCAAGATGACCTCCACTCGTCCCTTCGTGATACTCCTTCAATACTGTTGGTATTTTCCCTTTTGGTACCACTATAAGGGATTGCTTTATCTTGCCATCTGAGCTTTCCCATACCCTCTTTAAACATCCATTCTCTAACTGGAGACTGTCCCATTGCGCCCAGTACGCCTTCAAAGTTGGAGTTTTATCAGAAATTTCTCCCCATACTGGTTTGCAACCCTTTTCCTTGAACTCGATGATGGGTGCAAGATCCGGATCTTCTAATTGATCTTTTCTTATGGCTTCAGCAGTCCATTCATCGTCAGGTAGCACTTGTAGTAATCGTACATCGATGATGTTCTCCCTATTTTCTTGACGACTGCAATGCTTGCATTCAACTTGACAGGGTCGTCTCGATAATGCATCAGCGTTCCCATGTGCAGTACCCTTTCGATGTTCAATGTCCAAATCGTACGCCTGCAACCGTTCGATCCAACGTGCTACTTGTCCCTCTGGATTTTTGAACTGGAGTAACCATCTTAACGCACCATGGTCAGTTCTGAGATGAAATTTCTGACCATACAAGTATTTATGGAAATGTTTGACGGATTCCACAATAGCCAATAATTCCTTTCGAGTTACACAATAATTCCGCTCCGGCTTGGATAGCATTTTCGAGAAATAAGCTATCACCTTTTCCTGACCATCTATTTTCTGCGACAAGACTCCTCCTATACCTTCATTACTGGCATCAGTATCCAAAATAAACTGAACATTTGGTATAGGATAGGACAGAATTGGAGCCGTACATAATCTCTTTCGGAGCTCCACAAATGCTTGTTCCTGAGGTTCATTCCATTCAAATGCCTTATGTTTTCTTGTTAACTCATGCAGACTTTTGGCAACGTTGGCGAATCCTGGCACAAACCGTCTGTAATATGTGCACAATCCAAGGAAGCTTCGTAGTTCATGTAGGTTCTTTGGTCTTGGCCAGTTCATAACTGCTGCAATCTTGTCAGAATCTGTATGAATTCCCATTGCCGTAACCTTGTGTCCCAAATGTTTTACTTCTTCCTTGAAAAGTGAACACTTTTTGGGACTTTACTTTAAACCGGCTGCTTGCAACCTTTCCAGTACCTCCGCCAAGTTCCTCAAGTGGTCATCAAAGTCTTTTCCCATGACGATGATGTCATCCAAATATACAAGGCATGTTTTCCAGTGCAAGCCTTTTAGTACCCGTTCCATTAATCTCTCGAAAGTTGCGGGCGCAATCCCAAATGGCATGGTTATGCAATCCCAAATGGCATGACATTAAATTGCCATAGTCCATTCCCTACACTGAACGCTGTTTTCTCCCGATCTTCATCCGCAACTTCAACCTGCCAGTAACCACTCTGCAGATCCAATGTTGAAAACAATTTTGAGCCCGATAATGTATCCAGTGTATCATCAATCCTAGGCAATGGGTAGCTATCCTTTTTAGTGACTGTATTTAGTTTCCTGTAGTCAACACAAAATCTTAAACTCCCATCTTTCTTGCCAACTAACACCACAGGTGAGCTCCAGGGACTGTCTGAAGGCTCAATTACACCAGCTTCTTTCATATCTCTCACCATTTTATCAGCTTCCTCTCTTTTAGCTAATGGTAATCGTCTTGGTGCCTGGCGTATCGGCTTTTCTGCTCTGGTGTCAATACGATGTTTTACCATATTGGTTCTGCCATTCCCTTCAGGTGTACTACAGAATACAGACTTGTGCCGCTCCAACAATTGACGTGCTGCTTTCTTCTGTTCTTCTGAAAGCCCTTCTGTCCATTTCTGCACAAGTTGCTCCATTTCTGCCTTTTGTTGTTTTGTGTTGACCGTGCAATTGATGTTTTTCTGCTCGCACTTTATTATTTTAGCTACCTCTTCACATTGTCCTATGATTGATCCTTTCTTCATTGTTTTCTGGGTATCTGACAGATTTAAAACTCTTACTGGTATTTTGTAATCAGCATCCGATCTTACTAAGGTTTTTCCTATAACGACTTCTTTACAATTTTGTTGTTCTTCTTTGTTGGCTTCCACAACCCACAACCTGGGTGACCCAGAACCTCCTTCCAATTTTCCCCAAATGATTGTTTCTGATTGGGGTGGCAGCTTTTCCCTATGATCTAATATTATTCGACGAACACAATTTGAATCTTCACCATTAAACTGGAGTGGCAACTCAACATTTCCGTACGTGAGTACTCCTTTTCCAGCATCAATAACGAATCCATTTAGCCTCATGAAGTCCATGCCCAGGATGACTTCATCCACAATGTCAGCTACAACCACTTCATGTTGAAAGTGAGTATTCCCGATTTCAAAGTTGACCACTTTCTTTCCTTTAATACTTGCACTTTCGCCAGTAGCTGTTTGCATTCGGTATCTCTCTGCTGGTTTTAGTTTCCCTTTCACAACATCAGTGCGGACAATTGTACTTGTTGCTCCAGTATCTAACGTGATGACACAACTTTTTCTATCAATATTAGCCCTAACAGTAAGGCTGTCACCTCCCCTTGTCAATCTCGAAACATGGATGAAGGTTATG
The DNA here is from genome assembly GCA_963693315.1 of Diogma glabrata. Lineage (NCBI taxonomy): Eukaryota > Metazoa > Arthropoda > Insecta > Diptera > Cylindrotomidae > Diogma > Diogma glabrata. Next base: position 401,695,237 of record OY856186.1, read on the forward strand.
GGGCAATCGGTTGTGGGAGCCAGCTTACGCCCCTTTAGGCTGACTCGTTGTAGTTTAACTGATGCGGTGCTGCTCCATTGTCTTCCCTAGCTTGCTGCACCCGTTCTTCTGCTTGACGTCGCTGCATATGCTGATCTTGCTCGTTTCCTTCTAACATCTCGACATTCTCTCGAAATATGGCCCAACTTGCCACATAACCAGCATCGTATTCTGTCACTTCGAATACTTTCTCGTGCTCTGAGCCAACTCTACCCGGCGTATTTTAATTGATGGTTTAATAATTGCTTGTGCCGTTTCATTTGTTAAGGCATAAGCAATGGTTTCTGCGAATGTTGGTTTTGGCGACAACATTACAGCTTTCCTTGTTTCCGGATCACGAATACCATCAGTAAACGCCTCGATCTTCATCTTCTCCATGAAATATGGTGGTGTATTTGAGTGTGCTAAATGAACAAGCCGCTCTACAGCCGAGGAATAATCCTGTAGAGATTCACCATTTCGTTGCAAGCGACCTTTTAGCTCAATCCTGTATAATTCCTTTTTATGGCCGTATTTTCGTTCCAATGCATTCATTACTTCAGCATAGCTTTTTCGGTCGTTTTCCGGCACCGCCTGTAATGCTTCAGCTGCTTCCCCCTTTAGAGAAACTATCAATGCAGCAAGACGATTTTCGGCGTTCCAAACATTTTGGTCTGCTGCTGTCTCAAACTGGAACTTAAAGATGCCGAAAGATGTGGTTCCGTCATACGATGGTGGTTTCAATTTAATATTAGCTACTTGCTGCACCATCTGGGAAGTAACTTTAGTCGTCTCAACATCCTGCAACCGTTTTTCGAAATCATCAACTTTGGAAAGTACCTTTTTGTTTTCGTCAAGCACTTTTTGTTCTAATTCTTGGATATCGTTTTGAATCTTCTCGACTTTTCCATCGAATGCCGTTGACATTTGTAGAAGTTTCTCATCCATAATTTGTTTGACTTCGTCGCGACTCATAGCAATGTTTGTGTTTATTGCTTCTAACTGTTGATTGATGTTACTGATTTCTTCTTTATTTGCAGCCAATTGTTGATTGATGTTGCAGGTGATCTCTTCCTTATTTGCAGCCATATTATTGTTGACTTTCTCCAGCTGTTGATTGATGTTGCAGCTTTGTTGATCAAATTTTTGATTCATCTCGTCTTTATTGGCAACCATCTGTTGACTGATGTTCAAACTCATCTGTTGCATCATTGCAATTAACTGCGTAAAATCACAATTTGCAGGTGGCAATGAGGTTGTTGTTTCCGCAACAGAACTTTTCTCTTCATCAACTGTTACTGAATCAGCATTTGTACTAATCACTCCAAACTGGTAACTTTCCACAACTACTCCACTAGCTTCCATAGCTTCTCGAAGCCGTATCGTCAATTCAGTTTTGTTGCCGGTTGTTGCCAATCCACGTTGTTCTAGTTCTTTCTTTAACTCAAGAACCTTCAAATCACTTAATAAAACCATTATTAACAGCTAACTAATCCGCCGATGTCACCAATGTTACGTTTTTCCAAACTTACTTCGAATTGGCCTAACTCACAATTCGATAAACGCAATTCCCAATCTCTTCCGAGTTCGATCACTGATTAGTTAGCAAACACACCAGGTTTTGTTAAGTATTCAACACCTTAATTGTTTCACAACAACAGGAAAACAATGCAGCAAACAATATTCTTAACTAGAATATTCTTTTAACAGCTTCAGAAACTCCAACGGTTTATTGTAGAAATTTCCAGTAACTCAACGTTCAAAATAATACACAAAATATTTCTACTTAATAAGACTTTAAACTTTATTTACAAAATAACTTTACACAAAAACTAATTTAAAGATCACTTTTATAATTTTAACTTCACTATCGCAGGTTTAAAATAAAACTAATTCCAACTTCACTATCGCAGGTTTAAAATAAAACTAATTAAAAACTACAAGAAACAATTTCCTTATATACATTCTGCTTAATCTCTAGAAATTTCTAGGTAACTTTTTAGAAACCTTGAGAAAATATTAGAATATTCGATTATTTTACGTTACGTTGATTTGATTCATAAAATCATAAAACAAATAGACCTTAATTCTAAGAATATGTATAACAACAACAATGTTCATTTCATTAATCTGTTGTAGTATTTTGTTGATTTGATTTTCCTAGAAGTGACCGTAATCGTCTAGATTTTTCTGTAATCGTCTATATTTTCCTGCAATCGTAACAATATGAAAGGGCTTAAAATATGAAAACTTTTATGAGGACATTGTTTTTAGTTATCAGCAGCGATGTATATCAAACATAAAACTCTTTAAAAGTACATTAAGCATCTTATCTCTGTTTAGAAATTTATTACAAAACTAACGCGAACCATCAATTCTTTGCCGGAAAATTATAAAAGATCATATATTAACATAATTTAGTGAAAAGATTATACACTCAGCCAACTACTCAAAACCTCTCCATTTAGCGGTTCGAAAAAATATTACAAAATCACAAATTCATATTTCTTTCAAAAATCCAAAAATATTGTAAAAATTAAATAAAATCAAAAATTCAAACTTTTTCAAAATTCTAAAAATATTCCAAAAATTATTACAAAATCAAAGATTAAAACTTTTTTCAAAAATTCTAAAAATATTGCAAAAATTGTAATAACGAAATCAAAAATTGAAACTTTTTCAAAATTCCAAAAATATTCCAAAATTTAAAATAAAATCAAATATTTAAACTTTTTCTTAATTCTAATAATATTCCAAAAATTCTTAAAAATTTTAAACTTTTTCCAAAATTCTAAAAATATTGCAAAAATTATAACAATATCAAAAATTGAAACTTTTTTCAAAATTCCAAAAATTATAATAAAATCAAAAATTTTAAATTTTTCTAAATTCTAAAAATATTCCAAAATTTCTTACAAAATCAAAAATTGAAATTTTTTCAAAATTCTAAAAATATATATATAAAATTTACAAATTCAAAAATTCTATTTTTGTTCCAAAATTCTAAAAATATCGCAAAAGTTATAACAAAATCAAAAATTAAAACTTTTTCCAAAATTCTAAAAATGTTGCAAAAATTATTACAAAATCAAAAAGACAATTTTTTCTCAAAAATTCAATAATATTCCAAAAACTAAACAAATTCAAAAATTTCCATGTCCCAATTTCATGTTCAATTACATTTATGTCATACAAACAGCTAAATTTTTTTCCCAAAAATTGGCTAAAAAATAAATGAAAATCATTCTTTTGACACACTTGACAACATTTTTTGGAATTAACTTCTAATGCAATAATCTAGTGTTTGATCTCACATACCAATCCCGACCATCAAGATTTCTCCACATTCTTGCCTAAAATATGAAAATTTTCTATTTCTTACTTAATGATTTTTTGACACACTTCTGGTACAGTTATCAAACACATCGTCCTTTCCGACATGCCCAATGAGAGATTTTTAGAAAAAAAATTTCGAAATCCCTCAAGCGGTTGATTTCGTAGGTAATGACGGACGGACGGCGTTTGATCCGGCGACGGACGGACGGCAGGCAGACAAACATAAATTTTTTTTTTGCTTTAGAATCAGTAGGTCCTAAAACATCGAGAAATGCCAAAAAAGTGGGGGTAAGAATTTCACTTTCGGTTCATGAATTCAATACTTTGGTTTTTTCAAAACCGAAGGAATTTGTATATTCGAATTCTTAATGTACTAAGAATTCGATTACTAAATAGTAACCCGACTAGTATTATGTAAGGGTTCAGATCTGGGCCGGATACGGCATTCTGAATAGGCCCTGAGTAATTTAACGCCTCAAACTATATCCAAACCGGATCAGGCAGCCCTACGTGCACCGGACCATTACTGAATCATTTAAATTAGTGAATTTTCCACTACATAAATTACAAAATGTCCAAATTTTGTAATTTTGTTTTATAAAAATATTCTATTTTTATACTTATGTACTTATATATAGTCATAAGGCAGAGATGCGATAATTAAAGTATATGGGTAATTCTATGCAAATAGGCTAAAATGATGAAATTGAAGTATATTTTAACATTTTCAACAGAAAAATTAACAAAGTTTTTACTCAACATGTAGTTTGAATATGGTTTTATTATATAAGCTCAGAAATTTAAATCAGGAATTAAAATAGTACATTTCGTAACAAGTGGAGAAAGTAAGTTATTTCAGCATTGGTGAAAGTTTGTGCACGAGCGATAGCGAGTGCAAACAATTCACCAATTCTGAAATAACTTACTTTCTCCACGAGTTACGAACAGTGTTTTTCATAATTTCTCTCTAAAAAGTAGTAAATTGTTTACAAGTTTTATTCAAATGGAAAACAGTTAAAACTACATATAATTACATTCCATAATGGAAATAAATAATAATAATAATAATAATAATTACATTCCATAATGCCATTAGGTCCACCATCACTCAAGTCACTTGTAGGATCTTCCATTTGTGTTTTGTTTCTGTTTCTGCTCTGAATCAATTTACAAGGAAGTTGAACAATGAACTGAAATAGTTTGTTTGACAGGAATCACTCGCGTACTTTGATTTAAAAAAGAAAATTTGAGGCCAAAACTTCAGCAGTTACGATAAGTGATTGACAGCGGTTACGATATGAACTTATCTAAACTGCTTTGATATTGACAGCTTTCGCAACGCTGGACAATTAAAGCAAAGTGTACTTTTTAGAGAGAAATTATGAAAAATATATCTTTTTTAAATTTTTAAACCTATGAAAAACCATTCCCTCACATGCAACTATTACCATCTGAAAATACAAAATATATTATTTCTTACTAAATTGCTTATATTTTTCTATTCTGACATTTTTTTTGTATAATGAATGTATAAAGTGTTATTTCTATGTATTAATTAATTTTTTTTGTCTTTACATATAATTTTAATTTGACAAAAAAATTTGAAACTCATATTTTAAACCATTCCCTCACTTATAGTAATACAAAGTGTTTAAGCTAGATGGCACCACTATATAGGTAGAAACCAATCACATGGTCTCACTTGGCTGTAGAAAAAATTTCAGCCATTTTGTAAAAGTTCTTTGGTGTGCAAGGTGCAATAAAAACCAATTTTTCAAATATTGTCATTCCCTCACTTTATGATCATTCCCTCATTTTCATAAAATATTTAAATTATAAAAATAACGGTATTTTTTAATATTAAGCATGACAGCCATTTTTTTCTTATTAAGTACCTTTTCTAGTACCTTGTTACAAAAAATTAAAAATTTCTGAGTTGATTTTTTTTTCTTTTGCCACTTGTATGAAATTAGCCTATTTGTGTAAACTTAATTTATGCAAACTGTGTATACCAAATGGATAGAAGTCTAGTGAATTTTAACCAAATGAAATTTATTAAAATGAAATAAGAAGCCTCACATCAGGACAAATAGGTTGCAATAGACAAATAGGACAATTCTGCAAAATTATAATTGATTCTAATCAGGTCCTGATCCGGTTCTGATCTGACATATACTACTAAGGGTGAGATAGGCCTTCGTAGTCTGGGCCAGATCAGGATAAATAGGACATGTCCTATTAGTGAAATCCGGTATGATTTATCATAGCGCCCTGATGCCAATACCCTATTACGACTTACATTATTACACCAAGATCCGATCCGGAACATAAAAGGACATGTCTGATCAAAATCGGGAAGTGAAAACAACAAGTTTAAGTATTAAAGAACTTTTTTTAAGTACCAACTTGAGAAATCGGCATTATTTACTCGAATGCTCCAATGAGAAGTAATTTTTCTCACCTTAGGTCAATATACTTTTTTGTGTTTTTTGAAGTCGGTTCTATTTTTTTTTAAAGTTTTTTTGAAGTCGGTTCTATTTTGTTTTTAAAAGTTTTTTTATTTTTTCATTTTTAGTTTGGTTTTATACCCAAATGTCGGCTAAAAAAGCGTTTTTGAAGTAATAACTAAGTCCCGGAATGTATTCATCAATGACAATCAAGTAATCAATGGTTTTTCGATTTTTTGAAGAAAAAAAACGTATTTTTCCTGTCATAGAAAATTATATTGGACCAACTCGGAATCTAAAGCAATATAATACTGCTCAAACCATCCAAATACAATAAACGGTTTCGAAGAAATCGACGAAAATACATAAAAAATACAGGTTTTTTCAATTTTGTGCAAAACGTTATTTTTCGCGTCTTAGAAAAAAATATGAGAGTTTCTCGAAATCCGCCCAAATAGAATACAATTAAAACCATTCAATTCGAATGAGTCGTTTATGAGAAATCGGTGAATATATATAGAAAAATACAGTTTTTTTTCAATTTTCTGAAAAAACGGTATTTTTTGCGTCATTTTTGCGCAAAAATATGGGACCACTTCTGCATTGATCTTAATCGAATACAATTTAAATCATCCAAATCGAATGAGTCGTTTTTGAGAAATCGGTGAACAGGCATTAAAAATACAGCTTTTTCCAATTTACTGAAAAACTGTATTTTCCACGTCATAGAAAAAAATATAGATTAACCTCCAAACCAACCTTAATAGAATGCAATTTAAACTATCCAAATCGTGTGCCGTTTTTGAGAAATCGGTGAACAAACATACATCAACATTTATCAAAAACAGTTTTTTCCATTTTTCTGAAAAACGGTATTTTTCACGTCACAGAAAAAAAATACCATCTCAGCATCGACTTAAATAGAATACAATTTAACTCATTAAAATCGAATGAGCCGTTTTTGAGAAATCGGTGGAAATCAATAGACATAAAAAAAACCCAAGTGAAACACAGAACCTCCTTCTTTTTTGAAGTTGGTTAAAAAACTGAAATAAAATGTTTTTTGATGTCAAAGGGCAGCTTTACGTTTGAATTGGACTATCAAAGCTGGTTACTGGATTTCTCATTTTTAAACGATATAAGAAATTATATAAATTATTTCTACAGAAATTATATAAATTAAAATATTTATTTTTAAAAATCAATAAAATCCGATTTAACTAAAAAATATCGATTTAAATCAAATAAATCTGATTTTTTTGATTGAAAAAAAAAAAACAGATTTTATGCAACCTTGTTTCTAACCCAAGAGGTTTCAATTGAATTAGCGTGATGCTAATCTAATGTATGGTACTTTCACGCCATACAATTACAACAACAAATGCCATAAAAATTGTTTCTTTTTTTGAGTTTTTATTTTTTTTCGCAAAAATTTAAAAAAAAATTAAAACAAAGCTGAGTCATTATTGTTTTAAATTAAGGAATATTTTCTTCGGAAATTTGGAATATTTGGAAGTGGTTTGGTTGAAATAAATATATGCTTATTGATTACATGTCCTAAATTGATAGAATTCCTAAATTGGTAGATATTTGTATTATTTGAGGTGTAAAAGTTGTTTCATAATTATTGATTATAAATTATGTGTGGTGGTATTGTAGGTGTGACGTTGTGAGAACGTTTTTATTTGCTCTTTGGTGGATTTAATACGTTATTAAAAGAAGTTTTAATCAAATTAAACAAAAGTGTTTCGAAATCGCATTGATAAAGTAGTTTCCGTTAATATATTTAGTTTGGTTTGATAAATTTTTTGGATTATTCTACTTAAATTTTTTATTTAAACTAATCTGACACATTTAATTCTATTTGTACATAAAACTGTCTGTCTTTAATTAAGCATAGATATCTTCTAGTTTCGACAACAATAGGTGGTAGAATAACAGGAAGGTAGAATAACAAGAAATTTTGTGTTTTAGTTGAATTTGTTTCATATTAACTCCTGAAGAAGATTTAAGGTATTTCCTTAGATGTTTCCAAAATATTCAAAGCAAAGTGTGACGCGGACAATTTGACTTTTCGTTCAGGGTCAGTGACGATTAAATGACCGTCAAAAATAGGAGGGATAGTAGATTTGGTACCAAAAAATTTTGCCGTTTTTGCTCTGATATGGTTTTCTTTTCAATTTTCTGCCTTTTCGTTTTCGGTTATCTGGTTCGAAATTTTATCGGCCTTTAAATATTGGGATGTGGGAATGATTTACGAGCTTTTTGCTACGTTTGACTGCTTTCGTAAACAAATATTTTTATTAAGGTTTCATTATTGAAAGGGGAACAATTTTATTAATACTGAATGGTTTCAGTAAAGATTTGAGCAGAAAAATTTACACATTTACATCGAAATTTAAACCTTGAAAAAAAAACTTCGGCGATCATTAATGTCCAATTTTGAGAAGTGAAACATCTTACGGGATTTGGAAATTCTACTGTGTAGTAAATTAGTGGATAGATGTGAGATGGAGATGATAGGAGAAAACTTTTACCACCACCATTACGAGAAGTAAAAGTTTGGCGGCAAATATTTTTGTCAGTCTTCCATTGTGGTCGTTGTCGGTTTTAGAAAATTCTAACCACGATTTGTTGTGGTCGTTGAAGTCACCGGTAACTATATCCTCACAATTAGGAAATTTTACTCTAATTTCCACCAAGGTCTTCAGGTCAATGGTTTTGGGAACACAAACCTGCCCAAATAGCATTATGTTAGGACTCAAATCTGGTCCCGAGCCGGTTTTCCTTATCACTGATAGGAGCCGGATCAGTCGCTGATCAGAAATGTAATCTACCATCAAACTGTCCAGGGCAGATCAGCCAATTCTATTTGAGTTGGATTAGTTCAACTAGAACATTTACTGCTACGGTTGACTAGGGTTTGCCTGAAAAAAAAATTAATGAAAAAGATAAATAAAAAAATACAATCAAAACCGAATCATTTGTGAAATAATACATATCTTATGGAGCATGTTCGACATAACCCAGCCTTTATAGTGGTTCGTTGTATGGTGTTTCTTTTTTTTTTGTCCTGGAGGTCCAATACTATGCTATGCGTTAACCTTAATTCTTGTGTTGCCTACAGTTGTGTTATGTAATAGTGTAATAGTGTGTTATGTTGTGTATCTGCCACAATATTTCTTTGATTTCTATTAATTCAATCATCATTAACAAACAACATAAATGTTTAGAGTTGTTTGTTTATTTTTTTTTTTTTTGGCATGTTCAATTAAAAACTGAAAACAGATTTTTTCAACTTTCGTTTTGTTTTTTTTTCAATCAGTAATTTAATTGGTGGAAAAATAATAAACGGGTAATATAAATGTAATTATTTTAAAAATATAAAGGAAAATCCAGCCAATTATATTTTTTTAAGTATAATTAGAATTTGTTGAATGAAAAGAATACTTACAACTGTTATTGAGCGATTAAAATTAATTAATTTAATTCTGATTTAGAAAGAACTATGCCTAAATATTTCAAGTACTTCTATATCTTTTGTAACTAATTCCAAACCATTTAAGTTTCATGACGTATTTGTTTAAATTGGTGTTATATGAGCATTTGATCTTTAAATAAAAGTTCAAGACAATTTCAATTCTATTTGAAATATTGTATATACCGAAGTGTTTTATAACATTACGATAATCGATTTAAAATAAAAATATTATAACATCATAAATAACTTGAGTAATCTATTAAGTATTTTGATTGTTGAAAAGTTTTAACTCTACAAATATACATTTGGTATTACGTGATCGAATCATAAAAAATTCTTGGGAATAAAATTTTATAATTATAAGTTTGTTTTGGAAAACTTTTTTCTTTTTTTTTGTAATTTAAAAAACAATAAAAAGAAAATTATGATACAGTTGGTAAATTTTGGAAGTGTATTATATAACGATTCAGTTAAAATTTATATATTTTATCTGTAGAATGGAAAATATGAAAAGTAAGACACATTTAACATTTTTATTTGTTACTAAATTGGAAACGTCATTTATTCGAACTGTCACTTGACGTTAAACTGGATAGTAGTGTTAAATTGACACCAGGGTCGTTATTTTGTAGTGTTATCTCACTAGGTGAGA
>OY856186.1:401705370-401748766 GCA_963693315.1 Diogma glabrata
GCTTCAATATGAACCGCTGGCGTAATCTTCTACTTTCAGCCCTCGATATGTAAATAACTATTGTATTCCGTAAAGTGACGATAATATATTTCTCAACATGTTCTACGTCCTTCACCGTCAACGAGAGAAGCTCGTCACACCGACAAGCACCAAAAATTCCAAAAACTGTAATCACTTTATATAACAACCAATAGTTGGAATCAGGAGCTTCAACAAGAAATTTTTCTACTTGCTCTTTTGTTAAAACCCTTGCATACTTCGGCATGTAACGTTCATTTTTCTCTTGAGAAAGGCAATTACCTTATGAAATATACAAATGTTCAGTTAAAAATATGAAGGGGCTGAAATCTCACAGCTCTGAGATATCAAGACTTCGGTCTGGGTTAAGGATTTTGATAGAGTTTTCGGCAAAAAACTTTTATGAGGACATGGTTTTTAGTTTTGGGCAGCGATGTATATCAAACATAACTCTTTGTTAAAGTACAAGTATTTTTTATCTCTGTTTAAAAATTTATTACAAAACTAACACGAAAGAAACATCAATACGTTGCCGGAAAATTATAATCAAAATTCCAAAAATATTGTTAAACTAAATAAATCAAACTTTTTTAAAAATTCCAAAAATATTCCAAAAATTAGAATAAAATCAAATATTTAAACTTTTTCTAAATTCCGATAATATTCCAAAAATTCTTAAAAATTTAAACTTTTCCAAAATTCTAAATTATTGCAAAAATTATTACAAAATCAATAATTGAAAATTTTTTCAAAATCCCAAAAATTATAATAAAATCAAAAATTTAAAATTTTTCAAAATTCTAAAAATATTCCAAAAATTCTTACAAAATCAAAAATTCAAACTTATTCCAAAATTCTAAAAATATTGCAAAAATTATAACAAAATCAAAAATACAAACTTTTTCAAAAATATTTCAAAAACTATAACAAATTCAAAAATTTCCATGTCCAATTTCATGGACTTTCAATTACATTTACGTCATAAAAACAACTACATTTTTTTCCAAAAAATTGGCTAAAAAATAAATGAAATCATTTTTTGACACACTTGACAACATTTTTTGACAAACTTATAATGCCATAAGTAATTCTCAATAATAATAATAAAATTCAATTCAAACAAACAATTTTATTTTTTCCCAAAAAATTGGGTAAAAAATAAATAAAAATCTTTCTTTTGACACACTTGACAACATTTTTTGGACAAACTTATAATGCAATAATCTAGTTTTCGATCTCACATACCAATCCCTGCCATTAAGATTTCTCCAAATTTAATGTTCCTACTCGAACGTTTTTTCCTAAAACGAACGTTTTTTAAGCCAAAAATATGAAAATTTGCTATTTTTGACCCACATAATGATTTTTTTGACACACTTCCGGTACAGTTATCGAACACAGCGTCCTTTCGGACCTGGAGTATACCTATTTTTAGAAAAAAAATTTTTGAAATCCCTCCAGCGGTTTACCCTGCAGCGTAGGTAATGACGGCCGGCCGGCCGAGGGACAGACGTACATTTTTTTTTGCTTTTTTAGAATCAGTAGGTCCTAAAACGTCGAGAAATGCCAAAAAAAGTGGGGGTAAGAATTTCACTTTGAGCTCATGAATAATAGGTCTTTGAGACCGAAATAATCTCGCTTTTTTGATTTCACCTCTATAATAGGAAAACAAACTTGCAAACTTCAGTATTTTTCTTTAATCTTAAGGCAGCTTTTTAACATGGACCATTTCGACCACAAAGAATTGGGGCTGAATTTTTCTGATAGTTGGTGAAGATACACCAAAAGAACGTCTTCCGTTACACCAGTTACATTATTGTTTTTCTGCCAATTTTTAAATTCTTCCTATTCTCGTTCATATCTTGCTAAAGACTTCGCTGGCAGTAAACTGGAAGTCACGTTTATAGCTTGCTTTTGGATTTCTTTTGGCACGTTCATTTGAGAAAAAATCTTGACGGAAATAAACAATTTGAACAAATGGCGCGTTATCATAGTAATTGTACTTCTAAGGTTTCTCAGTTTTGAGCAATAATTTGGAAGTAAACAGAATTTGATCATTTTTAATTTTACTCGACTTTTATTTAGTTGTTTACAATTTAGTAACAAGTAAAATATTATACAAGACACGCCAGGTAACTGGTTTTACTGGCTCAAGGAGGTAACTGACTCGTCTTCGACTCGTCAGTTATATCCTCCATTCGCCAGTAAAATCCATTTTGCCTGACTTGTAATGTAAAATACTATAACAATGTACCTGTGCTTTTCTTGGAATCCTCACATACTTTTTGAAACACTTATTAATTTATTTGAAGAAAGAAGTATGAATGTCTGCAATTTAAAGAATTTTTCATTTGATTCGTTTCTTTTTGTCTCCAATTTAAAGCGAATCAACAAATCTTTGTTTTTTTAATTAAAAAATCAAACAAAACACAAAAGATTGTACAAATTCTAGAATATGTACCCAGAAAATTTTTTAAAACGAAGAAAAATCAACTCTATAATAATATTGGATCAAACTCAAATGATTTGTGAAGGCTATTGCTAAAAATGGCTATTTTGAAAAGTGTTAATTGCTAAATTGCAAATATTTTGAACGAATATGATGTCGGCGAGGACCCTCGGACTACTTGGGGCCCAGGGCGAGTACATTTAACTCATATCCTGAAAATTTCCATAATTAAAACTCGATTATTTTATTTTTTTTTTATTACCGAAAAGAGTTATACAAAAAATTTTACGTCATATCTTCTAAATTTTTTTTCGTGGCCCTCATTAAGTTCGCAACAGGACCTGTAAATGATGCGGCCGGCCCTGGCTGATACTCGTATATTATTATGATGGTTTTATAGAAAAAGTAGTTTATCCGCGCAATAGAAATTTATAATCTCAGTGCGCATGTCTTTTATTAGGTTCCACTCTTTTTCTATATCAGTGTACGCACTATAGAGTTATAGAATACAATCACAGATATTATATACGTTGAGTAAAACCGTGCACGTTTTTCAGAAGTGTTTTATTGAATTTATTAATAATAACAGATTTTTTCTACGATAACAAATGAAAAGTCTATTCCACTAGTGTAAAAAGAATAACAAATTGCTTTTTTCCTTTATTATATTCGTGGAATAAATAAGATATAAATAAATAAGATTGTAACAAACAGATGGAATCTCTTTATTCCAGGATTTTTAAGGTCACTGAAGTTCGAGTCCTAGGTACTCCGGGGGTCATCATCGACATAATATTTGTGTTCAGCGGCCCCAAAACCCCCCGAGTAACGAGCTTCGATCAATTTCTTGTTGTATTTATGGAAAGTTCCAGGAGATGAGGTGTATATAACTCCCTCTGGCCCCTAGGTACTCCGAAGGTCAGCGTAGATATCATATTCATGTTCAGCGGACCCAGAAACCCCCGAGTAACGAGCTTCGATCAATTTCGAGCTGAATTTATAGAAAGTTCCAGGAGATGAGTGAGACATACCCACCCTGGGCCCTAGGTACTCCGAGGGTAATCGCCGGCAACATATTCGTGTTCAGCGACCCCAAACACCCCCCAGTAACGAGCTTCGATCAATTTCGGGCTAAATTATTGGAAAGTTTCAGGAGATGAGTTAGACATACCCGCCTTGGACCCTAGGTACTCCGAGGGTCATTGCCGACATCATATTCGTGTTCAGCTACCCCAAAAACCCCCGAGTAACGAGCTTCGATCAATTTCGAGCTGAATTTATGGAAAGTTCAAGGAGATGAGGTGTATATAACCCACCCTGGCCCCTAGGTACTCCAGAGGTTTTTTGCCGAAAAGTGGCTATGTTCACAAACTTTCCTGACGGCTTCCTGAATCGAATGCAAAAAACTGCATCTCGATCCATCTTACTCTGCCAATTTGCTTAGGTTAAGTGCTTTATTTTCTCGTCTATTGATATTCTTTTCATTTGACGTTTTTATTATTTTGATTCAATAAATTTAAAATAGTATTAATTGAATATGGAAACATAAAATTTAAGTTTTATCAAATTGTATGTGCCATTGTACCATAAATCCGCAAGAATATTTACGTCTCAAAATTTTTAAGATCATGGAAACTCTGACGTGATAAGGTTTTTTTACTAACAAATAAAATGCATGAAAACCAGATGTGGTTGGTTTTATAGGAAAATATGAGCATTGAAACAATGTGATGAACTGAGTGATGTGAACTGAGATTGAAAAATGAAAATTTAAGATTGCCAGCATCTTTTTATGACCTAGCAATGGCGTAGATGTAGATTGTTCATACTCTATGCATATCAATCGATGCGTCTTATAATTTTCCAGAAATATTGAAAGACTTTTATATTGAAATCGAATGTTTCACTTTCAAGTATTAAATTTGTAAAAAATTGACTTAAAAGATAATCCCTAAAAGTAGTATCACAGCACTTTATCACATGTCCCAAAATCTAATCAGTGATAAAATGATAACAATGACACAAATTGTTTGGTGCAAGAGTTTTCTAAACCCAATATGTGTAAGGTTTGCAATACCGGTTAACCGGTTAACCTGTAAATAACCCGAAAACACATTATCAAAAAACCGGTAAATTTTTAAGTTTTTGCCGGTTTCGGTAAAAATTAAACAAACTTATATTTATGCTTATTTAATGTGTTTAACTTTCAATGAATTCTGGTTATATATACGCATCAAAGAAAGGACATATATGTTCGAATATTTTGCACTATCTCCATGTTTCAAATGCAATTAAAGTATGAAATGTATGCTCTGAAATGTTTAATAAAACAAAAAAAAAAATACAAATTTAATTAGTTGAACGTTTAAGCTTTTAATGATTGATCTGAAACCGAAAGCTCAGATTCAGAAGTAAGCACTTCCAGTGATCGATCAACTGCGTCCATATCAGCATTGTCAGAATTAATAATAAAAAAAGCTGCATAATACAAATGTACAGAAAATGAATAAACATTTTGTGGAAAATAGTACTGAAAAATGACTTAAGGGATTCACAAATATTATTAAAAGTTAAATTGACTTTTTTAAAGAACAAAACATTCGCGGCAAATATTTATTGTAGCAAAAACTTTTAATAAAATATTTACCATTCGGACAACAAGTGTCGAATTCGACGTGTGTTTGTAGCAGCTGGTCTGATTTGCACTAAACCACGGTCGAACTTGAATGATAACACTTTAGGAACAACGTGTTTCTTAAACTTTCTTAAACCAATATTTTAATAACCAAAACCCTTAAAAATTTCAAGATTTTAATTATTTTTAAATTTTCTTCCTGAAATGTGTTTCTTATTACACTAGCCCATGGGCCCTCGCCGGTTCATTTTATGATTACTGAAACCATTTGAACTTTTGTAGAAAATTTATTATTTTAATTTACGCCGGATAGCTCAAAAACTATATTAAAACTGAAACACTGAATTTATACACAAACAAATTATCACTTGGAAATCTCTTATTTCTTTGTATCACAGAAAAATACTGTTAATTTACTAACATGAAAATAATTTAATCGAAAACAAAATCAAAAATTATACAAATCAAAATATATAAAATAAGCTTACATTTATTTATCCTGATTAATGTTGTTTTCCCATATCATATAAAGTACGCTTTGACGTTTTAATTCATAACAACCTCCATCGCTGTAACAGTTTTTATTCATCAACGCAACATATGGATGGATAAAACTACCATCGCAATTAAAAACATTCATAATATCACCAGTTTGAACAACCATATTTTCTTCATTCTCTACAACTGTTCCATTTTCTAGTGTGCTTGTGTAACTAACGATACATAATTCCCCTCGACTTTTCATAAGTTGTCGATTTCCAAACATATCACATAAACCATCATCCTTTGCATTGATTGTTTGATGGTTGCATAAAATTTTACATTACTCAAAGATTCTTAATAACAACTTAACATAGAACCTTCGAACACCAAGTGATTTTCCTAATGATGCTAAAGACATTGTGCAAAATAAGAATATCGTGCATGGTGATAATAATATTGTTTTAGAAGATGATGAAAGCTGAACAAATAATCTCATTTTTGTTTCTCTGCTTTAATTTATGATTCGCTTTTTTTCTCACAATAATCAAAATAAATGACTAATAATCAAAATAATTTTCAAATATGGTTTCTTTTTTTTCAATGATTTTGAACCAATTAAACAACATCACTCAACATCAACATCACTCAACCCTTATTAAACAACATCACTCTTTTATGAAAAAATAACTTAACACAAAAAAAAAACAATCATATTTTCTTTATAACATTTTTTTTTCCACAAAATTTGATTTTTATTTATATATAAAAAAAACTCAATTATTGTAATAATTTAAACAAAATTTATTCTTAACACTAAACATATATTTTCTTTATAACATTTTTTTTCACAAAAACATTGATTTTAATCATTTGATTTTTAAAATTATACTGAACTACGATCTAAAACATTTTGATCGGTTTATATCATATTTGTATCTATGTATAGCCATAATTTTCGTATACAACCAGTTCATTTTTTTCATTCTATCAAAACTTGTATTTAATCTAAATAAAAAATAGTGGTATAGATAAACGTCTCTTTTTAGGGCAATTGGAGAAAATTAATAAAATTATAATGGAGTTTAAAAATTATTATTTTCAGAGTAAGAATTAAAATAGTCCGCCGTTACACCACATATTTTAAACTTCGTAAGGGGCTTGTCCTTGACAAGTTCTACAACTTTTTACCTACCATTTTCCTTGAAATTCTAATTGAAACCGATTGAAATTCTAATTGTTCATTATTTTTTCGAACAATTTTTATCATCAAAAAATTTTAACCACTGAAGCTCGAGAAAATAATGAACAATTAGAATTTTAATCAGACTAAAAATCTTTAAAATTAAATATCTCAAGAACACGAATTAACGCATCTTTATAAATTTGATATATTTTAAAGTAAGGTTAGAACTATATATAAAAAAAAAGTTAAAATTTAATTGATTTTAAAATTTTTTGTTAACGGAAGTTGTTTGAAAAAATGAAGAAAAATTCGAATTTCAGTCGTACTAAAAATCTTTAAAATTAAATATCTCAAGAACAAAAATTTACGCCTCTTTGTAAATTTGATATATTTTAGAGTAAGGATAGAAATATTTTCAGAAAAAAAAATTAATTAAATTCCAATTGATCTTCGACCCTAGCTCCATCTTTAAAAAAGTTTTTTTCATATTTTTTATCTAAAAATTAATTATAAAAACAATAAGTTAATTTTTTTCAAACGACTAACTAATCATCTATCAAACAAAAAAAAGTTTGATGAAACCGGTATAGCCGTTCTTGAGCAATTTAATTTCAAAGTTACATCGGATTGGCAGAATTTTCATTTTTCATGTATGTTGGGGTGCACCCTATGCTCAAACTATGCACTTTAAAAAAATTTTAAAATAAGTTGTATTTTTTATTTTGTTCATACTACTTATATGCCAAGTTTCAGGAAAATCAAAAATGGTCAAGTTCAAATCTCGACTTTTTCACCTGCGTAGATCACGTTTTTCATCTATTATAAAAAAACGAGTTGTCCGACAAAAATATAGCCGCTTACGTCCGAGAAAAAAATAAAAAAAGTAGAACGATTATTTTTGTTTCTTTCTTAAAGTTGCTAATATTCATGAACTAATTTAATGTATGTACATTTATGACGTAACATTTTTTAAAGAAAAAACGTTTGCGGATGGCACTATAAAAAAAGTTAGAAAATTATTATTGTAAATATAGAAAAATTATAAAAATTATAGGAGTACCTAAAAAATGATGTAAAACATGTTTTAATATTAAATTAAAAAATTTGAGGAACATTAACCAGTTGAGAAGGTTATTTACACACTTTTAATTGAGAAGGATTAAAGACATGCGCGAATTTTAACAAGGGAAAATATTGTCATTTTTTCTATATACCAGATTCAAAATTATATGCACCGATAGAGTACACAAATATAAATGATACATTTACTGGCCGCGAGAAGGGAAAAGCCGTATATATACGACCTGATTCTTTCAATCTGGGACCAAGAAGAACTACCTGCTGAATTGAAAACAGCTTTCATGTTGTTCGGCTACACAAGAAAGGTGACCGCCTAAAATGTGCGAATTATCGTGGAGTCGAACTGCTGAACACTGCATATAAAATACTAGCTTATGTCGTACTTGCGCGACTCATCCCGTTCGCCGAATCTATCATCGGTGACTATCAGTGTTGTTTTCGTCCCAACCGTTCCACAGATCAATGTTTTACGTTATATCTTACAAAAATTATCGATCTTCGAGAAATATAAAAAGTAGTTACAAGAGTAATTTGCAGCTAATCTGAATGAGTCTGAAGAACTAACATGGTGAAATATAGTACAGACATGGTAATGCAAGCACAATTCGCTAAGTGCCAAGGAAGCTATCGTTGTTCAACTAGAAAAGGGTGATAAATGGTGATGGGTTTGAAAGGTAAAATTTTAACACAATGTAAAGGAAGGACTCACTAAACGTATATCCAAAAATAAAAGAATTTAGAATAGGCTTTTCGAGAAATTTCCTTTTAAATAATTTAGTTTTATTTTAAAATTATTACCTTTTGCATTGTGGTATTTTATTTTTATTGTAGTATTTTCAAATATCCCCAATCTACTTCCCTGTTGTCTCATATGTTTGGATCACCTTATTTTAGAATAAGGAGAACCATAATTCGCTTACTATTGGTGAAGTATTTTATCAAATTTCATATGAAAATAGTATATTATGCTATTAGTGCGTACGGGGTTTTCAAACGCGTGGGAAGGAAACACAAACTTAAGTGGATCTATTAGCAGTTAGCACTAAGAAGTGCATGAGCTACAAAAAGATATAAAATTTAGACTCGGAGATATAAAATTCGGATGTGACTTCAAACCATAAAATGTTTAAATAACTTTCAACTATTTTTTTGCTAATCTCATATTTCATTACTATATTACAAAATTTAATCACGCACACTAATTAGGACAAATTTATTTACAGAGCCAATGGTGAATCGATTTGCAACAAGACGTAAATCAGTTTTTGCCGAAACATATGATCCAGAAAACGAACAAGATGAAGAAGAACTATCAAATCCAGTATTTCCTAAGACTGATGAGCAACGTTCCCGCTTAATAGATTCCGTAAAAAATATTCTTTTATTTAGATCACTGGATAAAGAACAAGTATAGAAAACTTAAATCTTAATTTTTAAATATTGATTAAATAAAACCATATTGTTTTTTTCTTACAGATGAATCAAGTTTTAGATGCAATGTTCGAAAGACTAGTTACAGAAGACGAAATTGTTATTAGACAAGGCGATGATGGAGATAATTTCTATGTAATCGAATCGTAAGTCCGGTATAAATAATTGAATTCGTTACTTAATTATTGTTGTTTTTTTTTCGTTCAAGTGGAGTTTATAAAGCATTTGTCGATGACAAACATATTCATACATACGACAACAGTGGGAGCTTTGGTGAATTAGCACTTTTATATAATATGCCAAGGTAAGATTAGTTTATGTTTACTTGTTCTCATATTTTATCGTAATTTTCTATTTTCGGTAGGGCTGCAACAATAACTTCGGTAAAGGATGGAAAGCTATGGGCAATGGACCGTCAAACATTTCGTCGAATTTTATTGAAATCGGCGTTTAGAAAAAGGAAAATGTATGAAACATTGTTGGATAATGTTCCTATGTTAAAAGCACTTCAGGTAAGTCATCATTCTTTTTATAATAATTTAAAAAGTCAAATTAATTTAAATAGAAATAAGTCTGAATTCACAATTTCACGAAAATTTAATCTGGGTAGGTTTGTTTATAACCCATTTAACTACAAAAATAAATTGCATTTCGATTTATGCTCCTCTAGTTGCATTGTATAGCCAATGATCTACTACTGTAAGGGCTTGAATTACTGTACATGCAAAAAGTTATTTGGACCGACCAGGATATTAAGGTGAACCAGAACCAGGAAGGGTAACACAAATTGGTATTATTATATGATCCATTTAACAAAAACAGAACTAAATAATTCGTCGACACCCTCGTTTGAAAATAATATTCCAGTGAAAATCATTCTTTTAAAAAAAGAAACTTATGCTTATGAATTTCATTTCCATATTTGTTTGTAAATTTTCTATCTTTGGTTGTTGTTATTATTATTATTCTATTAAAATTGTCGTGAAAATAACTTTTAAAAGCTATATGCATAATAGTTTTTCTGAAAATTCTGTATATACATTTTTTTTAAATAAAAAATGGTTGAAATTAGATTGTTTTATGATGATAACAGCAAGCTAAACGGAATAATTTACGACAATATTGTTTTAAATTTTAATATATTTTGTTGTTGCTATATATGCAAATGAAAATAAAACTAAGGTGCTTGCTTGTGTTTATATGTTTATCCATTAAATTAATACTTTAATCTACTTGTATAAAGTTTTTGTATGTAATTAAATTCCTTACATATTTCGACTTTTGAGAATACCAATTGTTAATCAATCTTTTATTGACCCACTGAAACAAAAAATTCATTCATTTCAACCTCAACCTCAATGTGCCAACCGAATATTTCTGTTACATAGCTTAAAAACTCGGGTTTTCTGTCTTCAACTATTTATTACTGTTGTAACATTTCTGACCGAGTTACTAATATTTGGTTCAATCACTAGATCACGAAATTAAAATAATATTTTTGAAAAAATTTGTTTAGGCTTCAAATTATTTTTGGATGAAAAAAAATTGTAGTTTTATCAAAAAGTTTTGTGTGTTGTGTTGATTGTTATATAACATTTTTGTAAATTTTCCTTTTTTTTGTAGTAAATCTCTGATGTTTTGAAAGATATTTTTTGAAGTGAAACTTCTAATGCGACTTCCTTCATGCAACAAGGTTGCGTTAAACGTTTAACGCTACCATGGAAAGATGAAATATTTTAAACGTAAAAATAAAAATATATCAGTCAATTCTATTCCGAAATTCTATTCCGACGTAAAATGATAATTAAAAGATGCGATCAATTGTAAATTGTAAGCAATGTTAATAAAGTTTGTCCTAAAGAATATTAACAGCATGAGTTCACTAAAAATCAATTTCTACCCCTTCCTATTTTTATTTCCACATTACGAAGTTTCACTTCTTCCGCGCGGAGGGACTCCACGCACAATTTTATTATACTTATCTGAAAACACCTTGTTTTCATCTGTTTTTACAAAGACGTAAAGGTGGCATTTTCAGTACAGCGCACGGAAAATTTTTCCCGATCTCCGATTTTTTCTCCGTGCGCTAAATAAAAAAATACAATTGAAATTAATTATAAGAAAAAACAATTATTTATTTATACTAGGAGGGCCCGGCGTGCTTCGCTACGCTTATAAATAAAGTTTTTGCGTAGACATTTTGTTGACGTAGAAGCAATGATTTCAAAAAGTGGTAATGAGAAATGCTACCATATAATTTTTAATTTTTCTTTTTAAATATATGAATGAAAAATAATCAGAACTCTAGCTGATCAGTTCGGATATATGAAAAATTAGCGAAGCTTACTTGAAAACTTATTTGATCGCTAATTTTTCATATGCTAATTTTTCATACGAAGCTTACTTGAAAACTTATTTGATCGCTAATTTTTCATATATCCGAACTGATCAGCTAGAGTTCTGATTATTTTTCATTCATATATTTAAAAAGAAAAATTAAAAATTATATGGTAGCATTTCTCATTACCACTTTTTGAAATCATTGCTTCTACGTCAACAAAATGTCTACGCAAAAACTTTATTTATAAGCGTAGCGAAGCACGCCGGGCCCTCCTAGTACTCATAAAAGAGGAAAAGGTTTTTGAGAAAAGTGAGAGGAAATCAGGTAACAATGACTTCTGGGAAGACGATATTTTTTGTGAAAACTCTATCATCTTTGAACAAATGACCTTGGTCAGATGTATCATAAATATAAAATTTCAAACATTCAAACGCACGCACTCTACTTGCAGCAACATACAATTGACCATGTGTGAATACAGGTTCTTTAAGTAAAATGGCAACTCTGTTGAATGTCTGACCTTGAGATTTATTAATAGTCATAGCAAAAGCAGGAATAATAGGGAATTGAGTTCTTTGAAATTTAAATGGAAGAAGAGTTCCAGAATAAGTCAAATGAATGCGTGGAATTAGAATGCGTACACCTCGCATGACACCAGTCAAAACTTCACAATCTATTGAATTTCGGTGCATAACTTTTACACGCATTCGTGTTCCATTTACTAATGCTTGACCTGTATTTAAATTACGTATGAGGAGAACAATGCAATTCACTTTCAAATTTAATTTATGAGGTGGCAAACCTCCTACAATGTCATCACAAACAACTTTATCAAAACTAAAATATGCTTTCTCCTCTCCTGGCATAATACTCAAGATTTTAGAATTGATTTCATTGCAATCATTGTTTTTGGGGGCTAAAATGACGGAACTCAAAATGTCATCAGATAAAATTGTATCAGAAATATTTCCAAAAATGTCTTCAATAATATTGTCTGGATTGCCAATCAAATTATGAGGAATTTCAATGATATCTGAACCAAACTGTGGAAAACTTTGCATATCACCATTACCGAGTCTTCTAAGAAATTCTACAAATTCAATTTCATGAGGGAGAGCTCTCATGTTTTGATTTAATTTCAAAATTTTAAAGTTAATAAATTCTTGCCAAGATGTAATACAATTTTCAATTAAAATAGAACGTGAGCCATGCGGTATAACTGGAAGAATTTGGCGAAAGTCACCGCTCAGTAAAAGAGTTTTACCTGCAAACAGTTTATTTTTATTTTCTTCGTTTGGAGTCAAATCTCTTAACAAACGATCAATTAATTTTAAAGCATGAATAGAACACATTGAAATTTCATCTATAATAATGATTGATGCATTATTAATATATGTGCCATGTACACTGTTTGGAGTTATATTTGGCATTGAATTCTCTAATAATGGAATTGGTAATTTGAAAACATTATGCAAAGTTCGCCCCCCAATCAAAAGAGTTGATGCAATACCACTGAAGGCAGTTACAATACACGAAAGATTTAATGAATTAAATTTATGAATGATTGCCGTTTGAACAAAAGTTTTGCCACAACCTGCATGAGCTGTCAAGAAAAAAACATTACTTCCAGTATCATGGAATTAAGCTTCACGCAAAACAATATCAATCACACTACGTTGCTCATTATTTGCATTTTCATACATTCTATCGAAAACTATAGCTTCTTCTTCAATATCAAAATGACCTACATCGCCAATCTGTAAGTTATATTGTGGAATCGGAAGACCAAGATCACCACATGAAGTATTATGTGTAAGAAGAATTTCATTAATTTCAATCAAGGCTCGATTAATTGACACATCTTCATCGTAATTTCGTAAAAAGTCTTCAATCATACTATTTCTAAATTCAATCCATAAAGCTAAAGCATTCGGAGGAACATTCAAACCACAGATAAATGCAAATAATTGACGAAACTGTTTTGGTGATTGAATTTCTGAAGCTTCAAGTAAACATTCACGCCATTCATTATCATTTGTTGCAATACCTCGAGCTTCACATGCTGCAACAAAAGTAGGGTACTCAACACCTTCATACATACGTAGATCAGAAAAAGATTTTGGACCACGAACATGCAACAGAAGTAAACGCATATGAAACAATTCTATATCTTTTGGAGAAACCATATATAATCGAGCAACAACTTTATCAGCCCCACGTTGTCTTCTTTTCCACGATTTACTTTGATCATGCCAAACATAATGTAATGGTAATTCTGTATACAAAAACTCATTAGCTAAATTATCAATGGAATTCAAATGGAAAAATGCTAACAATTTTGTTCTTGATACATTTGCGACTGCACCAGCCACATTACCATTCCTGATATAAACATTTTGTCTATTAGGCAAATGACAATCAAGTCGAATAATTGTATGAGATTGAAAATGCATTGGAAATTCAAATATGCGCCAAGCAGCTTCAGTCGAACCAACATACCGTCCATTCAAAAAATCTTGAATTTCATTTCCCACAATCGCATCATCATTATTCACTGCATTCTCTCCATTCACTCTCAATTCAACATTGGCAGAATCATACCCTTTATATACATACTTGTAAACATATTTCACACTTTTAACAGTCGTACATATTTCAACGTTAATATGACAATTGAATTTTGCAAGAAGATAAGGATTATATGGAACAACATATCTATTATCAAGAGATGCACCACGTACATCAACACTCATACCATTATCACGTCGACGATACAAAGGATAACCATTCACAGATTCTTTAGTATTTTCAGAAAAAGGTTTTGGAAAATTCTTACTACATTTACCATCTCTCATACAAACAGAATTGGGATTTAGAGCACCACATGGTCCATGCATCATATGACGTTTCACATATTCATGTAATTTAGGAAAAAGAATGGGATCAGGGATTTCAGTACATACAAATTTATTAATCATTTCATTTCCATCAATTCTATCTTCATCTGATAAATTTAACAAAATATGGGCATGCGGAAGACCACGTTTTTGAAATTCAATGGTATATATAAGTGCTTTGACAGAACCGAAAATCTTTTTTTTCATTAAACAATCTATGAGCTCTTTAAGTTTCACTTTAAACACACGCACAACAATATCAGGACGAAAATTCGAAGACTCATAATTACTCAAATTATCAACAATTTCTGGCCATTGAGGATTACATGTCATTGTTATAAATAAAGAAGGTTTACCGAAATGTTGTACAATAGACATTGCATCCAAGTAATTTTGATACATGTTACGTGGTGAACCGGTAAAAGAAGATGGCAAAATTACTTTACGACCAACTACTTGCATATTATCATCACCATTGCGATTTTGATGCAAGAAATCTGTTAAATTATTGTACAAATCAGCACGAAGAGCAGATTGATTTGAACGAATGTAATGAAGCCGTGTACCTTCGATACGAACATACATATCAACAATCCATTGAAGAAATAATTTTTGAGAACGATGCAAAAGACTAAAACCATCACGTATAGCAAGGCGATAAGATGCATATTGCAACATTGTAACTTTTGTACGTGACACATTAGCACGTGAAGTTGAAACTAAATTATGTGGAATATTAACGTGCCACCCAGTATCACCATTTGGAAACAACAAAGGATAAGCTAAAGGATCCAAAGAAGAATCAAGGACAGAAACAGAACGAATTTCATTTGCATTTTTTGAAAAAACAATCATATTTCTTTCAAAAGGTGGTTCACCATCATCATTTTTAAAAATAGCAGCCACATCAGTTTGAACAGCATCATTAAAACGACGAATATCACATTCTCTGTTAACTTTTATAACCATTGACACATCAGCAGTAACATTCTCAGGTCTTTCACAAAATTCATGCATTGATTTGAAAGAACGAACAAAAGGATTCACACGATCTAACTCAAAACCTATCTCACGCATAAGAAAAATTTCACATACATTGGTATTTCTATTCATTCTCATATTAGCAGCAGTATCAACATCATAAAAATATAATTGTGCATACATTGGATGTCGACCATAAGCAGGAATTAAAGCACCAGTACGATGATAAAAAATATTATGAATTTTAAAATGATAAATACCACGTGCAGTAGAATCCGCTATATTACATTCAGAACTGATCATTGCAAATGCCGAATTATAGGAACGAATATTTGAAAGAAAACTTTTAGAACGTTTTTTTATAGCATTATCATTTGAATTCAATCCTTCGAAAATATTAGAGAAAAATGCATTTTCAGAAAGAGGAGGTAAATTGACTTTGCCTTTATGGCAACACAAAGAAAACGCTTCATTATTATTTGAAGTAACTTCTCTTGCAAAATGTTTGGCATGACAAAAATGACAACTCATATCCAAAGCACCACAAACATACGAATCAAAGTTACCTGGAATCACATTCAAAGCACACTTGAACGAATCTCTCAAAATTACAAAGGGAATTTCATCATTCACCACATTCAATTCTAAATCATTCGCAACATTCATGACACCATTCATGACACCGTTCATGACACCATTCATATCATCAACATTCACTTCATCATTCACAACAACATCAGCTTCAGCATTCATTCCATCATTATTACCATTCATTTCATCATTCATAAAATCAACATTATTACGCATATTACGCATATAATCTCTTTTATTCCGACGACTCGATGTACCACTCACATCCAAACGACGTTTACGACGTAGTCTTGGCATCGAAATAAATAAATATATCAATATATCAAAAATATGAAATAACTCAAATATCAAAATATCTCAAAAATCTTTATATCAATAAAAAACAAAATAATCGAAAAATATCGAAAACCGTCCTTCTTGAAAGATAAAAGACGACTAAAATATAAAATAAATACGACGACTGAAATGAATATAAAATAAATATAAAAATTTTCGTTTTTGTTATTCGTTGTTCGGTTCGATAGCTAATATATAAAAAAGAAAAATTTTAAAGCATTGTTTTAAAGCAAAAAGAAAGATGTATGTAAACTTATAATGCATATGTATAGAAAAAGTTTTCCGTATATAATAACTTTTTTATTTATGATCCGATTTGTTTGAATCCGGATCCGACTATAGGTTACACTAATATCAGTTAGCTGTGAAAATTTCAAATGAATCCATCTGCGAATAAAAAAGCCTAATGCTCCACAAAGTTTTAATCTAGCGTATTAATATATAAGAAGTTTATAACACTTTTCTGAAAACAACAACATAATTAGTATATTTAGGAATCGTTGGTATTAATAGTAACATTGATTGTACAATTTGTATTATTGTAGAAGTTTAGTCCCTTCGATATTTCATTCTTTAGAACTGAAGATGTTGAAGCAGACGGTTCGCAGATGTTTTGATTTTCCTGATGGAATGTCGCAGAGCTTGTATTTTGCAAGTGAGAAGGGTTAAACAATTTTTGTGATACTTCTATTTTTCTTTGTATGGATTCTTCTATGTATCCTTCTGCTACGTTGGAAGAACGCCATCCTCCGTGTCTTCAGAGTGAACAAATCAGCGTCGCTTTCCTCCTTCCCTCCCGAAGAACGCCGTAGCCCATGTTCGGTATATTCTTCGGGATTTTTCAGTTTCAGGTATTTTGCAACAAGTTTCGGGACAGCGCTGATGGTATGTCATCCAACATATTGGGCGTAACACCTACGATTTCGGTATGCAACAAATAATCTTCTGCTGTTCATATTTTTAGGTCGTAGATCTGTATATTTACGGTAAAGTGCCAGGTAAAGTGCCATGTACATGCCTAATTGGTAATGGTAAAACTTCTTGACATATGATTTTTTTCCATCTCGCAAAAACACAACAATAAAGCGCCCATTATCTTTCACATCGTCTAAACTCAAACGTATTAAATCATCTCTACGACATGCGCCAAAGATCCCAAACACTAAAATCACTTTTGCCAGTAGATATTATTCATCTGAAGCTTCGCATAAAAATGTGGTTACTTGTTCTGCCGTTAGTACCCTGGACTTTTTTGGTTTATAACTCACAGCCTGACGCTTCAAAAAAGCAATAGTTTTTGGATATTTTGTGTTGCCAGCATTTTCTTTATAGCTAAACAACTCTTTAGCATTGAGAACCGACCCCATAACGTGGAAGATTTCATATTCTTGGCTTTTTCGACAAAATAAACTAGAAGAATATCATCAGTTACAGTTTTAACTTTTTTGAGATCTCGCCATTCCATAAAAAGTTGATACTTGTGTTCATATCTCGACCTGGATTTTGCTGGTAACAAATCAGCACTGGCTTGTGCCGCTAGCTCTAATATGTTCATAGGAATATCTGGATTTTCTTCCGAGTACATTTTTTAAAACTAACATGAATTAAACTGACAGAAAATAAAACAATGCCGATAATAAATATATCGTTGCTATGGAAATGTTAATCATGTTTGATACTATTACGATGTATTATGATTACTTTGAAAATAAAATGTTCTAAATTTACTTCTTATCCTTTTTTGCGTTGTTTTCAGATAAGAATAATAAAAAGTATCGTTCATTACACGTCCGGAAATGGATTTTTCCGTGCTTGCGTGACTACCTATGTTCGGCTTCGCCTCACACGAGAATTTGTCACGCGCGCACCGAAAAATCCTTTTTACCAGACTCCTAATGAAATATACTATTATAGAATCCACTCTTAAGTTCTATTGTGGTAAAATATATGTGTTTACAATATTTTAAAGAACTCAATATATATCTGGTACCTATTAGGCATTTGTCAATGATTATTATATAGATTGCTGTTCTTATCCCATTTTTTTTGGACATAATGCGTCTTTCTTTCGTGGAACGATCTAGACTAGGGAATTATGGCGATCTGGAAAGTCTAATGATTCCATCTTTTAGCAGTTTGCTATCTTGTTTTTCAATCGCCCTTCGTAAGGTCCCTTACCCATACAAAAGGTAAGCTTTCGAATAAACTGGAGTTTTAGAATTCGTGCGAATTTCATCTTTAACTCTTGTGGTATGTGTGAACTATTGTCGGCGTCAGTTTTGGGCAAATTTTTATGATTGAATACAATTTCTGTTTTTGTGGCGAAATGAGATGAGATGAGATTCGTGTGGTGTTGTTTTAGAAAAATGATTGTATCTGAATAAATTATTATCTGTCCTTTGTCCGCGTGAATAACTTCTTGCAGCTTCAGGTTGTCATTGCCAGTTATTCCGTCAAATATTTAAGCGAGGGTTTTAATTAAAAGTCTTTTTTTAAGAATAGATAGCTAAACAATAAGGGAAATAAAAATAAAATAAAAGTGTAAAAAATGAAAAAAAAATAAAATTGGTAGCCATATAAGCAAGTTAATGTCATACTGCTTGATAATGTGACGCACTGTCTTTTACGATGATTCCCTTAACTACGATAGGGGATGCTATCGTTGACCGAATATTATCCGACACCACATCTAAAATATCACTTTCGCTAGTGACATTTACAACTATTTCCAGTGGTGTAATATTTCACGTTAACTCGTGTGCCAATAGCAGGGGCTGGAGTACGTGGGGTTGTCCCATCCGTAAATCAACAACAACTGATCCCTCCATGCGGGTAAATTGGTTAATTGGTTTTTATTCTTTTTATCCTATACAGAAACTATAAAGGTTGGTTTTTATAATATTTTTGCTAACCTAATATTTTTGCTAAGTAATGCAAAAAAGTTGAAATGAAAATATTTATTACAGTTAAGTGTAAATAAATTTTATTTTGTCTTTCATACATATTACATATGTTTGATTTGTTGTTTTACTTTGAGAGTCGGTTGAAATGTTTTGATGCTTTGATTAGATTTTGAATTGGGTCACCGTTAAGCAGATCAATTTCGACTAGAAGAACGTGGGTTCGGGATTTTAATAATCCGACGAAACATCATTCTTTAGTTTGATCATTACAAACACAACATGATATATGCTCAAACTTTTTTAACATTAAAACTTTTATGATATTTATTAATGATTTGATAAAATTACAGTAACCTTTTTTTTGTGGTACTTTTTTAACCTAACCCCTCGCAAAACTGTGGAATTTTGGTTAAAATACAAAAATAAATTAAAATAAATTTGAAAAGTTGGAATAATAAAGGTTTTGATGATTGCTGAAAACTATGAAATAATTTCAGTTTACCCGACCTACAAAAAATATTTAATTTTCGTTTAACTTACTTGAAGAATATTTTTTAAAATAAAAATAGAAAATTTTACTTCATAGCTTTTCAACATATCAAACGTAAAGTAATGAAAACTTTGTTGTATGGTATAATATGTATAGACATATTAAAAATTTGTTGTTGTGAAAATGGTTTGAATTAATCTTGAAATGTTTGTGTAAAAAAATCGATGATTTTTATAGCTGAAACTGAACGAGCTTTCTCTTTATAATAGACAATGAATTTGATCAAAAACAGACGAACAAGGATCTATTTTTTTTTTGAATTAGTTGAACATGTTTAGAACATTAAATATAAAATATTCATTATTTTAGATTCTTTGAAAGAGTTCAAATTGAACGATCCTGTATGAATCGAAATAATAATGTATTTGAATTTTTTTACTATAATAACTTTATAAACTTTGAACTTTTCTTTTCAGAACTACGAACGCATGAACTTAGCGGATGCATTAGTACCTAAATCATTTGATAAAGGTGAAAGAATTATTAAACAAGGTTAGTTATTTTTTGACGCTTTATATTTCGAATATAGACTTTTCTTTAATGGAAAACTAACTTTATAATAGAAGGTTATATACCAAGTTAAAGAAGTGCAGCGTTTCACCCAAGGTGTGTTTGGATGCTAACCTTTTGTTTGTTGTGACACTTTTTATCTAATCAAAATTTCGTAACCCAAATCCAATTGAAATTTTTAACGGTTAATTTTGGACTCTTGCTGAAGTTTTAACTCAACATTGTCGATTCGATTTCTATAATTATTTTTTATAAACCTAATTACTATAAACATAAATGTGAAGCAGGAATAGCAATAAAACTGACGGTATTAAAAAAGTCCTCTGATTTTGAAGAACCCGTAGCCGGAAGTTATAAACAAAAGTTTTTTTGACCTAGAATAAATACAAATTTTTATTCGATCCCTTTAACTTCGACCGTAATCACTAACAAAATTTACAATTCTCAATAACATACAGTTTTGTGCAAATTCAAAGAAAGAAATATGTTAGTAGTCCAATTTACATAATAGTATAGGATTCGAGTATTCAACGACCTTCACCGAACTGGTTAATGGATGAAAAGTATTTTATATTAAATTAAATATGTTAATAAATATATTGCAAGTGGGTTGACTAAAAAATTTCGGTCCAGAATATGATTAATTAAAAATTTAAAAAATAATTTTTTTTTTAAACATTTCACCGTTTCGGTTAAAAGACAAATGACATACCAATCAAAAGTATGAAGCCTTTAGAATATGCAAACGATAGGTTGACTATTTTTTTCCCGTCATAACTTTTGCTGGCAGGTATAAACAGGTAAATCGATATTAGTAATTTGCACCGGTCTGGTTAATGAATAAACTTTATGTCAAAATAAAGATTATTTTATTAAAAACATGGTGATATAGGATTGTCTACAAAAAATCAGTCCTGAATACCGGTTGTCGGGTTTTAAAAAGTGCACTTAGTGAAACCTAGGCCCAGGCAAAGACTAAATCCAAATCTTGAAAAACACAATATATTCTTCGAAACTAATTATTTTCGTATCATTTAATCCAAATGGCTTTTGATTTCTTGGATGTTGCTAGAGATTGAACATTTTATAAAAACAAAACTATAACAAAAGCAAATCTATGTACATTTAATCTATGTACCGTTTTCAAATTATTCATAAATATCCAAAATATCAGCCTCTCAAAACTCAAAATATTACTTTCGGTTTTTCGATCCTTTTTTAAAATATCTATGTGCAGTCATGAAAGCTAAATGACTCCCTTTTTCTTAATTAAATGTAACTCTACAAACAGCATCATTATTTAGTATATTTCTATAAAATAAAAATAATAAAAAAATAGAGTTTTACTTATACTATTTACTTATACTATTACTATTTACTTCTACTATTTTTGACAGATCGACAGAGACCGACAAGCAAAAAATTAGTTGAATTTAGTTTACGCCGGACTTGTGTTGCAATCATATACATAATCCTTTGGTTGGATGTCTTACATAACCATTAAAATTTCTTATTCCAAATAAACATGTTGCCGATCTATCCAACCATATACATAACTCAAATCAATAACTCAGAAATAGTGATTTAGGTTCACCACTCTATTATACTACGAAGTAGCGAACCACTTAGAAATACTTCTTCCAGATCCACGAACAATTTTTTAACATCACATTCACTTCTGCATGCACCACGTATAAATTTTTATCGTTTAATGTATTCAATTCTTTTCCCCATGGAAATTCATCATTACTGCAGCCAATTGGAAACCCATTACAACCAATTCCCACAATCTTATTATCGTTGTTTACGAATACGGCACCAACTTGTGTTGTTGGATCTTTACTACGTTTTGCTGCCAGAAATGTAGTTGCCATAAAATATTTAGGCCAATAAATATAATCACCACGCTTTTTAATTTATAATTTGCAATTTTTTCTCACAAAAATAAACTACTTTTTTCTCCGATAGACAGCAAATATAAATTTTGCAGACTTATTTCAGTCATCAAAGTGGCACTTTTCCTGCCTAGGCAGCAAAGCAAGTACTTTGCTGCCTAGGCAGCAAAATAATTAGACTTCATAGAAATAAACAGATATTGCGATTAAAAAAAAAATTTTTTTAATCGATTTTTTTTTCATTTTTAAAATTTTGCTTTATTTTTAAAGTAATAATTATTAAATTACATATCATTGTAATTAATCGGAGAAAAAATTATATGTTCAACTCGGCAGCAAGGTAGATTGACTGCCTTGGCTGAATTCCTAGCCTCGCTCGCTCGGCTATGAACTATCAGCCGCGGCAGTCAATCTACTACTTTGCTGCCTAGTTAAACAAATAACTATTCCCAAATGATTTTGAACCAATAAATTTACACAAGATCATCACTCCTTTATGAAAAAAACAACTTAACACAAAAAAACAATCATAATTTTCTTTTATAATATTTTTTTTCCACAAAATTTGATTTTTATTTACATATAAAAAAAGTCCAAGCGGCACGTATATCCGCTAGAAATAGGTAGATTTCGAGATCAGACAGTTTTGTGTGCCAGTAGAATCTGATGTATCAGATTAGTTTAAACAAAACAAACTAATTTCAAACAGATATCGAACAAATTTTAAAAAGAAAATTAGCTACCTACAAGCAAAATTATATCTATCCAATTTTGCAACAAACAAATATCAAATCTACCACAGAACATGTGTGTGATAATTTATGACACAAACCTACCTATATCATATGTCGTGCAATTACTGCAAAATATCAAAATAGTTTATTTCTAAGAAAAAAAAATTAATTTCTTCTATTCAAATCTTTTATTTTTTGACTGTTATAAGGTTGACATTGACTGTTATAAGGTTTTTGGAAATTGTAGTTGGGGATTGTTGCAAACTTTTTTGTTGAAGCCAACAAGTCAAAAACCTCTAACTGCAGAGGTTTATATTTATAAGAAACGGATTAAAATGTTTCCACAGATTCTAAATTTATGAAGATTTTAAAAATATTGGTATCCAAACGGCCGTTATAACGGATTAAAAAAACCACTTTTTTTTCTAGTATAAAGCCTATAGTTCCTTAACCATGTGTCAGATTTTTCTGATTTACGAACTCGTCCAAGATATTAATCAAACACACATTTTTAAGAAAGGTTTTTTGATCTGGCTCCACAAATGCAGCCGTGAGAGTGCCGGTTGATTCAAACGCGTTTTGTGTTTTACAAGCTTTTTTGTTGGAGCCGTTCACTCAGAAACCTCCAACTGCAGAGGTCTTTTTTTTGAAAGAAACTGATTAAAAAGGTTTCAAAGATTCTAAATTTATGAAGTTTTCAAAAATATTAGAATCTAAACGGCCGTTATAACGGATCTAAAAAACAGAGTTTTTTTCTAGTATAAAGCCTCTAGTTTCTTAACCATGTGTTGGATTGGGCTGATTTACGAACTTGTCCAAGATATTAACAAAACGCACATTTTTAGAAAAGGTTTTTTGATCTGGCCTTATAAATGCGACCGTGAGAGTGCCGGTTGTTTCAAAAAAAAATTTTTTTTTGCAAACTTTTTTGTTGGAGCCGCTCACTCAGGAACCTCTAACTGCAGAGGTCTATTTTTAAAACAAATTGATAAAAAAGATTCCAAAGATTCTAAATTTGTTAAATTTTTTGAAATATTCGTATCCAAACGGCCGTTATAACGGTTTTAAAAAATCAATTTTTTCAGAAAAAAGCCTCTAGTTTCTTAACCACGTGTCGGATTTTGCTCATTCACGAACTTGTCCAAGATATTATTAAAACACACAAGTACAGAAAATTTTTTTGATCTACCTCAACAAATGCGACCGTGAGAGTGCCGGTCGTTTTCGTTATATCTCATATCGTTTATATACATATATATATATATATATATAAATTTTTTTTTTTTTGTTTTTTTGTCTCCGCTTATCATATATAGTCGTTTGGCACAAAAATTTTTCCGAAATTCCGAGATGAAGCCCATTGCAATAGGTAGATTTTTATATGAAATCTACCTAAAACTTAAACATTTATTGTAATAATTTAAACAAAATTGCTAACGCTTAATATAATTTTTTTTTTTGACAAAAACATTGATTTTAATCATTTTAGTTTTAAAATTCTACTGACTTATGTTACGAATTTTCCGTTTTTATATTATATTTTCAGATTTTTTTGTTTCCCTTTCCATAAACAAAATTAAACAAATCATGTTAAAAAAAATCCAAACATGTTTGTTGTAATCGAAATTAAATGACGTAACTAAATCTCAACAGTAGCATACAAAAATATAGCGACACAGTAGCATACAAAAATATAGTGACTTTTAAGAAAATTAATAAAATTATACTTGAAAATGAAAATTATTATCTTTAGAACAAAATTGACATAGTCCCGGCGTTACACTTGGTCCGCGGATCAAAAATCCGTCAATTTAAGACGGATTACGATTAACACAAGCGGCTGGTCTGACGACGGACTTTATTCCCGGATCGTTACGCTGTGAACGTTACGTTACGTTTACGTTTTTACGCTAGTGGACCAAAACTGGCTTATCGATCCAACGGACCAAGTCCGCGGATTAGTCCTTTTGTGTATGGTTAGCTATTGAGGATAAGAAGAGTGAAACAATAACGAAAACACTGACTTGCAAGTTATACTCGCACTTGACCGAATTTTTTTTATATTAAATCCCAACAAAAGAAGTTTTGTGACTGAATCTAACTCTAACCATTTTGGAAAATATCAGGTGGATACCTGATACAGATTAAGTTTTTAAATCTAGAAAAGGTGCAAACCGCACCAAAAAATATGCATATTAAAAGGCAAATAAAAATTTAAATTTTTGTAAAATCGAACCGATAAAATCGAACCGTTTAATTTTTTCCCGCATCGTAATACACAAATCGCATTGAAATCGACCTGTGATATTTTACAAAAAATATGTAAAAATATTTAATTCAAATTTGACGTCCAAAAGCAGTACGTTTGGAGTGATTTGAGAAATATTTTACGAATAACAATATCTGTTTTTTTAATCTAGGTGATGCAGCTGATGGAATGTACTTTATTGAAGATGGAGGTGTATCAATTCGATTAGAACAAGAAAGTGGTGGCGAAGTAGAAATATCACTGTTGGGAAAAGGACAATATTTTGGTGAACTTGCATTAGTTACACATAGACCCAGAGCAGCATCCGCATATGCTGTTGACAACGTAAAAGTTGCATGTAAGTTTTAACAACCCAATTTGTTTTCTTTACACAACTAATCATGCATGTATGTTTTTTTAATTTTTTATATTTTATGTTGTTTGATCACTAAAAAATGCATACACAAAGATTTATCAACTGCAAGCTTTGAAAGGCTTATGGGTAGAACAATAGACTTTATAGTTCGTAGAATTTTTAGCTATAGAAATATTGATATATCTATATTAGTGGATTTATTACAACAGACTGAGATTAAACTACTAACACAATAATGTTTAATCTACCTCACTAACTATTGTTAATTTTTTTTGTGATAACATTTTTTTAAATCTTTAATTAATTATACTAACAATTGAAGTTAACTTAATTAGATTAGACATATATAGCGAAGTTGTGCATGTTAATTTTATTATTACTTTTGCATTTGCTATAGTTTATTTAATAATTTAATTTTTATTATTTAAAATTAACTATTATTGTAAGTAACTGGTAGAATAAAAATAATAATATGTATTTCTTATTTAATTATATGTGTTATTTTTGTAGATAATATTGTTAATACTTATATTTACTAATCATTTTTTTAATATTGACTGCTTTGTTTTATTTATTTATTAATAATAATTTTAGGGTAAATTAATATTTCCCTAACAGTTTTTTATTTAATATTAATTTCTCAGCGCTTAAGTTTTATTTGAGCTAGTTGATTTTCTACACCGAATTGGACATTTCAATGTGTTGAAATAGTGCCGTTGTTAACTCTCGCAAATTATATCAACATTGTTGGGTAACACTATGATATGGAGATGGAGTCGTCGATATTTTTAAAAGTAATTACCATAAATCTGTAGCTAAGAACAAAAAAACATATACATCGAACATACACAGTTAATTCTCTTAAGATTATCTAGTTATGCTAACACTTCTTATAACTACTTTCCGTAACCACAAATAAAACCATTAGCTAATTTAATCGTTTTTACATTTACGTATTTCTAAACATATTTTTGTTTTCTTCCATTTACACAGAATAAATTATTCTCCATTTAAAAAGTCATTTACTAAAATGTTTCTTTAATTTCGTAAAAAAAAGGTAAATACTTTCTAATAATCAGAAAGCTGTCATGAAAGGATCAACAAAATTAAAGGTTGATAAGAGTAAGACACTAGCTATTATAATAAACAAAAAAATTCTCACATTAATCTTAAATGACCTGTTGATATAGATTATTTTGGTTTCCTCTTAATTCAAGTTGTAGTTGTTAGGATTTATGTTGAAATGAATAATGGAAGTAATTTGTTATTCTTATTTTTGTTGGTGTATTTGTTTAAAATTGTAAAATTGTGAAATAATAAGGTTCAGGATTAGATATTTATGAGTTATAGACACCAATAAGAAGAGTTTAACGCGAAAATATTGTAGATTTAAGATTCAGGATTCAGACCTGAATCATAAGAACTAACCCAGTCGATGTTTTACAGGGTTTGGGAACTCTGGTTTTTAGTAAATCAGTTTTGATAACTGATGTGATTAGATAGTTGTAAGAATTTTCAATACTACCCTTATCGACATCGACACTCGTAATATCTGGCATAGATGTGACTGTGAAAAAGAGATCTAGGAGAAAACTATAATCACCGCTATTACGTGGAGTGAAAGTTGGACTTTTTACAATTTGCGTCTGGTCGTGCGATGCGGCAAATATGTCTGCCTGCCTTGGATTGTTGTCATCGTTGTGGACGTTAAAGTCACCAGTAACGATAACCACACAATTTTGAAATTTTGCGCTAATTTCGTCCACAACATTAGTCAAAAAGATAAAAGAATTAGGTGTATGTTTGTTTTTGGACGGGTATAAAGCTATTTTGAAAAAAGAAACCTTTAATACTACTGTGTTGTATTGTAGCCATCACCATGTAGTTCAAAGTAGTAGTTTATTTGTAAAGCGTCTATATGCAACACTCTCTTGAATGTATGCACATACACCTCGGTGAAGTTTAAAAGCAGATGCATGTTGCACGGTGTCACGGTTGGCATTCAACCCCCAATTATTATGAATTTGCATTTTAAATTGTTTATCAAATACAATAGTCATTTAATCAAAATATAATTTGTTTTAAAAATGGGTAACTTAACAGATAAACCCTATCATATAATAAAATACGATATTTGCCAATATTTCATGATAGGAAGGATGTAAGAAACAATAAAACAGGTGAAAACAAAAATTTTAAGGAATTACTTAGATATTTTTCCATATTGCTTCCACGAGTTAAGACGCAATAAAGGTCACCAACAGGCCTTCGTCTATACTCGTTAGAAGTCTATATACAACTGCGGGCGAGAGGTGTCCAGAGATTTGGTACTTTACACATTGAACCCTACCTGACTCATCTCTAGTGTGTACCCACCGGGATTTGGGGGTGCTAATAAGAGAGCACCTTCCCGCGACCCAGCCGATTAAGCCAAGGTCTCCGTTCACACAAGACATGACAACAGGTTTACGGTTGGCGATAGCAGGCCGTAGCCCACTATAGCTCAGCTACGTCGGGTTCGCCAAGCCCCGTATCATGGTCTAATCATACCAGTGAACCCTGAGAGGTCAAAATAAATTATTACCAGAACCTTAGTTTGGAAATAGCATCGATGAAAAGAATTGCTGATGTTAAAAAATTAAAAATAACGGGAATGTATTTCTTTCGTAAACCATAAAATATTTTGTTGTTATCACACAATCATAAAAGTCACTTAATAGGATGCTAGAGAGCATGTTGAGTATCAATTAATTGTTAAACAAACCTCTACTTTTTGGTAACAACCACTTAACTTTTATGCTTCAAAAGTATTCCCGATTTGTCTAGTTTAAATGTAAACATAGTTGAAACCGAGGTATGTCAAACATCGATTTAAACAGTAAACCAATACTTAGTATGGTCTATCTATATTCTACACTCTATAGGCTATAGCACATATTTGGGTAATATACGAAGAAAAGCAACGATTAAATATATAAAAAACGTATCCAAACGCGTTATCCGCGTCGATCACTACGCCAGCTTTTATTTTAAATATCATTCGAGTGTTCGGAACAAGACGATAGGAGGATTGAAAGTGACCTTTATCTGCACAATAGACTTTCTTGTCGCAGTGGTGTTCGCTTGCACTGAACACTTTGGGAATCTTTTTTAAATAACTGAAGAAAGTAAGTTATATTTTCATGGTGTGCATAGAATATTACAATAAAAGACGTAGATCATAATTTAGACAAATTTCCAACTTTTCATTCCAGGTCAAACGTCGCATTGAAGATTTTGTACTCTTTGGTCGTGTACTTGGTACAATGTTAAGATATAATTTTTGTGACTTTCTTCAAGCTCCAGTCAAAAATTCAGACTACTATGTCGCGTCTCTTTAAAAACCTTCGATTGGAATTGTGAATCTTTAAATTTTAGTGCCAGTTAAAAAGATGTGAATAGAACAACTTCCGAAATATACTCTATTCACCAACCCACACCACATTTCCTTGGAAAATAGATTGCTTGGAATGTAATGATGACGGTTGGGTTTCAACCAACTTTCTTTTTTTTTCAATCATCTGCCTGTAATATGTTCCTATATAATTTATCGACTTTGCAGTTGTACTATTATTATAACAACTTTTTCTAAAATTATAACTCAGAAAAGCGTCACCAAGCGTTAGCCTGATCTATGAGATACTAGATAATACACATAACTTTTGTCGTTTCTAAAATAATAAAAGCCTAGTTTTAACTATAAAATAACTTTAATTGTGCTTTTTGTGGGTGGTGAAAAGCACGTGAAATCGACAACTTCTGGAAATTAGAATAAAATTTTGTATATTTAGGTATTGGAATTCGTTGACATCAATTAAAAATTTCTTTGTTTTTAGTTTTTCTTTTTAACCATGTCTTAAGATACAGGGTGACGAATAATTAACCAATTGCTCGACCCTAGTGTATTAAAATGGTTCTACAGCAAAATTTACTAAACTGGTCTTATTATTATATAGGTTAAAATGCGTTTTATCAAATTTTCCGGACCCAATTGCTTTTTGTTTTTTTTACTAATTTTATTGCAACACACCTTAAAATTTTTACAAAAGCCATATTTTTGCCAAAAGCCATATTTTTACAAAAGCCAAAAGCCTTACAAAAGCCATACTCCTGAAGACAAACTGAAATATATATAGAGTATCTAAAAATAAACCTTGTGTTTTTTTTTATCAATTAACTTTTAAGTTATTCGGCGTAAAGTAACAAGTGGTATATACATAATGTTATTTGAATACTTACGCCAAGTGCCAACGGCAAGCAGTGTAAATTATATTAAAATTTTTCATCATTAAAAAAAGTGGAGATAAAAAAAAACCATTAATTTTTTTGGATATACATAAATATTTTTACAGAAATTTTTAATTTGAACCCAAATTAGTACATATTTCACAAATTCATTTATTTTTCATTTATTTAATTTTACATTATATAATTCATTAGAGTTAGAATGACGTCTAGGTATCCACGTATTCCAGGAATTGGCGCATCTAACAGTTAGATGATTTCGTTTTTCCATGTAGCCTGACTCCGTTAGAGCCTAAAGTTGTTGTTCAGTTAAGCAACCCCAGAAGTGTTGAAATAATTTAGTCTTATTCGTCACCGTGCGATATTGTATGAAAATGCCACTCATATACTATTTTGTAGTCGTTCAAATGATGCAGAACTTCATGAAATTTTGTTTTCAAAAAATCAACTAAGTTATCTATGAAGAGATTCACAGCAACGCTGTCATAGTTAAATCAATTGTGAAACTATACGCTTCGTTTTCTATTACAAACGACTAATTTTCTTCAAAACCGAAACTCACGAAAAATTCGCCAGGACTTAAATTTAAAATTAAATAAAATAAACAAGTAAATAATTTAGAGTTTAAATATTGAAAAAATAAAGATACATAATTTTCCTTTTCGTATCTTTACAAAACTATGTTGTCGTTTTGAAATAAAATTGTAATCAGCAGCAGGTTAAGGTTTTTCTTAAAGAATTGAGATAATTTCATTTCAATACACCATCGTAGAGCAATTTTTTGATTTTTTATCTTAAGACAATGTAAAAAAAAATAAAAAGGCAGAATTTTTTTTTATTGATTGTCATTTGTCAACAAATTCCAATACCTATAAATATACAAAATCCCAACCACATTTTCAAAATGTAATGTTTTTGGTCGATTTCATATGTTTCCTGCTCGAGTCTAACATTTTTAAAAGTTAAATTATATACCATTTAACTACATATTTAATGTTAGCAGTCAGTCTTGACAGTCTGAAGTTTCAAACATTAGGTAGAAACACAACACGGACGATAACGTCGGACGTTAAAAAAAACGTCTACAATTTCGCTGTTGTAACCACAACAAAAGCGTCAGCGTGAAAAGCTGTCAAAAATAAAATTGCCAAAACTAAAATACTTTGTTCTTTGTCAAAATGAATTTCACAAATTTCAATATTAAAAATTTCTAATTTTACTAATAAATAAATAATAATAATTTTTCTACTAATAACTAATTTTTAAAATGAAATACAAAATACAAATTATGAAAATATATAAATGAATAAAACCGAACTTTGAACATAAACTGAAAATTCAGTTGACAACTCAAAACAAAACGATTACAACCTCAGAAACCCGAAAAACATCAGAAAATCATATTTTTCAGTTGGCGGCACTGTCACAATAACATTAAAAATTACCTTTGCAGCCAAATAAAAATAAAATTGATATCTGGCAATAGTCATCGACCACGATAAATTAGAAATAGAATCTAAATTTTCTCCGACAAAAAAAACTTGTTCGTTTATCGCTGTAGTTGTGTTTGAAATCAATGTATCCTGTGTATTCCAATGTTACTAACGTCGTCGTCGGACGATTTCGCCCGTGTTGTGTTTCTAGCTTAAGGTAGAAACACAACACGGACGATAACGTCGGACGATAAAAAAAAACGTCTACAATTTCGCTGTTGTAACCACAACAAAGGCGTCAGCGTGAAAAGCTGTCAAAAATAAAATTGCATAAACTAAAATACTTTGTTCTTTGTCAAAATGAATTTCACAAATTTCAATTTTAAAAATAACTAATTTTTACTAATAAATAAATAATAATAATTTTTCTACTAATAACTAATTTTAAAAATAAAATACAAAATACAAATTATGAAAATATATAAATGAATAAAACCGAACTTTGAACATAAACTGAAAATTCAGTTGCCAACTCAAAACAAAATGATTACAACATCAGAAACGCGAAAAACATCAGAAAATCATATTTTTCAGTTGGCGACACTGTCACAATAACATTAAAAATTACCCTTGCAGCCAAATAAAAATAAAATTCATATCTGGCAATAATCATCGCCGACGATAAATTAGAAATAGAATCTAAATTTTCTCCGACGAAAAAAACTTCGTCGTCGTCGGACGATTTCGCCCGTGTTGTGTTTCTAGCTTTATAGCTCTCCGACGAAAAAAACTTTTCCGTTTATCGTTGTAGTTGTGTTTGAAATGAATGTATTCTGTGTATTCTAAAGGAGCCCATCCACTTTGAAACATGTTTCAAAACTTGGTTTGTGTTTATGTTTTATAGTGTATGGTGAAGTTTGCAAACCAATTTGACGGTTTTCGAATTGGTTTTAGTAAAATCAAAACGCTTTGATTTTAAGTAGGCACAACAGAGCTAATGGTTTGTAAACTTGTTTCACTGTGTATGGAAGAGTTTAATAAAATAACAATAGAAATTGACATCTATAATTGTAAGTTTATCAACCAAGTTTGCAAACACGTTTCATAATGTATGGTAAACATGCAACCAAGTTTGTAAACCAAGTTTTGAAACATGTTTCAAAGTGGATGGGCTCCTTAATGTTACTAACGTCGTCGTCGGACGGTTTCGCCCGTGTTGTGTTTCTAGCTATTGACAGTCTGAAGTTTCAGTTTATCAAAGAAATTGTTATCTATGCTTAACTTTATTTGTGTATCCCTTATCGACGCTTCTGCTTTTTATTTGATTTCTTTTACTTGCTGCTAATTTTACAGATAGCAAATGCGTTTTTTGCACAACTATCAGATATTTTAATTTTCTATATCTAAATATTTTTCTTACTAAAATAATGATGTTTTTTATTGACTGGTGGATGTGTTTCTTATTCTTAACAATTTGTAGTTCTAGATACGGAAGCTTTTGAACGTTTGTTAGGAAAATGTTTAGATTTAATGGAGAGGCATATTGAAGAATACCATGACCACATTAATACGATGTTATTTAAAGGATCTTGCTTATAAACTAATTTGATCTAATTTAGTATTATATTTAACGTATTTAATTTAACTATATTTTTAAAACAATTTAAATTATTATTTTGAATGTTTTCAGTATTGATTTATTTGATTCGTTTCCATATCCGAAAGTTCCATGCTATCTAGGATTATGAGGGATTATGA
Source organism: Diogma glabrata (assembly GCA_963693315.1). Taxonomy (NCBI): domain Eukaryota; kingdom Metazoa; phylum Arthropoda; class Insecta; order Diptera; family Cylindrotomidae; genus Diogma; species Diogma glabrata. The sequence continues at coordinate 401,738,487 of OY856186.1, forward strand.
AATTAGTATCATTTCATTCGTTTTGAACAATAATTTAAAAAATTTTAGAATCAAAATTATCAGAAAAATTCCAAGAAAGTAATCAATTCCAGAAACTTCAGACTATTGAAAAAATTACGCTGCTCTTGTGAAACACAAGTAATTTTTATATATGAGATAAAACGAATTTGATGTTTTTTTAGAAGCTCGTTCGCTCTACTCTGATTGATTTGCTTTATTTTTCTTCTGATAGAGGAACAACTCACTTTACTCTAATTACAATTATTTGTTTCCAAAGGTCAAATTAAAGTCTGTAGTGTGCGAAACGACATAAAAACAAAGTGAAAAACCAGCAGTTGATGTATAGTAGAGAATCTAATCATTTTTTATCACGTCAATTGCAACCATTTACAAAAGTTTCACCAAAATTGTTTTATACTTTTAAGCGGTAGAGAGGTTTTTGTCCTTAAAGAATTAAAAAATGTCAATAAAGTTTTGCCTGAAGTAACAAACCTAGATTCATCCCGATAACGATAGTTTTATCATTTCCAAACTCAATGAGTTTAAGACCTAACACTCGCGGCTATCACGTTTTTCAGTTTTTCCTATTTTCCGTGCAATAAAATATTCTTAAATGATTTATTTCACTTAACTCTAAACTTTAAACGTATTTGCAATAAATCAAAATAAATGATATTTGATTATAATTAATTTATAATTTTATTAAATCAATACTCAAAACAAATAACAATTAAATACTATTAAGATTGATTTGTTTGGTTGCATTGCATAACAATATTATTGTTATTTAAATATAGATTTTATTAATTGAAACAATTTAACTCGTTTAGTTTCAATAAAATAAAATTAAAATTTTGTTTAATGTTTGTTTATGATAACATTTAGATAATTATTGTAGATTTTCTTGTATTTCTGTATTATTTTATAATTAATAAGTGTTCGATATGTAATTAATTATTTTTATTGTTTTAAGTGTTTTTATTTGAATTAGGATAATGTGATTATTTACTTTTATTATTTAACATATTTTTTTTAATGTTTACTTATTATTTTGACATCATCATAAAAACATACATATCACAAGAAGCGAAAAATGGTGCCGTCTATAACAAAAATGTTTACTTGTTGAAAAAATTGCTAAACTTGACCACCAGTTTGATACACGTTGTCCATTTTTGAAATGGTTGGAAGTGATATACGAAATATAATTTTTTTTTTAAAGTCGTTGTCGAGTGACAATATTTCGTAACACTCGTTCAATTTAACATGGATTGAAAATCAATCTTCATTCAGTTCATCAATATCTTCAAAGTTTCAAACCTGATATTCTTTTAATAACTGAAACGATTATCAGTGACGGAACTGTAACTAGATTGTAGTATAAATACCTTTCTCCTCATTATGAACTTTAATCCACATATGAAAGAATAAAAATATTTGAATCAAATTCAAAATACGACAATATGGGATCCATTAAGATTTGTTTTTCTAATCAATCGTTGTTTGTTTTTGGGCTGTATCGGTCGCCATACTAGCTTGAAAACATCAGCTTATTTCATGACCTACCTGAAAAAATAAGTTATCTGCGTATCCGTATGCAAAATTTATAGTTCTAGGTGACTATAATGTCCACAATAAAGAATGCCTTAAGAATGCAGAAACAGACTGAGCTATTCCTGAGAGTTCCTAACAGTTCTGGATAAAGTAGTAACTTACTTGATTTGATTTTGACAAATAATCCTTACTTGTTTTTTTTTATTTTTAATTGTAAAATCCAAATTCACTCAAAATATTTTTAATAAATCAATTTTATTTAAAATAATCTTTACTACATATGTTTCGAAATTCAAAATTTCATCGACAGGTATTTTCGTACAATTGTAAACTTGATTTATTAAAAATATTTTGAGTGAATTCGGATTTTACAATTAAAAATAAAAAAAAAAAAAATATTATGTTGCACTCAAGTCGCTCCGGAGAAAGTTTTATTTTAATCCTTACTCGGTACAATTTATGCTCAGATTTATTCCAAATAGATTGATGTTGTTGTTGTAACGACGGTTTAGGTGCTAACTCTCCGGCTCTATGTCCAGGTTCACGAACTCCGCTACTGCTTTTGGGCAGTACCATAAATCTTCTTTCGTCAGGTTAGTTGCATTTTTAGGACATCTGAATAGGTGGTCTACATCATGCGGCGTGCCCTCACATGCGGGACACTTGTCAACAATTTCAGGATCAATTCTACACATGTAGTTGTTCAGGATGTGAGACCATCGGATCTTAGTTGAGCTAGGATGGATCTGGTGCTACGGGGCAATTGAGCCTCTTCAGCAGCGATTTTTGGTGGCTTTTTATTTAGAACTCTATTTGGCGCGTAGTTCCTTAGAACGTCCTCAACAGCTTTTGTATGAGGTGCTTTTAAGCTTGTTCTGTAAGTAACCTCATCGATGTTACTTGATGGTCTCTCACCTCATGCAGAAAGCATCTTGCTGTCTGTCTTCCTTATGTCTCTCGGTGGTTCAATTTTCGATATCGTATCATTACAGGGATGCCGCTCTTTATGACAGGCCAATAGATATTGTTTAGTTAGCATCTCATTGTGTTCACGGACTGGCAGTATGTTACATTCCTCGTGCAGGTAATCTCGATGGGACATCAGATGACATCCGGTCGCAGGTCGCAGGGCAGCGTTTTGTGTTGTTTGTAGCTTCTTCCAGTGCGTGTCCGCAACTTGGGGTGTCCATATGGGTGCAGCAAACTTTTTAATAGGCCGACCTATTGTTTTATACGTTGTAATTATTGTATTTTTATCCTTGCCCCATGAACTACCCGCAAGTGCTTTCAATGCATTATTCCTGTTCTTAAGTCTGGAGTTCACTTGTTGTGCATGAGCATTAAATTTAAGCAGTGGGTCGAATGTAACCCCCAACAATCTCGGATTTTTTACTGTAGGAATAAGTATATTGTCAATATGCTTAGTGTTGTGTTTACCTCCTTCGTCCATTTGGTGAATAGTGTAGAAGTGGATTTTTCTGTGGAAAGTTTCAATTTCCTTGTTTTAAACCACTCATTGAGGATGTTAAGGTAGGTATTTAGGATGTTGGTGAGTTGTTATAGGTCGTTACCTGTTGCAAGCACTGTGCAATCGTCTGCATATGACGTGATGATTATTCCTTCCGGCGGGGCAGGTAAGCTGCTTAAGTAGAGATTAAACAATGAAGGTGATAGAACTCCGCCTTGTGGAACTCCTTGTCGTAGTACTCTCATCTTGGACTTACAGTTCCGAAACTCGACGTATGTTTGGCGACCTCTATGATAGTTGCACAGCCAGCGCTTTATAAGACCTGCCAAATTGGTCTTTAGGATGTCATCTAGTAGTGCGGCGTGCGCGGTGCGACACTGTGTCGAACGCTTTTGATAGGTCGATTGCTACTAAAATTGTTCTAGCACAGGGTTGTTTTTGGTTCAGACCATCACTGATCTGATTTTGTATTCTGTGGAGAGCGGTGATTGTACTATGTGCTGTCCTAAAGCCATGGTGGTGTGCCGCCAAATTGAAGGATCCGGTTAACCGAGGTAATAGAAGCGCTTCAATCAGTTTTGCGACCGATGAGAGGATGGAGGTCGGTCTGTAGGATTCTCCCTTTTCTTCAGGTTTTCCAGGCTTCAAGGTGGGGCTTATTCTTGCCGTTTTCCAGATATTTGGTATATGTAGCGTATTCGTAGCGTAACGGAATGTGTTGAGTGTGGTAGTGAGATAATTCAGTCCTTTGGGTCCAATATGTTTCAGCATGATGGCTGAGATGCCGTCGGGTCCAATAGCTTTTGATGGCTTAATCTTCTTTATGGCATTCTCAACCTCTTCTTCCGAAAATATGATTTCCTCTAAATGTTCAGTATTGAGTTTGCGCAGATGTCTCAATACTGATCTAGATTGCTTTTCATGTTTACGTGGCTTTTCTGTAAACTGTGTGTTGAATTTTGATGCGCATTTTCTGTGGTTTTCTGTTGGGATATCATCAAAGGAGATCATGCAATTGTTACCTAGTTGTCGAGGATGGATTAAGCCTTTTATGACCTTCCAGAGACTTTTACTTGTGCCAAAATTTGAATCACTCACTAGTTTTCTCCATTTATCACGTTTATGTTCTGCAACTAACTTATTGATTTTCTTATTAAGGTCTGGAATTCTAGTATCAGCTGGATCTGCTTTGCGAATGTCGTCTCTTCCCCTGTGGGAAGTTTGGTTTCACCTTTTGTATTCTGCCGGATGGAATGTAGCGAGATCTGGCTGTATTAAATATTTTTCTAAAATTGGCGTTGGTTTGTTGGCCTGATAATTGACAGCATGGCGCTATGTAGTGTTTGGTCCAATGTTTATGTGGCTAAACCTGAGCAGCTCTTGAGGTGACACCATTCTTTACAGGTGTTGCACTGGATAGATGTTATGTTTGCCCTTAAAATGTTTTTACATATTGAACAATGCCATGTTTTAGTTGGTCCCGGATTTCTTTCTATACCAGCCATGACGAGGAGTATTTGAAACAGAAAGGCCAGTGACAGCTGCTTCCTAACCCAAAAAATGGAGCGACGAATTTGCACCTTTCGTCGAAATTGTTGTGATGGTCCTTGGTCGGAATTGGATACCGAGTACTTCTGGGGCGTAGACCCGTCCATCTCGAGAAGCCCAAATAGATTGATCGTTCTTAAGGGTGATCTGTTGTTTTCAAATAAATGCCAAAAGCTATTATAACTAAAAAAAAGGCATCTTAAAAATTTAATCAAAACTAAACTGATGAAAACCTTAGATAGTATCGAATTGAGAGAAATTTATGCTGATGATGAAATTTATGTTCAGGATGACCTAAAAAGTCTGTTTTTCAACCGGACCATTTTTGATCGACAGGCGAAGTAGTATAGGTGAAATAAAAAAGAGCTGTGCTTTTAAAAAAAATTTAAAGTGTTTAGATTGAGAACATGGTAGTCTGAAAAATTTTTAGAAATTCTAATTCAAGATAACTTTGAAATCAAATTTGAAGAAAACGACTCATTCGATATCAACAATTTTATATGCGTTGGAAAGATAACTGACTGACCTATCGAAAACAAAATGCACATTAAATTTTTTGCACACACTGTTAAAAATAATTAAATTAAAATTTTTAAATATGGCGCTAATGTCGTGGATCAAGTATATCTTGAATTTTTATCCACTATATGAAAGTTCAAACCCTAAAACATACTAAAATTTAAAGAAAGCGTTTTTTTTTATTTTACAGAAATTAATTTTTGAAGATGTGCATCTCAGATCCAAAATTTAAGTTTTAGTTGAAATTTGTGATTCGGACCGGACGATACTCGTCAAACAAGAGGCATAGTGGAAATAAAAAGTATTGTGTTTTTAAAAACATTTTAAAGTGTTTAGTTTGAGAACATGGTGGTCTGAAAGATTTCTGGCAATGTAAATTCAGAGTAACTTAGAAATCAAATTGAAAGAGAACGACTCTTATACGAACGACTCCGATATCAACGGTTTTATGTGGATTAGAAAGGTGAAAAATCAACGGTAATTGGCATATCGAAAAATTCATAGTAAATCTTTTGCTTACACTGTTGATAATATTTAAAAAATAAAAATTTTGGCGTTGATGTCGTAGGTCAAGCATTGTTTGATTTTCTTTTTCATAAAAACATGCCAAAATAACCGTGTTATAGCAAAAAGTTTACTTTGTGTTTTTTATATAGGCTGATATCAATTATATTTCCAACACACATAAAATCGTGTGTTTATATCGGTTGAGTCGTTCTCTTGTAATGTGATTTCAAAGTTACCCTGAGTTTGGATTTCCATAAAGCTTCCGGACCACCCTGTTCTCAAACTAAATACTTTCAAAGTTTCTAAAAACACACGTATTTATTATGTCACCTGTACTACTTCTATGTCAAGTATGAAGTCGATCGGTTTTCTGCCGGTTGTCCAGGTCACGAATTTCTTTTAAAACTAAATTTTTTTAACCTGAGATGCAAATCTACAAAAGTTAATATTTGTAGAACAAACAAACGATCTCTTGAAATTGTAGTATGTTTTAGGGTAACATTGGAACTTTCATATTGTGTAAAAAATGCCTGATTTACGTCATCGATTTGCGATTGATTTACGTCATTTTACATCAGTGCTGTCTTTAAAAAATTTATTTCGTAATGTTTTTAACAGTGTGATTCATTGCAGCACAGAAGAAATTTTGCTGATCTCACAATTTTCTACCAATACATTATGGATAAACGAACTTTCTTAGAGATCAAATCGCTTTTACCTAAACTATTCTTTTACGGCTAAAAAAGTATAGAACTGTTATTTTTCAACGTCAGTTTTGAACAGAGTGGAATGCTTTACGTAGCGAAAATCCAAAATTCTACGTCCACGCCGTGCTACCTGGGTAACGCTAACAGAATTAGGTTAGTGTAGTTGAGAGGAGCAGAGTAAATACTGCTTATACTAAATGATTCTGCCCCATGGCGAGTCATTGGCGCCATAAAACCAATGCAACCCAAGCGCCTGTTCTTCATGTTTGAGGCCGCTTGGAGTGAGCGTGTCTTGGATCAAGCGGGTTGCTATATAAACGTGTAAAAAGCGTCTGTTATCCATGTTAGGGGTGGCTTGGAGCGGGCGTCTGTCTTGGATCAAGCGGCTCGCTATATAAACTTGTAAAAAGGCTGCTTCTGGTGACCTTAAGATGCAGAACGAACCCATTCACGAAAATTTGGGTTGGGCGAAGAGCTAACATTCCATTTCCGTAAAAAAATATTTGTCATGAATTCTGTACACTGACCTCGGATAATCTCGGACTCATTTTAACAACGACCTCGAAAACTGTACCCGGACTACAATTTAAAAATGAGAACCTGGAACGTGCTAAGCCTTAGAAGACCAGGAGATCTACTAAAACTTATAAACCAAATCGATAGCTACACACTAGATATAGTGGCATTACAAGAACTAAGATGGCCAGGGAGTGGAATCCACGAAACAGTTAAGGGATACACTCTCTATTATATGCGGTCATCAAAACGAAGGGGAATTCGGAGTAAGCTTTCTCGTACATCGTCGCGTGAATCAACATGTTATCGACTTTTGCCCAATTAATATGCGGATATGCATAATGCGAATCCGCACGCAAAAATTTAATGTAACGATCATCAATGTTTATGCACCTACTGAAGACAAAGTAGACGACATTAAAGACCTGTTCTTTCTAGAATTCGAAGAAGTCATCAATAACATCCCGCGGCACGATATAAAAAACCGTGGTAGGTGATTTCAATGCTCAAATTTATAGAAGTGTAGAACTTAAAACACATATCGGCCCTAACAGATTGCATCATACCAGCAACAATAACGGCTTTCGCGCAGCTGAACTAGCTATGATGTATGATCTAGTAATTTCTAGCACTTTCTTTCCTCATAAGAGAATCCACAAAGCAACGTGGAAATCAAACGATGAAAGAACTGAAAATCAAATCGATCATGTCATGATTTCTAAGAGACACTCTGAAAGTGTAACTGACGTTCGATCATATAGAGGTGCTGATATGGACACCGATCATATGCTTGTCATCTTTAAGTATTAGGGCAAGTTGTCATCTACATTTAATAGACAAGCAAAAAAAATATACGCTGGAATGTCGAAGCATTGAAACATCCGGAAACGCTGAATAGATATCAGGAAATAGTAATGCAAAGTATAGAAGAGCATGACATCCCGTCTGAGATGCCATTAAACATACAAGAAGAATGACAAACGCTTCAATCAACCATTATAGCCGCAGCACAAACTACAATTGGAAAACGACCACCGAAATCACGTAACGAATGGTTTGATGGTGAGTGCCGCGAAAGCGTTAAACACAAACAAAAACTGCGAGAAAAATGGTTAACAAGAAATACCCGAAGCTCCCAAACTGATTATCTATGTGCCAGAAAAGCCTCAGCAAAACTCCTATGGAATAAGAAACGTGAACTCCTGTAGAGCTGTGTCAAAAACATCAACCAACATGCAGATAATGGAAATTCGGAAGAATGCTTTGGCAATGCGCGGAATCTGACAAAAGATTTCCACCCAAGATCCACAGCCCCAAAAAATGGAAACAACGAGCTTACAACAAATTAACGTGATGTGCTAGCAGTATGGCGATCCCACTTTCAAGACCTACTGAATAGGACGAATGAAGTTCATCCTATTCGAGCAATTGCTCCGTCAAGTGAGGAGATTTTTGTCCCTTACCAAAGAAGAAGTGGAAGCAGTCATCAAAAAATTAAAAAATTGTAAATCACCAGGTATCGATGGAATCCCTGCAGAACTATTTAAAAATGGAGAAGCAGCTCGGGTCTCACGTATATACGATCTGATTCTTGTAATCCGGGACCAAGAAGAACTACCTGCTGAATGGAAAACAGCTTTCATTGTTCCGCTACATAAGAAAGGTGACCGCCAAAAATGTGCGAATTATCGTGGCATCGTACTATTGAACACTGCATAATACTAGCTAATGTCGTACTTGCTCGTCTCATCCGGTTCGCCGAATCTATCATCTGTGACATCAGTGTGGTATTCGTCCCAACCGGTCAACCACAGATCAATGTTTTACCTTAAGGAGGATTCTAGAAAAATGTTGGGAGTACAACATCAGCATTCACCAGCTCTACGTTGATTTCAAGCAAGCATATGACAACCCTGGTCCGCAGTCATATGCCTTGATATCCCAGCGAGCCTTGTTTCTCTGTGCAAACTCACAACATCGGGATCAAACTGTTGAATAGCAATCGAAGGGTCAGCTTCTGACTCTTATGATATAACATCAGGTGTTCGACAAGGTGATGCATTCGCGCCCGTACTATTTAATTTGGCGCCTGAGTACACGATAAGAAAAAGCCGAATCGAGACACAAAACTGCATATTTAACAAATCTAGTCAAATTCTTGGCTATGCAGATGATATTGCGTTTCTCGGACGTAGACGAGGCGAAATTAAGAATAGTCTCTCTCAGCTTGAAAGAAATGCTAAACGACTTGGATTATGCATAAACATCGGCAATACTAAACTTTTAACAACATCCAGGAACATACCCCCCGGCAATCTGAATACTGGCGACTATGAAGTAGAACGCGTAGAAAACTTCAAATACCTCGGGTCTGTAATAACATCGTCAAATGACATGCAGGCAGATATCAAAGCCCGTGTCTCTGCCGCATACAGAGTTTTCTACGCATACTCAAAACTTTTGCGATCAAAACATCTTTCGCAGTCGTGAAAACTCACACTTTACAAAACATTAATCCGACCTGTGCTTACATTTGGAAGTGAAAGCTGGACAATGACTTCCTCCGATTGTAGAATTTTGTCAACATTCGAGAGGAAGGTCATACGAACAATTTATGGTTCATGTAAAGTTGTTGAAAATCAGTATAGAAGCCGAATGAATTATGAAATCAGGCAGTTTCTTGGAGGCTGCGAAGGGATTCATTAAATCCAACCGGATTAGATGGTTTTCGTGTAGAAAGCCATCCCATTAGATAGAATGATAAAAAAAGCGTCCCAGCTGGTGTTCGTCGAAGAGGAAGAACTAGACAACGCTCGCGTGATGACATCATCCTAGTCCCTCGTGATATAGGATGTCGAATCTGGAGTTAACTGGTCATGAAACGAGATGATTGGAAGTTGATTGCACAGACGGCAAAATCCCTCCATGGGATGTAAACGCCAAAGAGAAAGAGAGAGAGAGAGAGAGAGAGAGAGAGAGAGAGAGAGAGAGAGAGAGAGAGAGAGAGAGAGAGAGAGAGAGAGAGAGAGAGAGAGAGAGAGAGAGAGAGAGAGAGAGAGAGAGAGAGAGAGAGAGAGAGAGAGAGAGAGAGAGAGAGAGAGAGAGAGAGAGAGAGAGAGAGAGAGAGAGAGAGAGAGAGAGAGAAGGGGGGGGGATGCCTTTACCTTCATAGGTTTTTTTCTGATAGTTTCAATCTCCAAAATATTTCCGTTGATGCTTTCGGATTCAATAGATTATAAGAGACATGCTAGTTTTTCTCTTGTTCTTTCTTTGTTTGTGGCACCTTTAGCTCATTTATAAAAACATTGAACAACTTAAAACTTCTACTGATATCATCAGTTTTATTATTTTACCAAACCTATCATTAATTAGTTAACATTAAACCACATTCTCTATACAATCTTTTATTTTATCGTTTTAACCATTATCACGTTCCGTGTAATATAATAACACAAATGCAT
>OY856186.1:401748966-401901109 GCA_963693315.1 Diogma glabrata
AAAATTCCCAAACTGCACATTTTGGACGGTTACAAATGTAGTTAATAATAACAGTAATTTAGTCATATTGCCTTATCTAACATTTTTTAAAAAATATTTTTAACTCAAAGGTAAGTATCAAATAATACAAACTCACACAAGTCACAACAAATAACATATACATTCCAATTTAGTTATGCAATAAAAATATCGAGTTTTTTTAAACTAAATTAAAACAATAAAAATAATTTGACAAACCTTAATTTAACTTTTCCAGTCCTCGATGTTGATGCATTCGAACGTCTTCTTGGCCCATGTATGAATATCATGAAGAGAAATATAGATGATTATGAAACTCACCTAATCAAAATATTTGGTGGAAAAAACAACATCACTGATATCCGATAAAATGTGTTTTTCTTTTTTTATTATCATAATTCATTTTCATTAATGTCATTTGTTTTGTTTTTATTATTTTGATTATTTTTTTAAATTTATGTATATATATATATACATATATATATATATATATATATATATATATATATATATATATATATATATATATATATATATATATATATATATATATGTCCGTTGTTTTTATTATGTTAAATTTTATTAAATTACATTTATAAATATCTAAATTATTATTATTAATTATAAAAATAAATCATAATCAAATTAATATATTATTTTTTTTAATTATATGAATAAATTAATTTATAATTAATTGTATATCGAAAGAAAACAAAACATAAATAATTTCAAATAACAAATTACAAAAAAAATATAAAATTTAAAAAAAAAATTAAAAAAAAAAAAGAAATAAGATAAATTAAATGTAAATCCTAAGTCAACATATTGAAATTGAAGTTAAATTTAAGAAAAATTAAAATAAACTTTCCCTTTAGATCTAGAAATTGGGTTAAGAATATAAAATTCTAAACTAAAAAACAAAATACACAAAGATATTTATTTATATAAAGATAAGATCATATCTGTGGTTTTATAATTAAAATTTCTTTTTAATCAATAATGGTTTTATGTTCAAGTTTAGGGCTCTGATATTTTGAAGGGATAGATTTTAGATAAATATATTGTGAAACTGACATGATGAAGTTATCTTCAACAAATAAAAATTATAATTACTAAAATAATGCTGAACCTCCACTTTAAGATTACTTTGAAAATTATCGCTGTTCAAAATAGCAAATTCTCATATACAACATCGTCTCATCTCTATATCACTACGGATATGATCTGAATTTTCCACCGGTTCTAATGTGAAACGTTCTAATGTGCATTTTTGAAATATTATTAATTATACACTATTCCTGATAATTTTTGTGTTACGACTGTGTTCTAATAATATATATTTAAATATTTATTGTATGATGGTGAATTAAGGGTAAAATAAAAAAAAGAACTGATGTGTTATTTATTGCTACAAACATATACTAATTTAATAAATAAAAATATTATTATTATTATATTCTTCAAAGTGTTTATATGTTGTAAATTGTTATTTTGGAACACAGTCAACAGTCATTCAAGTATATATAAAAATTGTTATTTTAATTTACTCAAAATATCCTTCAATTTCTTAAAGCTTATGTATTTCTTGTTTGAACTAGTTAATGATTATGATTGTAATGTTAGATATTAAATTGATGAACAAACAAAAAATGTAAGATATTAGAATGTTTTTAAGCAGAGTTATATTTATTCATCATAAAAAAATTATCTTAGTAATTAAAATATATGTCGAAAATTAAATTAACATTCTTAAAAATTTCAATATCTAATCGGAAAATGTTGTCTGTTAAAAATTTTTTTATTAAAATTGATGAATTCATATAGCTCAAATTAGAGATGGATGAAGAGTCTTTTACACCAAAAACGAAGCTTAAGTATTTACACATTCCACATCATTCGATTGTTTATGTTTATTCCATGTCCGATATTTTAGTTACAACGTAGAAAATTGAGAAAATAATTTAATTACTACGCTATCTGTGGTACGTAATTCGCTAATCCGCAATGGCATTTCAAATAATAACCTAAAATTATATTTGATGAATTAAAATTATCAGCTTTGATAAAACTTTTGTGTAAAATGGTTTATTTATTCATTAAACTATCAATTTAATTTAAAAACAAGAAATTTGATGTGTATTTAGAATGTGCCGCTTAGTTTTAGTGTAAAAAGTGGTTAACGATTTCTTGTATCCAATTAAATTCTTTTGGATTTTTTCCAATTGATTTATAGCAAAAAAATCAGTTATTGTTTCATTTGTACATTTGAAAAGGAAAAAAATTGTGTCGTTATTTGTTATAGAGAACTTGTGCTGCTCAAATTATTTAATTTTTTTTTCCAGAATTTAATCAAATTTCGGTCCTAGTTTCGGTTGAGGATTTAATTTATTCATGTTTTTTATATGCATGATCATAGAGCGCATTTCCTATTGATTAGATTACGGTTAATAGAAAAATTGAGATGTTGGTGGTTATTAAGGTTTTAATAAACAACACTAGAACCTGTGGTCTTATTCCTAAATACAGGTGATACCGAATTCCAATTTACAAAATAAGAATTGTATTTCTGAATTTCCTTTCAAAATATGACACTGTCAATTGCCATTAACATCAAACTTTTGACATTTCGCCTCAAATTATATTTTGAGGTTTGACTATTAAAAACGATCACAAATTAACAAAAGAAGTTAATAAAATGCATATCAGACGGCATATTAGAAAAGTCACGGAGACCGTTCTAGCGACGTTGTTATTGATACAATATGTCAATTGTTTATCTTTGTTTTGTCATTTTCCCTGAATTTGTCCAAAATGATTTAGTGTTAGTTATAGTAAATTATGAATATCAGAAGATATAATACCAATTATGGATGGACGTTTGGGAAGGACGTTTGGGGATTTTGTCAATGTGAAGAATTAATCATATTATCCATCAATTTGGTAAATCTTTATTATTGGTGCCGTTCATCATGCAATGCGATGGCAAAGAATGATGGTATGGATTGTGTTCTGGTACATATGGGCCAAAACGGGGAAAAACTCACGTTCATGCCGAAAAAAGTATCTTTCTCCTAGATCCTAGATATTAAGAAGTTCCACGTTGAACTCACTCTTTTAAAATTATTCCTCATCCCACTTCTTTTAAGTGAAAAATGTAGTAGAATGAGCTATCCGGTTGTTTGACACGATGTAGTTTGAAGTTGCCAAAATTTACTGTTGATGTTTTATTGTTTAAATATAGTTCCCGATGCACTTTCTAGAATATATTCTTTGTCGATACCATTAATGCTGGAATTTGTTAAAGTTTGGATTTGGATTTGAATTCTACTGTTGCTGAAACTGAATATAATCTAAGGTAGTGAAAATAATAACTGATTTAGATGGTTCCTTATCTGATTAACGCATATCCGACGGACTTGTATTTAAACAACTTATTGTTTTAAACAATGATATTACTGCAAATAATGTGACGTGGATATTATGAATCCCTGAATAGTTCACACAGATTGATTGCTCAACTTCACTCACGTTTGGAAAATTCATACGCAATAGTTGCACAATATACTATTGTCAATTTCCTTTCAAAAAATTCACTAGATAATTCATATAGAGTTCACTCTATATTCTAAGCTTTATATTTGCAACAAGCAACCCATTCGAGCGAGTAAATAGAAGCATCGAATTAATTTTTATTTTGACAAATATCGCAACAATTTTGTAAAGTTAATTATATAAAAGTGGACCTAGCGTGCATAGTTAAGCCCTAGTACCACAAAACTAAGAATAAAAAAACCCCATCGTTTGTCATCTAAGCTACACATTTTATTTTAAATACGACGTTACGTATGACGATACGTGTGAAATGACAAAAAACTTTCTTGTCATTCAAATGTCAGATACATAAACAAAACCTATCTCTATTATTTTTTCCTTGTTCTTCCTTTCTTTTTTATAACAACTTTTAATTAGTTCTCATTCTCAAACAAGTTAAGAAAACATACGAATTAATAAGCAATTTTTTTTTTAAAAAGAAAACTATTTTAGCAATATTTTTAATTATTGTTGTAAAAACACTTACTTGTATTATGTACCTTAATATCGTTTTGTAATGTCAAAAATTCATTTAATTAAGATTTTCATCTAACTTCGTTTTTTCTAATCAAATTATCACACGTAATGTGATCTTATCTTTATTCTATATTATATTTTAACTAATCCTTACTTATAGTTTTAATTATAAAATTCCAAAATTTGAAATAAGTTTATAAAATTAATATAATAAAAACATATAATTTTCTACAATTAAAATAGTCATTAAAAATTAATTAAAAAATGTATATGTTTATGATATTACGAAAATATTTAAAAAAAAAATTAAACATAATTTAGAAAACCATAACTTTAACTAGTCGTATCATTTATACAAATATTTAATATTCTTATTAATTTTAATTGGTGCCATTTTGAAAATTTTAATAAAATTTACCTGATCACAAAGTATATAAAAGTTCTTGCCATTCGTTGCAATAAAAAAAAAACACAAATCCGTCAATATTTAAATCTAATTTTCATATTTAGCTAACTTTTTGCACAACATAATTATTACTACATTTCTATATATTGTAAATTTTAATTAATTTGGCACAATTACTTAAGTATTAATTTCGTTGTTTATTTTATTGTGTATTATTAATTAATTACGAAACTATAAAGAGACTGCACAAACATTCTTTTGTCTCCACGCTAAAAATTTGATCTGAATTTCATAAAAGCTAAATAATTTATTTTTAATTATTTATTAAATATAAATGTAATATTTTACATAAAAATATATAAATATTTATATACAAAAAAATAATATTTTTCAAAAATTAAAATCAAAAAGAGGTAATTGAATTTTTTTGCTAAAAGCTTTATTATTAACATCACAGGGTGATTATATATTATATATAATATAAATGAATATAATAAAAAAAAATATACAACTATTTATATATATTTGACGGTAAAAATATGAATATTTAAAATTTAGACTAATATTTAAAAAAAAAGAGTTGAATAAAATGTTTAATTCGTTAAATTCTCGTTACGCACATAAATAATGCGTAAATATTCATGCTGGTACATGAATTGTATTTTATTCAGAAAGCTACAACTTTTCGTAGCCTACTTTTAAATTATTGTCAGATATAACATTTAAATTTGAGATGTAGTAAGCGATAATCTTCTATAAAATGTCTTTTTCGGTATAGATATTTGTTTATATTAACGAATATTGGTTTTATTAAAATGAAAAATATAAAATAATAAAAAGGTTCGTAAATAAAAAATAAATTTTCCAGCATAGCATTATACTTTCGAATAGTTTAAATATTTGCTAAAAAGTTTTAAAAGATGGAACATAACAAACCTCCCTTTACAAAAAATTTATGTTCACCTTAAACATGAATAAAATATTTTAATACAAAACATATTGATATTTATAACGGCCAACTTATTTTGAAAGTGGCAGCCATAAATACAGTATTTATGCAGTACTAATTTTTATATCATAAATAAATAAAATGATAAAACACTAATATGGTACTACTATCACGATGATTCATTGCAATCAGTTGATTAGACCATAGCCGTCTCTGATCACATTGTACCTGTCTAGTTGTTTTAAGTTATTGGAAGTTGCCAAACCATCAGCTTAGGAATATGTTTGAACGATTTGAACAAGACGATGTTTACATATTGGTGTGTTATCGACTTGTTTGATAACTATTACATTCATGTGAAGATCCTCTTTAAACCTACAAATTTTATTAATTCGTATAATTTTTGTCTTAAATGTAAGATACCATCATCAACATAATGCAAACAATACATCTTTTAATGGTCCTTCGAGCCGGATGCTTAGTGAAATACGAATATCACAGCAATAATGGATCTTTTTCATCCTTTAAAAAATTGGTTCATTGTAAATATAAGGTCGATTCGAAAGAAACAACTAAATGCCCAAAGAGACTAGAAATAAGTACTGTCGGACAATTTTCAAATAAAAATTTTGCTAAACCCTTCATCATACATTCATATTTCATACATAATCTAATAGAAAAAAATTTCATTATTTTTATCGTCAATCCGTAATTTAATTTTAAACTTAAATATATATTTAAAAAATATTTAAATCGAAATTTTAAATTGCAGAACAATCTTTCGCTCACATATCTTTTTATATTTATTGTTTTCATTTTGTTTTAGTTCTCTTTTTGAATTAAAACTAAATAAAATCTTTAGACATACTTTAAAATAGTGAAAAAATAGATGAAGCTTTTCTACAAAACATATATAAAACCTTAATGAAACTAAAACATAAATATTAACAAATTAATTTTTATAGATATAAGCACGCAGTATATTTTTTTTATTTATTGGAAAATGTCAAAAAATATTTATT
Source organism: Diogma glabrata (assembly GCA_963693315.1). Classification (NCBI taxonomy): domain Eukaryota; kingdom Metazoa; phylum Arthropoda; class Insecta; order Diptera; family Cylindrotomidae; genus Diogma; species Diogma glabrata. Next base: position 401,755,430 of record OY856186.1, read on the forward strand.
TATTTTAAGTAGAAAAACGATCATTTATTCCTGCAAAATGAATTGAGTAAAATAAATAAATAATATTGCTTGCAAAAACCAGTTAAGTTTACGTATTAATATTCCAAATAAGTAGATTCAATAAGTTAAATTTTATTTAAATTCTTCCATTTTCAAAATTATTTGAATTATTTAGAAACAGATACAAAAAAAAAATTCTTTCCGTTTTTTTGTCATTTAAATTTTTAGGCATAAATAAAGTAATTGATAATAAATAAAATATGCTGTAGGCATTTGATAAAAATTAAAATTTCCAAAAACAAAATTAAATTTCAATGAATTAAAACAAGTAAAAAACATGAATAAAGAATAACGTTGTTTTTTTAATGTTATTTGAGTTATTATTATACATATTTTATGTATTTGTATAAAAAAATAACAAAGATAATTTAAACAATCCGTAAAATAAATACACAACAGTTAAAATTCTGATTTCAAACAAAAAATTATAAAAAGAAAATGTGTAAAATAAAAAGAAAATAAATTATTAAGAAAAATGATGAAAAATCTATGGAAAATACAGCAAACAAAAAAAAAATAAATGTCTTTATAAGTTAATTAGTATTTTAGTGTCATTATTTTTAACTATACGAAATTTTAAATTTACTTTTGGGTTTACAACTACTCATATATAGGCGACAAAAATTTGACCATCTTTAATCCTGCTAAATAATCCATAATCCACAAAAATAAATTTATGTGTGATAAACAAACAACATATAATAGGTTTGTTTCAACCGGCGTACGAAACAGTTTCTTGTAACCAGAATTAACTAATCACACTAGCTCGAATGCGTTCCAACTAGAGTTTCTGCTCGAGAAATCCGGTCTCGAGATTCTCGAGAAAGAATTGTAATTATGAACTCTAAAATTCTCGAGAAAAGATATTTCCACATTTTCGAGATTCCCATTTCTCGAGAAAAATTGTCGAGAATCTCGAGATTTAACAAACCACTATAAATCATTCAATATTATTATTTTGAGTATTTTTTTACTAAACAAAAATTGTTAATGTCAATTTGCATCACTTTCTGATTGTTAAATCTAGATGTCGATGCAAACAGTAATACCTAATACGAATTTGGGATAATATTGTTATTTGTTATAAATGTATTTGGAAAAATCTATTTATATTTCTATGGCAAAATAACCTAAGATCACCAAAATGAAGGCTTTCAATCTAATGTTTACCATAGCAATTGATGAATGGACAAACTTCTGCAAGCGTAGATATTTGAACGTACATTTGTATCATATTAATGGGAAATCGGAAAACTTAGGATTGATGTGAATTGAAGGTTCATATCCAGCTGAAAAAGTATACAAAAATTATGTGCCAGATTGTTTTCACTACAAGCGATGAGCCAGTGTAATGTTGAAATACGGCAAAATATCTCCAGCTTACCTTCAGTTATGTTACAGTCATGGGAAACACCAAGCGATAATGTCAATATTTTATAAAGAAAATGAAACCAGTTAAAAAATCAATCAAAGTGAAGCTTCCAATAGTGATTCCGATTCAGTTCTACAACAAAATGAATTTTTAGCTGACAATTTGGTATTGAGAAACGAGAAACGATTTCAAAAATTTGGGCAATTTTAAAATTATTTAAAAACTCGCCAGTCAGCAATGCCATTTTGCAAAATTATATAAAAAATTAAATGAAGAGAAAAACGAGTTGCCATTACTCCTGGATTGCAAAACTAAACGAAATTCTATCGAAACCATGGTTGAACGGTTTTTGCCAGTCAAGCCAGCAGTTTAAAAAACTTTAAATCTTCTAAATTTAAATTAATTTTTGGACTAAATAGGATGATGTAGTTGCTTTAAATATTTTGAGTGCCATTCAACCAGTCACAAAATCAATAAAAGCGTTCAACCGTCAGGCTGGCTTATTATTATCTGCAGAGGGAATCCTAAAATTTATATTCAAATCTCTCCGGAAAAACAATTCAGAATTAAGCTTAAATTTTTTATTTGAAATACAATCTCAAATTTTTAAAGGAAGAGATAACTCAATAAATTCGTTATTGAAATTTCTTCACAATCCAAAGTCAACCCGAATAAAATGATTTTTTTCTATTTGCTGTAAAAGCGAAATTATTAAAACTGCAAAAAAAATCTCGAAGATTATTTAAAGAACCAGAAATTGATTCTTCTAATTACAATGAAAGCATTACATATATCGACGAATGATATCTGAATAGAAATTTTGCTCAATTAGAATATTTCCATGCGGCAAACCTTAAAAATTAATAGTGTGAATATAGCAACAATAATTTTAGTTCGCCATAGTTTTTTTTTGCTTTCTTGTTCTTAACTATTACCAGTCGGCGCTAGAGTAATTTTGTTCTCTAATTATAAATCCATTGTTATAAAATTTTTTAAAATAAAATCGAAAATAATCAGTAAAATACAGTCCACATTTTTTATAATTCATCAACATTTTTTGGTCCAGTCGATCGGATTCAACTAAAATAAATTAAATTTTGGATCACATGTGGAAATGGACATGTGCTCAAAATAAACCAAGGAAATGGTATTTATTCTTACAATATAAATAAATAAATAATAGTAAACTTTAGTGTTTCAGCAATATTTTAAATTCAATTCAAGTAATATTTTTTAATCTAAAAACATTTTACGAATCTAAAGTGTTTTGTTGCAATTCTCTGTTCTGCCATTTTGTTTCATCTATTGCGTATCACCTTTCAATAATTTTTGATTAAAAATGTCCGAAAACGAAGGAAAAATTGATTTTGTTGTGCAACAACTAGATTCTATTAAAACAAGATTAATTTATTTCAACGATCAGATTGAAAACGCACAAGGTGCGAATATAGGGGAACTCCAATCATTGTTAGACAGATTAAAATTAAATTATACTAAATTTGATATTTGTCAATCGAAATATGAAGAACTGAAACCTGAAGAATTCAAGAGTGATGATAGAAATAAATTCGATGACCAATATGGCATCATCGAATCAAAACTTTTGACATTGATTCATGCTCAAAGCATTTCTAGTGCCAACGTTATTATAAAAAATTCACCCACCGAGTATAAAGACAGACCTAATATGAGAGTAGTAGATATTCCCTTACCCGAAATACCTTTACCACGGTTTAACGGCTCATTGATATCATGGATCAACTTTAGGGATATGTACGAACAACTGATTCATCAAAATCATACCATATCAGAGGTTCTTAAATTTCATTATCTAAAAGGTTGTCTTAAGGATGGGACAGCGTATAAATACGTTGATGGTTTACCTCTAACACCCAAAAACTACGACGTGGTATGGAAAAATCTATGTAATAGTTACAATAATGAAACGCTCATTAAAAAAGAACACGTAAAGCAAGTCTACGAAATTAGACGAGTTTCTGAAAATTCCGCTCAGTCCCTTCAGAGTTTTATTGATAAGTATAGTAAACATCTTGATGCCCTCAAAAGGCTTGACATACTTGTCGAACATTGGGATCTCTTGCTTATTCACCATCTTACTGAGAAATTAGATGCAATTTCACGTAATTTGGTTGAAACAAAAACCGCAACAGCAGACGACCCAATGACTCTAACGGAGTTTACAAAACTTTTACAACAACGTGTCCGTGTTTTAGAAGCTACAACTAGCTCAATTGCAAGTAAGCAATCTACAATGGCTAGTTCACAACTGAATCAATTTAAAAATAGCCGTCAACACCAATATAAAAAACCCTTTGTCGAAAAATCAGGCACGGCTTTAACTGCCTCAATTGAATTTAAGTTTCAATTTTGCTTTGGGTTACATTCCATATATAAGTGTGATAAATTTATGGGTATGTCAGAACAAGAAAGCAGCAGCAGCGCCATCATACGCTACTACATTTAAAAAATTATAAATCATATAATTCAAACTATCCACGACAATCACTGACTCAGCAAAGTTGTACAAATACAGAACTATCAACTGTGCAAGTTAATTCTGATCGACTACCTGCTTCAGAACCATCTACATCAACAACACTGTCCAGCGTTTCAAAACCGTCAAATTTAAAAATCCAACAAGTCCTTTTGGCTACTGCCGTTGTGAATATACTGTGTGTTGATGGCACTAACATTCCTGTGCGTGTATTGCTGGATACAGGCTCACAATCAAATTTCATAACAGAGAATTTGTGCAATACACTACAGCTACGTAGGACTCAAATAAACTTTCCAATTACCGGTATAAATCAGATAACGAAACACATTAGACATAAAACGTCTCTTACATTGGAATCCAGAATCAACAACTACCGAACGGATCTTGATGTACTAATTGTTCCAAAAATAACGGACAATCAACCATTACAAAGATTCATCTTTGATCGAAATTCTTTACCGTCGGCATTCGAACTAGCAGATCCATCATTTTTTATTCCTAACAAAATTGATCTGTTGATTGGAGCTCAATACTATTCTGATATTGTTTTTGGCAAAAAAGCTAAACTCGTCGATGAACTCCCACCATTTCAACAGTCTCAATTTGGATGGATCATAATGGGTCCGATTCCATTGTCATTTCACGAAAATGCTTCCTTTTCTTTGCTATGTTGTGATCAGTTACACATGCAATTCCAAAAGTTCTTCGATACCGAACAAATCCATAACGCAAACACATTTTCCTTGGAGGAAAAAACATGCGAAAAAATATATGCAGATCAAGTCAAAAGAGACTCCTCTGGTCGCTACAGTGTAGCTCTACCAACTAAGCCAGAAGTCGAAAATCTAGGTGACTCAAAACAAATGGCAACACAACAGTTCTATAATCTAGAACGTCGCTTAGATAAAAATCCAAATATTAAATCAATGTATATTGATTTCATGAATGAATTTATTTCGTTAAATCATATGTCTCCAATTCATGATCAATCTAAAAACTCGTACTATATGCCTCATCATTCGGTTATGAAAGAAAATTCAAGTACAACCAAGTTACGCGTTGTGTTTAATGGCTCTGCCAAAACCACGTCCGGATTGTCTCTTAATGACGTCCTTATGACAGGACCAACAATTCAAGACGATTTATTTGCGTTACTTTTGCGTTTTCGAAAACATTTTATTGCCCTATCGGCAGACATCGCCAAGATGTATCGCCAAATAAACGTTCATAAAAGCTAACGTCATCTTCAACAGATTCTTTGGCGAGCTTCTAAGGAAGAACCCCTTCGATCATACCAGTTGAACACCGTAACATATGGCCTTAACAGTAGTCCATATTTAGCCATTCGCACCTTAAAACAGATTGCAGTCGACCAAAAAGACAGATTTCCAATAGCCTCTGAAGTACTGGTCCGAGACTTTTATGTTGACGATTTAGTATCTGGAGCAAACACAATAGAGTCTGCAATTACTCTAAAATCCGAATTAACTGCAATCCTAGCACAAGCTGGTCTCGATTTAAGGAAATGGTGTTCAAGTGACAAACGTGTCGTTCCAAACGAGCAGCAAAATACTTCAACTGCTCTTGGAATGCTTTGGGACTCCAATAATGACACTTTTCAAATGTCGTTAGAAAAATATAATAACTCGTCTACACCATCTTATACTAAGCGTTCTATATTATCTCAAATAACGCAATTATTCGATCCACTCGGTCTGTTCGCACCCGTTATTTTAACCGCGAAATTATTAATGCAACGATTGTGGTCACTAAACATATCGTGGGATAGTGATGTACCTACATCTCTACTAAAAGAATGGACAACATTTCACCAGGAATTAATTACTTTAAATATGCTCTTTGTACCTCGATGTGTCATTCCGACTCAACATGTAAAATTAATCGAATTGCACTGCTTTGGAGACGCTTCAGAACGTGCATATGGTTGCTGTATATACGTGGTAACTACAGATGAGGATGGGAAAAAATATTCACGACTACTCTGTGCAAAATCGCGAGTAGCTCCAATGAAACGACAAACGATACCACGCCTTGAATTGTGTGCATCATTGCTTCTGTCTCAATTGAATTATACACGAAGGTTCAACAATCACTAAAGATCAATTTTCAAAAGGTCACATTCTGGACAGACTCCGAAATTACACTGTTCAGGATAAGATCGTCACCATCAAGATATCCAACTTTCGTCGCCAACAGAATTGCTCAAATTCAGGAGTTAACTACATCTGAAAATTGGTCACATATTTCTACGGATTTGAATCCAGCCGATATCGTCTCTCGAGGTATTATGCCATCTCATTTACAATCGACATCACTTTGGTGGCAAGGACCTGCATTTCTAACTGAAAATAAAACGGAATCTTCAATTGATTTGGATTTCAGCGATATAAATGATCCAGAAATTAAACCAACTATAAATCTATTGGAAGTTGACAAGATACCGAAACAAAACTACATTATTAACCGATACTCCGATTACACTAAACTTCTACGAATAACATCATTATGTCTGCGCTTCGCTAACAATACACGATTATCAAAGATAAATAGAATCACAGATTCAATTACGTGTATAGAATTAGACAATGCTCTCAACGTCATTATCAAGATGGTACAAGCGGAAGTATTTTCAAGTGACATCAAAACTTTGTCAACAACTAAAACTGTGTCATCACAAAGTAAATTTTTTCGTCTTAGTCCGTTTTTAGATGATTTAAACATTATACGCGTTGGCGGTCGGTTACATAATTCTCAACTGGCCTACAATCAACGTCATCCTATATTGCTACCATACAAACACCAGTTTTCAAATATGCTGGTAACACATTTACACAGAAAACATTTGCACACAGGGCCACAAGCTTTGCTCAATGCTGTTCGCCAACGGTTTTGGATAATAAAGGGCAAAAACCTATGCAATAAGATAGTACACAGCTGTATTCGATGTTCTCGAACTAAACCGTCATCCATTGAACAACTCATGGGTCAACTTCCGGAAAAACGAGTTCAACAGTACCGACCATTTGAAAATGTCGGCATAGATTTCTGCGGTCCATTCATTGTGAAAAATAAAATTCGTTCAAACACAACATCAAAAGTATACGTCGCACTATTCATATGCTTCTGTACAAAGGCAGTACATTTAGAATTAGTGTACGACCTAACTACGAACGAATTCATTGCATCGCTGCGACGTTTTATTTCAAGACGAGGGCGCAGTTGCAACATATACACTGATAATGCAACAAATTTTATCGGCGCCAAATCAGAATTGATGGATTTGCAACATTTATTTAATACAGAACTTCATAAACACAAAATTTTTAAATTTTGCACCGAACATGGCATTCAATGGCAAACCATACCTGCACGATCACCCCATTTCGGAGGCTTATGGGAGTCAGCTGACAAAAGTTTTAAATATCATTTACGACGTGTACTAGGTCACATTCAATGCACAGCTGATGATTTAAATACATTAATAATTGAAATTGAAGCCTGTCTCAACTCAAGACCTCTAACGCCGATGTCAAACGACCCAAACGATCTATCCGTTCTAACTCCTGGTCATTTTATCATAGGTAAACCGCTTACCAGTATGCCAGAGCCATCTCTTCTTCACCTGAATTATAATCGTCTTTCCAGATTTCAAAGACTTCAATATGCCATGCAGCAATTTTGGCAACGATGGTCTCAAGAGTATTTGACCGAACTACAGCATCGTCAAAAATGGAATAAAATTTCTACCAACATACAAATAGGATCGTTTGTATTATTGAGAGAGGACAATGTTCCGCCAATGAAATGGGTGATGGGTCGTGTTATCACTTTACACCCCGGTAAGGATAAACTAATTCGCGTGGTTACCATTAAAACACAATTTGGGGAGTTCAAAAGAGCGATTACTCGTGTTGCACTATTACCACTTGAACCACATACAGAAATTTAAATATCACTAAAACTATTTTATCTAAAAGACACACACTATCGATGCATTAATAATAGAATTTAATTTGTTTAAATATTACAAAAAAAAAAACAAATGAATTCATAGTTTTAAGTTTGACGTTTAGAAATAAAATATAAATCAATTCTAAACAATTAGAACCTTATAATTGTTTTGCAAAATAATTTTAGTGTTTGGTTTGTATAGCATCCAATGTAACTAAATTTAGTGTGTTCATAATTTTATTTAATTTAAGTTACATATTTTTTATATAATATGAAAACATTATATGTAAATATCTTTATATATCTAGGAATAATTAGTTGCTATGATTCAGAAATTGATATTTCAGGGGGCCCGGAATGAATAGAAATTTTGCTCAATTAGAATATTTCCATGCGGCAAACCTTAAAAATTAATAGTGTGAATATAGGAACAATAATTTTAGTTCGCCATAGTTTTTTTTTGCTTTCTTGTTCTTAACTATTACCAGTCGGCGCTAGAGTAATTTTGTTCTCTAATTATAAATCCATTGTTATAAAATTTTTTAAAATAAAATCGAAAATAATCAGTAAAATACAGTCCACATTTTTTATAATTCATCAACAATATCAACGAAAGTGAAGAGCTTATATAGCCATCGGATTCAGAATTAGAGGAAAAGGGTTGCGTTGAATTAAATTTAGAAGTATTCGTGAGAGTTTGAGAATGCAGTCAACAATAAATGACAACTACCACTCACTATCTAAGGAAATGAATATATTGATGCTACTGGTAAGATTACTTTCAATTTAGAACTTCTAAGAAACACTCTAATTTTGATAAACCCTACATACACTGAAAACGAGAGAAATTTTTCTGTATTTGGAAATTTTGACAGTAAACGGAGAGTTACTTTTCTTGTTAAAATTAATTTTTAATAATTCTCGAGAATCTCGAGAAATTCAAATAATTATTCCCAATTTCTCGAGAAACGCAATCGCTGATAAACTCGGGATTCTAGAATCTCGAGATTCATAAAAGGTCGAGAAATCAGAAACTCTAGTTCCAACCATTAGGGAATTAAGTACGACACTAATTATGTGAAGAGATCTTCAACCAACTCGTAAGTTTCCCAGTAAGACAGTGTCAAATGATGACATCATTGCAATCATGCTGATATATCTCTTCGATTTATGGATATCAACTAATCCGACTTCGAATAGTTCATTCCACGCCAGATCTGTCGGAATACCACACATGTGGTGCCTGCTGATCATATATCATTTGTGCATATGCTCTTCTTTTGGAAGCTTCAGATTACAAGAAGCAAGCGGTATTTCCAAATGACCTGGGACCTCAGACTAGTTGGGTGTTGAACTGATCAGTCACGCCGCTCAGAGATGGCAGATCACTGCGAGCTTGTTTCAATGTGGTTAGACTCGACTGTAGGACTTTGGTCGTAACTGGATAATCCATAAAAACAATATCCTTTTCAGATCAGATTTTACTTCAACCAGTCCACAGCTTCCTTAATAGCTGTAAGTCAGGTTAAACAGATACAGTTCTAAATTTAGTTCTTAACTAAAACTCCTATTTATCTGCGACTGCGACTTCGACCCCTTTAGAGCCCCTCAATTTCACAGAAAGTAGCCATACAGTATTCCTTACAGTCGAGAGATTTCTTTATTGGGCGTATATGGAAAAGGAAGACTGTTCTCATAGGTTCACACTTGCACTATCACTAGAAAACCTTTTAGGTTTGATTGAACCCGTTTTATAATTAGCTCTTATGTTTTCAATATATAAGAATACAGATTTTGGGAAATCAATGAAAGCGGTTGCATGTCTTAGGTATAAAAATTACATTTGCTTCTGTTTCCTGTTAGGCTACCTCCTAAAAATATCTTCTGGTCAATGGGTTGAAGAATATCTGCAGCGATGATGCCATATCTCGTATTTTGCAGAGTTAAATGGTTTAACGTGTTAGATACTCCGCAATTTCTCTGCACGATTTAATCAACAAAATTCTACAAAAAGGACCACCAGGAATTCTTTTGTTGAATTTTTCCACTCCCATTTATAAAATTTGAGGTCTGATCTACAAGAATGCCAATTCGAATCGCTGCCTGCTTTTTTGGTGCTCTAAATGAACTTCTCTTATTCCTAGCGAGTTGCCTAGAGTTTCATTTTCCACCATGGTGGATATGCTTAATCCTTGGATCAGCAGAGAGTTATAATCGGAAAGTAGCTCACTAAAAGGATTTTAGAGCATACGTCTTCCAATTTGTCCAAAGCGAGCGTAGATTTGGGACTTTTCGGTACTAATTCTGAAAGCGAGCTACCCGGAATAGTACGGAGCCTGTCTCAGTTTGTCCTTTTTCTGTTGGTAGGCCCAGTACCATTGTTGGTAGGCCCAGTATTCAGTTCGAACTTCAGATACCGATGATCATAAAAATAGTGTTTTTCAAACACAATCCAAGCTGGTAATCTATATGACGTAAAGTCAGAGACGAATGTGACATCTAAAACTTGTTGTCTGTTTCTGGTTATAAAGGTTTACTACCCACATTATAGATTCCAGCACCCTTGACTTAACCTCAACCTTATCTTTTCTATATACTTCAAAGTGTATGCTCCAAAACTGAAGTTTATCAAACTGTCTCTCTTTCTCGACTTACTTCGCTAGAGATGCTTGTTAATCATGATGAGAGCTGCTCTACCATCGCTCTTGACTATTACAGCCTTGACTATTACAGCCACACTCAGCTGATACTTCACAACATCACAAAGATGAACCTGAATCTTGTGTTTTTGGGGGCCTTCTGGAATTACTCTTGTGATCTCGTTTTTGGACAGGTTGGGACTTCTGTGAACATGTTTTGACAAAAATATCGATAAAACTTGCCGTTTCTGTAAAGGTTAAGCATGCATTTTGGTCATCTGTCGGTGTGACACTTGGTAGAATAGGTTGGCTATTCTTTTGAAAGTGTACATAGACTATGTTTTAAAAAATCTAAAAATTTGATATGTTATTTATTAACAAAATGAAATTATATGCTATATGTTATTAACAAAAGGAAAAAATTAAAGTCAGGAAAATTTTTTTTTGATCTGAAATAAAGTTTTGAGTTTATTAATTTTGGTCAGTTTGTACAGGTTTTCACTATTACGTCGGTGTTTTACTAATAACTTCCACAAATTTCACTGAATCGTTATAAATTAATTTGCAAGGGAGTGTATAAATAGTAATTTAATCCAAAAATGTTTGTTAGAAATTTATAATTCATCTCATTTCCACTGTGTGGCGTACTGGAACCTTTTTACTGAAAAACTTATATCTCAAAATAGCATTTTTATTTTTTAATTTGTCTTTACAAGTCATACAGATAGTACATGCGACTTCCAAAGTTCAAACTGAAGAAAACATTAAATGATTCATGTATAGATTGATTTTTAACATTTTTCAAAGATTACTTCATGTTTGAATATTTTTAATATTCAAAAATTCATAAAGTCTATATATGGGTCATTCTTTTACAAACCGAACACCTTTCTGACCGACATAAATAAATAACTCAGAGCTTCGATATTCAAGTAAACCTGGATGTGTTTCCCGGGTAAGGAAAAGCTAAGGGGCCAAGACCGGGCCATAGCTTTTGGTGGTTGGGCCAGGCTTAACATTTTCAAACGGCCCAAGCTTGGATTGATGTCCTGGGGACAAGTCTGTCCAACCAATATTTTTTTACAGACCTCCTTCAAATGTATGGAAAGAGGTTGTGGAAAGAGTAATATATGTGAAAATAAAAATAAACATAATATGGCCTGCACATGTTTACAATGCATTAGACTGGTTAATAACGCGTAATATAATAAACTGAGCCTTGGTTCAGTCTAGGCATTTACAACTGGCCCAGACCTGGCACAAATCTAACTAGCCAAGGCTTGGTTCACCAATACTTGCCCGAGATTGGTCCGTTGTTTAACATTGGCAGTTCCTACCCGGCTTGCAGCTCATTTACATACCAAAGGTTCATCCAGATATTATGCGTTTGCGTAACAAAAATAACACGTAGTTTTTCACATTTTCTTAAGAAACTGAAAAAGTAAGATAGCAATTGTTTATACAAATCTCATTATAAATGGCTGACATGATGACAAACAATATGGAAGTTTCATGACCTTGATAGCAATAATCAATCTCATGATATTTGCAAGAGATGATTTTCTGTTTTTTGGGAACCACTATAAAAAAATGATTTAATTTCACCAGAAAAGGACTGGGCTCTAAGTTTCGCTAAGATACTTCGATTGCGACCATTTTCGTTAAAATCGACCCATCCGTTGTTGAGAAAGCGTTGGACAAAAATTTGTCTACATACAGCGATACATACGTACACACACACACATACAGACTGCCAGCTAAAAATAGTCTAAACAGTTCAGGATATCATGAAACGTAAAGATATCATAAAAATTCCGATTTCGAAAATCGACCCAAAAACAATAACTTCCCATATCGGGAAGTTAAAAAAAAACTAATTAAAATTTTAAAATTCGGGTGCCGAGGTGTTTTAGGAGCCATAAATCATCTTCTACTGATTTCTACGACCCTCTCGTGTATTAGATTTCTCTGAAGAGTCTTATACATAGACATACAAACACTTTGTTTTATTATTTCAGATTCGTTGAAAATTCAAAAAATTACGTAACAATTTCAACACCTTCTATCAAATCCCCATTAACTTAAATCATCCAATCAAAATCAATTAAAATTGTTCTAATTGATAATTTAACTGCAACAAAAGTTGAATAAACAATATTAAATTATATTCCAATTTATCATATATGTTTTGACAACTTAATATATCTATCACAATTACAATTCATTACAAATAACGTTCGTTTCATGCGAAATTTTCGGATAATAGCACTTTTTGTAAATTAAATTGAAAAATTATCGAAATCATAGCAGAAAAAAAAATATTTAATGAGTTTTATAAAAATTTCTTTGATACATAAGTAAGTATATTCGCGGAAAATGTTTATAGAATTAGTTGTTATCTCTAGCTCGGATCACTGTGTCTACGTTTGTAAAAGTAAATAAAGTGTATGAATTCGGTAGAATATTTGCATTAACTGGTTATCAATGTGTTGTGCGAAATGGTTTGTAATAGTTTTTATGTTCTACCACTTTCATGGAGGATTGTCGTTTGCGCTACATGAAAATGGTAAGTAACAAAATAAAAATAGTTTTGTTGTGTTAAGTGATAAAAACATATTACATACTTACTATTTTTATTTATTTTCTTTTGTTATTTTTTATTTTAATGTAATTCAATGCAATTGAAATTTCCGTTAAAAACATTATGTGAATGGAAGTGATCTTTTGGATAAAATATGGATATACCACGTTTACAGCGACATAGCAAATTAGTAGATGTAATTTAAATCTGTGCTGTAAACACTTTTTAATTTAAAAGCTAATTTGATACCTAGTTTTACTATCTAGCAAATTATTTTTAAATTGATATTTGATGCTGTAAATACCATTGCAAATAAAAATCTGTGATTTCTACACCGTCTCCTGTTTTCCAAATCGTTATGTGGGCCACATGTTCTTGGTTTTATTAAAAAATTTAAATTTGTTAAAGAAAACAATACAAAAATGTTTATATACCCTTACCCGCATGGAGGGATCAATTTTTTTTAATTTGTAATTTTTTTTTAATTTTTGATCAACGGGTGTGACAATCCCGCGTACTCTCTCTGATATTGGCATACGAGCTAACGTGAGATATCACATACCAGTGGCAATAGTGTGATATAACTAGCCAAGGTGATATCTAAGCACCCCCAATCTTAGCTATGGAATTTTCCTTGATGATGTCACTTTATTGCTTACTCGAAGAATCGAGCCTTCATATAACTCTTGCCATATTTTATATGTGATGGGATTTATTGTTTAGTTTTTCTTTAAAAAAATATAGAAAAATAAAACAAAAAAAACAAATTTGCGTTCAACAACGCATGTTGTTGTGAGACCTTGGTCTTAAAGGGTTTTTATTTGTTGTTGTGGCACATATAGTAATGCCTACTACACAACACATTTTATAAACAAAAAAACTATACAGAAATTTATTAGTTATCTTAGAAACATTTTATTTATTTTTTTTTTTTTTTTTATTTATTTACTGCCATCCATATATATATTAATTTGGCTAATACATTAACGAGAATAAAACACAACAGTTACAAAAATTACAATCAAATTTACAACAAAATTAAATTAATAAAGGTACTTAAGTCAAAATGCCTAAAGGTTACTTACAGATCTTTTAAAAACATTTCTCGATTTCATGAAATCAAAGCATTCAAAGAATTTATTAAAAATTCTCATACAATTGTTTACTGATTCATTAGAGCCATAATTAGTACTACTAAAATTAATCGCAAAAAATACATCACGTTGGCGAAGCTGCCGAGATGGAACATATATATCAAAATAATTTAATAAATTTGAGCAATCTATGCGACAACACAAAATATCTCTTGCAAAAACCGCACAAGCAACCTCTCTTCTCTTATACAGCGTTTTCAAAGTTAACAGCTCTAATCGACTTTCATAAGGTTTTAAAGAAAACTGACGAGTGTTATTTGAAGGCAATCTATTAAGAGCAAAGATAAGAAACCTTTTCTGCACGCTTTCAATCCGTGACGAATGGGTAACATACAGCGGATTCCAAATAACAGAACCATATTCCAAAATTGATCTGACATATGCACAATAAAGCGTTTTCAGCGTTAATGGATCACAGAAATATTTAGTATTACGTTTGATGAACCCTAGCATTGAATTAGCTCGACCAATCATGTAGTCAAAATGATCATTAAATGAGTATGAAGCTGTGAAAATAATGCCTAAATCCTTGAACTTATAAACTCTTTCTAAGCTATTATTGCAAAAATAATAATCAGCTAAGATAGGCGATTTGTTTTTAAAAATTGACATAATTTTACATTTAGAAATATTCAAAAATAACTCATTTTCTACAGTCCAAATATGTAATCTATTCAAATCACTTTGGAAATTAATTGTATCAGTGATTGATTTTATAGTAATATAGGCCTTCATATCATCTGCATATAATAGGAATTTAAGAAATTTAAAACATTTACAAACATCATTAATAAATAGAATGAAAAGCAAAGGTCCAAGATGACTACGTTGCGGCACACCAGAAGTTACTTTAAAAGACGTAGAACAATGATTACCAATTTTAACATACTGCGTACGCTGTGATAGATATGATGAAATCCATTTAATAGGAATCATTTCACAATCAAGTTTGTCAAGCTTAAGTAATAATTTAGGGTGTTTAACCTTATCAAACGCACTGCTAAAATCAGTGTATATTACATCAACTTGCTCATAATTTTGCAGTGCATCCGAGATATAGCGCGAGAATAACATTAAATTGGTTGTAGTTGAACGTCCAGATAAAAAACCATGTTGTTCTGGAGCAATAAACTTTCTAATATGAAATTCCAAAAAATTTTTAACTAGTTTTTCAAAAAACTTTAGCAACACTGAAATTAATGCGATACCCCTATATTTACTAATATCATCACGCTTACCAGATTTGAAAATTGGTCTTATGAAAGATAACTTCCAAATTTCTGGAAATATACCGGAGGATAAACTCATGTTAAAAATCAACGTTAGTGGAGCAGCCACGGTACATGCACATCTGTTGAATAAGATGGGAGGCAAGCCATCTGGCCCGGCACCTTTAGAGATGTCAAGTTCATTCAATCCCGCAATGATTTCTTCCATGAAAAATTTCAACTGGTTATAAGGACTACTAGATAAGGAGCAAGTTAACGGAGAGTTTGATTCGCCATCTTCAGAGCAATATACTGTTTTAAAATATGACGCAAATAAATTACAGATATCTTCAGGGTTCGAAGCATACACATCATTTAAGTTCATGGTCTTAGGGTAGCCATTAGTTTTTCGCTTTGAGTCGATAAACGACCAAAATTTCTTAGGATTGATAGAAATTTCTGATTCTATCTGCAACAAATATGATCTATACAAGAAATTATTCAAAATTTTAAATTCATTACGACGAACGCAAAAAGTATAGTAAGCAGAAGTGGTTTGGTTGTTTTTGTAAAATTTTTGAGCTTTATCACGGCGATTTCTTAAATTAATTACCTTTTTATTAAACCATGGTTCACGATATGACTCAATACTATGAAAAACAGGAACAAATTTATTTATCCCGCTTTTTAAAATTTCATCAAATTTACGCACACAATTATTTACATTAAGACCGTTAAATAAAGAAAACCAATCAACGGAACTCAAGAACAAATTAAAAGAACTATAATCACCCTTAGAAAAATCAAAATACGAAAATGATTTATCACTATTATCAACACAGTCAATAAAATTTAATTCAATTTGTAATGGTTTATGATAAATACTAGAGCAGCCCGCCAAATCCTCACATACAGAGACTGCAAGCTGTTCACATGTACAAAAAATGAGATCCAACATTCTACTTTGATTGTTGAAGATGCGATTATGCTGTTTAAGTCCAAAACTAGTAAGGTTATCTAGAAATTCATTAGACAGCTCATTTGTTGACGTTGAAGAAAATTCTTCCTCATCAACCCAAAACCATTCAATAAGTGGTAAATTAAAGTCACCAAGTATGACTATATTATCCGATTCATCCATTAAAGCTAAAACTGGCGACTGCATCAATTAGTTTCATGCATGTTTCACGTGAACTTCTAGGCGGAATATAGGTTGCGCATAAATAAATCCAAATCCGACCGCATTTTATTTTAACAGCTAGAAACTCAAGCTCGCTAGATGAAGTATATACGACAGCAGACTTGAAGCTGGTTTTAATTGCAATTAAAATTCCTCCACCTTTTAATTCTTCACTTATATATCTATCACGACGAAACACTAGATAGTTTTGAGGAAAAAATTCTTCAGAGTTAAAGCTGCAGGTCAGTGATGTTTCGACTAAAACAATAACATCAAAATTTGTATTCAAAGCGGACATGTAAATTTTATCCGCCTTGGATCGAATACCACTAGAGTTGTTGAAATGAATTTGAAGAATATTGTTTAGCTCACTAATATGATTTAGATTTTTAACAGCATTATTATATTGAACAGCAACATTATCACATCTTACGACGCTAGAGAGCAAAAGTTGTTTAGTACTTAGTTTTTTGACATATTTGGGTAGTTCTACACACGAAGGAAGAAAATGGAGCTAATTACAGTACGACATGTTTTTTGCGTATATGTTCTGGCAACCTAGTTTTAGTTTATGTTGATGACGTTCTTTCAACTTTTCTGAATGTGGCCAGTCAAAAAAAAAAATGCGAGTCGAAATTAAAAAATATCCTTCTTACTCCTAAATTAACTCAAAATTATCTCAATATTATCTCAAAATACGAAATAAACATTTATCTAAGTCTACCCGGTTTTAAATCTTCCAGGGGACTGAGAACCAGAGGACTGAGAATTTATCAGTATTTCGCTTAAAAATGACAAAATTACGTCTAAAAAAAAAATAAACGGATTCTATACCAAGGCAATACATATTCACGACGTATAAAACTACAAAATTATCTGTAATTAAAATACTTTTTACGAAAATACTTGCCAGGGGACTGATAATATGACTGGACAACACACGATCTTGCTTGTAATGATGACTGTTTTGATTGATAGAACCTCGGACTAAGTAAAACACTTGCAATATTATATTTATTGAACTTTTATTAATTCCTGTGACGAGCGATATCTTGCAAGAAATATGAATTTCCAATATTTTCAATGTGTTTTGATTGGGCAGGAGAATAATAACAAATTCGTGGGACAAACTTAGGATATATCTTATATGAAATATAGAGTAATGTTATGATTATTTACACATTATTAAAGCATCATTATTCAAAATTATTACTACAGTGTAAATTTGTCTCTACACACTTAGAATCATTGATTATTTAGTTTACCAGCTTTGACTTTCAAGGTGTGACACGCCAGGGGACTGAGAATTTGACGTTTTGAATAATTTTTTTTCTAAGAAATATATTTCGAAACGGGTTTATTTTGGGTGACCAGCTAGACATATTTAAGGTTTACAAATTTCATTTGAAAAAAAATTTTTTTTTTTCATATTAATATACGAAATAAGCAGAGCCGTCCAAAATTCCTATCTTTGCAGAACTACCCATTTTTAATTCTGTTTTTTATGGATATAATGCACCGTTTTTTATTTTTCAATTCATCAAAATTTGGTTTTAGTTTTTGGCTTGATGTAATTCTTAATATCAATCAAGGCCCCCAATAATGTAAACCTGCTTGTTTTTTAGCACAGAAAATATCGTGAACCTATAGCGCCATTTTTACGATTTCGTCCAACAGCTGTAAAAATCTTCTTAAAACCTTACGACTCGAAACCCAACGCACTTCAGTGTAATATGCCAAATCTTCATAATCACATTCTACATCTTTTAGCAATGACATTGCTGGCGGATAATGCAAGAGAAGTGTTGAAAAGATTTATTGTGTTGGATTTTAATATAAACTTTTAGTCTGGTAACGATAACACGTGTAGCTCCTTTCATAAAAAGGACATCATCAGTTTCCGAAGACACCAAGACCCAGGTTATGCATACACACACACATGTATGTAACCAAAAAAACTTGAATTATTTTTTTTCATATCTACATATGAAAAAAAAATAATTCATGCTGCATCGAGTAAAATTTTCCAAATAATCGAAATATCGTATTTTTTTTTGTTTTTTTTTCGGTATTTGCTGTGAGTATTCTGGATTTAGTTTTTGTTAATATAATCGACTATGAATTCAGGTGAATGGTTGTTGTTAATCAATAAAGTCGTTGTATACTCTACCACACAGCCAATTGCTTCACAATATTATGTGACTGACTTACTATTAGGATTAGTCTTGAAAGGCAATGGTGGTGCTATATTGGATACGGGATATTGTGAATTGTCATCCTTAGTATCCTACTCAAAGTCAACATCACCGAATGGAAAAACACTTCGAAACGAACTTAAAGCATTAAGCAGATGTCCGGCAAACATACAAACAAATGGTTTAACGTAAATTAAAGTCCGAAGAAGTTTTCATTTTTCAGAGTTGAAGTTATTATTTTGGAGAGACAAAGTAACGGTAGAGGACATTTAAACAGATACAGATAAGATCACAACAGAAATGAATTGTCCGAAACCGAAGAATTTGCCGAAGCTACGAAATTTCATTACAATGTGTACTTATTTTGGACGCCTTATCTTAGTAATCATTGACATTTTTTACGACGCTTGTTCACTAGGCATGATGTATGAACAATTTTTAAACCGTCATTTTCTTCGCTCCCACCGACTAATTATGTTCTATTTGACTCAAATATGAAGTGTATCCAATTTTATTGAAATCGGAAAATAATTGCCCACCGCGCAGTGGCGTCGAAGATAAGAAAATTAGCAGAATAATAGGATTTTTTATTTTTATCAAATATAATCACCGTAAAACATAATATACCTCATAATTTTGAATTTTTTATTAAAAGCTAATTAGTTTACGATTCCAACGAGCCTAAGTATGTAGAAATTGATCTTAGGAAAGCGATTTTATTTGAATTTTTCTTCTTACATATACGAGCCTTTAATTTATAACAATCTTTTTTTCAAAGAGAAAAAAATAATTTTTATGATTGCATTTGTAATAATTTTTACTCAAAAGCAACATTTTTCAAAAAAAATCAATGCATTAAATTAGATTTATTTATGATGGGTATTTTGATCTGTAGTTTTCGACCACCTGAATGGTGTATTGTGTACCTTCCTCGTCTTTAGTTAGAATGTTGTTGTATTCCATCATCAACTTAACATCGCGTTCGGCGGTATCATTAACAATTACATGCAAACTTTGGCAAAACAACATGGCTTTGACGAAATCTTCATTCGTTGACCATTCCGATGGGTCATGTAACAAAAAATAAATACAAATTCTAAATCGATTAAAAAAATTCTGAGTTTTCTTTGTGACAAAATCACTGATGTTCTTATTAGCAAAAAGTCGCATATGTTTGACCGCAATCTTTTTTGAGAGTTTGGGGTGCGATGGGGATGTCTCGTGCTGGGACCTCAAGGTGTTGAACCATTTTTCGTTTTTCGTCAAACGAAATCTCTGGGTCGAAAAAAGTCATGCCAATATTTTAATCCGTTAAATAGTGAGGATTATAACAAATTTTGCTCAAAAAAACTCTTTTGTCAATTTTTTATAAGCGATGGCCGATTTGATGAAATCCAAATCCTGATTTGTGGCTGCTGTTCCATCTATGCATTTGAACCATATTTTTACATACAACATAATCAGAAAAATGCAAACGTCTCGAACTTTATTTAAATCTCCAACTGCAATATCATACTGATTACGAAACATAAATATCTTCAGGAGATAAATGGCTTTAGCCATCCAGCGGGCGTGACTTGTTGGACCTGGGCGTTTGAATTTGTAATTCTCAATGGTTTCGCCAAGAATCAAAGTTACTTCCAAAAATTCTTTATAGTCGCTGCGTGGGTGTGATTTTTTCAACTCTTCATGACAAAAAATTACTAGAGCTTCACACGTGTGTTTTGGTATTTTGTTTCCCAGTTTTTTGTCCGATATTCTGCTTTTGAACATTTTTGGATTAGTTTTACCATCGTCCCACGCCTTCTGAAATTTGTTGAACAATGAAACATCGGGTGCTGTGGTCTTTCCAAATTTGAGATCATAAACAGCCCGTAGTAACCGTAACTTCTTTTTCGATATCCTTTCATTTTATTTTTTTTTCATTTTTTGTTTTAATGCTGCGCGTGCAAGTATTCCAAAATAAAATTCGGGTTGCTCAAACAAAGTCTAAATCTAACATAAAAATTTATTTTCTCTGAATTTTCGCTGAAAATTTTTTTTTGGATTTAAGAAGAAGAAATTCGATAAAAACGCTTTCCTAAGATCGGTTTCTACATACTTAGGCTCGTTGGAATCGTAAATTAATTAACTTTTAATAAAAAAATTAAAATTATGAGATACATTATGTTTTAAGATGATTATGTCTGATAATAATAAAAAATCCTTTTATTCTGCTAATTTTCATATCTTCGACGCCACTGCGCGGTGGGTAATTATTTTCCGATTTCAGTAAAACTGCAAACACTTCATATTCGAGTCAAATGGAACATAATTAGTTGGTGGAAGGCATAAAAATAACAACTTGATAAGTTAGGTCATGTCTATTGTTCACAGAACCAATTCTGTGATATCCCAACGTTCACCCAACGTGAAGTTGATATTGGACACTAATGCAAATAAGAAAAATAAAGGTCGCAAGAAATAGGTAAATGTGATAAGAGTGTGATAGCATATTTTCCAAAATTCTATCGAAACCACACCACAGTGCCCTGAAGAAATTGTTTGCTACTTTTGAATGCGTCAAAAATTTCCAATAATACTTTTATGGTCAGGTATTTAACTTAAAAATAGACCATGGCGAATTAAGAGGGTTATTCTTATTTTAAAAGGTAACTGAACCGGTAATGTGTTGGGTCGATTATACAAGAACAAGAATACGATGTAGATATCAAGCAACAAAGTATTACAAAACATACGCATCATTAAGATGACCATGCCATGTGGAATTTTAATATTACAATTGACACCAAACTAAGGGGAATGTAGAGTATCGCATGTTGTATATTTTAGTTCATTTATTTATTTTTTACATTTTAGTTCATTTATTTATAGAGTAAAAATGTTGCTAAGGGTACTAAATATTGCGTACGTTGAATATGGAGAAATGAATTGAGGATGTTTCTTTTTCACCAACTTTATCCCATAATCAACACTGAATTTTTCTAGTGCCAATCCTGAGCCCTAAACTCTATTTATGTTCAGGTTTATTTCGGTAGAAAAGGGTTTTCGTAAATGGTGTACTGCCAAACGTATTCTCGAACAGTTTTAACCTCAAATTAAATTATATATCTATCCATTAAATTCAATTTTATTCCATAGAAATGCATCCACAAAAATATTTTAACAACTTTAATCACAGACACAAGAGATCCATAGAATTTTTGGAAGAGGAAACCAATTCCTTTTGGATAAATAAAGCTCAGGCTAAATTGAGGTTGGTAGATGCACAAAACCGACACATGGATCACCAATATCCAATGAAATAATTTCTCAACAGGGAATTTTTAGTAAAACGTGTTAACACGAATACAGCAAAAAATGTTATATTTTTCTTAGGAGATGGAATGTCAATAGCCACCCTTACAGCAAGCCGAATGTACTCAGGACAACAACAAGGAAAACGCGGTGAAGACGCACGATTATTTTTCGAAGATTTTCCACACGTTGGATTAGCGAAAGTAAGTAAGAATCTAAAAAACGGTATGAATTATTTTGATCGATGATGTCTATGAATCAATTAAACTTTTATAAAATTGCAGGAAGTAATTTACTATTTATTTTTTTTTGATAAAATTCGCTAAAAATGAACAAATGTATGATTAAAACGACATTTTTAATACGTGCTCGTTAACGTAAAACGACAAATTATTGGTTTCATATAAATAATAATAGCAGATATACCATTGGTATAGAAGAAGTTCTACACCGTTAGATATTAACATTCTGGTCTACAAATAATGGTAATGAAACTTGTGGACGGGTAATTGATTGCCTAGATCACGAGTTGTCTATAATTTACTGGTAAAATATAGTGCAAAGCTCATTGTGTTTTGAAATGTTTATGTGCCTAAACAACTTTAAGACTATGATCCCAAAATAATGTGCGTTCTAATGTGTTGATGGACGCAAATTTTTTTTGTGTTTTTTTTAAAGAATAAATGAATAAACAATAAATCCAATCACATAACAATATACGACATAGGTCAGTATTTCATGTTAAAATAAAATTTAATAAGAGGTAAAAAAAACAATTTTTTTTAAAAAGATTTGCAGGAACAAAATTAAAATTGGGTTGCCAATAATCCAGCTAGTGGTATGTTCCTAGACCATATGACACACTGTCTTCCTAAATGAATAAAGCCTAGATATTGAGTTATATAAAGGCTTGTTTCTTCGAGCAAGCAATAGCGTGACATCATCGAGGCATTTCTTAACTAAGTTTAATATTCCATAACTAAGATTGAGGGAGCTATCGTTGACTGAATAGAGTTCATCTGCTAGCACTAAAGTACCACCTTGATTAGTGTGATTAGTGATATCAATGCTTTTGCCAGTGGTATATGCTATCTCACTGCATCAACTCATATGTAAATAGCAGGAACTAGAGTACGTGGGGTTGTCACCCCCGTTATGGCATTAGAGTAGTCGATATTTTAAATTTATTAGTTTATTTCAGTGAACAAAGTTTTCACAAAATGAGAGTATAATGTGACAAACAATAACATCCCAGTGAACACATGACATAAATATGACATCACAGGAAGGTCATTGTAATCAAGCGCTGCTTCGTTGGACAACGAAGTCGCATAGCAGGTCGCGTACCTGGATGAGGTTTATTTATAGCCCCTTTTGACTAGCTTCAATCATTGGGATCGAGTAAGAATTCCTGCTATTTCAGCACAAATAACTGAAATGTACGCGAAATACATGATATATACGGAAATGAGTAAAAAAGCAAGTGAAAGAATGAGACTCTGGCGAAAGAACCACGATCAGCCCGTCCAACCCCTCATCTACTCACATACTCACACACTCTCATGCACACTATCACTCATATCCACATCCATGCTCACATTCATACATACTTAAAACAATCCAAGATCATTCAAAATCTCAGTTAACAATAAATTTATATCATTATCTTCGTTATAATTTAATTTGCTTAAAATTTCCTTCAATATATTTTTTTATCATAGGTTGTGCTTTAATTTTATAAAAAAAAAAATATTCTACGTTATCTTTTTGTTAAATTATATGATCCATTATAATTATCATTATTATATAAATAAATGTATACTAATTCATTCAACTGGGTCAGTTTCATTGAATATGATTGGTAATTTTTTGTTAATAAAATCAATAGGTTATTATTTACAATCAATACAACTTGAATAACTTTAAATTGATCGTTCCATAAACCCATCAATGATGCAGCTGAATTGAAAACTATTATAAAATTGTCGGTCAAAGCTAGAACGAATGCGACATTATAAGAAAACAATTTTGAAAATTTGCATTGCTTTTATATGAGAATCACTGTCGGATGATGTTCTTAAATGATTTAAATTGTTTGTATTATTGCAACTACCACTACAGCTACTACCGCCTACAATTATTTGCTATATTGTTAATAATTGTTGTAGAGGATGATGAAATTTATTTCATTTAATACTACTTTGGTTGGTTTCAGATGAGTATTCTTTAATTGATGAGTTTGTAATATATTACCAACTAAATAAACTTCCCAAAATCTCATTCCAGGACAAGCGCAGTGTGTAAAATGGTACGCCCCAATAAATATGATAAAACA
The DNA here is from genome assembly GCA_963693315.1 of Diogma glabrata. Classification (NCBI taxonomy): domain Eukaryota; kingdom Metazoa; phylum Arthropoda; class Insecta; order Diptera; family Cylindrotomidae; genus Diogma; species Diogma glabrata. The sequence goes on from OY856186.1 coordinate 401,779,941, forward strand.
ATCAACGTTACATTACCCTTTTTATCACCATAAAATAAATTTTTATCATCATCCATCCAATAAAAACATGTTACAGTTGTATCACCATTTGGCGTTAACATTTGTGGTCCTGATGAATTCAACACATCAATCGAAACCACACATATAACCCCTTTTATGGTTGATAACGATATACATTTTTCATGTTTTGATATTGCCATTTGATTGATAGGACCATATTTGTTCGGTATTATTTGAAAAAAATTTACAAGGATCGCGTTCGAATATATACACGTTATCCGATGAAGCACCAAATACGATGTATTTTTGGGATACATCACAACATGTATACTTTATTCGTTGTGTTTGTTTTTAGAGGTGAACCAACTATGTCAGATAAATCTTTTAAATTCAATAATACAAAACTTCCACATATTTTTCTTTCTATATAAAAAAAAGATCTATGAATAAATTAATTTAATTAAACGGTACAAAGTAGAAAATTTAGTTATTTTTCTTTCATAGAAATGTATCTTACAACCTTGAAATTCTAATATCGATTGTTATAACATTGACCTTCGTCTACATTGTGATATAAATGAAGTATAATATTGACATTGACTCACAAACATGCATCACATGAACCCTCACACACACTCACACTCATATACACACGTATCCACACTCATTCATACCTCTAATTTACAATAAAAATAAAATGAAACTCACCCCATAAGTATTCCAGTCCCTCTTCTACGTCCCAAGCCTGGCTCCTTCAAAATTTAGCCAATCATGATCACTTAGGCTAACGGTGATTTGATGACACGTTCAATCGGTACTGCAGCTCCAGCGATCATCAATGGTCGTACTCAGGATCGATAAATTAAATTGCAAGTGCAGATGACTATAGCTGATGTATAAAATTACAGATATTGATGTATAAAATTACAGATATAGATGAATGCTGTTCTTGATCAATTTCTCGTTAGCGTCATCGCCGGTAGAACAAAAACCGCCATATGCACAAAAAAATCGACACACCCTTTTCTTTGGTATAGGATGGTTCGAGAATTAAATGTGTCGACAGAGATTTCCGGAATAAAAAGAGCAAATTATCCAACAAATTTAAATTTTAATTCCAATAATTAACATTTGTTTAAACCAGAGTTCCATAATAAGCTTCTTAATTATCTTTAAATTTTAATTCATTAATATTACACTGCATCTACTATAACCAAACAACAAAAGAAATTTCTCTATATCGGGAAAAAACTGGTTTTAGTTTTAACATTTTTTCCAAAATTTTGTTTTGGTGGTTTTTTTTCTTCTTTTGGTTGTAAACTTATAATTAAATCACAGATGAATCTTTTCACAAAGAAAATTGATATCACACCAATAAAAATGAATTAAGTAATTACAAACATATTCATAATTTTTAGAGATTATTTTTGGTTTTCTTTTGTTAGGTTAGATGCAGTACTTACAATTATACAAAAGTTTTTGGCTAATTATCATAAATTTAGCTAAGGACATCACCACTTATATCACAAACATATAATATATATTTTTGTTATTATAATATCTGATTTTTTTTCTATCATTAATTTGCTAATTGAATAACAATTAAACAATTAAACTATTTGCATTTAATAAAAACAAATCTCACATTTTGTAACTTTTTTACAACACAAAACAAAAACCAAACATATGTTCTTGAATCTTGACGGCTGTCAAACAACAAAAACAAATTAATTCCCGTAGAATTAATAGACTAAGAGAGTTTTATGTTGCAGAAAACACGTCACAAACATCTAAGAGTTTTTATGTTTGGGAATATTTAGGAAATGTTAATAGTTTAGAATATTTATATAATTTTTTTTTTAAATTAACTAACAACATATAAACTTTTTTTAAATTGAGCTAGTTAATTAAACTAATAAAAAAAATTGCACTAATTGAGCTAGTTAAATTGATTTTAATTAAAAATTTTCTACTTAATTTAACCTTAACTTAAATACAAAAACATGAATTCAATAAAGAAAACCATTTTATTGATATTCACGAGAGAATGTTCAAAATGCACAAGATACCGAAGCTAGCTATCGCGTTCTATTTATAATCAGTTAACGCCGTTTCTTTGTTTATTGCCCAATAACGAATCGATAAAGTAGTTTCTTGGGCATTTTTGGCCGTGGCCCATTTCTCAAAAATGCCGATGAAATTGAAATTTTGACGTTTCTCGCTGAAATATTTTATTTTGTTTTGCTTTATTTTCTTCTATCAAAATTTAATAACGAAAAAATAATTATTGAAAAACAAATATTATTTGAAATTCAACACAATTTGTCAAAATTTACTCAAGTACGATAGCAGAGTAAATAGAAATTTTTTAGTCGATTTGCAGATTCAATTTCAATTTCAATTTCATCGAGAAATGGGCCACGGCCATTTATTTCCTTTTCGTTAATTATTGTAGCCATAAAAAAAATTGGTACAATTAACTGGTGTTAAAGATTGGAAAAGAATTTAAAAAAAAAATGATTACAAAATGATTTTAAGAAATTATATTCAACAAAAAGGAAATCAGAAACATCCTTAAAAGTTCATGACAGTACAGCAAACGATTATATTCGAATTCAAAGACATTGCACACTGTTTTATGACAAATTTTTAAACAGGAAGAAGATTATGAATTGAATATAAGAAATTATGTTTGACAAAAAAACGAGAATAACTACCAAAGTTTCTGCTTTTGCGAATTCAATACGTGTGGACAAGCAGGGCGAGTCCCAATTACAAAGATGAATTACTAGCCTTATACAATTACGAAATCGGATCCTAGCTTCGTAACATCATATATGAGTATATGACCTTCGTGTGATATCATATTTACGTCATGTGTTCACTGGGATTTATATCAAAACTATGTACATTGACATTTGGCATTCTACACCCCACGATGCAACAATTCTGTGCAATATTTCTCATTTACACCATTGACAAAAAATATTTATTTTATTGATCCATATTTGAAAAGTATAAAAAAGTATGTGTTTGAAATTATGAGTTCAACATTAAAAAACAAGCACTCTTCACATCATATGAGTTATCTCCATGGCATCGCGAGCCATTGTTTATACCAGCTGCCAAATCTCTGATTACCGTCAATCTAGGTTCTTCATTGTTTAGCTTTGAATTCTCGAAATTACAATGCATCTATGTTCCAACATCCATATTTTGTTTTATTTATTTCAGACATATTGTGTTGATAAACAAGTAGCAGATTCAGCATGTACAGCAACTGCATATTTATGCGGTATAAAAAGCTCATACGGTACAATAGGTGTTACAGCTCGTGTGAAATTTAATGATTGTATAGAAAGTATGAAAAAAGAAAATCATGTAAAACCAATTACAAAATGGGCACTAGAAGCCGGAAAAGCTGTTGGAATTGTGACCACAACCAGAATCACACATGCAACACCAGCTGGAACATATGCTCATATTGGAAGTCGGGAATGGGAATGTGATAATGACACAATTTCTCAAAAACTTGATCCCAAATTATGCCAAGATATTGCATCACAATTGGTGTTTAATAGTCCAGGTAACGAGTTTAATGTAATTTTTGGAGGTGGCCGTGGAAAATTTCTACCAAAAACAGAAAAGGATGAAGATGGTAAACCGGGACAACGTATGGATGATATGAATCTGATCAAAACATGGTTGAAATTAAAAAATGATAGCGGAGTTTATATACATGACAAGAAAGGATTAAATTCTTTGGATTATGATAAAAACAATTATGTTCTTGGATTATTCGACAATGATCATTTAAGATATAATCTGGACATGGATCGAGAATCAAAACCAACAATAACGGAGTTAACTGTTGCTGCCATCAAATTATTGAACAAGGATAAAGATGGATTTTTTTTATTTGTTGAAGGTGGACGAATTGATCATGCCCACCACGAGACTATGGCACATAAAGCTCTTGATGAAACAGTTGAGCTCGCCGAAGCGGTTAAAGCAGCAGCGGGAATAACAAATGAAGATGATACATTGATTATTGTTACATCAGATCATTCGCATACTATGACGTTGGCTGGTTATTCACAACGAGGCGACAACATTTTGGGACTTAACAGTGACAAATCAGACGTTGGTGAGTTAAATTTTATGACACAAACATACGTTTAATTACAATTGTCGTTTTTTTGTTTATCTAGATAATCTTCCATATACAACGTTATCATATGCAAACGGTCCCGGCTACGATAATAACTTACCAACTTTACGTGCAAAATTTACAAACGAAGTTGTAACTGACAAAAATTTTAGATACCCATCTGCAATCCCAATGCAATATGAATCTCATGGTGGTGAAGATGTGGCTGTATTTGCCAATGGACCATGGTCTCATCTTTTTACTGGAGTTTATGAACAAAACCTAATACCACATCTTATTGGATATTCAGCGTGTATTGGGGATGGCATGAAGGCGTGTAAAATTAATTTCCCATCTTAATAGATCAAAAGTTTGAAAAATATTATTAATTAATAATAAATGAATATATATATAAAAATCAACATATGTAATTATTTCCTTGTGATGATTGGTACTTCTAATATTGATACAAGGTTAGGTATCATAGAAAAAAAACAAATTATTCAATTCACTAATTTAAATTGTTAAAAAACCAATAACTTTATTTTAACTTAATCTTCTTCTACACACGGAACAACTTGGTTTGAACTGAATGTATCTTCATTTAAATCTATTTTTTTTGTTTCCGTATCGCATTCCAATTCTTTATTTGCGGTCAAGTCCTCAACTTTCTCTTCATTTGTTCTATCGTTGTTTTGGTTCGTTTCTTCCTCTTTAATTCGTTCATCTTCTAAAAACTTTTCCCAGTCTGATATACGTTGTCTGTTTTCAGTTTCAGTTTCTTGTACTCTGTAAATAAAAATATTTTAAATTAATTGGTTTTTATTAATTATGTTAATGCAACAGGATTTTCGTACTGGTATTTAGTTTTACCGTCCCACAATTCAACCTGAAGTTGACGTTGAGAAAAGAATCGCCCATTCAATAATAAAACAACAGAATCAGCTTCTTCTGGATCTGCCATGGAAACTTGTGCAACACCATCAGGATGACGCTGAAACAAAAAATATCTAATAATTCAAAATATAGAAAACAAACATTATTAGACTTACGTCATAAATAATTACTTTCCGAACTTTCCCACATTTACCGCATTCCTCACGTAAATCTTTTTGATAATCAATTATAAGCTCCACATCACGCTCAAATAATGTTGGATCAAACAGATTTTTTATAATGACAACACGTTCGTGTTTTGCTCGTTCGCCTCGCATACGTTCTGGTCGCCAATCAAGTAATCTAAAACGTTAAAAATAAATAATTTTTTATTCACGTAACAGGTTTTTATTTCTGACACGAAGTTTTATAAAATGAACATACAGCGAGGTCTGATTTTAAAATATTTTTGGATTCGACACCCTTCCTTGTTTGTCATTGCTAAACCGTGGATTTTTCTCTGCTTTTAATTTTAATTTGCGTGGGTAAATCTTTAGAGCAATACGCAATATGTGTTAATAATTCGCGGTTTCTACTGTTATAATAGTTATGTTTAGTAATGTTTAGTGAATCATTACTCTTACATACTAAAAAAGTATAACTTTAACTTTAGAACGGCTTTGCTAAATAATTAATGTGTTTAATGAATATCGAAATTTGAGCATTTAGAAATCTAAAGCGCATTTGGAAATCTTGTTCATTGTTTATATCTAAAAGGTTTAATATAAGAACTGAATCTAAAAAATGATGGTGCAAAATTATGAAACTTTTTGCAATCAATACAATTTTAGAGTGATCTAGTTTCGAACCAATGAGAAAATTTTAAACTTTAAAAAAGTTTATCATTCTCATCAAGGCTAGCCGACTAGATAAACTCTACCAAAAAATGTCAACGCTAATGAATATAAACCAAAAATTAGGTTACAACTCTAGCGAAGTGTAAAAACAAAAAATTTACATAAACATAGATTTAATAGATTCAGGTTTAGTCAATTAATTTCTCTGGTGATCACTGTTTTGTTATACTCTAGACATTCTAGTATTGAATAACAAACTTGTATCGGTGAGAAGAAGATGACTAGTCTTCACTTGTGTCTATTGACACATGATCAACAATTAATTCAGTAAATTATTTGTGATATAACATCACCCCGATGGAAAATCTCCCATCAAGAATAATAGAAGAACTGAATCTAAAAAATTATGGTGCAAATTATGAAACTTTTTGCAATCCATACAAAGTTTCATAATTTGCACCATAATTTTTTAGATTCAGATTATTCTTGATGGGAGATTTTCCATCGGGGTGATGTTATATCACAAATAATTTACTGAATTGAACTGAAAGGTTTGTTCAAATTCAGCTTTCAACCTTAAAACATTTTTTAGGTTTGCCAGGTTTTCAAACCCAAATCAGAAAAAAAGAATAAGACCGGCACGTACTGAACGACGATTTTAACGACTTTTCTACTGACAAGATGAAACAGGCGCTAGAAAATCAACTCCGTCATTATGCCTTAACTATCGTTTTTTTTAAGAATCGGGCAGTCGCGGAAATTTTCCAAACTTTTTTTTACAAATTTGGTATCAATCGATCGGGCTTGGCCGTCTCCCGAAAACTTTATGAGATTGGGGTGGTAGGATCCACCCCCACCCCTTTACACCCTCTTTAAGCTTTAGCATATAAAAATCTATATAAAATAAATGGGAAGAGATAAAAAAAATTTAATGGCACCAAAATCTTTTATTCAGACCGGCGCAACTTTTGAGTCCAAAAGTTGGTTTGCACCCCCACCCCCAACCTACCCCGTGGGTGGGGTTGACACATTAAATGAGTAAAATAAGTCATGTGGGGTATCTTTAGAATCAGAATTTCATAACAAATACAATCCCCCATATTACCTCCTGATCGGTGACATAACCATTTTTTACTCCCAAGGGGGTACCCTTATCGTAGGAAAAACTATTTTTTTGCATGTAATGTTTGGTGTCGATTTCAATATTATCGGGGATGCTGAGTTCAATGATGATGATAAAAATGGGGGCCGGAGTCTGGGGAGTCCAAAAAGGGGTGGAGGTTGGGCGGTCTGTTGTAAAAATATCGAAATTATCGTCATAATAAAAATTGAGGTCGGACTCAGGGTAGTCCAATAATAGGTGGGGGGGGGGGTTGGTAGGTCGGTTATACAAAGTATCGAAATTATTGTCATTATTATCGATTTTTACATAATCGAGGCTGCTGAGTTCAATGGTGATGGTAAAAATGTTGACCGGACTCAGGGTAGTTCAATAAGAGGTGGGTTTGGGGGTCGGTTATAAAAAATATTGAAATTAGCCTCATCATTATCAATTTTAACATAATCGGGGATGCTGCGTACAGTTATAATAATAAAAATTATCGTCATTGTTTCGATTTTAACAAAACCAAAGATGCTGAGTTCAATGGTGTGATAAAAATGGGGACCGGATTCAGGGTAGTTCAATAAGGGGTGGGGGTTGGAGGTCTGGTCACGAATAGTATCAAAATTGTCGTCAATAGTGTTTATTTCAACATACTTGAGGACGCTGAATCCAACAGTGATGTTTAAATTGGGATCAAAAATATAAGGGTGTCACTAAAGGGTGGAAGTTGGGGGCTGAAAGCCGAAAATGTTCACATATATATTATGAGTATTGATTTTGGATAAATCAAGGGCACTGAATTCAATGGTGATGCTGAAATTAGTATTTGGGCTCTAGGGAAAAAACTAGAGGATAAGGGTTTGGGTCTAAAATTGGGGTAATGTTCAAATATACATAATAAATATTGGTTTTTCTATGAATCGAGAATGCTGAATCCAATGGCGATGTTGAAATGCAGAACCACGTAATAAAAAATTTGTACCATGAAAAACACTATGTTTTACAAATTGAACGAAAATGTTTTGCTATTTATTTCGGTAATTGCTTGTTGATTGATTTCAAATTTCAATGATAATGCTATTCTATTTAAAAACTAATCAAGGAGTTTTTCTTTTTTAGTTCGAGATCGAGTTCTACGTTTACTTTCGTTGTTTGTTATAGATTCTTTCAGTTCAATGAGTTGATTTTGTTAAGTTCTTTTATTTCTACTGCATCTCTTTGTCGTTTCTGGAGGCTTGATTTATTCTCATTTAGCATTACATTTGGCATTTCCTGATCTTCTACGATATTTAGTCTTTTCATTTTTTTAACACGCTTGGATAAGTTTGTAGAATCCATTTCATATTTTACTTTTCTTCTCTAAATTTGAGAGTTGCGTTATTAATAGTTTTTCAAGTTCAATTGAACATTGTTTTCTACTACATTTTCCTCGACTTCCATTTCTGACTTATTTGATAAAATTTCGTAAGTTTCGGTTTGAAATGATGTATTTTCTTGCTTCTAATTTAGAGAATCGATAGAGAGTAAATCTAGTTCTTCCAATATTTTTTTTCGATTATTTTGTGTTTCGTTCCGTATTCTCAATTCTTTCAAGAGATTTATTGATACATTTTCAAGTTCAATTGAACACTTCAAAGAGTTAATAAGACTTTTTTTTGTAAACAAACATTTTTTGAATTTTGTGATATTATGTTACTAGTTGTTGGAATTTGAGCTGGAATTTCATATTCCAAAATTATTTGTAGTTTAGATGAACCATTATTTACTAGTACTTCCTGAATTTCTTGTAGTGTGTTTTCGATCGCTGTACAATCGTCTACTTCATCAAATAATTCATCCTCTATTTCCAAGTTTGTGGATATTGATTCTCTCGATTTTATCAACCGCTGCACTATTCCTTTTATTTGGTTGGATTTAAGATATTCGTTTATGTACTATGTATAATTTATGTACTATACCGTATGATTACGTTTTGACAGAGTTCGTAGCACTGATTCTGAAAAATTGTTTTGAATATTTTGCGTGTTTATTTACAAATGTGAAGTTTATAAAATAAAGAATAAATGCCATTAAAAATTTTATAAACAGATATTTTTCCGTCTAGTTTACTCAATATGGTTTAAAGACGAAGTTCAATTATTTATACAAGAAAATGATGAGCACTCAAATTGATACAGTCTTATTTTTGTGGCATTTGTTTGTATATTTCAATAATAAAATATAAGAAATATAAAGAATTTGCTATTTTAGTTTATTATTTTTCTTATTTAATAATTTTAAAATATTTTTCTGCCATGTTTCGACGATACATCAATTTGACGATATAATTCAACTAATATTTAAGAATAACCCACTTTTAAGGGGCGCCTTTGCTAAGTAACTCTAGCCTTGGTGTATAATATATATTTGAATTTCTTTGATATTTTTTGTATTAAATTTCTAGATATTACGATGTGTGAATTCATAGGATGAGAGAATACTTCGTCAACATCTAAGTCAACATTCTAATCAACATCCTAAGTCACGAGTGTAAAGTCATTATTGATTGTTGCCAATCAATGCGAAACTTAATATCTGACGTAAAGTCAATATGTTGTTATATTTTTGGTTAGGAAATATAGACAACATTAGGGGAATTATTAATTTCGGATTGGTTTTTTGTGAAACAATTAAGCTTAAGTACATATTGGAAATCACTTGAATTTTGCAATTCGAAATAACTTTTCATTTTCTCTAAAATTCCTTTAGAAAAAATTTTGTTGTGTTTCGTGTTAGGATTCGAACTACATTCATCAGAGACACATTGTTCAAATCCCATGTGTCTTACACAACTTAGCCAAAGCGGCGATGACGAAACATATTTTAATTTTGATGTTCAGATAATTTCTAAATTGAAACTTCATCATTTTTCGTATTTACTTAAGTTGAATTTTTCATCTATGATTACATATTGAAAATTGTATTTCTTTGATATTTTTTGTATTAAATTTCTAGATATTACGATGTGTGAATTCATAGGATGAGAGAATATTTCGTCAACATCTAAGTCAACATTCTAATCAACATCCTAAGTCATCCTAATATGACCCCAAATACTAATTTCAGCATCACCATTAAATTCAGTACGTCAATTTATCCAAAATCGGTACCCATAATATATTTTCTGCTTTCAGCCCAAACTCCCACCCTTTAGTGACACCCTTATATTTTTGATTCCAATTTAAACATCACTGTTGGATTCAGCGTCCTCAAGTATGTTGAAATCAATAATAATGACGATAAGTTTGATTATTTTCATGACCCGACCACCAACCCCACCCCTTATTGAACAACCCTGAGTATTGAACATTTTTACCATCACCATTAAACTCAGCATCCTCGATTATGTAAAAATAACGATAATAATGATAATAATGACAACAATTTCGATACTTTGTATAAACGACCTACCAACCCCCCCCCCACCCCACCTATTATTGGACTACCCTGAGTCCGACCTCAATTTTTATAATGACGATAATTTTGATATTTTTTATAACAGACCCCCCAACCTCCACCCCTTTTTGGACTACCCAGACTCCGGCCCCCATTTTTATCATCATCATTGAACTCAGCATCCCCGATAATATTGAAATCGACACCAAACATTACATGCAAAAAAATATTTTTTCCTACGATAAGGGTACCCCCTTGGGAGTAAAAAATGGTTATGTCACCGATCAGGAGGTAATATGGGGGATTGTATTTGTTATGAAATTCTGATTCTAAAGATACCCCACATGACTTATTTTACTCATTTAATGTGTCAACCCCACCCACGGGGTAGGTTGGGGGTGGGGGTGCAAACCAACTTTTGGACTCAAAAGTTGCGCCGGTCTGAATAAAAGATTTTGGTGCCATTAAATTTTTTTTATCTCTTCCCATTTATTTTATATAGATTTTTATATGCTAAAACTTAAAGAGGGTGTAAAGGGGTGGGGGTGGATCCTACCACCCCAATCTCATAAAGTTTTCGGGAGACGGCCAAACCCGATCGATTGATACCAAAATTACAAAATCGAGTCAAAAAAAATTCCAAAAACCACGTTTTCTGCCCGATTCTTAAAAAAAACGATAGTTAAACAAAACGATCTCACTTGTATAAGATCGTAGAACTCTGATACGTTCTAACAGTGAAAATACTGTTTTCCCTTTGCCAGGACCAACTGAAGTTGAATAACTTATTATAAAAGTAAAAAAAGAATTTAATTTTTTATGAGTAAATAAGATATCTAAAACTCACCCAAAAGTCAAAACCGGATTAGAATTAATTAAATATTTTAATAATCTTATTGAAGTATTCTAAAAAATTAAATATATTCACTATAATACTCACTTTTCTTGTGCAAGTCGAATTTTTTCTTTGTCTTTCTTTTTATGTTTCGGTTTCATTGCTGCATTATATTCCCCACGCATTTCAAATTTAGCGGGTTGGATAGAAATTTTTTTCCCCCGAAGTTCGGTTCCATCCAGTATATTTATTGCTAGAGCTACAGATTCAACCTGAAAAAATATTTGAAATAATTATAGTAAACCAATTCAATTCATCATAGTAATAAAAATATATCCATATGTTTTTGTGTAGAAAATTATTGAAATTCATAAAATTGATTTATTTTTAGATTAAATTATTTCAATTTTTTCGTCTAAGGCAGGATTTATACGTTGATTTTCTGTGCAAACATAAAATCTGTATAATTTTAACAACTGTTCAATTTCTTTGAACAAAGTTGATAACCAACAACAAAGAAAAAAGGATTTACGTTTGATTTAGACCTATCCGCATATGTGAGATGGGTAGGGGTAGTAAATGTTAGGTAAGTCGTACATTATTCGTTATTCCAAAAGCCCAATTGACCCAATGCTCAATACACTTTCTCGATAATTGAAATAATTGAAATTGCCAGAAAAAACACAGCCAACAAAGTGATATAAGAAAATGCTATTACCAAAGTTTTAGCAAAACGACATCCAAAACTGGAAACAAAACAAAACTTTCAACTATGGAACAATCGAGAGAAACAAAAAGTTTCTAATTAACCTCCCTGTTTCACCCGTAAAAACAATTTAGATGAAGAATATTTACGTGGGGCGTTACTAGATGTAGTAACCAGAATATGACATGAAATATTGAAGCGGCTTTTAGGATATTATAAAATTTGAGAAAAATCACTGAAGTTCCTGAAAAATTGATGACTAGATTCTACCTTCCAGGTAAAATTCAAATTAAATAAAAGTGTGAAAAACAATTTTACTATCAACAATAAACCAACATTCACGCTTTAATAACAACAAAAATATATTTTACCTTAATATAATTAACTAATCCATCCCCTTTCAGCTGACCATTTCCATCTTTATATAATTTCACTTTAATTTTCTTAGTTTGTAAATCACGAACAATCATACCACACTTGGACATTAATTCAATAAATTCATCTTCAGTTATGTCAAGAGGTAAATTTGAAACATAAACTTTCGTATTAAGTTCAGGTTCTATATCGAACCAGCTTGCCGGTTTTTGTACGTTTGGTTTACCCGTCCCCTGAACTTTTCTTGTTTCATCATTCTTTTGAAGACACTCTTCTTCTAAAAACGATGAAACTGCTTTTTCTATTTTATTATCAATGGCATAGTGAGTTTGTTTTTCGACCGGCTCATTTGACTCTGACCCAACTACACCGTATCGTAATTGATATTGTGCCATAAACTCATCGTCGATTTTAGGGAACCATGCATTCTTTTCAGTATCCCAAAAGAAAATCATACCATCCGTATCGGTGTAAGTATGGCAATTCATTTGTTCATCATATCCATACGTTTTTTCGGCATTATCAACTTTCGGAATCCATTCTCGTTTCTCTTCAGACCATTTATAATATTCGTTTTCTTTTGGAACCCACTCAGATTTCTCGAAATCCCAAATATAATGTTCGTTTTCGTATTTGTTATCTGACGCTGGTAACTGATCATTAACAATTACTCCCCATTCATTTTTTTCTTTATCCCATTCATATTTTGTTTTGTTTGTTGGATCGGTATAAATCGCTTTGTTATTTTTGTCATATGTTACATTATTTCCATAATCAGCAGCATCCACTTTTTCAGTAGCAGGAGTTGATTTGACGTTAATTTGTTCATCTTCCTCATCAGTATCTTCTTCAACAATATTATCATCATCATCGTCTGGAATATTTGGTTTTTGCCTTTTTACTGATGAGTTATTCATTTTTATTGGTTTTCTGTAATTTACATAGAAATAAGATTTGATTAGTTTATTGACCTTGAACTATATAGAAATGAAAATATAAAAATTGCTAAAGATTAAATCGTTGACTTAAAGAAAAATACATAAACATTAAATCCAAAAACGAAATATGAACCACCTTAACGAAATTGAAAATTTTAAAGAAAAGAAAAATATAATGAATGCTGTTTCCGTTCGGTATGAATGTAATTTCCGGTCAGTAGTACTTAAAATCGATAATACCATGGCAATAATTCTAAACAAGAACCAAAAGAGTTGTATAAACATAAGCTAAGAATCGTTATTATAAAATCACTTTTTTGGCATTAGCAATTAAAAAAACGGCATTTATTATTTGTAACATAAAGTCTAAATTTACCAAGAGCCTTATAGTTGACCCAATCGATGTTTTAGTATTACTGTATTCAATGAAATATTTTGTGCACTTCTCATTCATATATTGAACTATATAGTACTTCCGAGAACTAAGCGACTAATCAACTACTGCAGATTGCAGGTAAACTCAACCTATATTTTTGTTATCGATAACTACTATAAGTATTAGGGGATTACCCTCATTAGAACATTATTGCAATGGTTCAATACACGATAATAGGAATTAGCTTAATTTCTCCAAACATTTTCATGCTAAGTAAACAACAAAAAATTGAAACCAATTAATTGAAAACAATTTTAAAGACAAAAAAAATCCACAGTTCAGGAAACAAAGTTTCTGGATATATGGTGAGCTAAGATTCATTAATGGCTAACCGAAGTTATAGATTTGGCGTAGTTCTAATTATAAAAACATTAAAGAAAGCTGTAGTATCCCAACAGTCATAAATTCTGTTGTATGAATAGAAAAAGTAGAAACAATTTTTTCCGGAAGTGACAAACCGGAAGTTGGCAGAACTGTTACTCAAGCTCCCAACAAACTTTTAAAACAAAGTGTGAAAAGTTAGCAGTTGTATGGTGGACCAGCGACCACTTTGATCGATGTGTCCCAAAAGTTGACCATTTATCTTCTCAAATTAATTGAAACTTTTTTCATTAGTTTCATCATAATCCCTTCATTACTTTAGGCTGTAGTGTGAATGAAGACATTAAAAAACATATTGCGACGCTGATGCATAGGCTGACTTCACCACAGCTCTGGAAACATAGTGTTCTGGATATATAATGATCTAATATCCATCAAATACTTTAATTAAAAGCGAACTAATGTTATAGACTTCGTAGTTCTAATTATAAAAATATTAAAGAAAGCAGTAGTATCCCAACAAACATAAATTCTTTTGTACGAGAAAAAGTAAAAAAAAAATTCAACCGGAAGCCGACAAACCGGAAGATAGAATGCAGAACTGTTGTGAAGCGTACTAAATGTTTATGTACCAAGATTCATCCAATTCGATTATCAGGTACAGAAGTTATTGAGCTTCCAAAATAACAGGTGCTCGGAGGACCCCCTACCACTTTGTTTACTATCGCTAAAAAACTAATCAGTTCCTTGCCATACATATTTGCATTTTTATAACGGAGCTATGCGCCGTTATGCCAGGAGATATCAAATCAAAAAAAAACAAGGCGATGCGGCCTTAACCTAAGAAAAATCTCTATGAAAACAATTCACTCTAGAGAACCATGACGGTCCCCAACAAAGAACAATTCAAAAAAATTTAAAGAATATAGTAGAAAAAAAAATTCAATGAAAACAAAATAACTTAACTTAATATACGTTGATAGGTGTCTTGAGTGCTCCTATAAAATCCAAATGGTCCGTTCATTTGATGTGGTGATGTAAGGTATCAATCTTTATGTCGAATATTTTGCGTCCATTTGGTTTGTATCACGGTTATTTGATTATATTTCCATTAATACACTAAATCAGGTTTTAATGGTTCCAGACCTCTTATTTTTGGCATAAATTTAATCCCTAGTGTAATTCCATAAAAACAAACGTTGTGTCTGTACCAATTCAATGTATTATCATAACAGGTCAATCCATCTGTCAACACCTTATAACAGATTCGTATAGTTTCACCAATCCACAATCTTAAAAACAAATAACTACACTCATAATTTCTTTTAATATTTATCTCTTTTTATTTCTGGTAATTTAAATTAAATTTTTTTTTGTATTCATAATTCACAGATACATTACAAGGTTAAACTTTCTTTTTGTTTCATTTCAATTTCTATAGGAATTTACTTTATTGCAAATAACAGTTTTTTAATATAACTTGCGAACTAATTAATGATAATTAATCGCTAACTAGCAAAAAGATTTAATCATACTTGCTTTAAAAATAAATCGACAATTTATAAGAGTTGAAATCGATCAGATTGATTCTGTTACAATATTCGCGCGGGCCGCCAAAGTGGTGGCATTTCTACAATCAAAAATTGATCCCGAACACAATATTTCTTTAAATTGATTTCCCGTTAGAATCACGATCGAACTTTTTAATTGATTTACAAAAAAAATCATACTGACCAAAAAATACCAATGTGCTAGTTTTTATATTATTATTAATTTATACTAAAGAAGGACAAAAGTTATTTCATTATTACGCGTCCCTCTCTTTGGTTTCTCTTTCGAAACACACAACAAGTTTTATTAAGGCGCCAAGGAATAGAGAACATTTATGAGAGAATATCATTTGTATTGTTTTTCAGTCTAACGCAAAAATAAAGAAAAGTTATAATTCTGTTATTTATTACATTTGTATTTCATTTGTTTTGATTTGTATGAACATAAATTAAATCAAAACAATGAAAAAAAATGTAATAATAACAACATCCAGACACAGATGGTGCGTAATCAGAAAAATACAGGTTGGATGGGTGATCAAAAGATTCTTCATTTGTGCAACTGATTATTTAAGTGAGTGTTTAAACAAAAAACTTATCTAATGCAGATCATGTAATAATTTAGCTAGAGAATGCAGAATTGTGATCACAACAGAGTTTTGTTAACCGCCGCTAGGTAGCAGATATGGTAATTAGCAAGGATTAATAAAAGAAAATGATCACGATGATGTTATTTAGAAAAGATATTCGAATTGACGAATTGAATGTTTCTCCCAAGACAACCAGACGTTCAGTATAATGTAAGATGTTGTGTAATGTGATGAAAGATTTTGAAATTGTAGATGTTGTACAACCATGATGCATGAATTTGAAAATAAGGTATGCTGTATTTCGTAATAAAATAAATTTACTATTGCTGGTTGGTGATGGATGGATTTGCTACGTCCATTAAAATTTTTGAAGGGAGGCTGGGTTGAGCTTTGGCTCTTCCCAGCAGTGTGGAGATATGGATGCGGCTTCGCTTTTGCAGGGGAGTGGTTAAGCTCTGGAGAAGAGATCCTGTTTGGTTAGGCGAGACTAACACCAACAGGTATCTCTTCACTTTTGCTAAACCACGTCCAGCGAAGTCCGCATCACATCTCGGCCAGGAAAACTAAATGAAATTTGATGTATGTGGTGGTTTGTAAAAATAAAAAAAAAATTCATTTATTGTATTTAAATTGTTTGATTCATCTGTATCCTATATTCTTGACCGATGAAGCAAAAGGTTTGTTGGTCCACTGTATTAAGATGTATAACCCAACATGTCTCGTAGTAAAACTCCCCAGTTGAGACACACAGGGTCCTGGTACTTCAACAACCCCCAAGCTGCAGCACAGAGTTGGTAATTTGAGTCAAGCAATAGTTACAGGTAAATGAGATTATTTAATTAAAGGTAGGTGCTATGGTAATAAAAAGGAATAGAAAATGTTGACCATCACGACCGTCAACCGAAATTCCATACTTGAGAGCCCTGTTCAGTAATTGTATGTGGAACTGATGACAGATATGAGCCTAATAATCTCTTTCTACGTACATCAAATTTCCCAAAAAAAACTAAAACTAAAGAAAAAAAGAACTACCTAATACTCTTACTGAACAGTGCCCTCAACTACCAAAATTCAATTTCAGGCAATGAGAGACAGCATTACTATTGTTAGCGATGAGAGCTATTTCGAAAAAATAGTACAAATTTTGAAATTTAATTGTAAAATGAATGGGGATGGTAAGCTAATTCAAAGTAGAGTCAGATAACCGCAGACAAAGTCTTAAGCGGATCACATCTAACACGAAAATGTTAATATGTTAAGCATAGTGGATGATTTATTAGAACAACCAAGGTGAGAAATTTTAATAAATCAAGATACTAATTAAGATTAAGAATAATAATAAAAAAACTAAATAATTAATAAATTAATAATGATAAAAAAAAATATTACAGAATAAATTAACAGGGATATCTACTAAAGATAATACAAAATAAGTTAAGAGTTTTAAAACTGATGGGGATTAATTAAATGTCATAATCGGATGTCTTTAGAAGGGTAAGTCCCCATGTCATTACCATCTAAATTCGTACATTCGTACAGGTTCTTACCAATCTTGTATTTTATTATGGCTGGTACTAATTGTGAAGCTATCTTGGCTAAAAGTTTATTAGCAGCACCACCCTTGCGATGTTGCCGTACCAAGACCCGTTGTTGTGGCCGATAGGTTTGTGGTCGAGTTCGCGTTCGCGAAGTATATTGTTGTTGAGGTCTTTGTAACGCAGTTATCAAATGTTGTTGCAAGCTAGATCTGAAGCTCGCTAACTGATCCGCATGATAAAGTGCTTGGGCAATTGGAACTTCGAGACTATGGGTTCGTTCTTGGTTACGATCACTCTGAACTAGATCAGCTATAAATGAAGGAGTGATGCCAAAGTCTCTCCAAAAATCTGCACCCAGGTACACCTCCTCCTTCAGACTTGGGACTACATAGAACCTAAAAGATTTTGTAAAACCGTTGAAAGAAATTGGAACGTCGACGTATCCCAAAATATGGTTACGTGTGCCATCCACTGTACGGATGAAAGATGAAAACTTACGATATGAGATTTCGGCATTATTTAATAACTCTAAGGAATTTCTTCCTAGAAAACTGATAGCAGCCCTATTATCTAGAAGTCCATATACAATTTTATCCAGGATGTCGATGTAAATATGCGGCCTAGAATCATTTAGTTCGGAAATGATAGAAACAACACATGCTTTATTGAAGATCTTTCGCAACTTCAGATAACGTTTAAAACGTTCGTAGCGCTTTAAAGAAATTAGTTTTCGTCGAACCGGAATTTGAACTGAGTTGGAACTTACTTCACGGTGTACACCTGTTAAAGTGCAGGGGTTAATTATCGATTGTTCGTTCGGAACTGTCGAAAAGGTCTCCATTGCTTCTGTTGCGAGGTATCGAGTTCGGTAATTATCTTTTTGTGTTTCTAAATGACCAGTTGTTTTCGATGTTGTTGGAAAAGAAGACCACAGCCTTTCATATGTCTGGCACAGTACCCGCAAGTCAGCTAGAGTAACTACATTAGCCACCATTGTAGCGTTTCTTAATTCATCTGACATGCCTTCTCTTACAATCTCCATCATCTCCATTTCTGAAAATGGTTGAGCCAGTCGTTTGTTGAGCTTGCTAACCTCTATGATGTAATCAAATATCATCTCATTTTCATTTTGTCTTCTGTTTAGTAGTGCACTCAGTACAGCCTTATCGTCGTTAAGAGTACCAAACGTTCGTAATAAACTTTCTCGGAGTATGGGGTAGGTCACCACCCGATACTCATAAGTAAGGTTTATATAATGTTTATCCGCGGTCCCACGAAGATACCGGGGAACGATTGACTTTAAATCATCAATGGTCACCTGATCCCTCCGTGCAGCCACTTCAACCAAATGGATGAACTCGTGAGCATCTGGTGATGACCCATCCCCTGAGAATAGTGGAAGCCAATCTGTGCAAAATTGACTCAAGTCCTGATAGTCTTCGCACTCTTCCTGCTGCATTACTGGTGCTGGCACTGTCTGTATCCTAGCCACTTGTTGATAAGAAGGTAGAGTAGACAAAGATTTAATCTTATTGAGTGATTCATTCAAACTCCTAGTGGCATAATTACGACCGTACACAATTTCATCACTGTCACCCAATCGGTTGACACGATCTAGATAATGTTTAACACGGTTTAATAGGCCCTGTAAAATATGTGGTTGTACTGAGGGTACAAGATCCCTCGCTTTACTGGACAAAAATAAGGCAGCGTCTACAATCGCTTCGCTTTCTTCAGTCATGTTCGCCGTGTGTGACTGAAACATCCTTGTAGCTGGATTACGCGCAGCGTCACTCAGTTGTTGTATCCAGTCCTCGCTGTTGTACTGTATGTCCCGGAGGAAACATTCAACCCACAGCTCGCACTGTTCGAGACCGAAAAATGGATGATCTAAAGGTAAATTTGACATTTTCTTTTGTTGTCAAAAAAGAGATAGATTGTAAAAAATTCCAAAAAAAAGATTCGTATACAATTGCTAATTACCAGACCACCCCAAATACGATTATGAAAAGCGAAAACAAGACCACACCCTGCAATGTTCGTAACAAAGGAAAAATGAATCAACCAGTATAAGAAAAAACAATGTAAACGCGACCAAAAAAAAATACAAAATACGTGACCACCAATAAATTGTAAAAACGCGACAAAAAGGCGTAACCACGCGGCTAGCAGAGACGTATTATAATGAAACAACTTTTGTCCTTCTTTTACAGGGTTACCTAAATTTAAAATTTTTAGTTAATTTATACAAATACATATAAACAAATATATCTATTAAATTTTCCAAAAAGGGAAAATTTTTATTTATTTATCAGAAAAAATATTTATTTATTTATATCTGTATTTTTACCTAATATTTATTTATCAAAAAAAATATTTATTTAAAAGTTATTTATAGAAATAATTGATTTAATATTTATTTGTTATTTATTTATTTATTAAATAATAATTTATTTATTTATTTAAAATATTTAAAAATATTTATTATTTTATTTAATAATAATATCAAAAATATTTATTTTATTTATATAAAATATCAGAATATTTATTTAATTATTTATAGAGAATATCAAAATTATTTAATTAATTTTATTTATTTATTATGATAATAATATCAGAAAAAAATTATTTATTTATTTATTTTAAATAATAATAGTATCAAAAAAAAAGTATTTATTATTTATTTATTTAAATGATAATTTATTTATTAATTAATAACAAAAAGTATTTATTTATTTATTTTATTTAATGAGTTAGAGATTTTCCCCAGGCAAAGCCCATACCGATTGACTGCATTATAAAAAGTTTAAGAAATTGTAGTAGCAGAAGTGGATTGGAAAATCGAGCTCGCGATCTCTCCTCAGCACTGATATGTGAGGTCTAGAATAAAAATAGGTCTAAAATCCTAAAATCTACACTCTAGTATCCTCCCGAATGATGAAAAGAACTCAGCATTGTTTTAAGATACAGCCTAAACATCTGTTTCAACAAAAAATCATATGCTGTGTTCAATCATCCTTAGAACTAAGAGAAAAAAAAATATAAGAAAACATTAACGCTAATATCATTGCTGAGAGTGGACCAGTATAGAGTTCCACCCTACAGATCCGTCTGCACTACAAAAATTAAATTTACTATTGTTTGCGATGATGGATGGATTTGACCCCATTAAAATTTTTGAAGGGAGGCTAGGTTGAGCTTTGGCTCTTCCCAGCAATGTGGAGATATGGATGCGGCTTCGCTTTTGCAGGGGAGTGGTTAAGCTCTGGAGAAGAGATCCTGTTTGGTTAGGCGAGACTAACACCAACAGGTATCTCTTCACTTTTGCTAAACCACGTCCAGCGAAGTCCGCATCGCATCTCGGGCAGGAAAACTAAATGAAATTTATATTAATGAAAAAAAAAAATCCACCTGGTGATCGCATGTCTTTAGGCAGAGGCGACCCTCAACCAGCGAAACATGTTAAGAGAGTTAAGCTCTCCTGGATACTTTGTTAGAGGAACCAATGTTATTCAATTACATTTTTGCAAAAAATTCTTGTTGCATCATACATCATATCGATCAAAGATATCAAATATCAAAAGAAAATATAATATCAACTATACAATGAGTATTTAAAAAAAATTCACTCATATTCAACATACATATCATCGCAGATGCAACAAAATCATTACAATTTAGAATATCCGAATATTCATATTGTATTTTAACGTTTTTAAAAGAAAACCGTATCATTCAAAAAATATAAAAATATTAAAAAATATTAAAATATCAAAAACATTCAATATAGAACATTTATAACGTTTTTGATATTGTATGTAACGCGTTATAACGTTACATACTTGTTTTTGTTTCAGCGCCATTTTGTTTTAACGGAGCTATGCGCCGTTATGCCAGGAGATATCAAATCAAAAAAAAACAAGGCGATGCGGCCTTAACCTAAGAAAAATCTCTATGAAAACAATTCACTCTAGAGAACCATGACGGTCCCCAACAAAGAACAATTCAAAAAAATTTAAAGAATATAGTAGAAAAAAAAATTCAATGAAAACAAAATAACTTAACTTAATATACGTTGATAGGTGTCTTGAGTGCTCCTATAAAATCCAAATGGTCCGTTCATTTGATGTGGTGATGTAAGGTATCAATCTTTATGTCGAATATTTTGCGTCCATTTGGTTTGTATCACGGTTATTTGATTATATTTCCATTAATACACTAAATCAGGTTTTAATGGTTCCAGACCTCTTATTTTTGGCATAAATTTAATCCCTAGTGTAATTCCATAAAAACAAACGTTGTGTCTGTACCAATTCAATGTATTATCATAACAGGTCAATCCATCTGTCAACACCTTATAACAGATTCGTATAGTTTCACCAATCCACAATCTTAAAAACAAATAACTACACTCATAATTTCTTTTAATATTTATCTCTTTTTATTTCTGGTAATTTAAATTAAATTTTTTTTTGTATTCATAATTCACAGATACATTACAAGGTTAAACTTTCTTTTTGTTTCATTTCAATTTCTATAGGAATTTACTTTATTGCAAATAACAGTTTTTTAATATAACTTGCGAACTAATTAATGATAATTAATCGCTAACTAGCAAAAAGATTTAATCATACTTGCTTTAAAAATAAATCGACAATTTATAAGAGTTGAAATCGATCAGATTGATTCTGTTACAATATTCGCGCGGGCCGCCAAAGTGGTGGCATTTCTACAATCAAAAATTGATCCCGAACACAATATTTCTTTAAATTGATTTCCCGTTAGAATCACGATCGAACTTTTTAATTGATTTACAAAAAAAATCATACTGACCAAAAAATACCAATGTGCTAGTTTTTATATTATTATTAATTTATACTACTCTTTGGTTTCTCTTTCGAAACACACAACAAGTTTTATTAAGGCGCCAAGGAATAGAGAACATTTATGAGAGAATATCATTTGTATTGTTTTTCAGTCTAACGCAAAAATAAAGAAAAGTTATAATTCTGTTATTTATTACATTTGTATTTCATTTGTTTTGATTTGTATGAACATAAATTAAATCAAAACAATGAAAAAAAATGTAATAATAACAACATCCAGACACAGATGGTGCGTAATCAGAAAAATACAGGTTGGATGGGTGATCAAAAGATTCTTCATTTGTGCAACTGATTATTTAAGTGAGTGTTTAAACAAAAAACTTATCTAATGCAGATCATGTAATAATTTAGCTAGAGAATGCAGAATTGTGATCACAACAGCATCTTTTTGCGAAGTGTCATCAAAATTACTTAACGAACGAATGTTGTATGCTTCCAACAAATATTGAAACAATAAACAGGTGTTCGGGAGGACCCCCATTACTTATCCTAATATTATCCAAAAACTAATCAATTCTTTGTTTTTAAGTCTTCATCTTTTTTCAAAGTGTCATTAAAATTGATTAATGAATGAAGTCTGTATGCTCCCAACAAACTTTTAAAAAAAAGTGTGAAAACTCAGCAGTTGTATAGTAGACCCCCGCCAATTTGATCAATGTGTTCCAAAAGATGATAATTATCTTCTCACACTAATTGGAACCCTTTTCATAAGTTTCATCATAATCACTTCATTAATGTAGGCTGTAGTGTGCATAAAGACACTGAAAAAACTTCAAAAAAGTACAAAAAACGGAAGTTGGGATGCAGAACTATTGTGAACCGTACTCATGTACCAAGTTTCATCCAATTCAATTATCAGGTACAGATGTCATAGAGCTTTAAAAAAACATGTGCTCCAGGGACCCCACAAAATTTTGTTCACTATCGCTCAAAAACTAATCAGTTCCTTGTCATACATGTTTGCATCTTTTTCCAAAGTGTCATCAAAATTCATTCACGAATGAATGTTTTATGCTCCCAACAATCATAAAAACATTGTGGAAAAAACCGCCTGTTGTATGGTGGACCCCCAAACCCTTTATCTAATGTACTCCAAAAGCTGATAAAATCTTTCTCATGTTACTTGATAGCTTTTACCAACGTTTCATGAAAATCGATCGGTAATTGTGGGCTCAATTTAGTAGCGAGTCAAAAGTTCAAATTCAGAACTTTTTGTCGCTCCCTCACTCTTGAGTTGGCCCAACTAGTTAGCGATATCATCGCACAACCCGATCCTGAACGTCCTTACGATTCAATCCAACAAGCTATTTTCACTCGGTTAGGAAAATGAAATACTGACCGCATTCGTACCGTGCTTCGTGGGATGGATCTTGGCGATAAACGCCCATCCAAATTGTTGCGAGCAATGCGAAGTGAAGCTAAACAAAATTTTACTGATGACACACTGAGTTCTATGGAGCGAAAAACTTCCTTCTCTCGTTAAAACCGTTATTGCTCCTAGTAATAACGTTCTTGACGCTGTAGCCGTCGCTACAGATGCTGTATTCAGTGCTTTGATGACTTCATCAATTTTCCAAGTTGCACAACCTTAGCAACACTTTGAAACTTCTAATGATCACTCTGCAAAATTAAATTTAGAAATCTCTTTGTTGCAACAGCAATTTAAAAATTTAGAGTTACAAAATGAAAAGTTGGAAATTCAATTATCGGCAATTAGCCAAATATTATCCAACTCTTCTAGATCAAGATCTAGAACTTCCTCTAGAGGTAACGATCGCAGATCGCGATATAACTCAAGACCTCAACAATTTTTTCAGGGCATTTGTTTCTATCACGATTCGGTGACCTTGCTCAAAAATGCCATCCTGAATGTTCCCGATATTCTTCATTCTCTTCTTATTCAAAAAACTAAATGGCTCGCCGCATTTAGCGGAACGCGGTGACTGCCACAATAATTACCGTTTGATGGTTTATGATACCATCACTAATCTTAAATTTCTTATCGATACCGGTGTCGAGGTATCGGTAATTCCAGCTACTTCCGCTCAGAAAATCAGTGTGAAATCAGACTTTACTCTTATTGCAGCGAATTCTACTACCGTGTCTACTTATGGGACGAAAACTTTAACGTTGACTTTAGGTCTTCGACGTTCATTCGTTCACTCTTTCATCATCGCCAGTGTCTCTGTTCCGATAATTGGCGCTGGCTTTTTGAACAAATACGGTATTCTGGTTGATATTAAACAGAAACGAATAATCGACCCACTGTCTGATATTTTCACATCAGCAGTCATAGCTCCTATCTCTACTACTTCATTATCCGTTCTTATCAATAATAAATTTTCTCGTGAAATTAACGAGCTTTTACACGAGTAACGTATATTTAATTAATGGAGAAATGAGTTTTACTGTTAGAAATAATAGTATATTATTTTATTAGGAGGAGAAGTATGACTTTCCATGGCGCGCCTGCGTTTACCCGCCGAACGAAGTGAGGCGGGTAACAGAAGGCAAGCCATGGAAAGTTACTTCTCCTCCAAATAAAATATGTTAATTTTTCTTCAAACGCTTTAAAATATGCCATGTTTTTGTGGTTTTGATACTCAGTTCTTGTTTTAATTTATGCAAACAATAAATATCTAAGAAGGCGTGATTTATAAATATGAGTAGTTTCGATTGTTTACAAAAAAACGTTTTGACATATATACATTGTTCATCGTTGTTGTTAGTTATGATTGGCCAGTTTTTTAAATGCAATCGAGTTTCTTAGCAGAAATTGAGGCTGCGGCCAATGATGCCGTCTCCTCTCTTGGACCCACAAAATCTGGCGAGAGATATTGTGCCACGTACCATCATTTTAAAGAGTGGTGCAACTCAAAGGATGTAAATACATTTAAAATTATATTTTGTGTTATTATTTTAGCGGCATCATAGCAACACTTTCCCTGACTAGACGGGAAAAGGAAACACTTTCCCTGACTAGGCATGGAAGTTGCATTTCTCCGTATCCAGCTCAGTATAATTATGACCTAATTATTTGACGTTTGAAGAAAAACTAATTTATCGAGCGCGAGACGGTAAAAATTTTTATAAATTTTTGTCGTCCGGCGCTGGAAAAATTAACTTATTTGTAACAATAAAACTCATTTCTTCATTAATTAAATATACGTTTCTCATTAAAAATTGAACGTAGAATACGATGATTACACTAAACACTCTTTATTTATTTTAGATAATGTCTAAAAACTGATTTTAAAATTTTATTTGTTTATAACAATAGGCAATTGTTAATAATTTTTACAAATAACAATTTTTTTTTAAATTGCATTTCTATTCTTTAAAATAAAAAAGACAAAAAGTGTCTATCTCTACCAGAACCGAAGTTATGAATCTTTGAAAACAAGTCTTCAAGCCAAAAATCACAAAATTCTCGAAATTTAGAACCGCTCTATTTCCCCTAAAAAAAAAAGAAAAAATCCTCAAACAAGTATATCGTTATGTTTATATAAAACCCGCAAAAAAATTTTCAGCTGAATAAAAAAAACAACCTCGAACACGTATATCTTTTTTTTTCGATAAAAAATCCCTAAAAAAAATTTCACCCAAATCAAAAATCAGATAGGTGTTCGGTTTATAAAAGAATTACTCATATGTAAACCTAACGTCTGAAACACGCTTTCGCTTTCTCTATAATTTTAAGTCCAATTTCTTGAGACCAAGTTTCTGAAACTAGATTCTAACTTCCAAAACAATAAAATACAAGTTTAATAGAATGTGCAACATTATAAATTTGTACAACTGCCAATTTGAATGAACACAATACGGCATGAATGAACTAATGGATATTGTATTAATATCATAACATTTAATCTACCCGAAATATATCAATTAAGTTTTTCATTTTTCCATAAATCAAATATGATAAATTTAGCACCAATTAATTATTGTTAGTCAAAAGTTGAGGTCAAATAGGTTAGACATATTTTTTGGTAATATCCTTCAAAAACACAAAAAAATATTTCTTTGTTATAATTATTCTACGTTTTCTAAGACTCTCCATAAACGACCATAGCTTTTGGTTAACCTATTTTAATTTAAATTAACGAACCAACATATTTAATCAACAAATCTAAGTTTTATTCGATTGTAAAAAAACCCAACAGTGACCAATATAAACTATACAAACACGCAATCATATTTTTATTATAGTAAAAAATTAAGAATAAAATACATTTTAGATATTAAAAAATCGATAGATTTCAAAAAAAATTGTAAAAACATAAAAACTTAAAATTCTCACTCTCCTAGATTTTTAAAAAATAGATATATTTTTTAACTGTTTACTATCTATCCACAATACTTTCAGAAATAGTTCATTATCCTCAATTTTCTTTATTCATTTGTTTTTTAACCATAAAAATATATCCATCACGATTCAGGAGGTTAATGTATGAATATTATGGGGTTACTAAAACAAAATAAAATTCAAAAATGTAAGTCAACCGGATATCACATTGAAAATAATAAAATGGACATTGCAGTTGGATGTTAGGACATTTATTATAGGGTTGGTGTAAAATGTTATAGCGGTGATTTAGAAAAAGCGTTCACTAATGAACAATTTTTGAGGATAATTGGATCATCGGTTCGGTTGCGATATGAGCCAAACAATGATGAAATATACAACTACAAGTATTACATAGCCTACAAATAAAGGAGAGACAAAATGTCATGGAAGTTTAAAGTAAACAACGAAAGAAGAAAAAACAACAAAGGTGTTAGTTGTTTTGTTACCTAATTAGTTTAACAGAGTAGCTTTTGTAAGACAACATTTTGATATATTGATTAACGAAATCATGCAAAAATGAAAGTTCAACATCCCAAGAAAAAATAAATACAAATGTTGTCGGTAAGGAGAACCATTAAGGAGTAGTGTGAAAACGACATGGTCACCATAGGTTTAACAAAGAACAACAAGCGATTTTAAATAACAAAATAGCAAGGTAAAAAAAGACGGCGAATTTATGTGTGTATCGGACAGTGTTTTATTTTATGGAAGAGCATATTTAGATCATGTTCAGGGGCAAACAGACATAGGATGGGGTAATGCAACGAAACTAATGAAGATAAACCTAATATTCTCACCAGAAATTTGACAATCGAATCAGTAGACGATTTAATTCTGAGTAAATTACGCAATAATAATTAATAATAGCGTCCTTAGAATTAATGGGTGTAGTAGAAAGGGTGTCGTAGAACCAGTAAGATCAACAATTTGTTCGGGATTTTTTTTAAATAAAATGTGTTGTATAATAGGAATTACAATATACACAACAGATGAAAACCTTTAAAGACTTTCATGATAGGGTAAAGAAAAATAAAATAAAATGGTGATAAATAAATTTTTTAAAAAAATTAACAAGCAGAACACTAAAATGGGGTTGCCAATAATCCAGCTAGTGACACATTTCTTGATCATGTGAAATACTGTCTAACAGAATGATTACAGCCCATATGAAGAGTTATATGAAGGCTCGTGAATTGAAAGCAATGGAAAGTTAGTTTAACAACATGCTGACTTTTTTATAAGTACAGACAGATGTTTCTAAATATTAGTACACTGCTTTATACTGAGGATAAATAACTCGTAGTAAGAAACTTTAAAACAAAGTACAAATTAATAATCAATGGTAGTGTAGACATGGGCTCATTGCCCGTAAAACAAATTTGAAAAAATTGCATTAATTGTGCATGTTACAAAATTGTGCATAACACATGTCTTGCACAAGATGTGCACCATATCGTGTAGATGTCGTAAAACGCCTTAGCACATCTATGCACACAAATTATCTAATAGAAAACAAAGCGAAACAAATTTAATGATAAGAATAATACACAAAGAATGGAAAATGGCGAGTGAAAAAGTTATTTTATATTTTATAAAATCACTGGTTTCATTTATTTGTTTTTAGATAATATGATCTTCGTAATAATAAATTGATGAATTTTATCTATTTTCATCTAAAATTATATGCGAAAGAAATTTTTTTGTAAAGGTAACGAAAACAAACACAAAAAGCATACGGACACTTTGAATAATTAGTTTTAGTAATTTAATAAAAATTATTATATTAATTTAATATTTTTGTTTGTCATTTTTCATGTCGGTTTACTGATATTTAAATTAATTTTTTTATAATATTAAAAAACTATGGAAAATTAATATTATTTTTTATATGTTACAATTCAATTCATAATTGTCTTCGAACTTTTATTAGAGTTAAACAAATATTAAGATAAGAATTAAGGACTAGAAATATAGTAGACGCAAATTTCTCAAACCATATCAAAAAACTTTTCATATGGAATTTGATAAATAAGTAAAAATATTTTTTCGCCAAAAACGAGAACGGTCGATCGAATTTAAAGATACAGCATATCCCTAAAAAAAATTCCAACTCATACATGATAAGTTTTTAGGGATCCGTACTTTAAAACAGTAAAAACGGTAGCCCATATTGGTGAGACTTCCGTGTCCGTCCGAATTTCTACAAAATCGATTTACTCACAAACTATAAGTGCTATCAAGTTGAAATTTTCTCCAGTTTTTAAATGTGTTTTCCCACGCCTACTGATAACAAAAAAAAATTAAAATATTTGTTTTCATCTATATTTTATTATTTTATGAACATAGATAAGGAGATAGTAAAACAAAAGTTTTTTTTAAGGAATCGAGTTTGGTTTAGAAAAATCGAAAAAGATCAAAATATTTCAAAAAAAATTTCAATGATTTTTCAACTGCTTAGTTTTTTAGATAGTGCCAAAACGAACGTTTTTTCCCGACCCCCAGCATAAGATTAATCAAAACCATAGACTTCTAAACAAAAGTATAAAAACAATAAAACAGTTACCAATTTTAACACCAACTTATAAAATTTATGATGTCAGCCTTATGCCCCTAAACAAACTTATCATTTTTGGAATGGTTCTTTTTATTTATAAAAGTAAATATTCACTTATTAAAAACTCTTATCCTTTAAGGTCTATAGATGAAATGCATGATCATAACACAAGAAGCGGCGGTAACTTTCATATAGAGTTTTATAGAACCTCCTCTGGACAACAAAATCTTATGTATAAGGGCATATATTTATTTAATAATTTACCAGCTGAATTGAAAAACGAGCGACGGATATCTGTATTCAATTTGGCTCGAACACATATTTATAATAAATAACCGGTGATGTGTTTAAATATTTTTTTTTCTCTTTTTGGTGAGTGAGTGACACCATTAATTTCACTCCCTCCGATCATCCAGGGATTGTATGGATGACGGCTATGTAGTGCATTGTATTAAGCAGTAGCAAATTAAAAAAAAAAATTCCGTTTTGTTGTATTAGCAATTGTGCTGTTACAACAATTTTTAATAATTTTTAAAAAAGTTAAAAAAAATTAACAATCTATGTATTTGTTTCTCTTACTGTTTTTTTTTGGTTCAAGTCAAAAATTTAGTAGTATAAAAAACATATAATGTAACTAAAATATGAATTGAAAATAAAATAAAGTAAAAAAAAAAAAAATACGCGTTTTTAACATCCCATCACAAAATTACAGAGGATCAAAATCTCATTTCTTTGCGTTACTAATTAAACAACTTTTAGTTTATGCCTTGTGTTTTTGAACAATAAGAACGAAAAACCAGGAGCTATAGAAAATAAAGGAGTTAGCGGTATCTGTGTTACGCTAGATATAAGATTCATGACATACAGGATTCATCATCATTGCTCATGTCATTATTATATAAATATTTTCACCTCTATTAAAATACTCCTATTATTTAAGAACCCACCACAAACCTCCATGCAAATTGTCTTTAACAAATTCATAAGTCAATAATGATTTTGATAATTTGTACAATGGATTAGTAGAACAACTTAACCTAGAAACAAATTTGAATTTTTGATTATAATCTTTGTACATAATTCGCTTTTTGTTTTCTTGAGAATAATCAAAGAATGAAGTACAATTATATTAAACAACAAAAGCTTGGAGTTGTAACAATTTTATTTTTTCAAATAAAATCGAATTTGTGAAACCAAATAAATAAATAGATATAATTCAATTTGTACTTTACTTTGCAACCAAAAAGCTTTCCAGAAAACGATTTAATTGATTTATGATTTTGAGCCTGGGAAAGCTTTATGGAAATAATTCGAGAGGATAAAAATAACATTTTTAAAGAGACTATGAAATGAAAAGGAAAAACATTCGAATCAAATTATTTGCTATCGGCATAAGCTTAAATATGAAAAGCAGTACATTTAAGTATGAAATTAAACAATCGATTTCATAAGGTCCAATATTCTTATATTAAAATGAAAAAAACTGATCGATAGCGAGATTTCATGAATCAAACAATCAGATTTATGTTTTAAGAATGTATAAAATATGTACTTTCATATAGAAGCTAAAAACAATTCAGACAAATCAAAAATAATTTATTTGAAATATTAAGTGTTTTGATTAATTCGTATATAGGGAACAAGCGTATCTGATTGTTACGCGCCAAGTGTTGAGTATACAAACTTTTGCCTATATTTGAAATTAGTTTGACGTTTGTCGTTTAATATAAATTAAATCAAATCGTACTTTTTCCTTAATATTACTAAAAATCTCCCTTACTGCTGCGTAAACTTTAATAAATATTTATCTATTTATATATATTGCATAAAATATTGTATAATTAGTACCTAATATACGTTGTTTTCTTTTTAATATTGACAAACAACAAAACAGTCGAATAATTTATGGAATACTAGATCATAAAATTTGTTTAACGTGTAATTGGTTGAAAAAAGAGCCAATATTTACAGACTCTAACACTTAAAGCGCGACGGTCGAATCAAATAGCAATGCACAATCCGCATATGAATTTTCTAAAGAAATGCAAGGAAACAAAAAATACAGAAGAGCTTTATCCTTCACAAAAATAAACAATAGGTTTAGGCATTCATTTCTGTGTCAAAACAAGTGGATGAATAAATAACCTTTTGATCATAATTAATGCCAAAAACTCAATATTCCAACCTTGAATGTTATCTTTTCTTAATGACTTTTTCTTAACGCAAAACCACTTTAAGCACGAAGAGAAAAAATTTAATTTTTATTACCAAAACTTGTAATTCTTTGCTAATGATATTCGAATTTCCAACACCCACCAACCAATTTACTACATTAAAAAAAACAATTCAAAAAGTTAACTCTTGGACATGAAAGAAAAACCACTCCAACAAAATAATTTTCCACCAATTTTCCTCTATTTTGTTTACAGAAAAAAGAAAATAATAAAATAGTTTAAAAGTAACGTTTCAACTGACCACACGGTTGGATAGTCATAACGGATTAAAATATAAATAAAAACTTATTTATTAAAAAAAATTAAAAGCTATTTGGTTTAAGGCTTAATATTTAAATACTAAAAGTGATAGTGTTAGAGTGTTATGTTGACACAATGCTTCTATGAGGGGTGTAAATAATAAAATGATTAATTAATGTAACGTGAAATAGAAATTATTTAAGTTGAAAAAATATATTTCAATATTTAAAAATTTTATAAATCAAAATGGATATACCAGGTTATTGGCATATTTATTTTTATAGATAAATAAGGGTTTATACATGTTTCTATATCCATTAAAAATTAGTAATTAAAATTACATTTAGTTGTATGAAATGGGTTATGCGACTGTAGATATTTTTGCATAATATTATGACTTTTACTTAGTCATCCAGTACAAGTAATATCGCTTAAAAAATAATCAGTTTCTTCTCGTACAGAACCAGACCGGGTTTCAAAGTGTTATAAAAATCGGTCAAAGAGCGAAGACTGTGAACAGATACACATTTTGAATTTTGATGTAGTAAAAAAATTTAAAAATTTTTACCGGCAACGATAAACAAGTGGAATGAAAGAATATTTTAACTAATTCTGTTTATAAGAAATTGAAGATATTAAAGTTTCAAATAAACAAGTCCGGTGAGCCCGCATAGTTCAGTATTGCGAAAAAAACTGTACAGTTTGGTACAACCCAGACCTTGTATTAACGTTTCAATTGTTCCATGAACGGATGCTGTGGTGTGTGAAAAGACATAACGAATATATTAAAATAAACAGCAGTTGTATGGCCGACTCCCCACCACTTAGATAAATACATTATAATCATAATTTATATTGACATTATCATATTAATAAAGTTTCATCAAAATCGTTTCAAATTTGAAAGCGTGTGGATAAAAAAATAAGCATAAGAAAATGTTTTATCGGAAGTAACCAATCAGATTGATAATTATTAGGGGGGGGGGGAGGAAGGGTAGGTTGTTAGGATTTTATCTAAGGTTAATTTGAGGGAAAAATCATATTTTCAAGTATTTTTTAGACTATATAGGTAATGCTGGTTTATTTACTTATACTTTCCATATAATAATACAAAATCTGAACGATATTTTCCTAAATTTTTTGCAAAATATGGATAAATGGCCAACGGCTGATTTCGGCCAATCGAAAAAACATTGTTTTGTGATGTACGCTATAACTCGTCAGTGGGAATGGTACGCTATATTTCGTAATCGCAAACATAAACAAAATGCGTTTTTTAGTTGAGATGTTTCTTTAAGTAACGCTGCTAAGTTTTTTTCATCGTATTTTTTTATTTTCACTAGCACTTGAAAATCAAAAACACGATTTTCGGTAAAAAAACGGTTGATTGATTGTAAAATAAAAATAAAAATAAAAAAAACGACACATTTCCTCGTGATTTATTTTATACACATACATATGGTGTACAAATTTCAAAAGAATCGGTGCATTAGATTTTGAGTTACAGCGTACACCGATTTAAAAAATTACAAGTTTCAGAAAATTGCTTAAAAGTTTTGCATAAAAATTTAAAGTTTTGCAGTCATTTTACATACCTTGTTATAAACAGTACGCCTATTCCGGCATTTCCCTGGGAATTGGGAATTGAGAAAAAAGTGCAATAAATGAAATAAAGAAATATTTTCTAATACGAATTTGCTATTTCCCTCGACACGGAATACTAGTTATGAAAAAATTGCTGTAATTTATTTCTCAATTCCTATTTCATGATGTACCGGAATAAGGCTACAGGTTTCTGTTTATACCGGGATTACAATTATAAAAAAAATTGAAAACATGGCCTCTGGCCCAGGATAAATCTCTAATTCAATTTTAAGAGATCATTTTACAACCAAAATTTCAGAAAGTATGTTTATAAGTAAAATATAATAAAAATGATATTAGTAGAAGAAAATCAAAAGTCAAAGAATCTTGTCCAGTAAAAAACATTCGCCATTCTGCTTAATATCAACAGGATTTATGACAATTTATCCAAAAAAAATCCTTGAACACACGTTCCGATACTCTTTCCGAAACCTTTATTTTTTTATTGAAAGATGTACTAAATATTTAACTTCTTCAACATAGGCCAATTTTTTTATTATAAAAATTCCCTAATTGATCATAATAAAAATCATCGTTTGAAATTTGTTAATTTTCTGGACAAAATAAATTCTATACAATCAATCACAAACTTATTTTCAATATTTTATTTTTGATTTTTAAGTATAAATAGTTATTTACACTAGCCAATTTAACAGTGAGTTTAACAAAATATATTTCTATTTTAAATCACATAATACTATCACTTAACCTACTAATGATGTTTTATATCAAAATTTATGAAAAAATCCGTTCCGACACCAAACCATAACTAAATTAATTGAAAGTCAAAACTTAGTCAAAAACTTAACTCTTTTATAATCAAAATCCTTTCATACAACGACTTTGTATTTTGAAAAGGTTTTCTATTCATCTTTGTCGTTGTGTTTTTCGTCTCATTTCTTAAAAATAAACATTACGAATAGCTATATGTGTTATTATGGCTTTCCATATTATTCACTGTTTGTGTGCTTTTGCCACTTTTGAATTAAAATGCAATATTTAAAAATATACTTTTTACTGTTTATTTTTAATTTTATTAATAATAATATAATCTTCCTTATAGTAACCATTTGAATTTTATTTTTTATTTTATAGAATATCTATTTCGACTTACGTCATCCTCAGTTCTTAAATGATTATTCAGAATAATAATTTAAGAACTGAGGATGACGTAAGTCGAAATCGATATTCTATAAAATAAAAAATAAAATTTAAATTGTTACTATAAGGAAGATTATATTATTATTAATAAAATAAAAAATTAAAATAAACAGTAAAAAGTATATTTTTAAATATTGCATTTTAATTACGAATAGGGCTGGGCGACATTTAAAAATTTATCGAAAATATCGATATCAAAAAAATATCGATAAAACCAATATATCCAAGTATATGCCCTGCCGCATATGGGCTTTATGATATTTGCATCTTTTATAAATATTGTAGAGGATTGAATTCTCTACAACTTTTGTTTAAGAATTTTTTTATATATTGAACCATTTCCGAGATAGAGGGCAGAGCGCGCGCAGTGTTTAACTATTTAGAGTTATTGAGATTATTGATTTTTGAAACAGGTATTGATGAATTTAAACGTCAAAAAACTGCTGTTATAATAAGAGAAGATATAGATTTACTTGTCATTTTAATTGAGCGTCAAGAAATTTTCTTTAAAAAAGTTGGCAAAGGAAATGTAAAAACTGAAATATACTCTTCCAAAAATTTTGATAAATATCCTCGTTCTAAAAAACACATTTTGTTTCTGCACCCAATAAGTGGTTGTGACACGACTTCTGCGCTCTTTAGAAAAGGAAAAAAAACTTTTGTAAAAACACTCGAGAAACTTCCGAATTTGGGTCAAATTGCTGCAGCATTTGAAGAAGAAAACTGCCCGGTTCAATCATTATTTAAGAATGAAGTGCGAACCTTGTTGGCAATCTATAATCGGTTTTGATGTAGGAAAGCAGGGTTGCAGTGCTCTTTCGCTTGCGGCCAGTGTAATGGGCAAGCTTGTCTTAATGCTTCACCATATCAGAGTGATATCAATGAAGACGGTACTTTTGATTCCGAAATCCTGGAAGAACAGACAAATGATGTTGAAGACGAGAACACAGAGGAATTTGAAATTTTACAGCGACTGGAAGACAATGATGAAGAAGAAGAAGAAAATTGAAATTAGAATTTGTAGTTCTTATTATTATTATTCAATTTTTTAAATTTCAACGTTCATCAATGTATGGAATGGTATTTTTCAATAAAAACATTAATTAAAAATTTAATTCTTTTCTTTTTATTTAGTTAGGAAGTAATTAGTATAAACCAGATTAGAATTAAAAAATAATTAAAGTATTTCCCGTAATAACTTTATAATTACACGAGTAGGTAAGTGTTAATAAATGAATAGATACTGAACTGAATTATTGAAAAAAAATTTTAATTATAACGTAATAGTTAATAAAAATGCAAATTATTTAGAATTATATATTTATCAATAATTTATAAACTTTACATAGCATATTTTGAATCGGGACTACAGGTTGACCTCGAATGATACTCTAAATAGTTAAACACTGCGCGCGCTCTGCCCTCTATCTCGAAAATGGTTCAATATACTAGGTCATTCAATAAGTCCGTAGGATGACACATAGATGGCGTTACTAGAATTTTTTCCATATGATTTTTATTTAGTACTAACCTTCAAACGATACGTGTATAAATTTGACAGCAATCTGACTATTTATTCGTGAGTTATAGCATTTTGTGTGAAGCAACTTTTGTTTTTGAAAAAAAATGGAAAAAAGTGAATTTCGAATTTTAATAAAGCATTGCTTTTTGATGAAAAAAAATACAGTGGAAACCAAACAATGGCTTGATAAACATTATCCAAACTCTTCTCCATCGAGACAAATGGTAGAGAAGTGGATTGCTGAATTTAAATGTGGTCGTACCAGCACAAAAGATGCAGAGCGCAGTGGACGCCCAAATGAGGCTGTTATTCCAGAAAACATAAAAAAATCCACAGATTGGTTATGAACGATCGCAAATTGAAGGTGCACGAAATAGCTGACATTGTAAAGGTAGCAGATGGTAGTGTTTTTACCATTTTACATGAACATTTGGGTATGCGAAAGCTCTGTGCAAATTGGGTGCCGCGTGAGCTCACAGTCGACCAAAAACAACAACGAATCGATGCTTCGGAGGAGTCTTTGGCACTGTTAACCGCAATAAAATGGAATTCTATCGTAGATATGTGACAATGGATGAGACATGGCTTCACAATTACACACCAGAATCCAAAAGACAGTCAGCTGAGTGGACAGCAGTCGACGAACCGAATCCAAAGCGAGCAAAGACGCAACAGTCGGCCGGTAAGGTGATGGCGTCTGTATTTTGGGATACGAACGGAATAATATTCATCGACTATCTCCAAAAAGGAACCACCATCAACAGCGAGTATTACTGTGAACTTTTGGATCGATTGAAGGCTGAAATCGCAAAGAAACGGCCACATTTGCAAAAGAAAAAAGTGTTGTTTCACCAAGATAATGCACCGTGTCACAGATCGATGAAAACGATGGCAAAATTGAATGAATTGGGCTTTGAATTGCTTACCCACCCACCATATTCTCCAGATTTAGCCCCCAGCGACTTTTTCCTGTTTTCAGATCTCAAGAGAATGCTTGCTGGAAAGAAATTTAAGTCCAATGATGAAGTAATCGCTGAAACTGAGGCGTATTTTGACGAGAAAGAGAAATAGTACTATAAAAGTGGTATAGAAAAGTTGGAAAATCGCTATACTCGTTGTATCGCCCTCGAAGGCAACTATGTTGAATAAAAAAATCGAGTTTTGTCAAAATGTTGTTTTTTTCTTACTTATCCTACGGACTTATTGAACGACCTGTTATAACAAAATAATTAAACACAAGTTGTACAGAATTTAATCCTCTACAATATTTATAGAAGATACAAATAGCATAAAGCCCATAGGAAACGAAATAATTGCAATAAATGTGTAAAAAATCGATTTTTTGACCTTTGACCTTGGAATTTCTGTAGTCGCGGACACCCTACGATAAGTAGGTTTTGAGACAAGATTTGGGGTGCCAAAATAAAGGTTTATACAAGTTTATAGCTGACTATCTCTCATTCCGAGGTGAAACCCCTAATTTTCCTGGATTATAATTAATTCTTAATCTAAAACGAATGTTTGCCAATGGCATGATTTCTCGTTTTGAAAGTAAAATTCTTACAAAATTTTAATTTCCGTTTTTTCAAATTTTTTTTTTAAACAATGCAGTCTATTTAACTAAAATCGTCAGAATTCTTGTTTTATAGAAATTTAATTATTTTAAGGATACAAGTTAAGTATTTGAGGGTGAGGATGCTTTTTACATAATTGACTTTTTCTCCCATTTCTACCTGTTTTTCTTTAAAAATTATTTTAACTATTAATACGCTTTACTGTGCTCCCATTTTATGACAGATATTATCATTAATAGGTAATTAAATTATGGTACTCGATTCGATTAGTTCATGCATTTATAATTAATTTCAGGCAGGTAGAAATGGGAGAAAAAGTCAATTATGTAAAAAGCATCCACTAGGGTGGCCCTTAGGTTACTCTAGAATTTTGTTTTTCCATTGTACAGTTTGCGGCACCCCCCTTTTTCGTGTCAATACCCATAAAAATATTATTTGTAAAATTTGAAATCAATCGATCAATTCTAAGGCGTGCCCTCGGCCATTTAAAGTTGAGAGGCTGTGTTCTGAACCTTAAAAAAATTTTTTTTAAATTTTTTGTACGACACCCTCCCATTTCGTGTCAATACCCATAAAAATATTATGTGCAAAATTTGGAATCAATTGGTCAATTATAAGGGATGCCCCCCCCCGGTCACTTAAAGTTGAGAAGTTTTGTTCTGAGACTAAAAAAAAATTTAAATTTTTTGTACGACACCCACCCATTTCGTGTCAATAATAATAAGAATTTGCAAAATTTGAAATCAATGGTTCAATTTTAAGCCGTGCCCCGGGCACTTGAAGTTTTAGTGGCACTTTAAGTGGGCGGAGAGGGAGAGGGGCACGCCTTAGAATTGAACGATTGATTTCAAATTTTGTAAATAATATTTTTATGGGTATTGACATGAAATGGGAGGGTGCCGTACAAAAAGTTAAAATTTTTTTTAAGGGCCACCCTAGGGATGGAAAAGTCGATTCCGATTCTACTCGAGAATCGACTTTTCTGTTAAAATAATCGATTATAAAGAATCGAGTTTTAATTTTCAAAGTCGATCAAGAATCGATTCTTAGTATTCGACTTTCGAATTTAGTACTATAGTCATACACAGTAATTTAGTCGTATTCGATTTTTTATTTATTTACAAATTTTGTACTATAGTCATACACAGTTGACAGTGATTTAGTCAATCATAAGTGGTGGTGACGTGGTGTTAGACACAGTAATATTTCTGTAGGTGGAAGGTAAACTACACCAAGTCACATTTTTTCAAAATACGTTTTTTTATACTGTTAGAATCAGGATTTTGTTCTCTACCGATAGGTTAATATCACTGAGTCCTAAATAGTATAGTTTTCGAGATAGAACAATTGTAAATGACACCAAGTCCAAAGCCCTTAGAGGCAAAGAACGTCAAGTGAACAAATTTTGACACCAAGTCCAAATGTTTAAGAGGTAAAGAACATCAAGTGTACATAGTTCTGTTTATGACTAAATAGTGTTGTAGACGACAACAATGTATTTAGAGGTAAATACCACCAAGTCCACATAGTCAATGTGTCTTTAGGTTTTAACGGCTTTCTTTTAGTTTCTTAAAAAATTTAAACAATTTTAAACGCTTTTTAACGTTAAACTTAGATTGTTAATAATATATTTTGAAGTAAAGTTTATAAAAAAGCCTTTAACATTATTTTTGGAAACACCTTTTATGTACAATTGTCTTGGACTTGGTGCTGTGTTTTTCAAGGGACTTGGAAATACTAAGATCCATCATTGTGAGCTAAAGCACACTAGGTCCTTTTTAACAAATAACCGTTACATAATATGACGTAATTTAATTAATTATTGATATCATGGAAATTAAAAATAAATTACAAAGCAAAAAAATTTTCGGGGTATGGGTAGCAGTTAATAGAGATATAACAGGGTTTGTGATTTTCAAACAGTTTTTTGGCTTTCCTGTAAAATTTTAAAAATGTGACTTGGTGTCGTTTACCTCTCACCTACAGATTTATAACCTTATATTTAATATTAAACTAATTTCTTTTTAATATTAATAATTATATTTATTATTATAAAAAAGTGAATAACGGCTCAAAGGTTAAATGTCATGAATGTGGTAAACACTTTAAATTTAACAATAGTAGCAACATCAACACCATGTGAGCGTTTATTTTCACATACTGGTCTGATTGCAAATCAGATGCGAAGTAGACTGGCGCCTGATCATTTGAATATGCTACTATTCTTAAGGTCAGTTGCAGAAAATTTGTGGTTTTCATAAAATGATTGTTTAAATTTTTTTTCAGTTTATTTTGAATAAATATATGAAATAATATATGAAATATAAATTTGAATTTAATTCTATTAAAGCTAGTTTTTCTAACATAGAAATCGATTAAAATCGAAAGAATCGACTTTTTCGGTCGGAGAATCGATTCTTGGAATCGAAATTTATAAAATAAAAGTTGGAATCGAGAATCGACTTTTCTATAAATCTTTCCATCCCTAGGCCACCCTAATTTACACCCTCAAATACTTAACTTGTTTCCTTAAAATAATTAAATTTTTTTAAAACAAGAATTCAGGCGATTTAGTTAAATAGACTGCATTGTTTAAAAAACAAATTTGAAAAAACGGAAATTAAAATGGTCGTACAAAAAATTAAAAAGTTTTTGTTTAAGGTTCAGAACAAAGCCTCTCAACTTTAAGTGGCCGGGGCACGCATTAGAATTGATTGATTGTTTTCAAGTTTTGCAAATAATATTTTTACGGGTATTGACATGAAATGGGAGGGTGCCGTACAAAAAGTTAAAAATTTTTTTAAGGGCCACCCTAATTTACACCCTCAAATACTTAACTTGTTTCCTTAAAATAATTAAATTTTTTTAAAACAAGAATTCAGGCGATTTAGTTAAATAGACTGCATTGTTTAAAAAACAAATTTGAAAAAACGAAAATTAAAATTTTCTAAGAATTTTATTTTCAAAACGAGAAATCATTAAGAATTAATACATACATTAAGAATTAATTAAACATTTTTTTTCTGGGAAAAAAATGTGGTAAAAGTGAGGGTACCCTCAACAGCGCCATCTTTGAAAATATTATTTAAGTTTAACACAGTTTTAAAAAATTGCTACAAAATTTTAAATAATTTTTTTTATACGGTCTGTTAATTACCTTTCTAATGAGCTATAAATGGCTTAAATCGGTAATCGGTAACCAAAGATACTAATGTTTCGCCAACCCGTAAAATTTTGCACCACCCTGTGTCATCCTCAGAGCAAAATTTCATTTTTCGAAAGTATTTTTATTTTGTCATTGGCTTTTGTGTATGAAATTTCATCAAAATCAGAGAGGGTCGGGAATATCGATGTTGCGGTGACGTAGAATTGCTCTATTTGTTTAAGATTTTGACTTTTAGGAACATTGAATTTCTTTCATAAAAATATCAAAGTTTTCAAATAAAACAAAACTACACAAAATAAAATGACAGAGATCAGCTGTCCATAAAATATCTAGTAAAAGTATCATCTAAAATAGGAAAATTCAATTTTTATTTTGTTGGATGTTTACAATTAAATCGTCAAATGGGCAAACACAAATAACTTTTGATTAATGTTGGTTTCATAAAAACTCTATATTATCTTATTTAACCGTTATAGTTCATTGGTTAAAGTGCTAGCGGTTTTAAACATTAAGGAGTTCTAAATTTTATTTGAATGTATATTTCTTATATACGAAAGACAATATTTTAGTATATTAAACTGGTTTAGAATTTTTCACTAGATTTGAATTTTGAATAAGTTTTGAATTTTTTGTGAACACTTAAACTCAAGTAAGGTATTCAGTTTAACTTTTCAATTCGAAAGTATATTTTGGATTTCTTTCAGATAAAAACTCCATTTTTTCTGATTCAGGCTGATTTTATTCAGACAGATAAATCAGATAAGAAATATACATTTAAAATCTAGAATTTAAATCGGTGATAGTGATCACTGATCATATTCACCAGTTGGAAATATAGTTTTTTGATATTTTATAAATGAGAAATAAATTTGGCTATAATGAAAAAAGTTCGAAAGCAAATTTTCATAATATACTTTGAGAATATATACACAACTTAAATATTTCTTCGTGCCGTTAGAAAATATTGCTTGTACTTCATAAAATATTTGACTTAAATAATCACAGGAAATAACACAATAAATTTAAATTACTCTGACGTGATTATTGTCATTCATTTTAGAAAAATTAGCACAACTATGAAGAAAACATTTAATATTTTTTGGTATTTTAAATTTAGAATTGTTTTTAATTTATAGTTTAATAAAAAAGTTTGTGGTTGTTAATAAAAACAAATCAAAATGGAAAAAAGAGAACTTGAATATGACAGATGTGCTATCACCATTTTTTATGTCTCTCGTCATACAATTTTAAAGTTATATTCTCTTTATTTAAATGTACTCTAATCATTTTACACATTAGAGTCTAACGTGAATGCTCTTTTGATCTGATCAGGTGATTGATTTTAAAGCTGTAGCCAACATGACAAAACATTTTGCCGTATTGCTAGGAACGATTATTCAATTGATTAAACGAAAACTTACTTTATGTGGAAATCATGGAAAATAACTAAGCTTATTATTAAATTAATTTTAATTGATGATTTTTTTTCAAAAATCATTTCACACGATTTCTAACGTCGGTTTTTATAGAAAATCGTAAAGAAATCATCATATCGTCGTTGTTTCATTTTGGAAGCTTTTGTTTAAGTGATTGTAAATAATTTACGTTGAGTTTGTTTTAAATTAAAATTTAATAAATATAATTGAATTCCTACTAAAATTTTTAATTTCAAATTCAATCATCATACTTTTTTTTGTAAACTGACATTGTTGTTGTTGTAGTAAATATCGCCAAAGTATTTTTTGTTCGTGTCGAATTGGTTCGTTTTAATTTAGCATCTAAAGTTTTGTGCTCGGAAAATCCAGATATTTTCTTATCAACTTGCAGACAATAATTCATTTATTTCTAATTAGTCAGTGTCTATATTAATCAGGCCATACAACAAACGATCTGTTTTATCGTAAGGCTTAAATATGGTTCGTCAGTTTTGATATATGTATATCTTTTTTTATGAAATTAAAACATGATACAGATTTTTTAATTTCAGCGCGATAACTCAAAATGTATTGTATACAAGGATACGTGTGCAACAAATTTTAATAAAACATTGAAGATGTTTTATATATAATATTTTTATTCACAACAACTAAGTAATCTGTCGTTTTCCAACTTTTTAAAAGGTTTTCCAACTTTTTAAAAGTTGCGATTGCTAGCTTTTACTTCCCAACCGGTTGGGAAGTAAAACTTTCGACCTGAGTAGGAATTTCGATTGCGAAAAATTTTTTCTTTTCGACAGATTACTTAGTTGTTGTGAATAAAATAGTATACAAACCTCGGTGAAAATGTATTTTCTCTCGACAGAAATTACATATTTTCCACCTCGGTACGTAATATACTATTAACCAACAATATTATTGTATCGACTTTTGTTACGTGTTTGAACTTTTTGCAAATGTTATTTGCAGTTGCATTTTAGACATGACAAATGCATAAATAAGTGAATAAATCGATCAATAGTTTAGTCATAGAATTTAAAAACTAGCAATTATTAGAAAATGCTATCGAAATAAATGTTAATTTTATCGAGTAACATTCAAGTTTGTAGTTATAAGTAGGTTTCCGGTGTAACAAAACCAAAAGGTGGCACCTTTTCAAACGTGTCTGTTTTTTTGGTCAAGCGTAGATAAAGTTTTACCTACTACAAAGTGGTGATTCGCGGGCTTTAACTGTAGTCGTAAAAACAATTTCGGTTTAGCAAGCACAAAATATTCATTTAGAAACTGTGATGGGAAAAGGCAAAAACCATTTAAGTCAAGAATCAATTGTTTGTTAAGTAATGTAACAAACAATAATGTAATGTTATAATTATGTCCCCCACTAATGGTTTGTTTAGTCAAAACTTATTAGTATAACTCGAATGCTACTACTTTCTGTTTGATGAACATGAGATTGTCAGTAACCAAAAGTTTTGCGGGGTACTTAGTTTTCCTCCAAATAGCACATTTTAGTTTGTTTATTCACATGTGGAATTCAAAAACAAATGTTAAATAGATATCAAGTTACCATTATTTTTTATGCATATCAATTATTAGTTTCTAATAACGACAGAGCATTTACGTGTAACTACATTTTCGAAAACCTGGAAGGAAGCGTAAAAATGTTTCATTGCATTTCTGCAATTCATAAAATTTATTATCAATAAATCAAAAAAAAATATATTTCTTTTGATTTATTGATAATAAATTTTATTTTCAAGGTTGTTTAGAATTGCAATAAAACATTTTTTTCACTTTCTCTCGTGTTTTTGAAAATGTATGGTTACACGTAAACCCTTAGTAGCCGTCGATGTGGTGTTCACACGAAGGTTATCGTAGCAGATTGATAGATGTTGCAATTGAATTCCGCGTTTAATCTAGATTTCTGCTTTATTTTATTTAGGTAACTAAACTAAGATTGAATCTCAAAAGAATCAGTCGATTGCAAATTTCTAAAAATAATTCTTCATTTTTTATTTGTTTGTGAAAACTATATTTTAAAATTGATATATTAAACTGATGTATTTGGTTGTCACAACTAATATCCTTTTTCTCTTGTTTTTGGGTTTTATATGCTACGAGCGAAGACAGTGACGGTGTC
This sequence comes from Diogma glabrata, assembly GCA_963693315.1. Classification (NCBI taxonomy): domain Eukaryota; kingdom Metazoa; phylum Arthropoda; class Insecta; order Diptera; family Cylindrotomidae; genus Diogma; species Diogma glabrata. Next base: position 401,824,558 of record OY856186.1, read on the forward strand.
AGTTAAATTTAAACAGAAAAAAATACATACAAATTTAACTAATACGATTTTTTGCTAATATGAAATAGTGATTAATGGATTATTTCTAATTTGTTTTTAACTAAGCTTTTATAAGAACTAAACTAAACAGAACTAAAATATTTGTTTACTTTTTACATTATATAGAATCTGGAGCAGTATTTACATTGGGTAAATCATTTCTATCATCGGATGACCATCAAAGCTACTTTTTTATAAAAAACGATCCCGTTAAAAAACTAGTAGCTGGAAACTATCAAAGTGCAGTTATTTGTGGTAAACAATAAACTATAAATTTATAAATTATATTTATCTGCTTTTGTTTGACTAATTTCAAAATAAAAATATTTAGAAAATAAAATTAATGTTTCAAAACACGAATGTTATTAAAATAAATAATGCAAGTTTGTTGGTAAGAATATTTTAATTGTTAAATGGCGTCAGGGGTATTTTTATCAAGGAAATAACCACAAACCCCAAAAATTCTTAACATTAAAAATATTTAAATAGTTTTAACCTTCAAAATTATATACAATCTAACTGTTTCCATCCTTTTAATTACATTCGTGCAGTCATTTCGAATAAAATTTAAATGCTCATAAAACACTTAATCGGAACGATAGCGAAGAGGTGTTCAAGAAACATTAATCTAACTTTAATTTTCTATTTTAACTTTAAATTTGTATTCATTATTTGCAAACTCGTGTAATTTTTTTTAATAACAATATTTTTAAACTGTAACCTCAAAAATAACAATGAAAACAATAAAATTATATCAACTATAAAGCACGCAAACTTTTGACTTTCCTGCCAATCTTTGTGTAATCTATTTGTCGTGTAAGCGGGTACACGAACAAAATTAATAAATTGACTCGCACATAATTTTAATTGATTTTATTAGAGAAATCCCTATCATATAGCTCATTAAGAACTCTGTATACGATAAATAAATAATAATTTAAAAAAAAATGCTTACAGAATCGGGACGGTTGTTTGTATGGGGGAAAAATGATTTCGGACAATTAGGAGTACAAACATCAACAACAGTTTCACGGCCATCATGTGTTAAAGCGTTTAAAAGCAATGGAATTAAAATCAAAAACATTGCATTTTGTGAAAAATTTTCAATATGCATATCAAGTAAGTATTATAGATAAAATTTGAATTAATAATAAATTTTTATTGTATGGAAGAGATGTTTGGCTTGTCAAAAAATTTTTGTTGAATTAATAGTCATTTGAGGTGGATTAAATTCGACTGAAGGTGGTTTAAATTCATCATCAAGAATTGACATAAAAGGATTGAAGGCGCTTAAGACAATTGGTTCGAACAAATCATTCCACTTATAAACTGTTCGAACAAAAACGTTGTTCTCCATTCTGTCATTATGACATTGTGAAATCTCGACAGTTTGACTGTGAGCACAAACCGGCAGTCGAGGAAGAGGAGGAAAATCATAAGTTTGAGGTATGATACACTCGATTTTATATCAGCACTGTTGGCAATGATATTTATAAAAAAAAAAGATATCAGCAACAATTTGACGATGTAGGGAATCAAGATTTGATGTTAAATTTCGATTACCTACGATTTGTATAGCAAAATGTTGAAACAAAGTACAAAACAGTCAGGGTGGATTCAGATGTAGGAGCCCAAAGCTGACAACAATACCCCATACAGGGAAGAATATAGGATATGGAGTGTAATATTTTTTACATCTGTTGAGGAGGTCGAGTTTTCTTACCCACTCTTAGACATCGCCATTGTATGATCGTTCCAGAGTAAATTATTGGAAATTGTGACGCCGCCTGATTCGCCTATTCGTTCGTTACACAAACGGCACGAAAACAAACTGACGTTTTTGGTAATAACTCTAAAACTAAGCAGTCGAAAATTTATTGAATTTTTTTTTTGAAATATTTCAATCTTTATCGATTTTTCTTAATCAAATTCGATTCATTCAAAAATGCTTTGTTTTACTACCTCCTTATCTATGTCTATAAAATATAGATAAAAAAATATTTTTTGGAACTTTTTTTGGAAATTTTTTGGAACCAAACGAGTGGGGTGTCATTTGAAAGAACACTGAATTTAAGAAACATTGCAACATTTTTTAGAATTCTGCGATGCACATTTTTTTAGTTATTGATAAAAAAAGTGCTATTTTAAGTGTATGTATGCCACCCTATATTTCGACGCTGATTTATAGAACAAATATTCCCAATTTAGACCATTAAAATACTGGTTAAATCTTTCTTTAGCTAACATAAACAGCTATGGATAAGATTTAACCTCAAGTAACATTTTTGATCAATGTAGATGTGATTGACATTTACTATTGACGTTTACGATTAAACATTTATTCTGTTATGCGTCCATAGTCTGGCGATATAAAGACTTTACAACATAACTTTATGCCATTTATTTTTGATATTGTGTTCTTTTACATTCACGGAACCCTTGGCGAGCGAATTTTATTCGCACTTGTCCGACTTTTTTTTAATGCTGTTTCAACGATGGGCTACGTAATTCATTAGATCGTTTGTTGATTTTTTGTTTCGAAAGCCCTATCGAGTATCAGAAATCAAATGGTTGTCTTCCAAAAACGCGTTTTTAGGTAATTAATTTATTTAGGAGTTGCCCTTCCGTCAATTCCTTTAAGTTCCAAGTTTAATTATTGCTTTTTTTACTACCATAAAATGCAGGCAAGCAATGTAAATTATATAATAGTAATCACCCAAATTGCTCTAATCAATTACTGACACCAATACATGTAAATTGTTTTCATCAAAACTCAGTTTCTTATGTATTTCCAATACTTTTTCTCAATTTGTATTGTCATTCAAGACTTCTTGTTTCACTTATGACTGTTCACGTTTAAATATCTTTTATTGTTAAGAATGTGCTGCTTTTTATATAATAGTGATGTGTTGGTTGTGATAGACCGATATTAATTGAACGGATCACTTCAGTGAACGATAACTGGTCGTTCAGTTAGTAATAGAAACATCGTTTGTCGGTCACTATTCTATGATCTATTAAATAAAAATTTGTAAGTGTAATAAACTTTTTTTTCAGTCAATTCAATAACTTCGCACAAAAATATGTTCTTTAAAATGTACCTAAACAAATTTTCATTACAATATACTAAAAATAGCAACTCACACCGCTAAAAAAAATAATCTATTGTGAGTGGTACAGAAAACTAAAAAAGTTTTTATATTAAAATAAATCAAACAAAATAAAAAAGAAAATATGTTTTGCTTATAATAAACGGTCCGATGAAAAAAAAATGAACAATTGATCCAAAAACAACAAAATGATTAAATGAATCGAACAAAAGAACGATGCAATAAGAACGACCAAAATAAATGAACCACAGTGAAAAAATAATTGACTGTTGTTTAGAACGAATGACCGATCCAGAACGAACGACCGATCTAAAACCAAAACGATTCGTTCTTGAACAAAAACCTGTTTATAGGGAACGAATTAGTATTTTTCAAATAAATTAAGTTAGTTAAGTTAATAAATTACGTTAATGGGAAATATTTTGGTTTAATTATCATAAGCTGTATCTCGCAAGTTAACTTATTAACTAGACCCTTTTATTTGCATTTTGACTTAAATCTTTACGTTTTTTGCGAGTGATCGATTGAACGATATAACCAACATAATTAAATCGATCAATACAAATGAACGATGTATGTTTAGAACGAATTATTGTTTGGTTGATGTTACACATCTCGAATATATATTAGAAATTATCGAAATTTCTATTACGAATTTTCCAGAACAAACTATTAATATTTACTAAAAAAATCATAATCATACCGTGTCGTAAACGAATAAAACTGCAGACATGGAGTAGGGTGAATAGTTCAATGGAAATTACAATTAAGTATAGTAGCCCGAGAGTCGAGGACCAAAGGCAATGGCAAGCACTTTCTAAAGGCTAGTTTTTTAATATTACATAGGTGGAATAAAGAAATAGTATGCCTTCAGTCAACCGGATTTGTTAGCGTTTGGTGTGGGGGTGACTCCAATTTAATAAAACAATGACATACCATATTTGAACTACTTTCTAAAACCTGAAAATTAATTTAAGGGCAGTATATTGATTAAAAATAAGTTATACGATCGTCAGTCATGTAAATCTTGCAACTGAACGTGTCAGTCACGCGTTAAAGTTGTAAAGATTCGTTACATTGTGAAAGTACTTTCTAAAATCTGAAATATTGTACACATGTGAAAAATCACAAACTTATAATTATAATTATAATCACAAAAAATATAGTTAGCCAGTATATTTCTGTAACAGGTGCCGTCAGTCTTCACTAAAAGCTTGCACCTTGCCCTGCTTTAATACGGCACGCTCAATAAATATTAAAATTTATTGACTGAAGTTTCTTTGTTTATTGTTTATTTCATGTACATGGACACCTTTCTGACCGACACATTTTTGATTTGGCTGAAATTTTTTTTATGGGTTTATTTATCGAAAAAAAAAGATATACGTGTGTTCGAAGATTTTTTTTTTTGGAAAATATAGCGGTTCTAAATTTCGAGAATTTCGTGATTTTTGGCTTGACGAGTTATTTTCATATATTCATAACTTCGGTTCTATTAAAGATAGAAACTTCTAGTTTGTTTTGTTTTAAAGTTAAAAGATGTTAGTTTAAAAAAAAAATTAAAATTAATAAAAGTTATCAACAAATTCTTATTGTTATAAACAAATAGGAAACAAATAGCCCCACCCAATTTATAAAATTTGTTGTCGTCCCCCGCTCGATAAATTAGTTTATTTCTAACAGTAGAACTCATTTCTCTATTAATTAAATATACGCTTGTTATTGAAAATTGAACGTAGAATACGATGACCATACTAAACACTTTTTATTTTTGTTAAATAATGATTAAAAATTGATTTTAACATTTTATTTGTTTATAACAATAGCAATAATTTTTATAAATAACAGTTTTTTTTAAATTCCATCTTTATACTTTAAAATAAAACAGACAATAAGTGTCTATTTCTACCAGAACCGAAGTTATGAATCTTTGAATCTAAGTCTTCCAGCCAAAAATCACAAAATTCTCTAAATTTAGATCCGCTCTATTTCCCCTAAAAAAAAGAGAAAAAAATCCTCGAACAAGTATATCTTTTTGTTTATATCAGTGATCAGATTTTTATTTTTTAAGGGCGCTCGCACTTATTTTAAAAATAAAACCATGCGGGCTTTATTTTTTGTTTTTCGCTCTTGCACTTGGGATAAAATTAAAAAATTTAAGGAAAAGCTCTTTATAAGCAAAATAAAAATTTACAAGAAAAGATTTTGATGGTAGAAAGTTATTGATCGAAAACAGATTGATTTATTTGCAACAGCATAAAATAAATCAATCTACTTTTGTAAATGTAGTAGTAAATTGTTTTGACTTTTTGTTCTGTTGTTTGGTTATGTTTACATTTGAAAATGATAGATTTTACGTTTTATCATTTTATTTGTAATAACTTTATTATTAATTAGTTTTTAAAATAAATTAAAAAATATGGAGGGGCTGAAATCTCAAGCTCGGAGATATCAAGACTTCGGTCTGGGTTAAGGATTTTGATATAGTTTTCGGCAACAAAACTTTTATGAGGACATGGTTTTTAGTTTTGGGCAGCGATGAATATCAAACATAACTCTTTGTTAAAGTACAAGTATTCAGAGATAGACTCTGTTTAAAAATTTATTACAAAACTAACACGAAACATCAATACGTTGCCGGATAATTGTAATCAAAATTCCAAAAATATTGTTAAATTAAATAAAATCAAACTTTTTCAAAATTCCAAAAATATTCTAAAAATTAGAATGAAATCAAATATTTAAACTTTTTCTAAATTCTGATGATATGCTAAAAATTCTTAAAAATTCGAACTTTTCCAAAATTCTAAAAATATTGCAAAAATTATTACAAAATCAAAAATTAAACCTTTTTACAAAATTCATAAATTATAATAATATCAAAAATTAAAAATTTTTCAAAATTCTAAAAATATTTCAAAAATTCTTACAAAATCAAAAATTAAAACTTTTGCCGAAATTCTAAAAATATTGCAAAAATTATTACAAAATCAAAAATACAAACTTTTTCAAAATTCCAAAAATATTTCAAAAACTACAACAAATTCAAAAATTTCCATGTCCAATTTCATTTTAAATTACATTTACGTCATAAAAACAGCTACATTTTTTTTCCCAAAATATTGGCTAAAAAATTAAATGAAATCATTTTTTGACACACTTGACATTATTTTTTGAAAACTTATAATGCCATAATTCTCTATAATAATAATAAAATATCATGTCATACAAACTATTAATTTTATTTTTTTCTAAAAAAATTAGGTAAAAAATAAATAAAAACCTTTCTTTTGACACACTTGACAACATTTTTTGACAAACTTATAATACCATAATTCTCAATAATAATAATAAAATTTCATTTCAAACAAAGAATTTATTTTTTTTCCAAAAAATTGGGTAAAAAACTAAATAAAAATCTTTTGACACACTTGACAACATTTTGTTGACAAACTTATAATGCCATAATTCTCAATAATAATAATAAAATTTCATTTTAAACAAACAATTTTATTTCCAAAAAATTGGGTAAAAAAAAAATAAAAATCTTTCTTTTGACACACTTGACAACACTTTTTTGACTAACTTATAATGCCATAATTCTCAATAATAATAATAAAACTTCATTTCAAACAAACAATTAATTTTATATTTTTTTTTTAAAAAATTAGGTAAAAAAATAAATAAAAATCTTTCTTTTGACACACTTGACAACTTTTTTTTGACAATCTTATAATGCAATAATCTACTTTTTGATCTCACATACCAATCCCGACCATCAAGATTTCTCCAAATTCAATGTTCCTACTCGTAATCACTTAAAATGAACGTTTTTTAAGCCAAAAATATGCAAATTTCCTTGTTTTGACACACATAATGATTTTTTTGACACACTTCCGGTACAGTTATCGAACACAGCGTCCTTTCGGACCTGTCCCTTGAGTATACCTATTTTTAGAAAAAAAAATTTTTGAAATCCCTCCAGTGGTTTTCCCTGCAGCGTAGGTAATGACGGCCGGCCGGACGGCCGGACGGCCGGCCGACAGACAGACATACATTTTTTTTTTTTTTGCTTTTTTAGAATCAGGAGGTCCTAAAACGTCGAGAAATGTCAAAAAAAGTGGGGGTAAGAATTTCACTTTGAGCTCATGAATGTAATACTTAGGTCTTTCAGACCGAAGTAATAATTTAAATAATAATAAATTATATTTAAACAAAATAATAATAATAATTAAAATGGCGGTTTTTTTTTGTTTACATAAATTTGACAAATAAAATAATATTTCAATGTATTTGTAAAATTTACCAAAAAATCTAGATTTTTGAAACTTGATCTAGATCAAAATAAAAATCAATCTTTTTTTGCCAAAGAACACAAACTGACAGCTAATTTTTTTGTTCTCAGATCAATTTTTTTTTTCCAAAGAACGCGACATTATTTGACAAAAATAAATATAATGCTCTGTTTTTTTTTTAAATATTTTTTTTGTTTTTCTTTTCTTTTGGTTTAGTTTGGTTAAAATTTGTATGAAAATAAGTGAGGTCGATATGAATATAATGCCGGGTCCACATCTACAAATTTTTGTGGCGAACGCGTGCGTCGCAAATATTTTCGCCGCAAAAATATTTTATCACACAAATATTTATTCACGTAAATGTTTACGTCACTCCGCTCAAGCCATTCGTGAAAACGAGAAAAGGTTATATTAATTTTCTGAATTGTTTGTTTTTGTCGAGGCTTTTGTACTTTCCTGGTTAAAATTGTATTTTTTGATATTTATATTAAAATATAATATTTATTTCAAATAAATAATTATGGATTTGAACTAAATAAATTTGAACTAAATAAAAGTTTGTCAAAAAACCGACAAGCTACGGATCGTGTGTGTTGAATGTGAAAAAAATTCTTGCGTCCCTTCCGTGCGCCGCATACGTCCACACTACGTAGAATGCGCCGTAAATATTTGCGGCGCACGCGTTCGCCGCAAATATTTGTAGGTGTGGACACGGCATAAAATAGCTTAGTTTACAAAAAAAAAAACAACAATTCGATAGTTTTTTCAGATAATACTTCAGTCAAATCGAACGCGACTAATTTTTTTTACTGGTTTAATTAAAAAAAAAAGAAAAACGTGGATTTGCGCTTATCAGTCGGAATAGATAGAAATAAAATTTATTTAAAATTGATTAATTAATAAAAATATTAATCGAAAAAAAATTAATTAATTTATATTTATTTATTTATTTTAATTTTAACTAAATTCGTTCAATTTTAAATAAATAATAATAAATAATTTTATTTACTTTATAATTTAATTCATGCATAACAAATTAAAAATTATTCATTATTAAATTATTTACCAAAATGGAGATCATCTAAAATTACGATTCAATCATATAAATTTCTAAAATCTTTCTTTTCCTATCAATCAACGAAATAGGACGAAAACTAGCCAGAATAAAACAAAACAAACAAAAATATGTATGCAAGTATAACGGTAAACGGATAGTTTAAAAAAATAGATTTTATTTTATTCCTCTTTTCTTTGAACGAAATAAAAGTAAAAAAAATAAAATCTACCACGCACAAAAATTTATTTCTAAAGTAAAATTAAAATATATGAAGGCGAAAAATAGGAAAGCAAAATTTAGCTCTTTGAGTGCAGATTTTAATTTATATGCATTTTATTTTGGGAGACAAAAGCTTTTTAATGGCAAAATAAAATAAAAATCGGAACACTGGTTTATATAGAACCCGTAAATAAATTTTCAGCTGAATCAAAAATGTCTTAGTCACATTTTGTCCTAATCTGTTCGGTATGTAAAAGAATAACCCATATACGGAATTTTTTGTCGTCCTGCGCTCGATAAATTTATTTATTTCTAACAGTAAAAGTCATTTCTCGATTAATTAAAAATACGATTTTTATAGGAAATGAAACGTAGAATACGATGGTCATACTAAAAACTCATTTCATGGGTTGGGGACAATGATTAAAGATCAATTTGAACATTTTATTTGTTTATAACAATAGGAATTTGTTAACAACTTTTATTAATTTTAATTTTTTTGTAAACTAGCATCTTTTAACTTTAAAATAAAACACACTAGAAATTGTTATCTTTAATAGAACCGAAGTTATGAATATTTGAAAAGTCAAGTCAAATTACTCGTCAAGCCAAAAATCACAAAATTCTCGAAATTTAGAACCGATATATTTACAAAAGAAAAAAAGTCCTCGAACACGTATATCTTTTTTTTTATATAAAACCTGTAAAAAAAATTTCAGCCAAATTAAAAATGGGTCGGTCAGATTTTGTCCAAATCTGTTCGGTTTGTAAAAGAATGCCCCACATTGAAGCTGATCTACTCAATAAGAAGACGATAACGACAAATATATACAATGTTGTTGGGAAAGTTCGTTTTCGAAAGCCACATAATCATTAAACCGGCAATATACTGACTGACTATGTTACTTGCCCGATATAACGCGTCCAGTTACAAGATTTGCATGACTGACGATCGTATAACTTAATTAATAAACGGCTCTTAAATTTATTTTCAGGTTTTAGAAAGTAGTTGCAAGGCATATGGTTTTTTTTTTACAAAAACCGAGTCGCCCCCACACCAAACCCTAACGAATCCGGCTGACTGACGGCATACTATTTCTTTACTCCACCTATGTGACGTAATATTAAAAAACCAACCTTTAGAGAGTACTTGCAATTTTTTGTCGCTCACCTCCCCGACTACACTGTTTGGAGGGTTATATCGTCCGAAAGGATTATTATCTTGAACACATTTTTAAAGACTATGGAAAACAGGAATGGAATCAGCAACGGGAAACCTAATATGTGGTAATAAAGGTTGAGTCACGCTACAATCTGGATGATACTCGACGGCATGGTTAAGAAATGTCTGGTAACGTGTAGAGATGGGACATTGTAATCGATTCTTCGATCTAGTCGATTAATCGTTTAAAAAAGAATCGATTTAATTTTATGAATCAAAAATATCGAAAGAATCGATCTTTTATAGACCGATTTTTGAAATATTGTTATTTTACTTTTTCTGTTATTAAAAATTTGATTATGTTTTTGCACTAAACACCAAATAATATACTAAAACCGTGATAATGTACTAGAAAGGGTGGGACAAAATTACGTCAATGTAAAAGTCAAAATAAAAGACCAAGACTAAAGCTTCAAAATTTAAATGAACTTCTATCTATTCTTGCATTTGTTTGGGACTGATATTTGGATGCAATGATTTTTTTTCATATATTTTAGTTCAATTGTTCACTTTTTGCGATATTTTTTCCGTTTATTTTTTAAAACAATTATTATTTTTAAACTAATGAATTTTTGTGATATTTTTTTTTATTAATTTATTATTTACATGTTATGTATTTTGTATACTTGTCCTTTAAGAATAAATTGTGTTTGATATACATTTCTATCATGATTTATTTATTTAAAAAAAAATTATTTAAAAAATCGATTAATCAAAGATTTTTCCGATCTTTTACAGAATCGATTTTTTTTAAATTTGAATAATCGATTCTTTTTTCAATGAAATCCCATCCCTAGTAAGTAGTAACGTTTGCCGTTATAAAGTCAGCCACCACCTCTGGAGCAGATTCATAAACTATTTTGCTCATGATAACATATGATAATGTTGTAGATCTCTATAACAGCATTTTTTGTCAATGAATTTTTGACCGATATCACGCATATGGAGATGAAAAATGAGACAAAAAGTGAAACAGAGATGTATTATGTATTTTTGGGATAATTTATTTACATTTCTTTTTGTTTTCTCTTGTTGTTATTGTATTTTATTTGACAACTATTGGAATCTTACAAATATTTATTAAAATAAAAAATAAAAATAAAATAAGAGAAAATTTTTATGATCGATCTAATAAAATAATTTTTTAAAATGCATAAATCTTATTAATAATTTTATAATAATAATAAAATACTCTTATATATTACAAAGGTGTTAATTCACTTGAAGTATCCTCACTAGATGTAGTATTACAGTTGGAACTTATTATTACGCTGTCGATTATTGTGTGCATGATGTGCTACTGTTCTATAAACTCTTGTTCAGGGTCCCATATGTGACACATTTTCTTTCAGTCTTCAGATGAAATGTTGCTTATTTCCTTGGTTGTAAGTTTTCAAGTTTGTGTTGACATGTTGTCTAAATTGGACATGGTGATATGCTTTTTTATAATACCCTATATGGAGGGGTAAAAAGGAGGAAATCTAACATTAAATTTTTAAATTTAATTTTGTTCCGGGTATTTTAAAATATAACCTTAACACATGGTGGTCATGTTGTTCCATTAGCATAAACAGATCTTTATTAGCTCATACAGCTCAGATTTGAGCATTGCCTCTTAGTAGATGATTCTCTTACCATCTAGTCATGTTCTTATGTCATTTTTCCTCGAATTTGAGTTTGGTGCCGCATTTGATTTTACGTTGTGCACCTATTTAAAAAATTATTACTGTTCATGTCGTTGTGGTAATCTTCTGATTACTTCATTTAAAGTTGAGAAAAGCGTTAACGAAGCTGGCGTGTAATATGATGAATCGATGACCTTTTGACATAGGATGCTTAAAATTTATCTATAAATGAAAGCAAAACGTTTAGGGGAATTTACATCAAACATGCTTTCAACAAAAATACTAACTATTGATACTTTCATCACACCAATCGTTTTCCTTTATGATGGGTCTTCTGGACATACGTTTCATCTGCATAAACTTGATAGCCGCTTTTTCGGTATTAGGAAGTTTCTCGCAAGTATTAAATTCTCTTTATACAAATCAGTTCCTACCTCATCCATAATAAAACTGCGGTCGTCTAAAGATGTTTTCCATTTAAATCCTAGGTTTTTTAAAATTTTTTTGCACTACTACAGAAAAATGAAATGCTCCAATCTCAAAATCATTTTAATTCGTCACGGTTTTTGTTAAGGCTGTTGTCTTTTTGGTTATTCACAAATCTTTCGCGATGTTGATGGCTGATCGTCTATTTGAAGAATTTCAATAGTTTCTATTTCCGACTGAACATCAACAGACCTTGAACAGTCGCTTCCTTAATAATTTTTTACACTGTTATACGACGCCTGTTTATGTAACATACATATAAATAGTACATTATTTTTTATTAGGAGCCATGGTATAACGAATATAAGGTATTCTTGACAGCTAATCGAAAATTTTGTGTGACGTCATCCGGCGTAAATATAAAGAAACAAAAACTGTTTTAATTTGAAAATTAGAGAAAACATAATTTTTACGTTATCGTTTTCCTTATTTTTTTCATTAACAATTTGTTTATTAAGTTTTCTAGCTCTAAAGAACATTTTACAGGGTAGGAAATTCGACGTCCACGCCATGCTGCAGGGGTAATGCAGACAGAATTAGGTTGGTGTATCGGAGACAAGCAGAGAAAAACTGCTTAGTCTATTACGCTACATCACGGCGAATTGGCGCCTTAAAACTTCTTATAACCATAACATCATAACAGCACCATTAACGAAAATTTGGGTTGGGACTGAGGTTAATACCATCACTCCAAAAAAAAAGCTTTGTTAAATTTGATAACCAAAAAAAGAATACCAGACACTAACAAAACAACAGAAGTTTTACCTGAACGTGAGAAAGAACCAAACTACCGAATTGGAGCGTGAAACGTGTGCAGCCTGATCGCTCATGATGCTTTAATAAGCCTAGAAACAGAGGCTGAGAGGCATAGGATGGATATTAGGGTTTCTCATTTCCCGTAAAAATTCAAATCCCGGGAAGCCGGGACAAAAAATGTCAAATTCCCGGGAAATCCCGGGAAACGCTAAAAAGCTAGAACTTTCTAATTCGGTGATAGAAAAATGTGTAAAATTAAAACAGCACAAAAAAAGCGCTATTGATTTCTAAATTTCCATTATTTTTAATTAGAAAAACTTTAAAAATTAAATAAAAAAAAATTCATAAAGACAAAACAAAAATAAATTCGTAATACTAATTTTTCAAAAAACTAGGTTATCAATGGCGCCATATCTCAATTTGATCCGAATTTTCGTGACAAAACGACCTGCCACAGAAAAAGCTCTTTCCGATTAAATTGGTGTCGGTGGGATAGTCATTAGTGCATTGTATAATCTAAATTATATGTGCGCTGCTTAGAGTAGAGAAAGCCTGGTTGGAGTAGAGAGAGCGATATATTTATTATTTGAGAAGCACCTTAGTAGTGGTGAGGCAGACGTGGTTGATGACTTAATATACTCACTGGACACCGCGAAGAAACAAAAGTGGATTAACGCTGTTTTCCCATTCTAGTAGGGCAGCTTTGAGTCTTCTTCGGAAGCTGGATGGCTGAAACTCAGTTACTCGTGCTAACAATGAAATAAATCCAAAGGGCATTGCAAATCGCATTGTAAACATGTCTCGTTCCTATATTAATCGCCTTCATAAGAGAACCATTAAACATAAATTAAGAGAAATGAAGCGCAAGTTTTGTTTTAGGTAGATTTTACAGAAAAATCTACCTATTTTAAGCTTTATTGGTTTTAATTTGTTGTGTTTATATGTGTCAAAAAAAACATTTTCCTAATTTTGAACGAAATTAATTACTACAGAGGGAAAAGAATTAAAAACTCGATTTTCGAGTGAGAAAATTTTTAATATCTTTGAAAAAAGTAAAAAAAAATGTTAATAAAAATTAGCGGGATACCCGGGATCCCGGGATGAAATCCCGGGATAACGGGATGAAAATTCCCCGCCGGGATCCCGGGGAAAACGGGATCCCGTTTGAGAAACCCTAATGGATATCATTTCTCTGCAAGAAATTAGACAGCCAATAATCGGAAAACAAAACTCGAATAGTCACTCTTTATGCAGTAGTGGTCATTCTTCTCGAAATGAATTTAATACTGATTTCCTTGTTGGTGCACGCATACAAGAAGCCGTGTTGAAATTCATCCTGGTCAATGAGAGGATTTGCTACTTAGGGGTACGCGGTACATAAAACAATATTTCTCTTATTGCCTTGCATGCACCTACTGAAGCTAAGACCGTCAATATTTTCTACATAGCACTGGAGGAGGTTATGAAATCAACACCAACAATGATAATGGTGAGAGAATGACTGAGTTTGCATTATCAAATAATTTGAGAATTGCCAGTACTTTCTTTTCGCATCGATCGATTCATAAGCAGACTTATGTTTTTAAACCGAATGGAAACTCTTGAAGTCAAATTGATCAAGTACTAGCAATAGCACGTTTCTTTTCGAGCGATTTGGATGTGCGTTCCTTTAGATGTGCAAATATTGGAAGTAACCACTTCCTTGTATGTTCTAAGATAAGGTTCCACTTTCAACGATCTTTTACTCATTAGAGTATTTAAAAGTTTGTCTTTTAAAGTTCAATCATTTTCAGTGAAGTGTAAGGAACAAACTGTCTTATAATAAATACGAACATTTTCTTTTTCCACATGGTTCTATCCACTACAAATTGATTTATTTTTCTGGAAATTAAAAAACCTTATGTTTTGAGTATGATTTTTCACATTTGTTGAAAACTTTTGCAGGTTTTAACGTAGATCGGCATTTAAATTTGTATATGTTTTAATAGTAAAACAAATACTAAAAATCATTAATTAATGAATGAATTAATTTCAATCATTTCATTAACTAATAAATTAAGTTATAAATCATACTAAATATATTTTTAATTTAAAAACAATAGCTTTTCTCATTGATAATAACAACAAACGTATTATATAAAACTCTGAATGACGTCAATCAAAATCAAAATGGCATCGCTGTCACTCTAGTGAGAATACCTTATTTTTATTATACCATGATTAGGAGCTAAAGTGATACTTTTTGTGTTGAGTCTATAGTTTGACAATTATAGACGAAACACAAAAAGTCACTTTAGTTCCGAATTAAATACACTATTTTTTCGGCAAACGTTGAAATTTTTTATAAATATAAAATTAATACATCAAACTTTTTATAAATATGAATTTGTATCGTCATAATTACTTCCAAAAATGAGAAAAACACATTTAAATTTGTATGAATAAAATTTTTTTATCAAAGCAGTCTTTTCAAAATTTCATAATATGAGAATCAACTTATTTTTTGTTGTCATGGTTATACAATATGTTTGAAAAAATAACAAACTAACAAATAACAAATGCTACTTTACAGCCTCCGTTATTCAAAATAAAAATGGCGTTACTTTTGCTGTCGCTAGACGTTACTTTTGCTGTCAGGCTAAAAAGTAAGACTTTAGCTAACTCCCTAGCGGCAGTAAAGTTAAACTTTACAGCCGTTTGCCGAAAAAATTTATAATTTTATAATACTAATAAAATAATTTTTAACTGACCTGTTGCTTCCGATACATAATTTGTTAATTCACTTTCAGAGCAATCCAGTAAGCAAACAACACCAGATTGCAATTTCTTAAAAAAAGTCTTAAAAATTGTTGATTTTGAGGTTTAAAACATCTTTTCATTTAACATATATAAAAAATATAATGCCGAAATCTGATCAATTTTATTTCAAATCACAAAAATTTTTATTGAATAAATACACTAGCTACTTTCACATTTAATAAATATATTCAATTGTGATTAATGATTATTGTAAATTTGTTTAGAAAACAATGACATTAGTTAAATTTCTACTACTTATGTAGTCTGTAGTCTGTACCATTAGTTTGATGTAATAGTTGTTTACATAGAGGTCGTTATTTTTATTATAATTTTTTATATTTATCAAAATTTGGATATACATACTACCTGCAAAATCATTAATGTTTTTAATATTTTTTGGTTTTCGATCATAATTTATTAGTTTTAAATAGTCATTAATACAACAAATAAAAGATGAACAGAAATTAAAATATTCGAGGTATTTAATTCAATATAATTTCAATTTTTTTTAATTTAATTTGAAAAAATTCTTCGTTGGAGTGACGTGAATAATCCATAGTATCAAATTTGTAAATTTTCAATTACATACACCGTAAATTATCCACTTATATAATAAAATTAAAAGAAAAGGAAACTTTTATATTTTATATATTTTTTTATTATTATCGTTACTACTATAGTTTCAATCTCTGTGAGATACCTGTTGATGATCTCACAGAGATTGAAACTATAGTAGTAACGATAATAATAAAAAAATATATAAAATATAAAAGTTTCCTTTTCTTTTAATTTTATTATATAAATGGATAATTTACGGTATATGTAATTGAAAATTTACAAATTTGATACTTTTTAATTTAGTTCAATTTTTTCGTGTCACTTGACCCAATTTTTTAATTTACAAAATAATACGATTTAATCTATAATTAATCATATTTCATTTTTTTATCCAGGCGACAATAAGGTATTTTTATGTGGTTATAAGTTTTTTAACAATGAAAACGACATAGAATTTGATCCAAAGCCGTTAGAAATTGAAGAATTTAAAATATTGTCTAACGAAGAAAAATTTAGCTATATAGATATAAAAGCGGGAGCTTCGCATTTTATCGTACTAACAGGTAGTTATATTAAGAAATATTCTGACACATATTTAGGATTAACACTTTTGTATCAGATACAGGTAAATCATACGGATATGGATCGAACAACTCTCAACAAATTTCTAAAAATTCAGACATTCAATTTTTCAAAAATCCCAAACTAATTGAAATAGATTCAAAAATTGTACGATTTTCTTGTCATGCAAATAAATCGGTTTTTCTAACCGATACAAACAAAATTTTTATATTCGATTCAAAATATTCACAACCATTAAAGGATAACGACTTTGAAGATCACATTGAACAAATTTATTATTCAAATACAACAAATTTATATTTAATTGGTGAAAATAATTGTTATTTAATAGATGAGAGAAATTCTGAATTAATTTTTGAAAAATTAAAACTTTTAAATAAAAACAAGGAAACGGATGATGTGCGAATTACTCAGATTTCATGTGGCAATAAGTTTTTATCTTATGTAACAAATGGTGGACAATTTTTTACAAATTATGAAAAAAAATCAAAACATGGAGAATTTTATGAATTAAAAAAATTTATTAATATGAAAATTTTAAAAATTTCAACTGGATGGAATCATATTCTTGTTCATGCGGTACCGCATACATTGTTTATGGAAAAAATTGATGAAGAAGATCAAACTAATGTTACACGAAATGTAACATTAAATGAGGATAAAATTAATCGAAATAAATCAGATAAATATATAACGAAATTGACTTGTTTGACAACAAATGAAAATACAAGTACTGTAGCGGCTAATGTTAATATTTTGAACAATGAATCCCAACAGCTAATAAGAACTTCCATTAATGAAGAAGAGGAAACACAAATTATCAGCAATCAAAACAATGATGAACCAGTAGTGTTAAGCAATGATTTAAATAATAATAATAAAAATGAAATTGTTACTGAAAATGAAACAAAAGTTCAAAATAATAACACAGAAATCGAAAATTCGTTATTTTCTTCAAACGACCATTTTTCAAATAATGATTTTCTAGATAGCATAGCAGAAAATAAAATCTCTGCTCATACGGAACATTTAGATGAACTCGATCATAATGATATAAATGAGATTTTGGAAACTGATTCAGAAACTTCTGATAGGGAATCAGGCAGCGTATGTACTGTTAAGATTAAACCTAAAGAAAGACTTAATGGTACTGAAATCGACTATAATTCAAACAATATAGATGGTGTCGATCATATAATAGCGATACAAAATAGTTCAGATCATTTTATAAAAGATCATGCGAATGATTCCGATGCTAAATCATCCGTCACAACAAATATGAGTCCGAAATCTACAAAATCAGTGAAATCAAATAAATCAAAACAATCGCAAAAATCAGTGATTTCACAACTCTCATCCAAATCTATCTCCAATTATAAATCTCCAACTAACTCAACGAAATCAACTTTTTCAAAACAAGAAACAAAAACTGCAAAATCAATCAAATCCGGAACATCGAAAACATCTTATAAAACAATCAATAAAAAATCTAGTGAAGAAACTTCCAGTATCGATGAACCCGAAGATATTCAAAAAGATGGTATGAATCAAAAGAAAACATCTCGTACTCCTTCCGTAGAATCTGAATCAAACGAAATTCGATTTATCGATAATGGGATTGATGTAACAGATGACATTAAAAAAGACGATGATACTAAAAAAGATAAAAAAGGAATTTTTAAGATTAAAAATTCAAAAATTGCACCGATTGATTCACTTCAACCATTAATCGTCGGGGAAGAGTTATTAGGTAAGTTTACATAGTTGAGAAATTTTTCACCTAAACTAAGTAATATTTTTTCGATATCTATTATTTTCAGGTGAAAAAATGAACATTAATCAAATGAAAGAGGTTCGTAATAGTAAATTAGAAACACAAATGAAGCTTCAAGAACCATTCGAACCAAAATTAGTCGCACTTACAGTACCACCACGTATCATAAAAACCCCAATGCCAATAAAATCTCAACATTTTGGTAGCTCGAACAGCAACAGTGATGATGAACATGATGATTATGATGACGATTGTCGTACGACTGCATCACTGACATCAGAAAAAAATTCCAAAGCCACAAATGATAGCTCACCCAGCGGAAATATCAAGAAAAACACAAACACCAAAAATTCATCTAAATCGTTTATCACTTCAGCATCAAGTGAAATTGTTTCATCTAAAAGTGATATCCTAACAGAAGACAACCAACAGGAAAAAACTAATAAAGCAAAAACTTTGTTAAATGAAATGAAAAATTCATCGTGTAAACAATTGGATAAGGCAGGAGATTGTTTCGAGGAAACTTGTTCATGTTTAAATTTCAAAAAGAAACCATCCACAAATCAACTACAACATTTAAATCAAATGGATAACAAAGAAAAGTCAAAAATTTGTAACATTTTATAAATATAATAATATGTTTAGATAAAATAAATATAATACAAAATGATCTCTTACTGTAGATGCTCTTGTTTTATACGATAAGGTTACCCGAAAAAAAATTCTTGAGCTTTTTATTTTAATTTTTAATATTTATTTCTCTCTACTCCTGTTTCGAAACTTATGTTGCCACGACTCGTCGATACGTTATCAGCAAGAGAAATGAAACATGGCAATCTTGAAATTTAATTAGTGAAATTTGTGTGAAATTTAATTAAAAATTTCGACATGCGTACATATTTCAAGAATACTTCTATTAGTCCTATAATACATTATAAGGATTACAAGTCAGAAAATATGGAGGGGCTGAAATCTCACAGCTCTGAGATATCAAGACTTCGGTCTGGGTTAAGGATTTTGATATGGTTTTCGGCAAAAATCTTTTATGAGGACATGGTTTTTAGTTGTATAGACAGTGATGTATATCAAACATAACTCTTTGTTAAAGTACATGTATTTTTTTATCTCTGTTTAGAAATTTATTACAAAACCAACACGAAACATCAATACGTTGCCGGAAAATTATAACAGATTAATTTATAAATGAACATAATTTAGTGAAAAGATGATACAATCAGCAAACTACTCAAAAACCTCTCCATTTAGCGTTTCGAGAAAATATTACAAAATCACAAATTCATATTTCTTTCAAAATTCCAAAAATATTGTAAAAATTAAATAAAATCAAACTTTTTTCAAAAATTATATACAAAATATTGCAAAAATTGAAACTTTTTTCAAAATTCCAAAAATATTCCAAAAATTAGAATAAAATCAATTATTTAAACTTTTTCTAAATTCTAATAATATTCCAAAAATTCTTAGATATTCAAGAATTCAAACTTTTCCAACTTTTCCCTTTTTTATTCTAAAAATAATGCAAAAATTATAACAATATCAAAGATAGAAACTTTTTTCGAAATTCCAAAAATTATAATAAAACCAAGAATTTAAAATTTTTCAAAATTCTAAAGATATTCAAAAAAAAAATCTTACAAAATCAAAAATTGAAACTTTTTTCAAAATTCTAAAAATATATATATAAAATTCACAAATTCAAAAATTCTATTTTTTTCCAAAATTCTAAAAATATTGCAAAAATTATAACAAAATCAAAAATTGAAACTATTTCCAAAATTCCAAAAATATTGCAAAAATTATTACACAACCAAAAATACAAACCTTTTCAAAACTCCAAAAAATTTTTAAAAACTACAACAAATTCAAAAATTTTCATGTCCAATTTCATATTCAATTACATTTACGTCATACAAACAGCTAAATTTTTTTTCCCAAAAAGTTGGCTAAAAAAATAAATGAAATCATTTTTTTGACACACTTGACAATATTTTTTTGACAAACTTATAATGCAATAAAATTCTCAATAATAATAATTTCATGTTCATTACATTTCATTTCATTCAAATAACTAATTTTATTTTTTTCTAAAAAAATATATGACTATCATTTTTTTGACATGCTTGACATTATTGTTTTGACAAACTTATAATGCCATAATTCTCTATAATAATAATAAAATTTCATGTCATACAAATAATTAATTTTATTTTTTCCAAAAAATTGGGTAAAAAATAAAACCAAATCTTTCTTTTGACACACTTGACAACATTTTTTTGACAAACTTCTAATGTAATAATCTAGTTTTTGATCTTACATACCAATCCCGACCATCAAGATTTCTCCACATTCTTTGTTCTTACTCATTATCATTTAAAATGAACGTTTTTAAAGCGAAAAATATGAAAATTTGCTATTCTTGACACACTTCCGGTACAGTTATCGAACACAACGTCCTTTCGGACCTGTCCATTGAGTATACCTATTTTTAGAATTTTTGAAATCCCTCCAGCGGTTTTCTAGATTTCGTGGGTAATGACGGCCGGCCGGCAGACATACATTTTTTTTGTTTTTTTAGAATCAGTAGGTCCCAAAACGTCGAGAAATGGCAAAAAAAGTGGGGGTAAGAATTTCTCTTTCGGCTCATGAATGTAATACTTAGGTCTTTCAGACCGAAGTAACATTGGACAACTCAAGCTAGCACGTTGAGATCTCATTGAAAAAGTAGATGTCTCACATCTCAGTGTGCTGAATGCTAAATATCTTACCGACAAAATGTAGCATATCTCTCTATTTAGTGAGATAAGGAATCTGTATCTAAATCCCTAAGGGCCGATTGTATGAACAACGATGGATAGAAAAAAATCCGAGTCCTTTGTTTTTATTGCATTTTTATAGCAGTATTTTTATAAGTGGCAATACTTTTTCTCCTACTTTTCTATTAAATAAATTTAATTATACATTAAAAAAAATAATTTGAAAACTTAATTATATTAAAAATATTATTTAATATTTTACTTTTAATTTATAGCAAAAAACAAACTTTAGAAACTCACAAATTTAGATTAAAAAACAATCACAAATTCAAAACAAAATTATCTTGCTATGCGCATGCCAAGAAAAACAAAACAAATTGTTTTATCCACTGTTATATACAAGAAAAACTGCAGATAAAACAGAGAATAGAATAAAATCCTTGGATACATTTTTGGTTCTATCGTGATTTATTCAATACAAACGACGTTATATCCGAGGATATATCTTCTATTCGCGTTCATACAATCCGCCCTAAGTAACCAAATATATTGTTTTCAATTTAACTTAAGCCGCTTTTTCAGTTGTACATTTGTGAACGCACTGAATGAATCAGTGTTTTTTTAAACCAATCATTTCCTTAAAATTGATGATTTTTTCTGTTGTATTTTTTTCTTCAGAGTTGGTTTAACTTTAACTTTTTCTCTGAACCAAAAAAAAGAAAGAGACAAGAATATGACAATTTAAAAAGAGAAAATATAGAAACATAAAAAAATTGTATATTTGTTGACATCAGATGAAAAGCCTTAGCCTGGTACATGGTATATATACATGGTACATCTTAGAAAAATTAAAAAATACGGTTAAAATAATTTGAGAAATTTTGTATGTAGCAGCTCCCGACAGATGTACAAAATAAAATTGTATTCAACCTTGCTTTAAAATAGGCGAAACGTCTTTGGATGCTAGGGAAACACTGCTTCCCGTTGAAACAAGTCGCCCTTTTTCAAATTAGTTATTGGATTTTAATAAAGATTTTATAAAACATCATTCCATCGTAAACTTTATTAGAATTTCAATACTTTAGTAGTCATTTAAAATAAATCTTTCTGTATTTATATTTTCTGTAAAATTATACAAATATTTCCACATAAATATATATTGTTATTATTATTTAATTACATTCAGAAAAAAAACATCAACACAATTAAAATATTTATTTTCATCCATATAATGCACGAAAAAACTCTTCAACTTCCAGTGTACTAAAATATATAATTGTATGCAAACAACAACAACAACAAAATCGAAAAGAAAAATGAAAAAAAAACGAAAAATATTAACCAAAAATAATTGCTGTGGAAGCTACGTTTCGTACAGCTTCTAGTATGGTAAATTTGTTTTGTTTTATCTTATAATTGTTTCAGTTAACTTTTATTACTTTACATCAAAGTATTGGTTTTTAATGAGCTTCGATGTTTTGTTTGCTTTATAAATATTAGAATAAGTAATTTATTTATTAATTATTATTGCAGGACAGTTTCTAAAGAAAGTTTTGTTTTAAAATATAAACATATTTTCCAATAAGAAAATGGAAGACCTTGATCACTGATTTCTAAATTATGTAGGTATTTGTCTCTTGAGATTCGTGGTTCTATTTGTTTGGATAGGACCAGTCAACAAATATAATTATTTTTACCGATGATGAATTTCAATTATATACTTTAATAAATTAGGCAAGCCAATTTTCTCATGTACCTGATGAGAAGACATATATTTAAATACAATTTTAAACATAGATTGATTTTTGAGTTACAAATCAGAAGTTTTAAATGGAAAATTTATTAACTGTCTTGTCGTCGCTTTTTTTAAACCTCTGCGGATTGAAACCATTTGAGACTATGGATTCCGGCAAACTATTCCATTTATATGCAGTTCGAACAAATAGACCGGGAGGCAGCGTTGCAAATGAAAAAGTCATTTGATGCCGGTTGATTTTTATTTATTTTAATTAATTAACTCCAGCTGATGATAAATCTGGCGGTCAGCTGCTAAAGTAGTGGGGGGTGTGGTTGTGGGAGACTTTTAAAGTGGTAAAAAAAACGAATTCCAAAAGTAATTTGATGCCGCTCCAAAATTTGTATGATGCATGTTTACACCATCACAATTGAAAAAAAAATGATCAGCTGATTGGCGGATGGGGGATTATAGGTCAGCTCCTCGTATACATCAGTATAAAAATGCAATATAGTCTTGATCTTTCTACATAGGTTCTTGATGAAACTTTGACAAATGATCCAGGTTCACTTGAAAATGGAAGATCTGAATTCATTTTAAATTTGGACAAAATGGCGGGGGGTCTCCCGAACACCTCTAAGTTTAAATCTTCAATAACTTCTAATCCCGACATATGATCATATCTAAACTTGGTAGGGGAAGTGGGGATGGTATAAACAGTTTGTACTTAAAGCTCAATAACTTTAAAACCATAAAACATTTTTACTTAAAAACTGTTTCATTGTAAAATTTCATATCTTTACTACATAAAACTATTTTTTTTAATTACGTAACTAAACATTAAGTATAAAATTTTGAATTTCAAAAAATTTATGTTTCTCGTTTAAAGTATCCCCACTGGTGGGGCACTTATAAACAATGAGCATTTTTGTATGGGGCACATATAAACACCCAAAAAACACCACAATAAAATTCATAAAGTACCTTTTTTAAAATTTTTTATTATTTATTGTGCTTCAAACAATATATATAAGCATATAACATATATATTTCTTTAAAAAAAACAATATTTTTCGATTGTTGTAAAACCTCAATAAATTCGGGTAGAAAATTATAAAGAAAAAAGCAAAAATTCAATCTCATCGTATGTTTAGGTTTTGCAAATCAATATCAAAAGTGAAACGGGAAACCACACGTATACCATATAACCATACCATACTTCACATATAAACGCGTTTATACTATCAAAATTTTTTTTGTTTATATGTGCCCCACGTGGCGATTTTAGGGTTATGTTTTGAAAAAATATTCCAAGATCTAAAATTTGGCTAAAACAAAGAAATATTATGTTTCTTGAATATATCAGCTATCAAAACATGTTGGAATATTTTTAAACATATGATGGTAAAAAAAGTTATTCGAGTTTTACAAAAAAAAAAATATTTACTTTTGGGTTGCCAAAACATCTATTCACCAATAACTTTTGAACAAGACTGACTTCAGCTGTCAAATTCTCCTGGTGTGTGTAATCGATCGAAGCGACATCTGTGATATTTTTGCCGAATTTTTTGATTGATGTTTTGTGAGGGAAATTAAAACTGTTTACAGTTGCCCCATGTTTATACTATCCCCACTTCCCCCTATATAAAGTTTTAGTACTTTTTCCAATATTTCTGCATACCAACTTCCGGTTTGACACTTCCGGTTAAAAAGTTTTTTTCCAGGTGTTTATCCCTACTGTAGCCTACAATTACCGATCGATTTTCATGAAACGTTGGTAAAAGCTTTCAAGTAACATGAGAAATATTTTATCAGCTTTTGGAGTACATTGGATAAATGGGGGGCCCATCATACAACAGGTGTTTTTTTCCACTATGTTTTTATGTTTGTTGGGAGCATACAACATTCGTTTGTGAATGAATTTTGATGACACTTTGGAAAAAGATGCAAATATGTATGGCAAGGAACTGATTGATTTTTGAGCGATAGTGAACAAAGTAGTGGGGGGTCACCCAAACACCTGTTTTTTTTAAAGCTTAATAACATCTGTACCTGATAATCGAATTGGATGAAACTTGGTACATAAACATTTGGTACGGTTCACAAAAGTTCTGCATCCCAATTTCCGGTAAAAAATTTTGGTACTCCCAACAAACATTGAAAAAATGGTGACACAATAAACAGGTGTTCGGGAGGCCCTCCACCACTTATCTCAATATTGTCCAAAAACTAATCAGTTTTTTGTCATTTAAGTCTCCATATTTTTTGTAAGTGCCACTAAAATTGATTAATGAATGAAGTCTGCTGCCAACGAACTTTAAAAACCCAGTGCGAAAAGTCAGCAGTTGTATGGTAGACCCCCCACCACTTTGATCAATGTGTCCCAAAAGAAGATAATTATTTTTCACTAATTGATACTTTTTCCATAAGTTTCATCATAATCACTTCATTATTGTACGCACTGAAAAAACTTCAAAAAATTACAAACCAAAATTTTTTACCGGAAACGAAAAACCGGAAGTTGGGATGCAGAACTGTTGTAAACCGTACCAAATGTTTATGTACCAAGTTTCATCCAATTCGATTATCAGGTACAGATGTTATTAAGCTTTAAAAACAACAGGTGTTTGGTTTTCAAAGTGTCATCAAAATTCACTCCCGAACGAATGTTTTATGCTCCCAACAAACATAAAAAACATTGTGGAAAAAACCACCTGTTGTATGGTGGACCTCCCAACCCTTTATCCAATGTACTGCAAAAGCTAATAAAATCTTTCTCATGTTACTTGAAAGCTTTTACCAACGTTTCATGAAAATCGATCGGTAATTGTAGGCTACAGTAGGGATAAACACCTGAAGAAGAAAAACTTCTTAACCGGAAGTGTCAAGGTGGTATGCAGAAATATTGGAAAGAGTACTTCATAGGAAATTGTCCGGTGCACTATAAGAAACGATTAATGGATAGTTGTATTTTGCCGGTGCTGAGTTATGGTTCGCAATGTTGGAGCCTCACACAAGAGCAAAGAGAGAGAATAGCAGTAGCCCAGAGGAAAATGGAGAGAAGCTTACTAAAAATCAAACAGAATGACGAGCTATCCAATGTTAAATTACGAGAAAAACAAAAGTGATTGACGTTACTAGGTTTACGAGATCAAGAAAATGGCAATTTGCTGGACACATACAAAGGACAACAGATGGAAGGTGGACAAAGTATATTGAAGACTGGTTCCCGAATACGAGAAGAAGGGTAGGACGTCCAAGAAGGAAATGGATAGACGAGATTTATTATGCGGATAATTTTTGGAGAAGAACGGCCCAGAACAGAGAAAAATGGAAACGAGAGAATGCTTTTGTTCTTATGAACTGAATACAGAATAAATAATAATAATAATAATAGTACTAAAACTTTATATACCAAGTTTCCATATGATCATATGTCGGGATTAGAAGTTATTGAAGATTTAAACTTAGAGGTATTCGGAAGACCCCACGCCATTTTGTCCAAATATAAAATGAATTCAGATCTTCCATTTTCAAGTAAACCTGGATCATTTGTCAAATTTTCATCAAGATCCTATGTAGAAAGATTAAGACTATATTGCATTTTTATACTGATGTATACGAGGAGCTGACCTATAATCCCCCATCCGCCAATCAGCTGATCATTTTTTTTTCAATTGTGATGGTGTAAACATGCATCATACAAATTTTGGAGCGGCATCAAATTACTTTTGGAATTCGTTTTTTTTACCAGTTTAAAACTCCCCCACAACCACACTCCCCGCAAGTCTGACGACTGACTCTTATTTTCTACATCACAAATAATTAATCCATCTATAAAAATTAAATTCAATCGACATCAAATCACTAACCAAAATGCAACGCTGCCTCCCGGTCTAAAAGAAGTCTTTCTGCGATCTGCCAGTATGACAGCGCGGGATTTCGACCGTTTGACTGATTGCCCTAGCCGATTGCCGAGTGAAACGGGGGTAATAATAAGTTTGAGGCATGATGCTGTTGATTTCATCTGAGCACTGTTGATGATGATATTTGTAAAAAACAACGAGGTCAGCAACAGTGCGACGATGTTGTAGGGAATCAAGTTTTGATGTCAAATCTATATCACCCACAATTCCTATAGCCCGCTTTTGAACAGAGTCCAAGAGGGCCAAGATGGAAACAGAAGCAGCACCCCAAACTTGACAACAGTACTCCATAGAGGGACGAATATAGAACTTATAAACATGGAGTAATTGGTATGGAGTGAAATTTTTTTGCATCTATTTGGGAGGCCGATTTTTCTAGACGCGCTTTTTGACATCGCCATTACATGATAGTTCCAGAGTAGGTCATTTGAAACTGTGACACCCAATAAACGAATGTTTTTACATTCACCTATTGGTTCATCACACATACTGAATAAAATATCTTTGGGGAACTCGGTCTTTGATCTGGAAACAATCAACAGCTGTGTTTTGGTCACCCTAATCGGCGACTTTTTTAGGTCTTTATTCACGTTTATGGCAGCGTCTTTCCGGGCGGGGTGCATTTTACCATTTTAAGGAAGGGTCTCGAACGACTTGTGCAGAGTACTATTATCTGCAAAACTATTTATTGGGTTGCTGGTGATTTTCAAAAATTCGTTGATATAAATCAAAAATTGGAGCTTTGGACAATACTGAGTCCTAAGGTACACCAGCGTTAATTAGTTTAGACTCTGATGAAATCCGTCTAAGGAGACCGATACGTATCGGTTAGATAGAAAATTTTGAATCAGCTTCACAACATTGGGATGAAAACCATACTCAACGAGCTTGTTGACTAAGTTGGCATGTCAGACTCGATCGAATGCCTTGGAGATTTCTAAAGCGATAACGTATGTTTCACCACCTTTATCAAGTATGCTGTTCCAACAATGCGCTACATAGTTTAATAGATCGGTAGTTGATCTTTTGTTTCGTAAACCGTATGGGCTGTCGGTTTTTAAATGATTTACTTCCAGAAATTTTGAAATGTGTATTAATATAATGCTCGTATCTAAAGAACCGATAGTAAAGCTATTGTCAATTTCAGACTTTTCGTTTGAGATAAGCTGGTTAGATATTTTGTTGGCTTTTGGATATTGGGATCGATTAGCGGGAGTTTTGTTATGAATCCATATATTAAATAATTTACGTTTGTTTCTAAGTGCTGCTTTGGCAGCTTTCGACTACAAGTATTTTTGTTTGGGGTACTATGGAAAAAGGAACAAATTTATTGATAGCAAATTTGATGGTTTCTGTAAAGTTTTGAGCAGAAACATTTACATTGTCAGTGTAAAAACAATGACGGTCGAAAGGGAAACCATGGAAAAAATTTTGAAGACCACTCTTATCCATTTTTGAAGATTGAAACATTTTACGGGGTTTGGGAGCTGTAGTTTTAAGTAAATCAGTGATAACTGATGAAATTAAATAATGATCAAAATTTCCAATACTACCTTTCGCGACATCAACTCGTAATATCTGGCATAGTGGTAAGCTAGAGATCTAAAAGAAAACTAGTATCACCGCAATTACGTGAAACTTGGACTTTTAACAATTTTGGATAGGCCCTGAGACGCGGCAAAAATTTCTGCCAGTTTTCCACTATTGTCAATATCGTCGGTCGATTTGGAGAATTCCAACCATGGTTTGTTGTGGACTTTGAAGTCACCGGTAACCATATCCTCACAATTAGGGGACTTTGCTCTAATCTCGTCCACAATTTTTGTTAGTAAATTAAAAAAGTTTGGGTTACGTTTGTTGGGGGACCGGTGGATTAAAGCTATTGAAAAAAGGGTTTTTCTGGAAGACAAATCTTTAAAACCATTGTATTGAAGTTATCACCGTGTAATTCAAAATTTGGATAGCGTGTATACGCAACACCCCATGACTGAATGCGCATACGCCTTGATGGAGTTTGAAAGCTGATTCAAGTTTTTATTTGAAATTAAGCGATTCTATAGAGAAAATTTTCAGAAACGAGTGCTTTGTAAGAAATAGAATGTTCGGTTTGTCGTGCTTAAGATGATGTTGCACGTGGTCATGGTTAGCGTTCAATCCGCAGATGTTTTGAACATGCATTTTAAAATTTTTGTTTGATTCATATATGTGTTGTCCCCGCAAATACCGTGGACATGCTGATTTATGGGCGTGAGGATTGCGCGTTTTTGCTTTACCACTTGCAGACTTATATCCTTTCTGTTGTACTACCATATATGTATCAAAAGGTTTATTTTTTTTTATTTTTTATTAAAGAATGGATAACTAAGCAAAAACCTTATCATACAATAAAATATGACATATGCCAATATTTCATGATAAGATGAAGAAATAATAACAAAATAATAAGTGAAAAACAAATTGTGAAAAATTTGAAGAAAACAAAACAAAACTATTTGCCAATAATCCAGCTGATGCAGCGCACCCCAGACGCACCGCTCACCACCTCAATCGAGGCACAAACCCACACATAATGTTACGATTACAGAAAAATCTAGACGATTACGGTCACTTCCAGGAAAATCAAATCAACAAAATACTACAAACAAATGAATGAAATGAATAATGTTGTTGTTGTACTTTTTAGAACTTGGGTTGACAATGAATAAAATTGAATGATTTTATGAATCAAATCAACGTAACGTAAAATAATCGAATATTTAAATATTTTCTCAAGGTTTCTAAAAAGTGACCTCGAATTTTCTAGAGATTAAGCAGAATGTATATAAGCAATTGCCTTTTGTAGAATAGAATTAGTGTTATTTTAAACCTGCGATAGTGAAGTTAAAATTATAAAAGTTTGATATTTAAATCAGTTTTTTGTAAATAAAGTTTAAAGTGTTAATTATTTGTGTATTATTTTAAACGTTGTATTACTGGAAATTTCTACAATCAACCGTTGGAGTTTCTGAAGCTGTTGAAAGAATACTCTAGTTAGGAATATTGTTTGCTGTATTGTTTTCCTGTTTTTGTGGAACAATTAAGTTGTTGAATACTTAATAAAACCTAGTGTTTGTGCTTACTAATCAGTGATCGAACTTGGAAGAGGTTTGGGAATTGCGTTTATCGAATTGTGAGTTAGGTCAATTCGAAGGAAGTTTGGAAAAACGTAACAATATGTTGGTCCGATTCCTCGGAAGAGCTAATAAGCGGTACTACTACGGAACGCTGCCTAGCTAAGACTGAGAGTGTTGCCGTTTACTAATTAAAGTTCGTCCGCCAGCACCCTAAGATATCATCTTGGTTAATGATATCTCCTGCCATTGCCAGTGGTATGTGATATCTCACGCTAACTCATATGTCAATGGCAGTGACTGGAGTACGCGGGGTAGTCTGAACCGTAGATCAACATTGATCATAATCGACCCTTCCTGCGTTACTTTTAAATAAATAAATGGAACATGCGTTCCATTTAAATAAATAAATTAAATAAAATGCTTTTCAACCACACAACTTCTTCTAGGTAGAGTATATTAAAGCAAATTTGAGCAATTTTGATTGTTCAATGGAACGCGCCCATAGTAAAGTTATAGAAAAATATACAACAAATATATTTTTGTTTCAAATCGGATATTTTTAAATTTTAATTGCAGTTATTTTATTATTGAGGAATATTACATATTTAGAGGGCAGCATCCCATTCTTAAAACCTCAGACTTCACTAATGGATTTATCCAATAAAAAAATTCAATAACAAATTCAATAAACAAATCTAAAATTATTTACGTCCCTATTATCAAGCATACGACGCTAAAACCAAGAATAAAGGTCGACACAACAACATCCACAAGCCAAATTTCATGCAACAGAAATGATCAATAATCTAAATACTAACAAAATAACCTACACAGACGCTTCATTATCGGCACTAGGAAGAGGGATATGAATCTTTTATAGAGAAGACAACTATTTCAAATCCTTCAAAATCTCTGAAAATCTATCTATCAAATCCTTGGAATTGGTTTCCATCAAAATAGCCATTGAAAAAGGAATAGGCCAACATGAGGAAACTCTGAACATCAAAACAGATTCGCTAAGTGCCTGTTTAGCACTAAACACCACTATCATTAACAGGAACAACAAGCATTTCGAAAACAAAATACTGAACCTAATATACTCTTGAAACACTAGGGTTAACATTCACTGGATACCAAACCACATAGATATTTATGGAGAAAGCTGCTAATTTAGGAGCAATTTCAGAAGAAACATTAATTTTGGAATTGCCAATGGAAGAATGCTTGAGAAATTTAAAAAATAAATTATACGAAGAATAAAACACGGAATTTTTGCACAGAACAAACCTCATCGGGACTAACCATAAACTCAAAATCAATGTGAAATACGGGATTAAAAAATTGGTTTAAAGGATCAACATGAACTCCGGGAAATATTAAAATGATCAATAGAATAAGAACCAATCACACATTCGATTAAAAATCAGATAAAATTATTAAAATTCAAAACCACTTGTATTGTAAAATTGAAATAAGAAAATTGTACACCATGGAGTGCTGTATGAGAGGAGAGTTGATTTCTCACCATCAGACTAACTGATACTGGACAATAGATGTTTCTATAATGATCTAGCTTAGGATGATATGAGGAATAATGCTCTCTAGCTCTTCACATCAGGTTATCATGGTATTGCAAACGATCAATTAGACACCATTTGGTGATGTGGACTGGAAAATTGTGCAAAGCAAATAAAAAAATAAATTCTTCAAAAAAAAAAAAAACAATAAAATACATGTAAAATAATAACGCCGTCGATGATTTTAAGAAAATCCAAAATTTTATAAAGAAATTTTGTATTGACCTCTAGACATGCATTTAAATTATATCTGAAAAATACTTTTGCAAAATCGGCATGCGAACCAGCATAACAACCAACAATTCATTTTGCAAATGAATTCCACGAAATTCTATTTTATATAGTTTGTTTTGATTCGAAGTTGCTGTTCACGTCGACCGATAATAAATTGATCCGAAAGCGCATATAATATAAGGACTAGGGTGGCCCTTAAAAACCGATTATTTTTATTCTTTTTATTTTTTATATTTATTTTTTTGAAAAAAATTTTATACGCATTAAACTGCCTACAAAATGGAGACGTTTGTCGTTCAAGAAAAAATTTCAGATTCGTGACCGTCACCGACGGCAAAGGGGTTGGCCAAAAAATCTAAAAAAAATTACGCAATCGTTTTCTAATGGAGTACCATCAATCCCCAACACTTCCACAGTTGTGGATACACCAACAGAAAAGTTGTAGCGAAAAGTCCAGCTTTTTGTTCGAAAAATAACTCTGACTCAACTTTAGAGGCTCGGGGGCACGGGTTATAATTTACGGAATGGTCTCAAATTTTGCACAACTTATTTTTAGGAACATTAGAACCAGTTTAGGGGGTACCGTAAAAAAAATAAAAATAATCGGTTTTTAAAGGCCACCCTAATAAAGACTAAGGATATGAGTACCCGTATGTTGCAGCATTTCATCTTACGGGAGCGTGTTTTTTAATTGATTTGCTATTCTTTCTACTTAGGCCAGAGACAGACGTTTGCAACGTAGTTTTATTATGTCGCTTTATCAATCACTATTATTAGCAATGGATACAAAAAGTAGTTTCAGCTGCAACTGGAATTTATTCGAATTTTATTTTTATAGATTTATTTTGATAAATACAATGTACAATGCGATGGTATGTCCAGCTGTTGTGTTTTAGTAATTATACTCTTGCTTTCTGCTTTTTGCACATTTGCAGAGCCGACTCGAGAGAATTATGGATGGACCAGAACAGCTGAATAACAACACATCGGTAATCGCCCCAGCACTTTAGAACATGTACCAACAGGCACTCAAACACAACAACATTGAAAACATTCCTCAATGTCTATGCAAAAGGGTTTTATTATTCGTATACTCTTCAGAGCAGCTTATCGTATACTCTCCAGAGCAGCTTAGTGAAGAGAGAGACTTGGCGGACAGTTATAGGCCTAGAGTAGAATATGCAAACCTTCTTATCATCAAAAACCTTCCGTCGAAATTGTTGTGATGGTCCTTGGTTGGAATTGTATTCCGAGTGCTTCTGGGGCGTAGACCCGTCCATCTTGAGAAGCCGTGGCGGGCCCTCACATGCGGGACACTTGTCAATAATTTCAGGATGAGTAGAATTGATCCTGAAATTATTGACAAGTGTCCCGCATGTGAGGGCACGCCACACGATGTAGGCCACCTATTTAATTGTCCTGAAAATGAAACAAACTTGACGAAGGAAGATTTGTGGTACCGCCCAAGGGCAGTAGCAGAATTGCTGAACCTGGACACGGAGCCGGAGGATTAGCACCAAAACTGTCGCTACAACAACAACAACATCATCAAAAACAACCGGTAACCAAGAAAGAAAGCTTGACACTGACAGATGCAGTGGAAATTGTAACGAATGGCTCCAAACTTAAAGGATTGATATCAAAATAAAATGGGTACCGGTCAATGTGACGTTACGGGCAACTATAGCGAACGCACTTGTTTTGCAAGAGAGAACTTGAAGAATCCGAAGCAGTTTTAGGCCGCTCACTTTCTTTTCTTAAACAACTAAAAGGCTGCTGCAAGATAAGCAAGCAAAGCTGTTGTAGGCTAGATTTACAATGTTCCAAAGAACTTATATATCTGCGTGAAATATCGGTTCGTTGGAAGGAGTCATCAATTTGAAAGCATGATCAAAATTAACAGTTCCTCCAATGACTATTTTAGAAACTGGAAGGATGAAAGAAGAGGAAATATTGTTCCATCTGAGCATCAATATTCAATAGTTCATAAACAGCAAAGTTATTTTGGAACACACAAATTAAAAACTCTTTCACTGAGAAGCTGTATTGCAATGTTAAAATCAGTGGATTAGTTTGTTTCAGTAAAAGTTCTAAATGGTTCGAGTAGTGTGAGAGGCACCCATTGAATGATGTATCACAAGTCACAACGAACCTATTCTTGTCTAAGTGTGTCGACTGTCGTCGTGATATTGTGTAATGACGATAGTCACTGCAACGTAGCCTAGTGCATTTATTGATATCACGATTGATGAAAGTGCAATTACTAAAACATCGACAAATCTTCAACACTATTGATTTATAATTTTCATAGTATTATTATATCGATGGTCTAGCGCACAGATGTGGTAAGTGACATTTTTTGAGAAAAAGAGTTAACTACTCTATAAAATTCTCCATTTCATTTTTCATATAATGTAAAAATATTGTATATGTATGTTTAATATTTTATCCAGTGAATGGCATTGTTGTACTGTACTATACTGCACATGTACTGTGGTAAGTACTTATGGTTTGTATAAAAATAAATATTATTCATGTATCTCTTAAGTTCTGTCATGTAGAAAGACATAATTACAATAAAGACTAGATAACTACTATAAAACTCTATCGAATTCCACCACATAATATTTTACATTTTCAATTTTTATTGAAGTGTAAACTTTCAAACGCCTGTACTGAACAATTTGCTAAATGTCACTTACCACATCTGTGCGCTAGACCATCGATATATTCTATTTCTTAAAATTACATGGAATTTATCATGTATTAATTTAAATAAACGTTTTTCTGGAAAAACAAATATATTTAGTAGAAATGAATTTATTCGGTTATTCAATTAGATTTCAAATAAAATTAACGCTTTAAGAGCTTTAATACTACATTATTAACAGTATTCAAACAAACTGAATACCATCAACAATATTGCTTAAAAACTAGAACACAATTTCAATCAATCTGAAAAAATAAAGGGCACAATTTTTTTCATAAATTGTGTTTACATACAACTTCAAATGCATTAATTTAGCAATATTGACAGAAAACATATTGTATAACTTTTACAAAAGTAATAAATAAATATGTATAATGTTAAATAACTTACATTTCAATCAACTGTATATAATAACAAACGTTTTGTACAAAATTTTAGTAATTTAATAAAACATTTCAAATCGAAGTTTCGATTAACTTATATGCAATAAACGTCAAATAAATTAAATGACGTTTACCCTATAACCCGTTACATGTTTAAACGATCAATGAAGTATATGTATAACAGTTCTTACAATTCCAATCTCCAAAAGGCTGGTCTCAGCTACACGAACACAAACGGTTGAGAATTTGTGGTGACAAAACAATCTGTAATATTAAAAATTATAATATAAATTAATAACAATCTTGTTAATTTTTTAATAAGTAATAATTTTTCAATATTATTTGAATTTACTATAAAAAATGTATAAAATAGTTTTTATTTTCTGAAAAAAAAAAAAAATCGTTTTCAACCATATATCTAGAAATTTATGACTATCTATGTTGTTTTAAAATACGATTTGTTTGTGGTTATCACCACCAGTGTGGTGTTCCAATTGCAGAAGGAGCAATTCATTTGCATCAAAATCACTTTAAGATGAAATTTTAATTTTTGGAAGTTGTTTATTTGAGTATATTTCTTTTATATTCTAATATATATTTGAATGAAAATAGATAAAAGTATTCTTTCTTGTCTATGTAGGTGTAAAACATCAAAACTTTTACCGCTTTCTAACTTTTACCACTTTCTACCCAACCAAAACCTCCTTAATCATAGCCCTACTGATTCACGCCATTTGCAATAAACATATGCAAAAAATTGGTTTAGTGTTATTGATTAAATTTTTTTGAATTTTTATTTTTTCAGATGACCTTATGGGCGTTATGGCGATTTTTTGAATTTTTTATATTGAGTTTTAACTTTCAAAATGGCGCTACAAGTTCACGATTTTTACTGAGCTAAATAATGAATCAAGCTTCTATAAAGGGGGTTTTGACCCAACCTAAAAAAGAATTGATATAAATATTATTTTTAATAAAATTTGATGTATTGTAGGAATAACAATATGTTTCACAATCACATATAGAAACCTTTTTACATCTAGGTCCCACAACAACATTCTAAATTCTAATGTGTTGATGGACGCATATCTTATTTTCGTAATTTTTTTTAAAGGAATGGATAACTAAACAATAAATTCCACCAGAAAATATGCTGTAGGCCAATGTGTCATGATAGGAAAGGGAAAATAAAAAAACAAGAAGTAAAAAGAAAATTTGGTTTAAAAAATTTGCAGTAACAAAATTAAAATGTAATCAACATAGTGGCCTGTAATTAAAAAATAAATACATCTATGTTTTTCCAGGATAGACAGCTAGAGTTTACAGAAAAATGAAAGTTCGCAAACGGAATTGATCTCATAGATGAAATACAGGTTGCTACCAGCCCACATGCAAATAGTGTTATGGTGCTATTACACAAAAATTAAATTCAGTTGCTATCATCAACTTTTCAGATGATATTATTTATTGTTTTTATTGTAGATGGCGAAAAGATCAAAAAATGCAAGAAAATAAAAATAATTTTACGAAGTAATAATAATTTTTAAACAACAATTTCTAAATAAATCGTTAGTTATTTAGTATTAATATTTTTTTATATAATCGATAATATCTAAATTAGTGGTATACAAATTCTAAATAAACTATATAATGTAAATGAAACAACAATAAAAGTAAATGAAACAACAAAATGCCGACCACAAAAATAAAATATTCAAAGCGCAATGTTGTAGCTTGTACAATAAGAAAATGCGCTAAGATTTGAAGAAAAAAAAATGTGAATCGAAAATACGTAAAGAAAACATATAATTTTCACATTGAAATCTTGAAAATATGTATTTAATCATTTTATACCTAATATAATATAATTTTTATTATGATTTTAATATGAAAATCAATTAAAATGATAATCGGTTTTAAGCCGGTTGAATTTGCAGATAAAATCATCTGACAATTTTGTAGCAGTTAATTGGTAAACCAAATATTTTTCAAAAAGTCAGTTGCTATCAGCTAACTTTTCTTGCAGTTTTTATAGGGCGATTTTTCTGTTCCGGTGTTTACCGCAATGGCGCTGCAAAAGGGGGATAAGAGAATAAATTCAAAAACTTTTATATGGGATTTCATACAAAACACAACTTAAATAATTTTAAAAATTATCTATGAAATTTCTAATTTCACCACAATTGAACAATTTTAATTTGCTTTTGGAGTATTATTGACTATATTTTAATCGTAATATATAAAATATTATTCTTAAGTCGCTCAAAAAAGAAACATAAAAATTGCCAAAATTTCCCCTATAGGGCGATTTTTCTGTTCCTGTGTTTACCGCAATGGCGCTGCAAAAAGGGGATGAGAGAAAAAATCACAAAAATTTTATATGGAATTCCATACAAAACACAATTTGAATAATTTTAAAAGTTATCTATGAAATTTCTCATTTTACTACAATTAAATAACTTAAATTTGTTTATGAAGTATTATTGACAATATATTAAGCATAATATATAAAATATTTTCTTTTCTTCTGTCCGTAAAACAAATACGAAAATAGTTTAAATTTTTCATACAACTTTGTATGGGAAATTTTGGCAATTTTTATGTTTCTTTTTTGAGCGACTTAAGAATAATATTTTATATATTACGATTAAAATATAGTCAATAATACTCCAAAAGCAAATTAAAATTGTTCAATTGTGGTGAAATTAGAAATTTCATAGATAATTTTTAAAATTATTTAAGTTGTGTTTTGTATGAAATCCCATATAAAAGTTTTTGAATTTATTCTCTTATCCCCCTTTTGCAGCGCCATTGCGGTAAACACCGGAACAGAAAAATCGCCCTATATCTATCTCACGCATGCTATCCTGTGGCGAACATCAGAACTAAAATTATTTCTCAAAAAAATTTAAAATTTAGCCGGCGATGATTTCCTTAACATTAATGAAAAAAACAAAATATATATTTTTATTATTCGGATTTTGTTTTTCCAAATAGTTTCAAAATTCTTGTTTTTTTCGTGTTAAATTAAAAACGTTATTCTCTAATAAACTATATTGCATTGCCTCGCCAACAATTTGATAAATACAATAAGGCAAATTTTATGTAACTTGTATAAGCTATTTCGTTTAAATACAATCTGAAATGTTATTGTGTTTTGAGGGAATATAATTTATATTCGTGCTACTTAATAATGGTTCAAGATCATTAGTGAATGTGGAAGCTACAGTACCTGAAGATTTTGGAAATAAATTTAATTCATCATATGGTTGATACAACTACATTTTTTCTGCTGCCTTTTGGGTTAACTTTACGTAATTGTTATAATTGT
The DNA here is from genome assembly GCA_963693315.1 of Diogma glabrata. Classification (NCBI taxonomy): domain Eukaryota; kingdom Metazoa; phylum Arthropoda; class Insecta; order Diptera; family Cylindrotomidae; genus Diogma; species Diogma glabrata. The sequence goes on from OY856186.1 coordinate 401,862,863, forward strand.
TAAATTATAATAAAGATTCAGAAGTAACTCATTATATTGGATACAACATCTCTAACAACATCTCGTATCATCATATTCATCTCCTGGAAAATTCAACGCCACTAGCAGCCAGTCTCTATACTAAAATCTACCTCCACTCAACGCAGTATCATCCAAGATCCCTCTTTTTCTCATACAAAATATTTTTCATCAACTTTTTAGATTATGGTAACTGCAAAATTGAATTTGGGAGCTGAATTTAATTTGTGTGTAATAGCACCATAACAGCACTTATAGCATGTGCTTATTCATGTACTTAAAAGAACAATAAAACTTTTAACAATTTATTTTATGTTTTACAGGCAAATTTCTTTGTTGATTTTACAATTTTAAAAACACTGTTTCATATATTCAAAATAACTTTTAAAATTTGTAGAACAATTGTTTTTTCTTATTAATTTTCTACATGTTTCGATTATATCATTCTCAGAGAGATATTTGCAACTATCTCCAGTTGCAAATATCTCTCTGAGGATGATATAATCGAAACATGTAAGAGAAAATTAATAAGAAAAAACAGTTGTTTAATAAATTTTAAAAGTTATTTTGAATATGTGAAACAGTGTTTTTTCAATTGTAAAATCAACAAAGGAATTTGCCTGTAAAACATAAAATAAATTGTTATATAGTGATTTTACCGCACTCCGAAAACAAAAATTGAAAATAAAACTTTTTTCTCAAAAAGTTAAAATAAGTTGTTGCTATATTTATGAGTGCCAATATTTTTTGAATCCAGTCGCCATTTGCACACCGATTATAGAAAGTTTTGTTTGCAAATGCAGAAAGAACAATTATTTAACTGCGAGGTTTTACGCTACTCCCAAGATATAACAAAATTGCCATCATTTTTAAATGGAACTAATCAGTGAACAATTTATCATAACTGAATAGGGATTTGGATCCAGCATTAATAAAAACTGTGCTAAAAGTGATCAAAACAATTGAAAACATTCATCAGGCAAGACCGAAACTGAAAATAAATTGATGCCCTATATACCAAAATATTAACCGTCGGTTCGAGTTTTGAATCAAAGTAATTCAACCAACAAAATCTAGAATAAAATTTTGTAAAAATAGCTTTATTAAAATAAAATATTAATTGTACATAACCAATATCCCATCACAATTTAATTCCCTTTACAACAAAATATAAGTATTTGGCACCATTTTTATTACCGTTGATCGAAATTATCCAATTCGAAATCAACAAAACCCCAAGAATCATTCACAACACTCTGATATAAAATTTTGAGACTGTTTTTCCCGGTTTATCATTTAAAAGAAAGAACCTAATTGCAACCAAGCGATTTAGGAGTAAAAATGCGAACCAATGAATCCCAACCACAATCCGCTAATTGATTTTTTCGTAACCTATTCCAATCTAAACCATAAGTAAATTCGGAATGATGGCGAATTATCTCGTTAGCTTCCTCATTTTGTTTAAAATCCCATAAACGTGTAGTTGAGTCGTATGAAACAGTAGCCATTGTGGAAACATGAAAAGGAGAAAATTGGATCCGACGAACAGCATATTCATGACCCCGCAATTCGAAAATAGGCATACTCAGATTACGGATATCCCAACCACGTATTAATCCATCAGATCCCCCTGTCGCAATCATAAATTCATCAAACTTATTCCAATCACATGTAAGAACTTCACCATCATGAACACGAATACATGCAGTAGGAATGTGAGGCATCAATGAATTCCATAACATTAAGTAACCATCACCACTAACGCTGGCAAAAGTGTTTGGAATAAGAGAGGAAAACATTGCATTATAAACTAATTGGGAATGGCCGAGAAATGTGTTCAACGATTGTTTACGATTGGGATCCCACAATTTTATAGAACAATCCCAGCTAGCACTTAGCATTAATTGTTCGTTTCTGGTTTTACTCCAATCAATGCTATAAACTTCATTTTTATGCTCAGCAAAACATGCTAACGGTGTTATATTTATTGATTTGTCATCGTTATTTAATCCCTCTAGTGCGTTCCATAGCTGAAGAACACCATCTCCAGAAACAGACACACAAATATTTGAATCTTGTTCTGACCAAACCTAAAAATAAAAAAAATAATTTAATTCAGTTTTAATATTTCTAAATTAATTTCTTACCACGTCAAACAATCCATCACTCCATTGGTATGCATGGGTTTCTCGAATTCCACCATCTGCGGTTAGTTCTAAGAAGAACAAAGTTCCACCACCAGCTAAACCATAATGTTGGCTTGTCGCAACCACTATTTTATTAGGATTATATGGAGCGAATCTCACGCTGTAACCATGCCGATTTGGTGTAAAATATGTAGGCATCGCAACTGTAAAAAAAATAAAATAAAGTATATTTTTCTAAGAATATTATCTTAAAGTTTTATCTTATAAATTTTAATTATCACCTTTTTTTATATATTACATTATTTAAAAAAAATATCACAGCTAAAATCAAAATCTATCTTAATTTGAGAATAAAATATATTTATTAAGTTATTTTAGATTCATTTTTATTAAATTTAAATACAATTTTTTGTACTCGTTTGAAAATGTTTTGACTTTTCTAATTTCTTGTACTTTGACAGTTACAGAAGTGGAGATATCGAACTTTAAATCTCTACAACGACAGGTGTGATGGTAAATAGCGGGCGGAAGCAGTGAGTAAACAATTTGCAGATCTTTGGTTGATATAATAAAATATTATTATTCAAATATGATATCTAAAATATTTTATATAGTATAATTGTAGGATATAAATATCTAAAATATTTTATATTAGTGTTGATTTAATAATATAAACATTCAAACTATCCATATAACTTTCTTGTAGAGAATGTATTACAAGTGGATGACAAACCTTTTAATAAATTAAACGCTGAAAAGTCAATAGCGCCAATTTCTTGGTAACTCTCATAGAATGTTAATTAAGAATCCTAATACTTGTTAGCATGGTATCTTCGGATATTCAGAGACGGTATTTTATAAAATTTTATAATTAACACTAAACATGCCTGAATTTGAGTAAAAAAAGAACTAAGAAGCTTGAGTAACTATCTAAGCATTTCGAAACCAAACTTTCATCGACATTAGTATATACTATATATCTAAAACAGTTCTCAGTTCAGTTCAGTTTTTGATATACTATCCTTTACTATTACCGTAGGTGTACATCGCTAGACCAAGACACGAGTAGAGAAGGTAGGAAGCTGTTTCCTCATCCTCGTCATGGTAACTGCGACAATGGTCCGTAGATCCGTCATGTATGTCTTAAACAAAACTCTAGCCAGCCTATCAGACAGGAAAATCTACTGAAACGGCTTTGCATAAAATGGTGACAGAAATTGAAAGTCTTTGACAATGTGTAATTTATAATGCTATCACTGAAATGGTCACAAAGAAAAATTTAAACACACATATTATTGCGCGAATTATCAAAATACTACAGTCAGTAAACAATGGGTATATTAGGTGATTCTTAAGTGACAGTTAAGATACCTAGAATGTGTCCGCATTGGGGCGTTTTCTATCCATTGTTTTGGTTAATAGTTGACGATGATCTCCTAACCAAGCTGAACCGTTCTGACTTTAACACTATAGGCTACGCCGACGACTTGGCAACCATGATCAAGGGAGATATGTCTCTATTGTATCTATTTGAATCCAAACAGCCTTAGCTTTGTATAAAAGTGGTGCAACAGAATAAGACTAACAACTAACAACAATAACTATTGTCGTTTTCACAAACAAATAGTAGAATCTTCAATTTTATTTCTCCTGTTTCATTTCACCTAATTCTTTTTCGAGTTAATTAAAATTTGGTCATATGTTTTTTATCTTAGTATATAGATTTTTATTACAACTTTCTTATATACAGTCAAAGTTTTGTCAGTTATGAATACTTGTTTTGCTTAGAACGAACGATCCGTTCCAAAAATGGCCGATTTAAACAGAATGACCGATTCAAAAACATCAAATGATTGCTAAAAATAAACCGAACAAAAACACGATGCAAACTGAACGACCGCTCCAGAAATGAAAAATTTATTACTGATTGCTTTTTGTTTAGAACGAACGACCGATCTAAAAGCAAAACTGATTCGTTCTTGAAAATATTTTACTTTTTGCTTTTTACAAAAATAGAGAACGAGGTGTTTAGTATTTTTCAGATTATAATTGCTGAGAAGAAAATAATAGATTAGACAGCTGATTCAGGTGTTATTGTTTGTAGATTGTTATGATTATTGTTTATTTTTGTTGGTAGTATGGATGTTGGTAAATAAAATATTTAAATTTAATTTTTTAATATTTGTAGTAGAATAAAAAATTTTGGTTGTAGAACTGTGGCGAACATTTAAATTAAAAAATGTTCAAAATTGCAAGCGATGTTTTTATCTATCGTTGAAAAATTTTATAAAAACAAATTAGTTTGTTTTGAGTTCTTATTTTTCGTGTTAAATTCAAAATATATTTTCCACGCTATTTTTTTGTATACTATTTTATTACAATATGTTCTTAAAATTTTCATACAGTAAAGTTATGTTGATAAATAGTTTTGTGAAAGCGTGAGTTTAAATTATTAAAATTATTAGGCTGTATTGGTCAATCAAAATTGTTTGCTGATATACTGTTAGCCAGAATATTAAAATAAATAAACTTAATTCCTGGCAAAATGAAGTCTAATAGGGAGCGTAAAGTCAACCTAAGAAAGTTTTGATAACTTGCAGCTAAATTATAAATTAACAACTAAACGAGGGCTTTTGTGCGCAACATTTATATTCTTCCAAGGGATGATTCTAAAGAATTTTATTAGTTAATTTGAATGCTATTTTGACGTCGGAACAACAATAACACCTAATATTTACAAATTCACACAAAGAAAAACTGTTTTTAAAACTCCAGATAAATCTAATAAAACTAATTGCATCTACATTACCATCTCAACAAAACGCACCTGAACAACACTAGCATCAAGTCGCCATCAATCAACACCTACATAACCAAAATTGATGACCCCGACTAGGAACAAACCTGCCAATGTAGTCAATTTTAAGAAGTAGAAAATTTATAGTTTAATTCATTTTTGTTCTCTTTCTTAATTTAAATTAGTGCTTGCTTTATTTTGTTTTAAAAATTTAATTTAATTATAAAATTTTGTTTTTCACAAAGACACTCTTCCCGTAGTGACCACATATTCTTCCATCTAGTCGTTTTTTTAAACTCTTTTTTCTCTAAATCTCCAAATCGTTTCGGCTGTCAAGCCACGCCAACCCCTGCTAGTGCGACCAATTTAAAAAAAAAATCTTTTTGTTTAATAATCGTTCATGGTATGGGCCGAAGTTTAAGATCTCCTTCCTTCGTAAGACCCATTGCACTCTCAATAACTCATGGGCCGAAACTTCACATCTCTCTCCTTCGTAAGACTCACTTCATTCTCCTTTACTCATGGGTTGAAGTATAAATTCTCCTTCCTGCATAAGACCCACTCCACTCTTCTTAACTCATGGGCCGAAGCAAATTTTTTCGAATTTTCTGATTTTTTTTTTAATTACTATCCCTAACGTTATCCATATGTTAACATAACATTAACATCTTCTAACGTTAACCATCTATATCTGTTGACAAAACAGGTATGGTCCTTATGGATATAAAAATCAGATTTCATCTAATTAAGCAGAACCTAAAAATGTCTGATCTCAAAGGAATATCCCCAACGTTACTCATATGTTTTTACAACATGAATATCTTCTGACGTTAACCATTTATCTGTTGACGAACAGGTATGGTTCTTACGGATATTTAAAACGACATTTCGTCGTAAATCAGATATTACATCTCACCAGCGATCTCTTTCTATGGTATACACGTCTCCAAGGTAAACATTGGTGTCAGTCAGACTTTACCATCACTTACGTTACCATTTGCACTCCTTTGCTTAAGCTAAATTTCTGCTTCTTCTTGCTTTTAACAGCCAATTTTCGAAAAATTAACTTACAGTCACGCCTGCTGATGTTAGTATTCGTCCCAGACAACTTAATTCTGTCAGACCGTCAACATCACAGATATTTCGCTTCTGCTCCTCCTGTTTTAAAAAAACGAACCTTTTAACTCACGGGAAACATCTCCACAAATATTGGTCTCAGACAACTCAGCTCTGTCACACCTATATCTCCACTCGTGTTACTATAACTCCATAATTGTTCCTTTCTTGTTTTTGCAGAACTCCCATTCGCAAGACCTATAATTTCTCTCCACTAAATAGTATCGATTTTTAAACAATATTTTTCTCTTTCTCCTAACACAGTATTTTTAAACAATATTTCTCACTCTCTCTTAGCATCAAGCCGCCATGAATCAACACTTACATAGCCAAAACTATTAATCTGTCGATGGAAGCTCGAATATGTTTACCTTTTCGGTCAATAACGAAATGTTTATCATCGCGGCTGATGATTTTAAAGGGACCTTCGTATGGAGCTTGGAGTGCTTTACGTACCAAGTCAGTACGTAAGAAGACATGCGAACAAGATTCAAAATTTTTGGAGACGAAAACTTTAAAAGAAGTATGTCTTGACGCAATAGAGGGACGAAAGTGAGTAAAATGTTGTTTCAATTGTGAAACGAAATCAGATTGAGGAGTGGAATTAGAATTTTGGCTGAAGAATTCTCCGGAGAGACGTATGTTTGTACCGTAGATGATCTCAGCCGATGAAGATTGAAAGTCTTCACGGAAAGTGGTTCGTAAACCACGCTCAGTTCAACGATAACGAACTAAAGAAATTGGTTGACACTAGTCCCCCACTTCGATTCCGATCCATTCCAGTATCGTTTGGTAATTTTAGTGCCAAAACTATTTTGTGTGATACCTCTTCTGGTAATCCACGACCTTTAATTCCCAAGCAATTTCGTCAATCTGTTTTCGAAAGTCTCCATAATTTATCTCATCCAGGAGTCCAAAGTTCTGTCAAACTCCTTACTGAAAAAGTTATTTGGCCATCCATTAAAAAGGATGTACGACAAATGGCACAGAACTGCCTAGCTTGCCGAAAGGCAAAAGTCTCTCGCCACACTCAATCTTCTTTAGATAACTATCCTCAAACGTCTCAGCGATTTGCCGAGACACATATGGAAATTATTGGTCCACTTCCTACCTCTGAGGACAAACGCTATTGTGTCACAATTATTGACCGCTATACTCGATGGCCTGAAGCCATTCCTATCTCGGAGATCACAGCTGAAACGGTAGCATCAGCTCTTCACTCCAATTGGATTGCTCGTTTTGGATTACCTTCAGTAATCGTCACTGATCAGGGCTCCCCATTCGAATCCAATCTCTTCAACGAGCTGTCAAAACTTATCGGTTTCGAACGTAAACGCAATACCAGTCACAATCCGAAATGTAACGGTCTCATCGAACGTTGGCACCGAACTCTAAAATCCGCGATAATGGCCTACGACGGAACTGACTGGACAGATTCCAGTCTTCTCCTTCTACCTCCTCAGAAACGAAACAACGCGATGCTAAAGCAAATGTATCAACTAAAAGGGCTAGATTTAATCCAATTCTTCAGCAACAAACATTCCATCCTCCATCCACAATTACGCGAGGAGGCAGAACTACTCGCACCCCTACTCGCTTCCTTCGTACTATAGCACAATAATTTCTATATCGTCCAATCTTCGATGGCACTAGGGGGAGTGTTGTGGCGAACATCTAAATTAATTTTTTTTTAAGAAATTCAAATTTAGCATGCGACGTTTATTGCGTTAAAATTTATAAAAAACAATTAGTTTTTCCAAAATATTTGAGATGGCTTTAGTTTTATGTTTTCTTTAAATTGCTATTCTTTCTAATTGAACTTCAAATAATGTTAAATTTTTATTGAAGAAGAAGATTGTTCATGATTGAATTATAATTATATTTGTAATTTTGTTATCTATTAAACATTCCAATAAAAATCATTATTAAAGGAGTTAACTTTGTTCATTTACAAATTGAGATGTTTGTAAAATAATTACTGAAATTAAGTAGATTTGTAAAGTGATAATTCAGTGATTGGATTGGAACAATTGTCATTAAAAAAATTGATTGATAACACTAGTTTACAAGAAAAATCTCCCTAAATAAAACCCAACTTTTCTTATAAATTTTGACCTGCTGAACACGAATAGCATATTCATTATTTTAGGTTAGCTCTTGTTTAACAAAACAAACAAATTAAATGTATTAATGAAACAAGTGTGTAGTAAAGATGCTAACAAGCATTTTGAGCTATTTTTGTAAAAATCCATCAAGGATTTTGGAAGTTACATTCGAAAAAAAATCAAAAATTTATGTTTTTTAAAAAATTTTCAACATTCAACTGCATAAATTTTGAACAAACAATGATTGTAAATTTTTTTAATTTCTTGGAACCTACAGTTAATTTAATTTCCTTTCTTTTAAGTTAAAAACACGAATATTGGTGCATGTTGCACCAAGTTATTCAGGTTTTCCCACAAAAAGTCAATACTCAAAGTTACAAAAATACAAAAAATTTTTAATTTAAAAAAATACAGAAAAATTTTAATTTAAATTCTGCAACATAATTGATTTCTGTATGAGTTGTTATACAAATTTTCGAGTTAAAATTGCATGTTATGGTCAAGTTATGGTCCAGGTCCTAACACTACGTTAAAACGTTAAATAAACATTTTCTCTGTTGTGCCATCTTGAATGTGTTAAGTTGCAGTTGACATCACTATTTTTCGGCATCCACGGTTTATATTCATTCAATTCTATGCCGAAGTAATGAAGATATTACTAATTCTTATAAATGGATGATCGATATGATTAATTCTTATAAATGGAGTGATGTTTTTGAAGGATGTATTATCCAAATTTCACAAATAAAACAAAATGAAATTGGACTATTTTTACACTTGAAACTTCTTGACGACGCAATTTAAATAAGTTAATTTAACACTTTACTATTTTAAAAGAATCTAGTAATTCTATTGGCCCTTTTACGGAGCCACGTATAATTGTTGGACCTTTGTTACTAGATATGTTATTCAAAGAAGTACTAAAATATATTATTCAGAAAAAAATTCTGTACAAATAAACGGGATAGCCGTGTTGCCCCTACATAAACCCGGTCTTGGGAACCTCTTATATACACTGACGGCTCTAGCCTAACATTCCCAGACGGAAATCAAAATTTGAATTCAATTCAAAATAAAAATAAATATATATATATATATAAAAAAAAATTCAATAAAAAAGAATGGAATATAATATATGTATAAAAATATTGATAAATATAATTTGTATAAAAACCTTATTTTATATTTCTGTTGATGCTGTTTCCATCAGTTGCAATACCACGCTCCAAAGTTGTTGAATTTTGATCTGGATAAGCAGAGATATTATTTCGGATACCAAGTGAACTTCTTTAAGCCAATATTTGCTTAATTCCTGATTTGAAATATTAGAATATCCATTTGAAACTACGGCACCACTACTATTGTTGTTATTATTATTCAAAACATTGACATCTTTTTGATAATCCAAATTTGTATTATATATTGAAAAAAACATCTGGTGTCGCATGATGAAACATTTTCATTAATGTTAACTTCTTATAAAGTGGACAATTACAAGTCACAACTGGCCATAATAAATCTTTTTATTGTATTCTTATTAATGTTTACAACCATAATAACAATAATAATTTCATTTCAAATTATAAATTTGACTTATATTTTTAGTATTTGATGTTTTTATTATTTCACATCACATTAATTAGCAATTAATTTAAAAGAGCCAACACATATATTAACACCTTAAAGAATCTACTAAATTTTTTTAAAATCAACTCTAATAATATTTGTTTGAAACACAAATATGGAATGAATCTTTAAAAATGTGTTTTAGTTTTTTACATCTTCCGATGTCAAAACAAATCGTGTAATACTGAAAATTCAGCAAAGATTAGCAACGACATCTGTTCGTTAGAATTGGAAATAAAATTGAGTACATTCGTTTGCTTTTTATAGTATATTCGAAATTTAACTAGCAGTTAAGTATTAGAAAATTTTAAAATTATTATTAATGTAAAAATGAACGGAAACTAATGAAATACATTTTTATTGAATTAGAAAACGAAGATGAATTTGGTTTTATTATTGTTTTGCGAATCTGCGAACGTTACACCATGAATTCAAGGTAAAAACCCAAGATTTTTACTCTTGAAATCACAAAAACGTCGCCATCCCCTCCATGACAGAAAACCACCGAACTACTTCCACCTATTAAACTGTATCTGGGATCGAGATACCCACAGTCACTGGCGTCAAGGCAGATGACCGGTTCCAACACTCATGAAGTCCTTAAGAACTTCACTGAGTATTGAGACCGACCATCCATCCGAACGTCAGCACCATGGACACCCCGATACAACCAGTAAGTATGACACGGAGATGTGAACCCCAGAGACGACAATCAGCCAGAGGAACAACCCTACCTAACGAAAAGACATCATCCCTGATGTCTTTCGCGTGATGGACTCCAAGATTCTTACCGCTCATATCTATGCACTCGTAGAGTACATTTCCAATCTTAGTCTTAATCATTGCAGGTAAGAACTTTGGAGCCAATTTTGCCGAGAATTTTTTTGTAGCGTCACTCAAATGATGTTGCCGTACAAACACACGTTGTTGTGGTTGAAAAGTCCGTAGTTTAGATCGCAGGTTGTACTGATGTTGCGATTTCTTAAAAGCTGCTTTTAAATTTTGTTGAACCCGGTTCCGAAGCAGGGTCAAATGATCAGAACGTTTTAATTCCTTACCAGCATCTTCACCAAGCTGGTGTAGTGATCTCAACAATTGGTAAGTATTTCCATCCGAGACTGGATGTTGACCAAATAATAAATAGTACGGTGAGTACTTGGTAGCTGAATGTACTGCAGCCCGCAGTGCATACGCGATTTCACCAATTTGTGAGTCCCACTTGGTATGTTGACCTTTTATGAACGCTCGAATTGCTGCTAGAACTGACCTATTGACCCGCTCTGACGCGTTGCTTTGAGGACTATAAACACCGGTCCTAATGTGTTTAATGCCGAAATCTGACAAAAGACTTTGAAAGTTCCTACTAGTGAACTGTTTGCCATTGTCACTGTGCAGAAACTCTGGTACCCCATATGTAAGAAACACTTCATTCCTTAGAAAAGCATTCACCTTCGGTGAAGTTGCGTTTCTAAGTGGTTTCAGTAGTACAAACTTCGTAGCATGATCCAGAACTATCAATAACACCGTATTCCCAAGTGTAGAACGAGGGTACGGTCCCAAAAAATCTATATAGACTCTCTGCCATGGACGTGCTGTTTCGAATTGATATTGCATCGGAGGACGCAATATCTGATTCGTGGCTTTTGTTTGTTTACATGTGTCACAGGACACAACATAGTTGTGTACCTGTGACGCCATGCCCGGCCAATAATAAAGACGTCGAAGTAATTCTAAAGTCTTTTTAACACTTCCATGAGCAGCAGTACTATCATCATGATGTTTCTGAATCATGTTTGAAGTCATCGGTTTTGGTACCCAGAGTTTCCACACAGGAACATCGTTAGGTATTGCATCAGGTCTTGGCTCAATACGTATGTATAGCTTATCATCCACGACTTTAACAGATGGAAAGTCCTTAGGAGATGATTGAACTTTAGCTATCATATCCGTATATTCGTTGTGCCGATAACCTTCATTGTCGATTTTAATTTCATTAATGTGATGTACTAATGCTTCCGTCAATTCTTCGTGTGTCTCGTCATAAAGACGAGATAGAGCATCAGGGACTATATTTTGGGTACCTTTTTGGTGGACAATGGTAAAATCCATATGTTGGAGTTTTAGGCTCCACCTAAGCAGACGACCACTCAAGTCTTTCTGTGACATAAGCCACTTCAGACTTAAGTGATCAGTCACAATTGTAAATCGGTGACCTTCAACATAGCCCATGAATTTCTTCACACTAAGAATTGCCGCAAGACATTCAAGCTCAGAAACTGAATAATTCCTTTGAGCTCTATTTAATTTCTTCGACATGAAGGCTATCGGACACTCTTGTCCGTCAGTATCAACCTGATACAACACACTACCTATCCCTGTCAGACTCGCATCGCATCTAATAAAAAACTCTTTATTATAATCAGGGTTAATTAATACCGGGGCTGTAGTCAGCAATCGTTTTAAATTTTCGAAAGCAGCTTGCGCTTCTAATGTCCATTTCAATTTCCCAGAACTTTTCTTTAATAAATCCGTAATCGGTGATACCACGCTTGCATAATTTGGTATGAAACGTTGGTACCAACCAGCCATTCCTAATAGTCTACGTATTTGTTTTACTGTAGATGGAGCTGGATACTCTGCTACAGCTCTTACCTTGTCAGGGTCTGTTCGAAGACCATCTTCACCAACCAAAAATCCCAAGTATTTCACCTCTCTCAGAACAAATTTGCTTTTCTTGAGGTTTATGGTTAACCCAGCCGCTCTTAACAATGAAGAGACTTTGGACAGCAATTCCATATGTTCCTGGAACGTGGAAGAGACTACCAATAGATCATCTAAATAAACAAAGACATTTTCGTGATATTGATGTGGTATCACTTTGTGCATTAGCCGACACATTGTCTGGGGAGCATTGCACAATCCAAAGGGCATAACCTGGAATTGATACAATGGACGACCAGGCACTGTGAAGGCTGTCTTGTCTCTAGATGCTTCTGCCAGAAAGCATCTTTGAGATCAATACTGGAAATGTACTTTGTGCTATTTAGACGACCTAGTAAGCCATCAATCAAGGGAAGTGGGTAAGCGTCCTTTTTAGTTAGTGAATTGACACGACGGCTATCAATACATAATCTGTTTTTACCAGATTCTTTTTGTACCAAAACCACTGGCGAGCACCAAGAACTGTTACTCTCTTCGATCACGCCCATTTGAAGCATTCGGTCGAGTTCGGCATAAACCTTTAGTTGAACAGCCGGCGATGTGGGATAATGCCTCTGTTTAACAGGTGCACTATCACCAACATCGATGACATGTTCAACCAAAGAAGTCTTTCCGAGCCCAGACACTTCAAATGACGGGAAAGAATCCTTGATCATATCCAGTTCATGTTGCTGGTCAGTGGTGAGGTTATGTGTATTAAAATTTTGTAGCTCTGTGCGAGTCAGTTCACTAACAAAAGAAGGAACAATACCGAATTTCTCCCAGAAATCTATGCCCAGGTAGAGCTCTTCTCGTAATCCAGGGACAATATGAAACCGCATTGGTTTAGTGGAGCCATTCACGGTTATTGGAACTTCTATGTAACCTAAAATTTTAGTTGCAGTACCATCTGCCGTACGAATACACGAAGTGTACTTACGGTAAGTTGTACCTGATGATTCCAATAATTCCAAGGAATTTCTTCCAAGTATAGTGATTGACGCTCCACTATCCAATAGTCCTGAAATATGTTTGTCCAAAATCCTTATTGTTAGTCGCGGCCGAGGATCCTTTGTTTCTGAAAGGATAGATGAAATACATGCTTTACGAAATAATTTCCTCATCCTCCAATATCTAATGTTACGTTCCAGACGTCTAAAATATGTGTGATGTAATGATGGGAAATTAAATGTACTAGGCGATTTTATTCTGTTTTCCTTGGTGGTGGATCGTTCTGCGTTCCTACATCTCGCGTCGATTTCTTCGGGCTCACTGGATGTTGAACCGAGGGTACCATCCCCGAAGCATGTGTAGCGTTGAACGTCTACAATAAGTTTACACTGCATTTGATGGGTTATCGTACTCTAAAAATACATATACTATTGGTTGTACTGTATAAATAAAAGGAAATTCCCTCCAACAAGAATTATTTAATAACTTGTTTTATCCTAACGGCAATCAAAATATCAATAATTTACATATGATCATAATTTTGTTAGTTAGTTTGGTTTCAACATTTAACATATAAAGTTTCAACATAAAAGTCTAAATAAAAAAATATTAATAAAATTAAAACTTTGTAAAGATTAAAACAAACATAAATTGCCAAAAGTTAAATTAATTTAACACCAATTAGTTTTTTAAGTGTTTCTAAAGTTAGCCAAGGTATGTAATATTTATTTTGTTGTGGTAGTTCCTATATATAGTTCAAATAGTTCAAATAGCAATGTAGATGCTTAACTAGTTTATTTTTCTTTGTTTTCCGCTGCTTTAGAAGCACTCGCGAAATCTGCATGGTCAGGGAGGTAATAAACCAAGAAGGAAACCAAACGCAGTGTTTCTTGGCGCTTTTTTCTGGTTTTAAATTCTATTTAAAACACACGCAACTGTAAGTAGCTTTTATAGTTTTATTTGTGACGCCGTTATTGTGTTACCGGGAAAGCGATATAAAAACAGTACGTTGTACGTAGCAAAGAGTAAACAAAATATTGCTACAATAATTTTCGTAGCGGGATCAACGGTGCGATTACTACGATAGTTTAACACAACAGAGGGAGAAATTTAATTACGTAGGTGGACTATATTTTTTTCTTACTTATTGAGGAGTCATATCAATTTGAGTTAAAGGTAGGAATTATGAAACGGTACTCCTGTAATGAACGGAACTAAAACAAAAAGAAAAGAAAACTTATCAGTTTAACATAAATATATATACATACATATATGCACTTGGTATACGTCATCTTTAATGTTATATTATTTATTATATTTATTCTTACACGATTAATAGAGTTAGTTATATTTTTTTTTATATTTCGCTTATTTTTACCTTAAATGTTAATTTATTAGTTGCGTCTCGAGACCACAATAGTGTTTTGAAATTATTCAAATAAAATATTATTAGTTTTAAGTTTGCATGGTAGATCTATTAAAAAATTTAGTTATGAATGTATAAGCTATATAAAAAGTGACAAAAAAAAAATAAGTTGTTAATTTAATAAAAACAAATATATATATTTTTAGTTGATAGTTGGATCACATTATGATGTTTCGATCATATGTGTATATTGTGTATTTAATGCATGAATAAATATAATCAATTGCTAATCAAAATATATGATCAAATACTTGACAATAGTTCCTTCGTTTTTTTAATAATTTTAACTTCTAAGCGTCTAGGTGGAATGATTTGTTTTTTTACATCATGGTATTATTCTAACCAGTGATAAAGGAATTATAATGAGTGAATAGTTTTTCTGCAGGTTAAGTGATTTAAGGTTTATTGGAGCTCCATTCAAATCTGGGATTTCATCTAATGAAAGAAATTATTTTAGGTTTGGGAGGGTATGATCAGAATGATCGCTAAGACCTGATCATTCAGGTAACTGGATGTTCGAAGTATGTTATGGTATCTTCACTTCATAGTTTCTTCCTGTTTTTTTTTGTAATTTTTTTTGATAGCCTACAAAATTAGCAGTACATACAAGCTCAGAATGGTAGTGGTGGAAAATCCCGACCCAGAGGCTGATATCTAGCTGGCAATTGTACTGCCCACCACATAGTCCATCTGAGATTCTGCTAATGCTGGTAGTTCAAATGCAGCGTTTCAATCCAAAGTTTTCATCTAGTTGGAACTCCAACATTGTATGTTGGAACTATCTGAATTATCGAGCATTACAGTGGCGCCCAAAGGCAGGTTTAGGCTAGGTTATAGCTTAAAGGCTATTTTTTTTTAATTGTCAGTTAATATTTTTTGTTCCTAATTTTTTTTTACAAGTAATTGTAATGGTTATGTTGCTAAATCCATTTTAATAAAATAAAATGTTAGGTTGATATTCTGTCTCTTGATTTAGCAACTATGGTTGGCCATTTTCAAATTTACCTCTCTGCATAGTTTTGAAAGCTTGTACGGCTTCATCTTAATTTATCACCCATTGGTTTTTTTTGAGTATTAATGTTGAAGCAGATACAAGAGTAGTAGCATTTGCAATAATTTTTTTATTGACACTTTTAAGAAAATGTTTTCCACTATTAAGTGTTGGTGTATTATCACCGATTTGAATACATAATTTCGATAAGTGTCTTATCTGAAGACTTTCCTTTGCTTAAACATTTGTTTTAATTATAAAAAGTTTCCTTCCATAGTTGAAGATAACCATATATTACCGTTGATGTCCAGTTTACCGTTAAGAATGGAAGCAATGAAAACCTGAATCACACACCATATTAATTATACTTGCGCACTAATAATTGTCACATATATTTCGACACTTATATACTTTTCGTTTGAACTTACAACTTTTGAGTTGAATTCGTATAGCTTATATTTTTTTTGTAAAATACTTTTGTTTTTGTAAATTTGTAGGATTTTTTTTTTTATTTAACCCTTATTGTTGACCTATCGAATATCTTTTGGTGATACCATCTTTGCTAAACCAAAGCAGAAATGGATCCACAGTATTTGGACTGTGATGAATTGTTGATGGAATGCCAGCTAAGAGGTATTGAAGGTACGATACCAAAGAAAATGTTGCTCCTGAAAACGGCCTTGGAAGAGGAAGCTGAAGGAAAAGTTGAGGCCCCAAGGGATCCTCATCGTCAAGCGTCACGTAACCCAAAACGTGAGTTAAACTTCTGTACTGTCAAATTGAGAAAAATTAGAACACAAATAGACACGGCAATGGAGAGTGACGAGGGAATGGATATGGAAAAAACAAATGAAATTTTGACAGTGCTCATACACATTAAGAGTCGGTTGCAGAGAATCAGTTCGTCGAAGTCTGTATCAGCTGCAACAGAGCGGATATTGGTATCATGCAACAAATTCATTAAATGGATAAACGAGCTAATAAGTAAACAGATAACGATACCTGAAGCAGAAAACTCGCTAAGAGAAATCATAATTCCCAACGTAGATGAAGGTGAAGGCACGCAGACAGGCAGCCACCGAAGTGAGATACGCAGTAAACAGGCGACTAATCTCAGTAACGAAATTCAAACAAAGACCAGTTCCTCAATAGCTCAGGGTACAAACAACAATCAAGGTCGTAGGGGTGATGATGTTGTTTGCATAGAGGATAGTAATTCAGATGAAGAACTAGGTGAGTCACATCTAACCGTTGATGGTCACCTAAAAGGAGTAAATATTAGTTCAGGGGCTACTAAAGAGAGTGGCAATATAGAAACCGCAAAATCTGAAGGAAACCAGGATCAATTGACCATGGTAGTGGAACAGGTATTGCAGAAACTAGGTTTGGTAGCAACACTTCCAAATCAAAACAATAACACATTTCGTTATCCACCAATCAACAACAGCTATTCACCAAGAACAGGAACTTTAGCACCATTATTCAATCCAGCGGTTCCACCACCTCATTCACACCAGCAGAGTTACAGCTATAGTATGATTCCAAACCAAAGTGACAGACAGGCAAGTTATGACGCTCTTTTCAATCCAAAGAAGGATCGACTAGAAATTCATAGATGGAATATTTTTTTTTCCGGTGAGCCAGGAGGCGTTCCGATAGAGCGTTTCATATATAGGGTAGAGAGTATGGCCTCATCAAATAACTTAAGCATGGAATCTTTAGTCAACAACGTCAACGTCTTACTCAAGGATAGAGCTTTGGAGTGGTATTGGCTCTTCCGAGAACGGAATCAAAATTTAGGATGGAATCAATTACGAGAGAGCATGATTCACCGTTTTCAAGATAGACGTACAGATGAGGATATTAGGCAAGCTCTAGAACGCCGCAAGCAGAAACCTAAAGAACCGTTTTTGGATTATTACCATGACATCTTATCATTATCGTTACCATTACAATATCCAATGCATGAGAGAGATATTAAGAACCTTCTAATTCGAAACATGAGACCTGGTCTTCAAGCCGAATTTGCAGGACAAACATTTATGGATATAGTTTCCTTGGTAAACCGCGCGGTAGCAGTAGAGGATACTTGGTTGAGGATTGGTTGGATTCCCGAAATGAACTATCAATTGAAACGACAAATCAGTGAAGTGGGATGTCCTGAGAGGATAATGAGCGTTGACCAAAATTATTTTTCTGAGTTGCCTCCATCCCCTAGCTCTGTATGCTCTGTAAATTGGAATAGAAATACTAGAACTAGCTATGATAATGGATCGCCAAGTTCAAGCGTCTGCTGGAATTGTGGACGATCTGGACACTATTTTAAAAATTGTTCGATTCCCATCAAACATCAATTTTGTTACGGATGTGGAGAAAAAGACACAATCAAATGGAATTGTAAATCATGCCAACAAAGAAGGGGGTCGGAAAACTTACAAAGGGATCTCAGGAATCCTGGATTTCTGAGATTCCAACCGACCCGATCCAGAGTTCCCGAAGTGAATGTAGAAGATGCTGCATCGAACACCGATCCGGAATTAAGCCAGATAGCGAGCCGGAACAAAAAGTAAAACCGTATATACCACCACTAACCAATGCATCTCAGCACAATCGAGTCCGTTGTAAAATTTCACCTTTAAATCGTTCTATTAGGTATTTTAAAGTGCGGCGAGACATCAAAAGAATGATTGCCGAAGCAGTTCTTCCACTGTCGGAGGATTCAAGACCATATGCTACCATTCTTATAAATGGTATTCCTTATAAGGGGCTATTGGATAGTGGTGCCAGTATCTCTGTGTTAGGGTTTGGAGCAGAACAGTTTCTTGAGGATAATCGGATTAAAATGCATAGCTTACCAACTTACCTATCAACCGCTAGTGGAGAGAAACAAGCGATTTTGGGTCACGTGATGGTTGATGTATCATATGGTGGAAAATCTAGGAAGATGCGTTTTCATATCGCACCGAATTTAACGCAAGCACTCTATCTAGGAATTGATTTTTGGGATCTGTTTGGACTGGTACCTTCATTCATTAGCGAGCTTGACCACCAATATATTAAATCAGACGACATTAGGGATGAAAACAAGCATATTTTGACGCTTCAGCAACATACTGGGTTGGTAGATATTATCAGTCGGTTTCCTTCCTGTGAACGTTTGGGCCTGGGACGAACGCATTTGTTGGAACATAAGATTGACGTCGGCGAGGCTATTCCCGTAAAACAGAGATACTATCCTGTATCACCAAAGGTACAAGAAGACATGTACCAAGAGTTAGACAGAATGCTAGCGCTGAACGTTATCGAAGAGAGTAACAGTTCATGGTCGTCGCCAGTGACGTTGGTTAAAAAGGCTAATGGAAAGGTACGTTTATGTCTGGATGCTAGACAGTTGAACTCAGTAGCGGTAAAAGATGCATATCCTCTCCCAATCATTGAAGGACTATTAGGTCGCCTTAATAATACACGATTTATCAGTACGATTGACCTGAAAGACGCCTTTTGGCAAATTCCGCTCGAAATATCCTCCAGAGACAAGACTGCTTTCACAGTTCCAGGTCGACCGCTCTATCAATTCACCGTCATGCCGTTTGGGCTGTGTAATGCAGCTCAAACGATGTGTCGGTTAATGCATAAGGTTATACCTCATCAATTACATGATAGGGTCTTTGTCTACCTCGACGATTTACTCATTGTGGCAGAGACGTTCGACGAACACATGACACTCCTAGCGGAGGTTGCTAGACTATTGAGGTCTGCAAACCTAACGATTAATGTCGACAAGAGCAAATTTGTTTTAAAGGAGACAAAGTACCTTGGATATGTCATTGGTGAGGGGTGCCTTAGGGTAGATCCAGATAAGGTACGTGCCATTGAGGAATACCCTCTACCCAAAACCTCTAAGCAAATAAGAAGGTTTCTTGGTATGACTGGGTGGTATCGCCGTTTCATACACAATTATTCATCCATCACATCACCCATCAGTGACCTGCTAAAAAAAGGATCCAGGTTAGTTTGGACTGATGCTTTCAAAGATGCATTCAATAAGCTAAAACAGTCTCTCATAACAGCACCAGTACTTGTGAACCCAGATTTTACAAAGCACTTCTACATCCAATGCGACGCTTCCTCTACAGGAATCGGAAGTGTTTTATTCCAAAAAACAACAGAAGATGAAGAACACCCCATCGCTTTTATTTCACAAAAGTTGAATAACGCTCAAAAGAACTACAGCGTCACAGAACTGGAATGCTTGGCGGCAGTGCTAAGTGTAAAAAAATTTAGGCCTTATATCGAGGGTTACCCGTTCACAATCATTACCGACCACTCTAGCTTACGGTGGTTAATGGAACAGAAAGAACTGTCTGGTCGGCTAGCAAGATGGTCAATAAAACTACAATCGTTCGACTTTAACATCGAGTACAGGAAAGGAACTCTTAATGTTGTACCGGATAGCCTATCAAGAGTTGATGTTGAAGAAATCGAACAATCTCACGATGAAGTTTTACACGTAGATCTAGATTCCAGTGCTTTTACAGACCCAGAATACCTAGACAAGATATCAGCCATACAACAAAATAAATTAGCTACCGTTTCATCCAAAGTGATCAACGGAAGGATATACGTGCAAACGGGGCCGAATTCAGAGACAGACCTTCCGGTATGGAAGCTGGTCATTCCTGAAACTCTGACCAAAACACTCATTGAAAAAGCACACAACCCACCATCTGCGGCACACCAAGGTATTGTAAAAACAACAGAGTTGCTACGACGTTATTACTTCTGGCCATCCATGGCTACTCAAATCAAGACCTACATTAACAATTGTGAGACCTGTAAATGTTCTAAGGCTGTAAATTTTTCAACCGGACCTGAAATGGGCAAATATATTGAGGTTTTTCGGCCATTCCAAAGGATTTTTATTGATTTCCTTGGACCATATCCAAGAACAAGAAATGGATTTACACATCTTTTTATTGTCCTTGATCAGTACAGCCGATTTCCACTTCTACAGGCATTTAGATCAGCTGCTGCATCAAAAGTTATTGAATACCTAGAAACTAAAGTATTTCATATGTTTGGGGTGCCGGAAGTAATATTTTCTGATAATGGAAATCAATTCACGTCATCTGTTTTCAAAGAGCTAATGTTTAAATATGGTGTAAGACACGATTTCACGCCCAAGTACTCACCACAGGCGAATAAATCTGAGAGAGTTAATAGATCGGTGCTGGCAGCAGTGCGGACGTATATTAAAGATGACCATCAGTCTTGGGATCGTCATCTGGATGAAATTGCCGGAGCCTTACGCAACACAGTCCATATGGCAACAAGTTTTCTCCACATTTCCTAGTTTTTGGACAACACAAGATCCTACACGGTTCAACCTATGGTGTATTAAAGGACTTGGAGTCTCTTCGTGATAATCATTTGTATATAGCTAATGAGGCAGATCGATTAACCGTAGCTCAACGAGTCGTATTAGACCAGTCAAGAAGAGCGTACGAACTAAATAAATCACAATATAATCTAAGAGCGAGAGTTAGAAACTTTGAAGGTATTTGTTCGCAATTTCGTCCAAAGTAAGGCTTCCGATAAATTTTCGGCAAAATTGGCAATGAAGTTTATACCAGCTAATATTATTAGAAAGGTCGGGAATGTTTCATACGAGATTGGGAATGAGTCGGGAAGACCAATTGGGATATATCACGCAAAGGATATTCGATAGGTTTACGACCAGACGTGATTTCCACAGATCGGCATGGATAAGGATGAGTGAAAAATAGTCTCTGATTAAGCAATAGTTTAGATAAATGACCGGCGGTTGAGACTTTTCTCATGGGGTGGGTCGTTCCCACGTGTGTAGCGTTGAACGTCTACAATAAGTTTACACTGCATTTGATGGGTTATCGTACTCTAAAAATACATATACTATTGGTTGTACTGTATAAATAAAAGGAAATTCCCTCCAACAAGAATTATTTAATAACTTGTTTTATCCTAACGGCAATCAAAATATCAATAATTTACATATGATCATAATTTTGTTAGTTAGTTTGGTTTCAACATTTAACATATAAAGTTTCAACATAAAAGTCTAAATAAAAAAATATTAATAAAATTAAAACTTTGTAAAGATTAAAACAAACATAAATTGCCAAAAGTTAAATTAATTTAACACCAATTAGTTTTTTAAGTGTTTCTAAAGTTAGCCAAGGTATGTAATATTTATTTTGTTGTGGTAGTTCCTATATATAGTTCAAATAGTTCAAATAGCAATGTAGATGCTTAACTAGTTTATTTTTCTTTGTTTTCCGCTGCTTTAGAAGCACTCGCGAAATCTGCATGGTCAGGGAGGTAATAAACCAAGAAGGAAACCAAACGCAGTGTTTCTTGGCGCTTTTTTCTGGTTTTAAATTCTATTTAAAACACACGCAACTGTAAGTAGCTTTTATAGTTTTATTTGTGACGCCGTTATTGTGTTACCGGGAAAGCGATATAAAAACAGTACGTTGTACGTAGCAAAGAGTAAACAAAATATTGCTACAATAATTTTCGTAGCGGGATCAACGGTGCGATTACTACGATAGTTTAACACAACAGAGGGAGAAATTTAATTACGTAGGTGGACTATATTTTTTTCTTACTTATTGAGGAGTCATATCAATTTGAGTTAAAGGTAGGAATTATGAAACGGTACTCCTGTAATGAACGGAACTAAAACAAAAAGAAAAGAAAACTTATCAGTTTAACATAAATATATATACATACATATATAGGGTGACCATTTTTTTTCTAAGTAAAATCAGTACAAAATTTTAAGAGTTAAAATATGTAGCATCCTTAGTCACCTATGACTCTTCTAAGCCGAAAGGTAATGTGTGAACGAAGTAGACAAATCTGTTTTAATTTTTTTAATTAGTTTTAAGGAAATTTTGTTGAGACCAACACCAGAATTTTGTGAAATACAACTTTCCGCCACGATTGCTTGGGAAACACGGTTAGAATTTTGATCTTTTTTCCGTGGGTAACTCCACCTTTTAAAAATAAAAGTATATTTTCTATGATAGCAAATGAAATGTCTATTTTCTTAAGCCTGCTTGAAATAGCATATTTTCCTACAAGAGATGAAAACATTGTTTTTTGTGAGTAAACAGTTGTTTACGAACGAAAAACGTTTTTATCTCGCGTAGGAAATGCAATTTTTTCTATGATAGTATTGTTACGAATACAGAAAAATCTAAACGATTACAGAAAGATCTAGTCTCTTCTTAGAAATAGGGTCAACATAAACGATTTTATGAATCAAATCAACATAACGTGAAATAATCGAATATTCTAATATTTTCTCAAGGTTTCTGGAAAGTGATGTCGAATTGTCTAGAAGTATTGCAGAAGGTATATAAGAAAATTACCTCTTGTAGTTTTGAATTAGTTTATTTTGAACCTGCGATTGTGAAGTTAAAATTATAAAAGTGATCTTTAAATTAGTTTTATTTTAGACCTGCGACAGTAAAGTGAAATTAAATGTAAAATTAGTTTTATTTTAAACCTGCGATAGTGAAGTTAAAATTATAAAAGTGATATTTAAATTAGTTTTTGTGAATAAAGTTTTAAGTTTTATTGAGAAGAAATATTTTGTGTATTATTTTAAACGTTGTGTTACTGGAAATTTCTACAATAAACCGTTGGAGTTTCTGAAGCTGTTGAAAGAATATTCTAGTTAGGAATATTGTTTGCTGTATTGTTTTCCTGTTGTTGTGAAACAATTAAGGTGCTGAATACTTAATAAAACCTGGTGTTTGCTAACTAATCAGTGATCGAACTCGGAAGAGATTGGGAATTGCGTTTATCGAATTGTGAGTTAGGCCAATTCGAAGTAAGGTGTGAAAAACGTAACAGTATATTTTTAATCGATATTTACTATAAATTATAAAATTAAAAATTGACAACATAACATTAAAAATTCATATTCTATTTTTTGATGGTTGCGTTGTTTAAAAAACTTTGTAAAATTATATGAGAAACCATAGCAACTGCAATTTGTTATTCTTTTTACACTACATAGTTGTAAAAGAACCCCTTTTCACAGGTCATTAAGCATGATGAAAATAGATTTTTCAATTGTTATCATAGAAAAAATTGTATTTCCTACGCGAGAAACATTTTACGTTCGTGAAATTGCCCCACTCGACGCTAACACGTCTCGTGAATAAATTTTCACTCACGAAAAAGCAGCGTTTTCATCTCTTGTAGCAAAATGTACTATTTTCCAAATAATTTTTTTTACAAGTTTATACCAAACGATGACACGTATTGTTTTATTTCCTTATTTAAATTGAAGCCTAAAGTAAAATTCAACAATTTTCAGTACTTTCAGTACATAATTTTAAAAATCAGTAAAAATCAGTACCGCATATGTCTATCAGTACAGAAGCTAGAAAATCAGTACTGTACTGATAAAATCAGTACGAATGGTCACTCTATACATATATGCACTTGGTATACGTCATCTTTAATGTTATATTATTTATTATATTTATTCTTGCACGATTAATAGAGTTAGTTATATTTTTTTTTATATTTCGCTTATTTTTACCTTAAATGTTAATTTATTAGTTGCGTCTCGAGACCACAATAGTGTTTTGAAATTATTCAAATAAAATATTATTAGTTTTAAGTTTGCATGGTAGATCTATTAAAAAATTTAGTTATGAATGTATAAGCTATATAAAAAGTGACAAAAAAAAAATAAGTTGTTAATTTAATAAAAACAAATATATATATTTTTAGTTGATAGTTGGATCACATTATGATGTTTCGATCATATGTGTATATTGTGTATTTAATGCATGAATAAATATAATCAATTGCTAATCAAAATATATGATCAAATACTTGACAATAGTTCCTTCGTTTTTTTAATAATTTTAACTTCTAAGCGTCTAGGTGGAATGATTTGTTTTTTTACATCATGGTATTATTCTAACCAGTGATAAAGGAATTATAATGAGTGAATAGTTTTTCTGCAGGTTAAGTGATTTAAGGTTTATTGGAGCTCCATTCAAATCTGGGATTTCATCTAATGAAAGAAATTATTTTAGGTTTGGGAGGGTATGATCAGAATGATCGCTAAGACCTGATCATTCAGGTAACTGGATGTTCGAAGTATGTTATGGTATCTTCACTTCATAGTTTCTTCCTGTTTTTTTTTGTAATTTTTTTTGATAGCCTACAAAATTAGCAGTACATACAAGCTCAGAATGGTAGTGGTGGAAAATCCCGACCCAGAGGCTGATATCTAGCTGGCAATTGTACTGCCCACCACATAGTCCATCTGAGATTCTGCTAATGCTGGTAGTTCAAATGCAGCGTTTCAATCCAAAGTTTTCATCTAGTTGGAATTCCAACATTGTATGTTGGAACTATCTGAATTATCGAGCATTACACATGTACTCTCGGACGGTAGTTTACCGACGGGTGACAATATGAACAATTTGCGTAAATAACGTCCGGTTTGTTACATTTCCAGCAGTGCAATTTTATCCGATTCTTAGAGCAATCAGGAGCTCGATGACCGTTTACTCCACATCTGAAACATACTATTGGTTGTCTGGATATTGATGGACCAGGTTGACTGTTGTCAGATGTTATGCCAGGTCGCTGCAATATCCGTCTCTGTGTTGAATCCACCGCATCAATATATCCATGTTGTTCTGGTTCAGCATCCACCTCATAATCATCCATCTGTTGTAACTCGCTAATTCTTAAATTTGATGTTCTGGTTGGAACTGGTGTGGACCATAAACGTTCAAACTTCTGACATAAAGTCCGAAGTTCATCAATAGAATGTATTGTTGCAGCCAGAGTAGCGTTTTTGAGCTCCACACTCAGTCCCTCCCGAGCAATCTCTAGCATTTCACGGTCAGCAAATGGACGTGCTAAGCCACGGTTTAACGAACCAATCTCCACTAGATATTCGTATACGCTCTCCTTTGACTTTTGTTTGCGGTTCAGAAGAACGCGCAAGATCGCCTTATCGTCAGTGAGCGTACCGAAGGTTTGTAGGAGTCCCTCCCTTAACACTGGATAGGTCACCACCTCATATTCATGAGTTAAGTTCAAATAGTATCTGTCGGCAGCCCCCTTGAGATACCGTGGAACGATAGACCTAAGGTCGTCCCAATTCACACGGTCCCTCCTGGCAGCCGCCTCAACTCTGTGAACAAACTCATGAACATCAGGAGAGTGACCATCTCCTGTGAAGGTTGGAACCCAATTTGAGTCGTAACGACTCAAATTGTTCCCACGAACCCCTCGGTACTCCACTGGTGCTAACGCTGGAGCCGCGTCACGCCATACCTGAGGAGGTTGGTTGTATGGTGGTGGTGCTGTAAGTGGAGCTTGTGGATAGTTTAATGATTGTTGTTGTACCAATGCTGGATTGTTGTGTATGAGTTCAGCTTGGAAAGATGGACCCAATTGTGGTATTGCAAAGTCCTCTGCTCTCAGACCCGATTGCTGGAAATAAGCCGGTGGTGCTTGATCTGACCGTCTCTGTTGTTGCTGGTTTGGACGATTCAGACTATGTATTGTTTCCGATATTGGCCGTACTGGGATCGGTGTGAATCTCTCACCTGGTTGAAAAGCAGGTGAAGCAGATGGAGCAGATGACACTCCTGGTTTATTCTGCATAACTGGACGTGTTGACAGTGATCCTATTATATCCCAGGCGCGTGACAATTGCGCGATAGCGTAGGTACGGGCTTCTTGCAAGTCATTGCGAGGACCCAACCTATTCATCCTACCCGTGTAATGTAACACTCGATTCGCCAAACCATCTAAGAAGGTCTGATTAATTGGTGGCCGAAGTCGTCGTACCTGATTTAAAATAAGTTGTGCTGCCTGCACCACCATTTGAGATTCTTCGATTAAATCTCTCGCATGAGACACTGTTATTGGAACTGACCCATGATCTCCATGGTTTCGCAGTTCCTCTGCCCAATCGACCCCCCTAAAGTCCACACCCCGAACCAAACATTCGACTTGCAGCTCGGTGGGTTCCAGACCATAGAACGGATGGTCAACGTCTAGTTGGCTTGACATTTCGATGGTAAAATTTATAAAGTCCCGAATTCGCAAAACACGTCAATCACAATAACGAAACCAACTTCAACTAAAAAATGTAGCTAGTACGCTGTAAAAGTGAAAACAATGAAAAACGCAAAACGAAAAAAAAAACGAACGAACGCCCCAAAAAAAAATTTTGTAAAAACAAACTTGTAAAGGAACAAAAAAACCACTGTCGCCGCTAATCTTTACTTCACCTTTCACAAAAATTCCTATAATATTGTATATAAAAATATAATTTATTTATTTAATTTCAGATATACTGAAATATATATATATACCTAAAATTAGTTATTGACGATAGCACCCCTAAAATATATTTATTTATTTTTTTAAAAAAAATTGAAAAATAAAAAATATTCAAAAGGATGCTTATTTATCGGATGCACCGTCTTAACCTTGAAATATTGATTTATTTATTTTTTTTTTAAAAAAACAAAGAATATTTATTTATATCTTGACGTAAAGCTTAATTAAGAAAATTTATTTTATTTAGCTACCTAAAATTAACTTAAATTTAAAAAAATTATTTATTTAATAAAAATTTTATTTAATTAATTTTCAAAAAATTTGTTTTATTTATTTTATCTTTATTTAATAATATAAGAGATTCCCAAAATCAAGATTCGTCTGGAGACAATTTAAAAAGTAAGTATGGCTACAATATTCATATTGTTTAAATCTGAATTCCCGCGCTCGCGAGCCCACTCCAACAATGCATGTGAGAACTGACTAGAAAAGCCCCTAACGACCAGATTCTACAGAACAGTTTCTCCCCAACCTAATAAAAACAATCACAACTGTCACGATTAGACCTTAAGTCCATTTCTACTGACCCAGTTGTGCTTGTTTAACCTAAAAATAAATTACACCTAAACCTAATGCGAAAGTTGACGAACGCTCCCGAGCCCCAGACTTCAAATCCTAAACTCTATGAAAAACTGTCTATTGCAAAGCTAAATGGAAAAATGGAAAAGTTTGTAATACTTGGTTGTTGGCCCTGTTACGGTGCCACGTTATAATCATTGGACCTTTACTACTAATATAAAAAATAGAATTTGCGCGGGATACAGCTTATCCCCACACGAATCTTGAGATTGGGAATCTCTCACTATTTTTTTTCTAAATTTACTCTAACATTCTAAAAGGGATGATTAAATTAAAATTAATATACATATTTTTAGTAAATACCTTAAGTTATTTTTGTTGATTGATGTCATCAATATTCGGTGTTCTAAGTTATTTCTTTGATTTTCCAATATCATTTCTTCCTTATGTTCTGTCAAATTGTAATATTTCCATATTCTTTTTGTCTTCAATTTTTCGTTTGTAATAAAACCTTATTTTTACTATTATAGTAATTAATACTACAGCGAAAAAGTTTGTAAATTTTATTTTAATTTAAATCGTATTCCATTAGTTTTTCACATCAATAACAAAATAATAATTTGTTTTTATAATTTTTGACACAATTTTTTTTTATAATCAATTCAATCTTTGGTTCACGTTTATAATAGAAACACTTTTGTTTGAACACATATTTGAGTTTTTAAAATTCAAATCAATTAAACTTGAATATGATATATTAAACACAGCAAATTATTTTAATATTTATTTATTTATTCGCTATTTTTACTTACGGACGTTTTCTTACAATTTTATTGTTTTGAAGCAGAAAATGGAATCATGAAATAATTTTTTCCAAATTAAAAATTGCAAAAATGTGATTTTGCTTTTGACCTCTTCTAATCAATCGTGTAATATTCGAAATTCAGCAAATGATTAACAACGACGTCTGTTCATTAGCATTGGAAATAAAAATTTAGTACGTTCGTTTGCTTTTTATAGTATATTCAAAATTTAACTAGCAGTTAAGTTTTAGAAAATTTTAAAATTATTATTAATGTAAAAATGAACGGAAACTAATGAAATGCATTTTTATTGAATGAAAACGAAGATGAATTTGGTTTTATTATTGTTTTGCGATTATTGCGATCGTTACACCATGAATTCAGGTAGAAACCAAGATTTCTACTCTTGAAATCACAAAAACGTCGCCATCCCCTCCATGACAGAAACCCACCCAAGCACTATTAAACTTAAACTAATAATAGAAATTCTAATAACTAATAAAAAAAATTATAATAACTAAGTATATTAAATATAACACCTATTTAAATTCTAAAACCGAGAATTAAATTTATAACTATAATAACTAATGATTAAGAATATATGTTTAATTTATGACAACTAACGATTCTAACACTAGATTTAATTTTATAAAAAAATATATTGAAAAGCTTAGGCTTGGTATATAGGAAACAGACGCTAGAGATTTCGATGGTAAAACCCGCAAAATCATGACTCGCAATCACCAACAATAGTAAAACCAACTCTCAACAAAAAAAAAATGGAGCCAGTACGACGGAAATGTAAAAAGGATGAAAGCACAAAAACGAAAAAAAAACAACGAACGCCCAATTCGAAAACATACAAGATTTTCTTGTAAAAACAAGCTTTATAAAGGAACAAAAAGGACCACCGTCGTAGCCAATCTTTGCTGAATCTTTCACAAAAAATTCTAAAACATTATATATGTAAAAGTATAATCTATTTATTTAATTTCAGATATACTGAAATAATTATATATACCTAAAATTAGTTATTGACGATAGCACCCCTAAAATATATTTATTCATTTTTAAAAGAATTGAAAAAATGAAAATTATTCAGAAAGGATGTTTATTTATTGGATGCACCGTCCTAGCTCAAAATATTGATTTATTTTTAGAAAAAAATAAAAAATATTTATTTATATCTTGACGTAAAGCTTAATTAAGAAAATTTATTTTATTTTTATTTAATAATATAAGAGATTCCAAAAATCAAGATTCGTCTGGAGACAATTTAAAAAGTAAGTATGGCTACAATATCCATATTGTTTAAATTTAAAATATCGCGCTCGCGAGCCCACTCCAACCATGCATGTGAGAACCTACTGGAAAAGCCCCTAACGACCAGATTCTACAGAACAGATTCTCCCCAACCTAATAAAACAATCACAACTGTCACGATTAGACACTAGGTCCATTTCTACTGACCCAGTTGTGCTTGTTTAATCTACAAATAAATTACAACTAAACCTAATGCGAAAGTTGAAGAACGCTCCCGAGCACCAGACTTCAAATCCTAAACTCTATGAAAAATTGTTCTATTGTAAAAGCTAAGTGGAAAAATGGAAAAGTTTTTGAATTTGTATGAGGTGAAGCCTCTGATCCTGAAAGCAAAAGTACAATTGGTTCTTCTCTTCATTACACCGAAGAAGCCTCTGAGCAAAGAATGGTACTACTGGTTTGCACCTAAGTACAAACACAGCACCACCACTCCTCGTCCCTGAGGACTTCCTCGCCGAATGAAGAGAAGAAACCAATGTTCTTCGATCGCATAACCCCGGTGGCCATAGGCGATCTAAGAACGACATCAATGTTAAAGAGTGAAGCTCTATGGATGGCTTTTTAGGCCTACCGCTGGAAAAGTGAATCAATAAACCTAAATAATATATAACTTATCCATAATCTAAATAATTTCTTATTTAAAAATGCTAAATCGAAACATGAAATACATAATATGTGTTAATAAAGTTTTACATGAAATTAATTAAATTTAATCTTCAGACTAAATAATAAATTGGTAATTTAAAAAAAATTACGATTATTTTAAATTCAAACTAAGCTTACTAATTTTTAGGTTATTACCTCTAATATATTTGTTCAGGTCAAATCTTTCGCTTTATTTATTGTATTCAAAACAAAAATAAATGTTAGCTAAAAATAATTATTTCTATATTTATACCACTTTTTAAAATTAATCGCAATGAAAAAAAAATAATTCTAAAAAAAAAATGGTAACTAAAATGGACTCATACGAGATATGTATACCTACGTCAGCGGATCAATATGATGACAAATGTAGAGATATTGATTTGGATCCGCTCACTCTATAAAGTTGATGGGAATTAATTATTTTCAATTGTACTTCCATAAACATAGACCAATAATACTTTGAAAGTAGTGACGAAAGATCCAAACTTATACAAAACTGTTGAAAAGCTGTTTGGTCAATGTTAACCCTTATTACGTCAATAACATCCTAAAACTCCTAAAAACATGACTTAACCACAAAAAAATTCTTTCGCCAAACGAATTGTGTTGCAATAGGAAACCTACCTAGACTTTCAGGTTTGACATAAATTTTTTGTATATATATATGAGATACACAAAATAATTCATGTACAAATCATAAAATCTAATAAGGCGTACTGCAATAGAAGTCGTTTTGGCCAAAAATGAACATTATATTAGCCAAAATAAAAATATTTCAACATTTCCGTACAAGTTCAAAAGTTTATAGAACTGTAATGAGACATGTTCTATTGACATCCATTCTATAGTGTGAATAATACATAAATCAATACCTCGAAATTGTAACTCACATTAAACCAATGACGAATATGGGGATCGCGTATGAGTGCATTGAAAAAAAGCCAGCTAAACACTTACTAAATCTAACCATAATCAAAAAAACATACAATTAATTTCATATATAAATTAATTGCATCATCCAAAAATATGTACAATATATAAACAATTATATGTACAATATGTACATGGTAGCATAAAAAAATTTCAAAAAAAACTGCTTCCCCAAAACGGTTTTCTTTTTTCCAAATAAAAAAAACAATTAGTATTACTAAAAGCAGATGACAGCACAAAAAACAATCTCCAAAAAAATTGCTGTCCCAAAACGGTTTTTTTCAAAATTAAAAAAAAAAATTAGTCTTATCAAAATTCAAAATATATAATTTCCTAATCAAAACCAAAACGAAACCAATAACTGGTTTATTTCAAGATAAACAAAAAGCTGATTGACAACCACGGCCCAAACCGGTTGCCACCACCCTATTACCAAAAAAAACCACACCTGGTTTATCCTAAAGCTTACAAAGAGAAACGCGGAATTCTTTAAATTTTTGAAAATATAAATTTAGAGTACTTATGATAAATATACACATGAACACCCTAGAAACTAAACCTTTATTTTTTCCTCTAGCTTTTTAACAAAATTTAGCCAAATAAACCGACGCGAAAAATAAACTATATATAGATATTAATTAATCTAAATTGAAATGATCAATTAATATATAAATATATAAAAATGTTCCACAAAAAAAAAGTTTTTTTCAAAAAAAAACCGGCTTGCCAACGCCCAAACTGGAAAATATTTATATATATATCTAAAAAAAAGCTAACGGGTCCCTGTTTCGGCGCCACGTTGTAATACTTGGTTGTTGGCCCTGTTACGGTGCCACGTTATAATCATTGGACCTTTACTACTAATATAAAAAATAGAATTTGCGCGGGATACAGCTTATCCCCACACGAATCTTGAGATTGGAATCTCTCACTATTTTTTTTCTAAATTTACTCTAACATTCTAAAAGGGATGATTAAATTAAAATTAATATACATATTTTTAGTAAATACCTTAAGTTATTTTTGTTGATTGATGTCATCAATATTCGGTTGTTCTAAGTTATTTCTTTGATTTTCCAATATCATTTCTTCCTTATGTTCTGTCAAATTGTAATATTTCCATATTCTTTTTGTCTTCAATTTTTCGTTTGTAATAAAACCTTATTTTTACTATTATAGTAATTAATACTACAGCGAAAAAGTTTGTAAATTTTATTTTAATTTAAATCGTATTCCATTAGTTTTTCACATCAATAACAAAATAATAATTTGTTTTTATAATTTTTGACACAATTTTTTTTTATAATCAATTCAATCTTTGGTTCACGTTTATAATAGAAACACTTTTGTTTGAACACATATTTGAGTTTTTAAAATTCAAATCAATTAAACTTGAATATGATATATTAAACACAGCAAATTATTTTAATATTTATTTATTTATTCGCTATTTTTACTTACGGACGTTTTCTTACAA
The DNA here is from genome assembly GCA_963693315.1 of Diogma glabrata. Lineage (NCBI taxonomy): Eukaryota > Metazoa > Arthropoda > Insecta > Diptera > Cylindrotomidae > Diogma > Diogma glabrata. Next base: position 401,895,879 of record OY856186.1, read on the forward strand.
TTTTATTGTTTTGAAGCAGAAAATGGAATCATGAAATAATTTTTTCCAAATTAAAAATTGCAAAAATGTGATTTTGCTTTTGACCTCTTCTAATCAATCGTGTAATATTCGAAATTCAGCAAATGATTAACAACGACGTCTGTTCATTAGCATTGGAAATAAAAATTTAGTACGTTCGTTTGCTTTTTATAGTATATTCAAAATTTAACTAGCAGTTAAGTTTTAGAAAATTTTAAAATTATTATTAATGTAAAAATGAACGGAAACTAATGAAATGCATTTTTATTGAATTGAAAACGAAGATGAATTTGGTTTTATTATTGTTTTGCGATTATTGCGATCGTTACAAGTTTTTGAATTTGTATGAGGTGAAGCCTCTGATCCTGAAAGCAAAGTATAATTAGTTCTTCTCTTCATTACACCGAAAAAGCCTCTGAGCAAAGAATGGTACTACTGGTTTGCACCTAAGTACAAACACAGCAACACCACTCCTCGTCCCTGAGGACTTCCTCGCCGAATGAAGAGAAGAAACCAATGTTCTTCGATCGCATAACCCCGATGGCCATAGGCGATCTAAGAACGTCATCATCGTTAAGGGGAGAAGCCCCATGGATGGCTTGTTAGGCCTACCGCTGTGAGAAAAATATCAATTACAACCTAGTACCCAAAAAAAAATTCCAAAAAAAACTTTCTACAAGAAATGTACATTATTATCCAAAATAATATTTACAAGAATATGTACATTGGCAAATTAACAACTTATGTACATTGGCATACTAAAAAATATTTACAGAATATGTACATTATGTACATTGACAGATGTGTACAAAAAAAATATGTACATTGTATCAAAAATATGTACATGGTAGTAGAAAAACCAATCTCTAAAAAAACTACTACCCCCAAAACGGTTTTTTTCCAATAAAAAAACAATTAGTATACTAAAATTCGAATGACAGCACAAAAAAACAATCTCCAAAAAAAATTGCTGTCCCAAAACGGTTTTTTTTCAAACTACAAGAACAATTAACTGATTATACAGTGAGGGACAGGGGCCTCCTGTGGACCAGACCACTCCTCTACCTGTCGCATGGTCGGTGAGATGGGAACCACCTCAACCAGCTCCTCTATTTGAGTACTCTTGGCCGAGGAAGCTCCCAGCTCCACGACCAAGCGACTCTCCTTCTCCTTCTTCCTCCTCTCCTTCCTCTTCAAGTGAGAGCTCCTATTTCTCTTTATCCTCTTCCTCTCACGCCAGCCCACATTCACTTCCTCATTCACTACATTCAACTCCTCATTCACTCCATTCAACTCCTCATTCACTCCATTCAACTCCTCATTCACTATCTCACAAATCAAATCATCCAATACCTTATCATATCGTTCTTCGTATATGTCCTCCATCAGTTCCCTATAAATTCCATCCTTAACTTCATTCATAATCACATTTATCATTTCATCCACTACATTCCTCGCCTCAACCATTCTCTCCTTTCTCTCCACATTCGCTCTCTCATCCACCTCATTCATCCAGGGCTCAAACCCCCCTGGTCGACTCCTACTTATCCCCCCCTGAAACCTCCTGATTGAGTTGTACATGTTATAAAGGAAAATAAAAAAAATTCCCCAAAAAGAATTCAAACCAGTACCTGTATGTATTTCGAAAATATAAAATATTTATATTTATAACGTATTATAATATTTAACACGTAAACCAAACTGGTTTACAACGCCCAGTTTATAATAACTGGTTAATCCACAAAAAATTTCAACACAAACCAAAAACTGGTTTTCAAAAAAAAATAATATTCCGGTTGGCAACGCCCAACCTGAAAATATTTTCCCGCCGAAAATATCTTTTACTAAAAATAATAAAAAAAACAACCCAGGGTCCCTGTTTCGGCGCCACTTCTAGTAATTCTATTGGCCCTTTTACGGAGCCACGTATAATTGTTGGACCTTTGTTACTAGATATGTTATTCAAAGAAGTACTAAAATATATTATTCAGAAAAAAATTCTGTACAAATAAACGGGATAGCCGTGTTGCCCCTACATAAACCCGGTCTTGGGAACCTCTTATATACACTGACGGCTCTAGCCTAACATTCCCAGACGGAAATCAAAATTTGAATTCAATTCAAAATAAAAATAAATATATATATATATATAAAAAAAAATTCAATAAAAAAGAATGGAATATAATATATGTATAAAAATATTGATAAATATAATTTGTATAAAAACCTTATTTTATATTTCTGTTGATGCTGTTTCCATCAGTTGCAATACCACGCTCCAAAGTTGTTGAATTTTGATCTGGATAAGCAGAGATATTATTTCGGATACCAAGTGAACTTCTTTAAGCCAATATTTGCTTAATTCCTGATTTGAAATATTAGAATATCCATTTGAAACTACGGCACCACTACTATTGTTGTTATTATTATTCAAAACATTGACATCTTTTTGATAATCCAAATTTGTATTATATATTGAAAAAAACATCTGGTGTCGCATGATGAAACATTTTCATTAATGTTAACTTCTTATAAAGTGGACAATTACAAGTCACAACTGGCCATAATAAATCTTTTTATTGTATTCTTATTAATGTTTACAACCATAATAACAATAATAATTTCATTTCAAATTATAAATTTGACTTATATTTTTAGTATTTGATGTTTTTATTATTTCACATCACATTAATTAGCAATTAATTTAAAAGAGCCAACACATATATTAACACCTTAAAGAATCTACTAAATTTTTTTAAAATCAACTCTAATAATATTTGTTTGAAACACAAATATGGAATGAATCTCTAAAAATGTGTTTTAGTTTTTTACATCTTCCGATGTCAAAACAAATCGTGTAATACTGAAAATTCAGCAAAGATTAGCAACGACATCTGTTCGTTAGAATTGGAAATAAAATTGAGTACATTCGTTTGCTTTTTATAGTATATTCGAAATTTAACTAGCAGTTAAGTATTAGAAAATTTTAAAATTATTATTAATGTAAAAATGAACGGAAACTAATGAAATACATTTTTATTGAATTAGAAAACGAAGATGAATTTGGTTTTATTATTGTTTTGCGAATCTGCGAACGTTACAAGAATTCTTAACTGATGTATGAGAACGACTGAACTTGTAATAATGTCGTCGCTTTAATAATGAAATAACGTATGCCATATATACGTTGTTATTATATAATGGGTGCGCTACATTCCCCATAAGTATGTCTATAAAGTGGCATTTTAACATTTTCCAATTTTTTTATAACTGGGGGTGAAAATTAATATATTGTTAATTAACGTACATGCAAATTTGAATTTGGTTAAATATTGAAACAGCGTAAATGCATGTACGATATTTCAATTCCTACAGAATAAAAACTTGGGTAAAATCAGTGTCGTATACTTAACATACATTACGATCGCCACACGAAATGGTAAATCTAAAATATTGTATAAGCATCATTCATTACCACATGATATGCCGGTTCATATAAATAAAAAATTGTAAGAATATTATGCGTTAGTTCAATAATAATTAGTTGTAGACTTAATCGTACTTCCATGCAAAATGAAATAACGTATATGAAATATGAAATAACGTATAAGGTACCTGATTGACTTTTCACCTCTTTTTAGGTAGAAAAGCCAGCAGGTACCAATGTGAAATTTTAATATGCTGTGGAGAAATTAGTCAAGATTAATTGGTAGAAATTTTTTTCCAATATCTTTATTCATTCAATAGTGCTGCCGAGTTTACGAAAATCAGAAAATCGAAAAATCTTTAAACCCAATTATCTCGAAACTACACTTTTGCGAATACGTTGTTTCATTATTAAAGCGACGATTTACGATGCGGCACAAAAAGAAAAGAAAAAATTACATAAACGGGGTTGAAATAAGGAAAACTCAAAATAACTCGCAGTTTTTATACGAAAATCTATATAAAAACTCATATTTAAATCACTTATGTTGCAGAATTTAAATTATTCTTAGTAAAAAATTTGTCTCTCCAAATGTTGAGTTTTGACTTTTTTTGGGAAAACCTGAATAACTTGGTGCAACTTGCACCAATATTCGTGTTGTTTAACTTAAAAGAAAGGAAATTAAATTGACTATAGGCTCCAAGAAATTAAAAAATTTACAACCATTTTTTGTTCAAAATTTATGCAGTTGAATGTTGAAAAATTTAAAAAAAACATAAATTTTTGATTTTTTTTCAACTTTTTTCGAGTTTTACTTCTAGAATCCTTGATGGAGTTTTACAAAAAACGGCTAAAGTGTTTGTTAGCATCTTTACTACTGCACTTGTTTCATTAATACATTGCATTTGTTTGTTTTGTATAATAAGCGATCCAAAAACCGAAATAACCTTTTTTTTCCGTAACCTGTTTTTCGTAAATATCTCAAAAACAAAAGCCAACCTAAAAAAATGAATATGATATTCGTGTTCAGCAGGTCCAGATTCACAAGAAAAGTTTAGTTTTAGTCAGGGCGACAAAAAAAGTTCAAAATTTGTAAACTAATTGGTGCAACTGTAGAATATAGTTAAATTAAATTACTTCCAAGTTTTTTTAAACAATTATGATGTTGATTGAACTTTCAAAGTTGTGCAATCTTTATAAGTTAAATAGTAGATTGTATTACTAGTGCGAATGCGTTTTCCAAACAAGAGTTAGTTTGCTCCACGACCGCAGGGAGTGCGGCAAATAACTCGCGTTTGGAAAACGCATTCGCACTAGTAATACACACATTTTTTTGTAACAAGTTCGTAAAATTTATAAATATTTATTTAATTGTTCATTTAATCATTTATTTAACAAAGTTAAGCTGTTTAAATAATTAAAGTGCGCCATCTATGTTGTAATAGTTGTACATTATACTAGCTCAAAAATATAAACATAAGAATCCAACTAAAACAACACATATGAATTCAATAAGGGCTGTCAAAATTGTAAGCTTTGAAAACCTAAATAAATTGTTTTTTCTTGCAATTCAAATGATGCAATGTGTCTAAGTTGTTTTTACTATATGGTAAGTTATTTAAATTATTATTTTGATATTTTAATGCTATAAATATATTATATATAGATAGATATATGGATAGATTTAACTACAAATCTCACATGCAGGCAGTGTTACGGTCCAGGCTTACAAAAAATTTTGTCGTCATATGTGCGGAAAAGTAGTTTTTTCTTTTATTCTATTCTA
>OY856186.1:401901309-402001725 GCA_963693315.1 Diogma glabrata
TAGCACTAAAATATCAAAATACTAATTTAAATAACTTACCATATAGTAAAAACAACTTAAACACATTGCATCATTTGAATTGCAAGAAAAAAACAATTTATTTAGGTTTTCAAAGCTTACAATTTTGACAGCCCTTATTGGATTCCTATGTGTTGTTTTAGTTGGATTCTTATGTTTATATTTTTGAGCTAGAATAATTTACAACTATTACAACGAAGATGGCGACCTTTAACTATTTAAAAGGCTTAACTTTGTTAATAACCTTGTTAAATAAATGATTAAATGAACAATTAAATAAATATTTATAAATTTTACGTACTTGTTACAAAAAAATGTGTGTATTACTAGTGCGAATGCGTTTTCTAAGCGCGAGTTATTTGCCCGCAAACTAACTCTTGTTTGGAAAACGTATTCGCACTAGTAATACAATCTACTATTTAACTAATAAAGATTGCACAGGTTTGAAAGTTCAAACAACATCATAATTATTTAAAAAAAAACTTGGAAGTAATTTAATTTAACTATATTCTATAGTTGCACACCAATTAGCTTACAAATTTTGAACTGTTTTTGTCTCCCTGACTAAAACTAAACTTTTCTTGTGGTTTTGGACCTGCTGAACATGAATATCATATTCATTTTTTAGGTTGGTTCTTGTTTTTGAGATATTTACGCAAAACAGGTTACTGAAAAAAAGGTTATTTTGGTTTTTGGATCGCTTATTTTACAATACAAACAAATTCAATTTATTAATGAAACAAGTGCATAGTAAAGATGCTAACAAACATTTTGAGCTGTTTTTTGTAAAAACTCCATCAAGGATTCTAGAAGTTACACTCGAAAAAAGTTGAAAAAAAAATCAAAAATTTATGTTTTTTTTTATATTTTTCAACATTCAACTACATAAATTTTGAACAAACAATGGTTGTAAATTTTTTAATTTCTTGGAGCCTATAGTCAATTTAATTTCCTTTCTTTTAAGTTAAACAGCACGAATATTGGTGCAGGTTGCACCAAGTTATTCAGGTTTTCCCACAAAAAGTCAAAACTCAACATTTGGAAAAACAAATCTTTTACTAAGAATAATTTAAATTCTGCAACATAATTGATATATGAGTTTTTATATAGATTTTCGTATAAAAACCGCGAGTTATTTTGAGTTTTCCTTATTTCAACCCCGTTTATGTATTTTTTTCTTTTCTTTTTGTGCCGCATCGTAAATAATGTTTACAAGTTCAGTCGTTCTCATACATCAGCTAAGAATTCTTTTAAAATAGTAAAGTGCTAAATTAATTTATTTAAATGGCGTCGTCAAGAAGTTTCAAGTGTAAAAATAGTCCAAATTCATTTTGTTTTATATGTGAAATTGTGGATAATACATCCTTCAAAAACATCACTCCATTTAAAAGAATTAATCATATCGATCATCCATTTATAAGAATTAGTAATATCTTCATTACTTCGGCATAGAATTGAATGAATATAAACCGGGGATGCCGAAAAATAGTATATGTCAACTGCAACTTAACACATTCAAGATGGCACAACAGAGAAAATGTTTATTTAACGTAGTGTTAGGACCTGGTGTTGACCATAACTTGCAATTTTAACTCGAAAATTTGTATAACAACTCATACATAAATCAATTATGTTGCAGAATTTAAATTAAAATTTTTTTTTCCAAATTCGAGTATTGACTTTTTGTGGGAAAACCTGAGATTTTTCTTGTAAACTAATGTTATCAATCAATTTTTTTAATGACAATCGTTCCAATCCAATCACTGAATTATCACTTTACAAATCTACTTAGTTTCAGTAATTATTTTACAAACATCTCAATTTGTTAATGAACAAAGTTAACTCCATTAATAATGATTTTTATTGCAATGTTTAATAGACAACAAAATTACAAATATAATTATAATTCAATCATGAACAATCTTCTTCTTCAATAAAAATTTAACATTATTTGAAGTTCAATTACAAAGAATAACAATTTAAAGAAAACATAAAACTAAAGCCATATCAAATATTTTGGAAAAACTAATTGTTTTTTATAAATTTTAAACGCAATAAACGTCGCATGCTAAATTTGAATTTAAAAAGAAAATTAATTTAGATGTTCGCCACAACACTCCCCCCTAGTGCCATCGAAGATGGGACGATATAGAAATTATTGTGCTATAGTTCGAAGGAAGCGAGTAGGGGTACGAGTGGTTCTGCCTGCTCGCGTAATTGTGGATGCACGATGGAATATTTGTTGCTGAAGAATTGGATTAAATCTAGCCCTTTTAGTTGATACATGGAGGTAGAAGGAGAAGACTGGAATGTGTCCAGTCAGTTCCGTCGTAGGCCATTATCGCGGATTTTAGAGTTCGGTGCCACGTTCGATGAGACCGTTTACATTTCGGATTGTAACTGGTAGTGCGTTTACGTTCGAAACCGATAAGTTTTGACAACTCGTGGAAGAGATTGGATTCGAATTGGGAGTCCTGATCAGTGACGATTACTGAAGGTACTCCAATACGAGCAATCCAATTGGAGTGAAGAACTGATGCTACCGTTTCAGCTGTGATATCCGAGATAGGAATGGCTTTAGGCCATCGAGTATAGCGGTCAATAATTGTGGCACAATAGCGTTTGCCTCAGAGGTAGGAAGTGGACCAATAATTTCCATATGTATCTCGGCAAATCGATGAGACGTTTGAGGATAATTACCTAAAGGAGATTGAGTGTGGCGAGAGACTTTTGCCTTTCGGCAAGCTAGGCAGTTCTGTGCCATTTGTCGTACATCCTTTTTAATGTATGCCAAATGACTTTTTCAGTAAGGAGTTTGACAGAACTTTGGACTTCGAAAACAGATTTACGAAATTGCTTGGGAATTAAAGGTCGTGGATTACCAGAAGAGGTATCACACAAAACAGTTTTGGCACTAAATTGCCAAACGATACTGGAATGGATCGGAATCGAAGAGGGGGAGTAGTGTCAATCAATTTCTTTAGTTCGTTATCGTTGAACTGTACTTTCCGTGAAAACTTTCAATCTTCATCGGCTGAGATCGTCTATGGTACAAACATACGTCTCTCCGTTGAATTCTTCAGCCAAAATTCTAATTCCACTCCTCAATCTGATTTCGTTTCACAATTGAAACAACATTTTACTCACTTTCGTCCCTCTATTGCGTCAAGACATACTTCTTTTAAAGTTTTCGTCTTCAAAAATCTTGAGTCTTGTTCGCATGTCTTCTTACGTACTGACTTGATACGTAAAGCACTCCAAGCTCCATACGAAGGTCCCTTTAAAGTCATCAGCCGCGATGATAAAAATTTAGTTATTGACCGAAAAGGTAAACATATTCGAGCTTCCATCGACACATTATAGCTTTGGCTATGTAAGTGTTGATTCATGGCGGCTTGATGCTAGGAGAGAGTGAGAAATATTGTTTAAAAATACTGTGTTAGGAGAGAGAGAAAAATATTGTTTAAAAACCGATACTATTTAGTAGAGAGAAATTATAGGTCTTACGAATTGGAGTTCTGCAAAAAAAGAAAGGAACAATTATGGAGTTATAGTAGCACGAGTGGAGATATAGGTGTGACAGAGCTGAGTTGTCTAAGACCAATATTTGTGGACATGTGTCCCAGGAGTTAAAAGGTTCGTTTTTTTAAGACAGGAGGAGCACAAGCGAAATATCTGTGATGTCGACGGTCTGGTCTGACAGAACTAAGTTGTCTGAGACGAATACTAACATCAGCAGACGTGACTGTAAGTTAATTTTTCGAAAATTGGCTGTTAAAAGCAAGAAGAAGCAGAAATTTAGCTTAAGCAAAGGAGTGCAAATAGTAACGTAAGTGATGGTAACAGGTAAAATCTGACAGTACAAAATTGACTGAGACCAATGTTTACCTTGGAGACGTGTATACCATAGAAAAAGATCGCTGTGAGATGTAATATCTGATTTACGACGAAATGTCGTTTTAAATATCCGTAAGAACCATACCTGTTCGTCAACAGATAAATGGTTAACGTCAGAAGATATTCATGTTGTAAAAACGTAACGTTGGGGATATTCCTTTGAGATCAGACATTTTGAGGTTCTGCTTAATTAGATAAATTTTTATATCCGTAAGGACCATACTTGTTGTGTCAACAGATATAGATGGTTAACGTTAGAAGATGTTAATGTTATGGTAACATATGGATAACGTTAGGGATAGTAATTAAAACAAAATCAGAAAATTCGAAAAAATTTGCTTCGGCCCATGAGTTAAGGAGAGTGGAGTTAGGAGATGTTATACTTTGGCCCATGAGTAAAGGAGAATGAAGTGAGTCTTACGAAGGAGAGAGATGTGAAGCTTCGGCGCATGAGTTATTGAGAGTGTAATGGGTCTTACGAAGGAAGTAGATCTTAAACTTCGGCCCATACCATGGACGATCATTAAACAAAAAGATTTTTTTTTTAAATTGGTCGCACTAGCAGGGGTTGGCGTGGCTTGACAGCCGAAACGATTTGGAGATTTAGAGAAAAAAGAGTTTAAAAAAACGACTAGATGGAAGAATATGTGGTCACTGCGGGAAGAGTGTCTTTGTAAAAAACAAAATTTTATAATTAAATTAAATTTTTAAAATAAAATAAAGCAAGCACTAATTTAAATTAAGAAAGAGAACCAAAATGATTTAAATTATTAATTTGCTACTTCTTAAAATTGACTACATTGGAAAGTTTGTTTCTAGTCGGGGTCACCAGTTTTGGTTATGTAGGTGTTGATTGATGGCGGCTTGATGCTAGTGCTGTTCAGGTGCGTTTTGTTGAGATGGTAATGTAGATGCAATTAGTTTTATTAGATTTATCTGGAGTTTTAAAACAGTTTTTCTTTGAGTGAATTTGTAAATATTAGGTGTTATTGTTATTCCGACGTCAAAATAGCATTCAAATTAACTAATAAAATTCTTTAGAATCATCCCTTGGAAGAATATAAATGTTGCGCACAAAAGCTCTCGTTTAGTTGTTAATTTATAATTTAGCTTCAAGTTATCAAAATTTTCTTAGGCTGACTTTACGCTCCCTATTAGACTTCATTTTGCCAAGAATTAAGTTTATTTATTTTAATATTCTGGCTATCAGTATATCAGCAATCAATTAACAATTTTGATTCACCAATACAGCCTAATAATTTTAATAATTTAAACTCACGCTTTCACAAAACTATTTATCAACATAACTTTATTGTATACAATTTTAAGAACATATTGTAATAAAATAGTATACAAAAAAATAGCGTGGAAAATACATTTTGAATTTAACACGAAAAATAAGAACTCAAAACAAACTAATTTGTTTTTATAAAATTTTTCAACGATAGATAAAAACATCGCTTGCTACAATTAAAATTTTGAACATTTTTTAATTTAAATGTTCGCCACAGTTCTACAACCAAAATTTTTTATTCTACTACAAATTTAAAAAATTAAATTTAAATATTTTATTCACCAACATCCATACTACCAACAAAAATAAACAATAATCATAACAATCTACAAACAATAACACCTGAATGAGCTGTTATTAGCTGTAATTAGCTGTTATCTATTATTTTATTCTCAGCAATTATAATCTGAAAAATACTAAACACCTCGTTCTCTATTTTTTAAAAAAGCAATTATATTTTCAAGAACGAATCAGTTTTGCTTTTAGATCGGTTGTTCGTTCTAAACAAAAAGCAATCAGTAATAAATTTTTCATTTCTGGAGCGGTCGTTCAGTTTGCATCGTGTTTTTGTTCGGTTTATTTTTAGCAATCATTTTGATGTTTTTGAATCGGTCATTCTGTTTAAATCGGCCATTTTTTTAACGGATCGTTCGTTCTAAGCAAAACAAGTATTCATAACTGACAAAACTTTGACTGAATATAAGAAAGTTGTAATAAAAATCTATATACTAAGATAAAAAACATATGACTAAATTTTAATTAACTCGAAAAAGAATTAGGTGAAATGAAACACTAGAAATTAAATTGAAGATTCTACTATTTGTTTGTGAAAACGACAATAGTTATTGTTGTTAGTTGTTAGTCTTAATCTATTGCACCACTTTTATACAAAGTTAAGGCTGTTTGGATTCAAATAGGTACAATAGAGACATATCTCCCTCTGATCATGGTTGCCAAGTCGTCGGCGTAGCCTATTTAAAGTCAGAACCGTTCAGCTTGGTTAGGAGATCATCGTCAACTATTAACCAAAACAGTGGATGGAGAACGCCCCAATGCGGATACATTCTAGCTATCTTAACTGTCACTAAAGAATCACCTAATATACCCATTATTTACTAACTCTGTAGTATTTTGATAATTCGCGCAATAATATGTGTGTTTAAATTTTTCTTTGTGACCATTTCAGTGACAGCATTATAAATTACACATTGTCAAAGACTTTCAATTTCTGTCACCATTTTATACAACGCCGTTTCAGTAGATTTTCCTGCCTGATAGGCTGGCTAGAGTTTTGTTTAAGACATACATGACGGATCTACGGACTATTGTCGCAGTTACCATGACGAGGATGAGAAAACAGCTCCCTACCTTCTCTACTCGTGTCTTGGTCTAGCGATGTACACCTACGGTAATAGTAAAGCATAGTATATCAAAAACTGAGCTGAACTGAGAACACTTTTAGATATATAGTATATACTAATGTCGATGAAGGGTAGCGAAATCCGAAATTCGACGTCCACGCCGTGCTGCCTGGGTAATGCTGACAGAATTAGGTTGGTGTATTGGAAACAAGCAGAGTAAAAACTGCTTAGTCAATGACGCTACATCACGGCGAATTGGCGCTCTACAACCAATGCGACTCAAGCGTCTGTTCTCCATGTCAGGGACGGCTTGGAGCGGGCGTCTGTTTTGAATCAAGCAGCCCGCTATATAAACGTGCTCGCTATATAAAAAGGTTGTTTCTGGTGACCTTAATATGCAGAACGGACCCATTCACGACAATTTGGGTTGGGCCTAAGGTTAACACCCTAACCCCGGAAAAAAACTAATATGTTAAATTTGGTTATCAGAAAGGGGAAAACAGACCCGGAAACAACAACAGAATTTTACCTGGACGTGAAAAAGGACCAGACTACTGAATCGGAACGTGGAACGTGCGCAGCCTGAGCGCTCCTGATGCTCTTATAAGTCTAGAAACAGAGGCTGAGAGGTATAGGATGGATATTATTGCTCTACAAGAAATTAGACAGCCGATAATCGGAAAACAAGATTTGGATAGTCACTCTCTATACTGTAGTGGTCATCCTTCTCGAAGAGAATTTGGAACTGGCTTTCTTGTTGGTGCACGTATACAAGAAGCCGTGATGAAATTCATCCCGGTCAGTGAGAGGATCTGCTACCTACGTGTACGCGGTACATATAACAATATTTCTCTTATTGCCGTGCATGCACCAACTGAAGCTAAGACCGTCGACGAGAAGGATAATTTCTACATAGCACTGGAAGAGGTTATGAAACAAACACCAACACGCGACTTCATTATGGTTCTTGGTGACTTTAATGGACAGGTTGGAAGAGATATCTCTTATGGAAATGTGGTGGGTCCCAACAACTTGCATTTGAATTCGAATGATAATGGTGAGAGAATGACTGAGTTTGCATTATCAAATAATTTGAGAATTGCCAGTACGTTCTTACCGCATCGATCGATTCATAAGCAGACTTGGGTCTCACCGAATGGAAATACTCGAAATCGAATTGATCACGTTCTAGTAACAACACGTTTCTTTTCGAGTGTTCTGGATGTGCGATCCTTTAGAGGTGCATACATTGGAAGTGACCACTTCCTTGTATGTGCTACGATAAGATTCCACTTCCCAAATCCAGGCATTCCAAAATTCAATCAACGGAAACGTTTTAACATCTCGTCATTAAAGAATGCTGAAACAGAAGAGAGATATCAAATCCATATTGCCGAAACATTGGAGAAATCAGAAACCATTAATGGAGACGTCGATAAGTCATGGTATTTGCTCAAAGATGCTGTTTTAAGCGCTGCTGAGGGAATACTTGGACGACCAGAGAACCACTCCCAGAAACCATGGATGGATCAAGCATGCCTTGATGCTATTCAATACAAAAGAGATTGCTATCTGAAGTGTCTACAAGGACGCAACACAAGGTCCTTGAAGGAGAACTATAAACTGGCAAGACAAGCCGTTACAAAGCTATGTAGACGAACGAAGATAGAATGGTGGAAGAGACAGTGTGAGGAGATTGAAAGCTTCAATAAGGAACATCAATCGCGTAACTTCTTTCAACAGGTTAAAACCTTAAAGAAGGGCCCTCAAACTAGATCGACTGCTATTCAAAACGAAGATGGGGAGCTACAAGTAGACCTTAAAAATACTTTAAATACTTGGGCCGCTTATTTTGAGAATCTTCTCAACTTAAGTGACCAGCAACAAGTCGGGCGACGAGCAAAGCTTATTCGTGCGTCAAAGTACATGTAGACGAACCAACCAAAGAGGAATTCGAAGCGGCGCTGTCTAAATTAAAACGCAATAAAGCACCTGGTATCGACGATATAACATCCGAAATGATTGTACATGGTGGCGAAACTCTATCCTTAAGATTGTTTGAACTTGTTCAAATGATCTGGAGGACTGAAACCATGCCACAGGACTGGAACACAGCTATGCTGATACCAATCCATAAAAAAGGTAATCGCCTACAATGTGCAAACTACAGAGGAATCGCTCTCCTTTGCACAGCATATAAAATCTTTTCTTACATTGCTATCCAAAATCAATCCTTTTGCTGAACAACTGTTTGGAGAATATCAGTGTGGTTTCCGGTGGGGCCGAGGTACTACCGATGCACTTTTCTCGATAAGGATGATTTTGGAAAAGTGCCGAGAGTTCAACATACCAGTGCACCAACTTTTCATTGATTTCAGGCAGGCCTACGACTCTCTCGAACGAGAGACTCTATGGTCTGCTTTGGTGTCAATGGGAATTCCTGGTAAACTGGTATCACTATGCAAAATGACAGTACAGAACTCTCAATGCTGTGTACGAGTAGAGAACGAAATATCAAAGTTTTTTAAAGTCGACTCCGGTTTAAGACAAGGTGATGCTATCTCTCCTATACTTTTTAATTTAGCCTTGGAATATGTGTGCCGTCAAAAGAAACTACCGACTAATAACAATATCTTGTCAATAAACTCAGTACAGATGATTGCTTACGCTGATGATGTTGTCATCCTCGGCCGAAGTGAAGCTGTTATGAGTGAGACTTTCAAGTCGCTTGAGAGTGGTGCTAGAAAAATTGGTTTGCAAATTAACTACAATAAAACCAAACATATGAATGTTTCAAGGGAGGCTGAGAAGAAAGATTTGATGTGCGGTGATGAACGAATTGAGGGAGTTGAATCTTTTAAATATTTGGGATCAATGCTTGACTCAAACAACAGCATACTTACAGATATAAAAGCTCAAATCGCTGCAGGTAATCGAACTTTCTACTCAATTAAACCTCTCCTTGGATCACCGTATGTATCAACTAACACCAAGCTCAAGTTATACAAGACATTGATTAGACCGGTTGTGATGTATGGGTCACAAACGTGGACCCTTACACAAAATGACGAATCGCATTTATCTGTATTTGAGCGTAAGATCCTACGCTACATTTTTGGTCCACTTAAGACAGACGATGGAGAGTATAGAACCCGGTATAACTTTGAGATCAGAGACCTTCTTGAGGGTCCTGATATAATAGGTTGTATCCGTTCTAACAGGATTGCTTGGTTTGGGCATGTTCTACCAGCCGATTCACAGTCTGGAATGATTAGAAAAATGTATGTTAGTACCCCAGGGAGTGGGCGACCGCGAGGTAGACCACGACTACAATGGGAGACTGACGTAATAAACGACCTTAAAAAAATCGGCTGCCATGGTAATTATGTCGCTGTTGCGAATGACCGTGGTGAATATTCAAAGCTGATCAACCTGGCAACGCTCCTACATGGAGCATGAACGCCATAAAAAAAAAAAAAAAAAAAAAAAAATGTCGATGAAAGTTTGGTTTCGAAATGCTTAGATAGCTACTCAAACTTCTTAGTTCTTTTTTTTACTCAAAGTCAGGCATGTTTAGTGTTAATTATAAAATTTTATAAATTACCGTCTCTGAATATCCGAAGATACTGTGGTGATGCTTCGAACTAAATTTTTAAAAAAGATTGCCTTGATTTTCGTTTTTGTCAAAAATTATTTTTTTTTTGTTTTAAAAAAAATTAGATTTAAGAATTTTGTCTTATTAGATTGTTTGTTTTTTCTAATTTAAAATATTTTTGTGTTAATAATAATTAATAAAATAGTTTTAAATAATTGGTGATAATTGTTAATGTTATGAACTATTAATTAACATGTTCAACCAATAACTATGTACACTAAATATGTTCAACCAATAATTATGTGCTAAATTTTTAACGAACATCGAATACATTAATTAGAAAACCATTTCAAGAATTGTTGTTTTATTATGCTGTACAACATTTATTTTAATACTCAACAATAAGAAAATTGAATTAATATATTCTAAACAATACTTATACAAGGTTCCTATACAAAATACAATACTTATTCAAGATACAATTATTCAAGATTCAATTACATACTTATACTTATACAAGATTCTGGCTTTAAAAGAAGAAATCAGATTAATATTATCAGAACACGCAGTAATATATATGGATTGTCACTGAAGAAACTCCATAATACCATGCTAACAAGTATTAGGATTCTTAATTAACATTCTATGAGAGTTACGAAGAAATTGGCGCTATTGACTTTTCAGCGTTTAATTTATTATAAGGTTTGTCATCCACTTGTAATACATTCTCTACAAGAAAGTTATATGGATAGTTTGAATGTTCATATTATTAAATCAACACTAATATAAAATATTTTAGATATTTATATTCTACAATTATACTATATAAAATATTTTAGATATCATATTTGAATAATAATATTTTATTATATCAACCAAAGATCTGCAAATTGTTTACTCACTGCTTTCGCCCGCTATTTACCATCACACCTGTCATTGTAGAGATTTAAAGTCCGATGTCTCCACTTCTATAACTGTCAAAGTACAAGAAATTAGAAAAGTCAAAACATTTTCAAACGAGTACAAAAAATTGTATTTAAATTTAATAAAAATGAATCTAAAATAACTTAATAAATATATTTTATTCTCAAATTAAGATAGATTTTGATTTTAGCTGTGATATTTTTTTTAAATAATGTAATATATAAAAAAAGGTGATAATTAAAATTTATAAGATAAAACTTTAAGATAATATTCTTAGAAAAATATACTTTATATTATTTTTTTTACAGTTGCGATGCCTACATATTTTACACCAAATCGGCATGGTTACAGCGTGAGATTCGCTCCATATAATCCTAATAAAATAGTGGTTGCGACAAGCCAACATTATGGTTTAGCTGGTGGTGGAACTTTGTTCTTCTTAGAACTAACCGCAGATGGTGGAATTCGAGAAACCCATGCATACCAATGGAGTGATGGATTGTTTGACGTGGTAAGAAATTAATTTAGAAATATTAAAACTGAATTAAATTATTTTTTTTTATTTTTAGGTTTGGTCAGAACAAGATTCAAATATTTGTGTGTCTGTTTCTGGAGATGGTGTTCTTCAGCTATGGAACGCACTAGAGGGATTAAATAACGATGATAAATCAATAAATATAACACCGTTAGCATGTTTTGCTGAGCATAAAAATGAAGTTTATAGCATTGATTGGAGTAAAACCAGAAACGAACAATTAATGCTAAGTGCTAGCTGGGATTGTTCTATAAAATTGTGGGATCCCAATCGTAGACAATCGTTGAACACATTTCTCGGCCATTCCCAATTAGTTTATAATGCAATGTTTTCCTCTCTTATTCCAAACACTTTTGCCAGCGTTAGTGGTGATGGTAACTTAATGTTATGGAATTCATTGATGCCTCACATTCCTACTGCATCTATTCGTGTTCATGATGGTGAAGTTCTTACATGTGATTGGAATAAGTTTGATGAATTTATGATTGCGACAGGGGGATCTGATGGATTAATACGTGGTTGGGATATCCGTAATCTGAGTATGCCTATTTTCGAATTGCGGGGTCATGAATATGCTGTTCGTCGAATCCAATTTTCTCCTTTTCATGTTTCCACAATGGCTACTGTTTCATACGACTCAACTACACGATTATGGGATTTTAAACAAAATGAGGAAGCTAACGAGATAATTCGTCATCATTCAGAATTTACTTATGGTTTAGATTGGAATAGGTTACGAAATAATCAATTAGCGGATTGTGGTTGGGATTCATTGGTTCGCATTTTTACTCCTAAATCGCTTGGTTGCAATTAGGTTCTTTCTTTTAAATGATAAACCGGGAAAAACAGTTTCAAAATTTTATATCAGAGTGTTGTGAATGATTCTTGGGGTTTTGTTGATTTCGAATTGGATAATTTCGATCAACGGTAATAAAAATGGTGCCAAATACTTATATTTTGTTGTAAAGGGAATTAAATTGTGATGGGATATTGGTTATATACAATTAATATTTTATTTTAATAAAGCTATTTTTACAAAATTTTATTCTAGATTTTGTTGGTTGAATTACTTTGATTCAAAACTCGAACCGACGGTTAATATTTTGGTATATAGGGCATCAATTTATTTTCAGTTTCGGTCTTGCCTGATGAATGTTTTCAATTGTTTTGATCACTTTTAGCACAGTTTTTATTAATGCTGGGATCCAAATCCCTATTCAGTTATGATAAATTGTTCACTGATTAGTTCCTTACTCATAAATAAAGCAACAACTTATTTTAACTTTTTGAGAAAGTTTTATTGTTCTTCTAAGTACATGAATACGCAAGTATTACAAAACAAATCTTATAATTATTCTCATGGCTCAAAATAAACGATGATTTTGGCACGTCAAAGTTTATAAACCTCCTGCAACTGGTGTAAAAGTGCTATAAGGAACCTGTTATGGTGCTATTACACACAAATTAAATTCAGTTCCCATATTCAATTTTGCAGTTTCCATAATCTGAAAAGTTGATGAAAAATATTTTGTATGAGAAAAAGAGGGATAGCATGCGTGGGATAGATATAAAAACTGCGAAAAGGTAACTGATAGCAACTGACTTTTTGAAAAATTATATGGTTTACCAATTAACTGCTACAAAAGGCGCATGCCATTGAAAATCAAACTTACTCAAATTTGCTTTGATCTACTCTACCTCGAACAAGTTGTGTAGTTGAAAAGCAGTTTATTATTCGATTTTATTCAAATCAGTTATAAACTTATTTTGGTACTATATTAAAATGGACCAGTCAGATCTAAATATCAGCCCAAAATAAAAAATTTTGACAATAATAAAATTGTGTGGTTTCTTTTGAAAAATTTTCAAATTTTTGGCGTTCCATTGGTGATCTACTCAAAAGCTACTTTGAACAGCTATTTTGTTCCAAAGGAACGCATGTAAAATTGTCAGATGATTTCATCCGCAAATTCAACTGGTTTAAAATCGATTATCACATTAATTGATTTTCATAATAAAAATTATATTATATTAGGTATAAAATGATTAAATATATATTTTCAAGATAATTCAATGTGAAAATTTTACGTTTTCTTTACGTATTTTCGGTTCACATTTTTTTTCCAAATCTTAGCGCATTTTCTTATTGTACAAGCTACAACAATTGCTCTATGAATATTTTATTTTTGTGGTCGCCATTTTGTTGTTTCATTTGTTTTACATTATATAGTTTATTTACAATTTGTATACCATACTAATTTAGATATAATCGATTGTATGAAATAATATTAATACTAAATAACTAATGATTTTTTTAGAAATTGTTGTTTAAAAATTATTATTACTTCGTAAAATTAGTTTTATTTTCTTGCAGTTTTTGGTCTTTTCGCCATCTACAGAAAAAAACATAAATACTATCATCTGAAAAGTTGATGATAGCAACTGAATTTAATTTTTGTGTAATAGCACCATTACACTATTTGCATGTGGGTTGGTAGAAACAAGTATTTCATCTATGAGATCAATTCCGTTTGCGAACTTTCATTGGTCTGTAAACTCTAGCTGTCCATCCTGGAAAAACATAGATATATTTATTTTTTAATTACAATTACACTATCTTGATTACATTTTAATTTTGTTACTGCAAATTTTTTAAACCAAATTTTCTTTTTACTTCTTATTTTTTTATTTTCCCTTTCCTATCATGACACATTGGCCTATAGCATATTTTCTGGTGGAATTTATTGTTTAGTTATCCATTCCTTTACAAAAAAATTACAAAAACAAGATATGCGTCCATCAACACATTAGAATGTTGTTGTGGGACCAAGGTATAAAAAGGTTTCTATGTGTGATTGTGACACATATTGTTATTCCTACTACACATCAAATTTTATTAAAAAATATTTAAATATTAATTCTTTTTTAGGTTGAGTCAAAACCCCCTTTATAAAAGCTTGATTCATTATTTAGCTCAGTAAAAATGGTGAACTTGTAGCGCCATTTTGAAAGTTAAAACTCAATATAAAAATTCAAAAAATCGCCATAACGCCCATAAGGTCATCTGGAAAAATTAAACTCCATAAAAAATTTCAAAAAAATTTAATCAATAACACTAAACCAATTTTTTGCATATGTTTATTGCAAATGGCGTGAATCAGTAGGGCTATGATTACGGAGGTTTTGGTTGGGTAGCAAGCGGTAAAAGTTTTGACGTTTTACACCTACATAGACAAGAAAGAATACTTTTATCTATTTTCATTCAAATATATATATTTGAATATAAAAGAAATAT
The DNA here is from genome assembly GCA_963693315.1 of Diogma glabrata. NCBI lineage: Eukaryota > Metazoa > Arthropoda > Insecta > Diptera > Cylindrotomidae > Diogma > Diogma glabrata. The sequence goes on from OY856186.1 coordinate 401,916,229, forward strand.
GCTCAAATAAACAAGTTCCCAAAATTTAAATTTCATCTTAAAGTGATTTTGATGCAAATGAATTGCTCCTTCTGCAATTGGAACACCACACTGGTGGTGATAACCACAAACAAGTCGTATTTTAAAACAACATAGTCATAAATTTCTAGATGTATGGTTGAAAACGATTTGTTTTTTTTTTTTTAGAAAATAAAAACTATTTTATACATTTTTTATAGTAAATTCAAATAATATTGAAAAATTATTACTTATTAAAAAATTAACAAGATTGTTATTAATTTATATTATAATTTTTAATATTACAGATTGTTTTGTCACCAAAAATACTCAACCGTTTCTGTTCGTGTAGTTGAGACCAGCCTTTTGGAGATTGAAATTGTAAGAACTGTTATACATGTACTCATTGATCATTTAAACATGTAACGGGTTATAGGGTAAACGTCATTTAATTTATTTGACGTTTATTGCATATAAGTTTTTCGAAACTACCATTTGAAATGTTTTACTAAATTACTAAAATTTTGTACAAAACGTTTGTTGTTATATAAAGTTGATTGAAATGTAAGTTATTTAACATTATACATATTTATTTATTACTTTTGTAAAAGTTATACAATATGTTTTATGTCAATATTGCTAAATTAATGCATTTGAAGTTGTATGTAAACACAATTTATGAAAAAAATTGTGCCCTTTATTTTTTCAGATTGATTGAAATTGTGTTCTAGTTTTTAAGCAATATTGTTGATGGTATTCAGTTTGTTTGAATACTGTTAATAATGTAGTAATAAAGCTCTTAAAGCGTTAACTTTATTTGAAATCTAATTGTATAACCGAATAAATTCATTTCTACTAAATATATTTGTTTTTCCAGAAAAACGTTTATATAATTTAATTTTAATACATGATAAATTCCATGTAATTTTAAGAAATAGAACATATGATAATACTATGAAAATTATAAATCAATAGCGTTGAAGATTTGTTTTGAGACGATGTTCTAGTAATTGCACTTTCATCAATCGTGATATCAATAAATGCACTAGGTTAAGTTGCAGTGACTATCGTCATTACACAATAGCACGACAGTCGACACACTTAGACAAGAATAGGTTCGTTGTGACTTGTGATACATCATTCAATGAGTGCCTCTCACACTACTCCAACCATTTAGAACTTTTACAGAAGCAAACTAATCCACTGATTTTAACATTGCAATGCAGCTTCTCCGTGAAAGACTTTTTAATATGTGTGTTCCAAAATAACTTTGCTGTTTATGAACTATCGAATATTGATGCTCAGATGTAACAATATTTCCTCTTCTTTCATCCTTCGTGTTTCTAAAAAAGTCATTGGAGGAACTGTTAATTTTGATCATGCTTTCAAATTGATGGCTCCTTCCAACGAACCGATATTTGACGCAGGTATATAAGTTCTTTGGAACATTGTAAATCCTAGCCTAGAACAGCTTTGCTTGCTTATCTTGCAGCGGCCTTGCAAATATTAGTTGTTTAAGAAAAGAAAGTGAGCGGTCGGATTCTTTAAGTTCTCTCTTGCAAAACAAGTGCGTTCGCTATAGTTGCCCGTAACGTCACATTGACCGGTACCCATTTTATTTGGATATCAATCCTTTAAGTTTGGAGCCATTCGTAACAATTTCCAATGCATCTGTCAGTGTCAAGCTTTCTTTCTTGGTTTCCGGTTGTTTTTGATGATAAGAAGGTTTGCATATTTTACTCTAGGTCTATAATTGTCCACCAAGTCTCTCTCTCTCACTAAGCTGCTCTGGAGAGTATACGATAAGCTGCTCTGGAGAGTATACGAATAAAAAAATCCTTTTGCATAGACATTGAGGAATGTTTTCAATGTTGTTGTGTTTGACTTCCTGTTGGTACATGTTCTAAAGTGCTGGGGCGATTACCGATGTGTTGTTATTCAGCTGTTCTGGTCCATCCATAATTCTCTCGAATCGGCTCTGCAAATGTGTAAAAAGCAGAAAGCAAGAGTATAATTACTAAAACACAACAGCTGGACATACCATCGCATTGTACATTGTATTTATCAAAATAAATCTATAAAAATAAAATACGAATAGATTCCAGTTGCAGCTGAAACTACTTTTTGTATCCATTGCTAATAATAGTGATTGATAAAGCGACATAATAAAACTACGTTGCAAACGTCTTTCTCTGGCTTAAGTAGATAGAATAGCAAATCAATTAAAAAACACTCTCCCGTAAGATAAAATACTGCAACGGTACTCATATCCTTAGTCCTTATTGAGGTGCTTAAAACCGATTATTTTTATTTTTTTTACGGTACCCCCTAAATTGATTCTAATGTTCCTAAAAATAAGTTGTGCAAAATTTGAGACCATTCCGTAAATTTTAACCTGTGCCCCCGAGCCTTAGAGGCAGACCGCACGGTGAGGTTGAGACAATTTCATTTCGATTGGAAATAGGACATGTTTTTTTCAGTGTATTTTACGGAAAAAATGCTAACGAACTAATAACCTTTAAAAAAAATTTTATACGCCTTTTTAACTGCCTACAAAATGGAGACGTTTGTCGTTCAAGAAAAAATTTCAAATTCGTGACCGTCACCGACGGCAAAGTGGTTGGCCAAAAAATCAAAAAAATTACGAAATCGTTTTCTAATGGAGTACTATCAATCCCTAACACTTCCACAGTTGTGGATACACCAACAGAAAAGTAGTAGCGAAAAGTCCAGCCTTTTTTGAAAAATGACTCTAACTCAACTTTAGAGGCCCGGGGGGCACGGGTTAAAATTTACGGAATGTTCTCAAATTTTGCACAACTTATTTTTAAGAACATTAGAACTGATTTAAGGTACCGTAAAAAAAATAAAAATAATCGGTTTTTAAGGGCCACCCTAGTCCTTATATTAGATGCGCTTTCGGATAAATTTATTATCGGTGGACGTGAACAGCAACTTCGAATAAAAACAAACTATATAAAATAGAATTTCGTGGAATTCATTTGCAAAATGAACATAAATAATACCAAACAGACAAAAAAATGCGATGCCAATATACCGGCAACAAATAAACAAAAAATGCAACTGCTATTTTGGATACGCGTTTCATTCCCTCCTTTAATGCGCGGGTGGTTGAAGCTTGTTGACATAAACCTTTGACTTCAAATAACCCCATGAAAATAAATTTAATGGTGTTAAATCACACGATCTAGTGCAAAGGGGACCAATTCTGATCACCGAAATGAGAGAGTACACGACCAGGAAATATTTCATGTATAGTAATTGAATTGTTTCACGGACTGTATGTCTTATTGAAATCCCATATTGGCATATCAATATCATCTAATTTCGGCAGACACCGACCGCCTCAGTAACAATCACTGCTTGACCAGTCTCATTTTCAAAAAGTATGCTCTTCCAGCCCAAAATCCGCACCAAACAGTGACACGTCGTGGATGGATTAGTTTTTCGACAGTCACATGTTGGTTGTCCGAACTCCAAACACAGTTGTTATGGCGATTAACAAAGTCATCAAGATCAAGGTGAAAATGTGCTTCTGAAAAATGTGCAGATATAATTTAAATGCATGTCTAGAGGTCAATACAAAATTTCTTTATAAAATTTTGGATTTTCTTAAAATCATCGACGGCGTTATTATTTTACATGTATTTTATTGTTTTTTTTTTTTGAAGAATTTATTTTTTTATTTGGTTTGGACAATTTTCCAGTCCACATCACCAAATGGTGTCTAATTGATCGTTTGCAATACCATGATAACCTGATGTGAAGAGCTAGAGAGCATTATTCCTCATATCATCCTAAGCTAGATCTTTATAGAAACATCTATTGTCCAGTATTAGTTATTCTGATGGTGAGAAATCAACTCTCCTCTCATACAGCACTCCATGGTTTACAATTTTATTATTTAAATTTTACAATACAAGTGGTTTGGAATTTTAATAATTTTTTCTGATTTAATTGAATAGTTAAATATTGACTTAACATAAAAAAGAAAAGGAAACATTTTTCTATTCCAAAATATAGTTTTACAAATTATATATATATGTAATTCCTATTCAGAGGATTAATTGTTTTGGTTTATACTTTATAGTTATTGATACAAATTTCAATTGATCATATGATGTACTAAATTGAATAATGTTAATTTTGTGGTTGAAATAAGGAAACTTCCAAATACATTATGATATTTCCTGACTTAATTTAAATTTTGTTTTATATTTTTTTTTGGAACTTGTACTTGTAAATTCTCGTTAATATTTATTCCTAGTAAGAAGCAGATTATAGTTTGTAGTGTATTTTTTTAGTTATTGTTTATGATCTGCTTCTCTAATAAAAAAATGTGTATATAAGTTATTTTGCTTGGTTATTAATTTGGTAATTTTTAGACTTAAATTCTACAATAATTAATAGATCTATATGCGCTCTGGATCGAATGGTAGAGAAATAGTTCTATATTTCTTTGTAAAACATAGTCTGATTCCACTGCGCTTATTACTTGTATCACTTTTGTTGAAGCATCCTTATGATAACACAGATTCATATTGGATTCGTTAAGAAATTTAATTAGTGCTTTATATTCATCCTTGATACCATCACTTAAGATTTGTTTCTAATGGAGTCGGATGTTTTTGTAAATTTCAATGAAATGCTTGGCATCTTCCCACAATCTTTGCATAGGTCATTGTCTACTTTCTTTATCAGTTTGAGAAATTTTTTATCGAATGTGTGATTGGTTCTTATTCTATTGATCATTTTAATATTTCCCGGAGTTCATGTTGATCCTTTAAACCAATTTTTTAATCCCGTATTTCCCATTGATTTTGAGTTTATGGTTAGATCCGATGAGATTTGTTCTGTGCAAAAATTCCGTGTTCCATTCTTCGTATAATTTATTTTTTAAATTTCTCAAGCATTCTTCCATTGGCAATTCCAAAATTAATGTTTCTTCTGAAATTGCTGCTAAATTAGCAGCTTTCTCCATAAATATCTATGTGGCTTGGTATCCAGTGAATGTTAACCCTAGTGTTTCCAGAGTATATTAGGTTCAGTATTTTGTTTTCGAAATGCTTGTTGTTCCTGTTAATGATAGTGGTGTTTAGTGCTAAACAGGCACTTAGCGAATCTGTTTTGATGTTTAGAGTTTCCTCATGTTGGCCTATTCCTTTTTCAATGGCTATTTTGATGGAAACCAATTCCAAGGGTTTGATAGATAGATTTTCAGAGATTTTGAAGGATTTGAAATAGTTGTCTTCTCTATAAAAGATTCATATCCCTCTTCCTAGTGCCAATAATGAAGCGTCTGTGTAGGTTATTTTGTTAGTGTTTAGATTATTGATCATTTCTGTAGCATGAAATTTGGCTTGTTGATGTTGTTGTGTCGACCTTTATTCTTGGAATTAGTGTCGCATGCTTGATAATAGAAACGTAAATAATTTTATATTTGTTTATTGAATTTTTTATTGGGTAAATCCATTAGTGAAGTCTGAGGTTTTAAGAATGGGATGCTGCCTTCTAAATATGTAATATTCCTCAATGATAAAATAACTACAGTTAAAATTCAAAAATATCCGATTTGAAACAAAAATATATTTTTCTATAACTTTACTATAGCCGCGTTCCATTGAACAATCAAAATTGCTCAAATTTGCTTTAATCTACTCTACCTCGAAGAAGTTGTGAGGTTGAAAAGCATTTTATTTAATTTATTTATTTAAATGGAACGCACGTTCCATTTATTTATTTAAAAGTAACGCAGGAAGAGTCGATTATGATCAATGTTGATCTACGGGTCAGACTACCCCGCGTACTCCAGTTACTGCCATTGACATATGAGTTAGCGTAAGATATCACATACCACTGGCAATGGCAAGAGATATCATTAACCAAGATGATATCTTAGGGTGCTGGCGAACGAACTTTAATTAGATAAACGCAACTAAAACTCACAATTCGATAAACGCAATTCCCAAACCTCTTCCGAGTTCGATCACTGATTAGTAAGCACAAACACTAGGTTTTATTAAGTATTCAACAACTTAATTGTTCCACAAAAATAGGAAAACAATACAGCAAATAATATTCCTAACTAGAATATTCTTTCAACAGCTTCAGAAACTCCAAAGGTTGATTGTAGAAATTTCCAGTAATACAACGTTTAAAATAATACACCAATTATTAACACTTTAAACTTTATTTACAAAAAACTGATTTAAATATTAAACTTTTATAATTTTAACTTCACTATCGCAGGTTTAAAATAACACTAATTCTATTCTACAAAAGGCAATTGCTTATATACATTCTGCTTAATCTCTAGAAAATTCGAGGTCACTTTTTGGAAACCTTGAAAAAATATTAGAATATTCGATTATTTTACGTTACGTTGATTTGATTCATAAAATCATTCAATTTTATTCATTGTCGACCCAAGTTCTAAGAAGTACAACAACAACACTATTCATTTCATTAATTAGTTGTAGTATTTTGTTGATTTAATTTTTCTGGAAGTGACCGTAATCGTCTTGATTTTTCTGTAATCGTAACATTATGTGTGGGTTTGTGCCTCGATTGAGGTGGTGAGCGGTGGGTCTGGGGTGCGCTGCATCAGCTGGATTATTGGCAAATAGTTTTGTTTTGTTTTCTACAAATTTCTCACAATTTGTTTTTCCCTTATTATTTTGTTATTATTTCTTCATCTTATCATGAAATATTGGCATATGTCTTATTTTATTGTATGATAAGGTTTTTTGCTTAGTTATTCATTCTTTAATAAAAAAATAAACCTTTTGACATATATGGTTGTACAACAGAAAGGATATAAGTCTGCAAGTGGTAAAGCGAAAATGCGCAATCCTTCCGCCCATAAAGCAGCATATCCACGGTATTTGCGGGGACAACACATATATGAATCAAACAAAAATTTTAAAATGCATGTTCAAAACATCTGCGGATTGAACGCTAACCATGACCACGTGCAACATCATCTTGAGCACGACAAACCGAGCATTCTATTTCTTACAAAAACACTTGTTTCTGAAAATTTTCTCTATAGAATCGCTTAATTTCAAATAAAGACTTGAATCAGCTTTCAAACTCCATCAAGGCGTATGCGCATTCAGTCATGGGGTGTTGCGTATAAACGCTATCCAAATTTTGAATTACACGGTGATAACTTCAATACAATGGTTTTAAAGATTTGTCTTCCAGAAAATACCTTTGTTTACAACACCTTTAATCCACCGGTCCCCCAACAAACGTAACCCAAACTTTTTTAATTTACTAACAAAAATTGTGTACGAGATTAGAGCAAAGTCCCCTAATTGTGAGGATATGGTTACCGGTGACTTCAACGTCCACAACAAATCATGTTTGGAATTCTACAAATTGACCGACGATATTGACAATAGTGGAAAACTGGCAGAAATTTTTGTCGCGTCTCAGGGCCTGTCCCAAATTGTTAGCCCAAGTTTCACGTAATTGTGGTGATACTAGTTTTCTTTTAGATCTCTATCTTACCACTATGCCAGATATTACGAGTTGATGTCGCGAAAGGTAGTATTGGAAATTTTGATCATTATTTAATTTCATCAGTTATCAAAACTGATTTACTTAAAACTACAGCTCCCAAACTCCGTAAAATGTTTCACTCTTCAAAACTGGATAAGAGTGGTCTTCAAAATTTTTTCCATGGTTTCCCTTTCGACCGTCATTGTTTTTACACGGACATTGTAAATGTTTCTGCTCAAAACTTTACAGAAACCATCCAATTTGCTATCAATAAATTTGTTCCTTTTTCCATAGTACCCCAAACAAAAATACTTGCATTCGAAAGCAGCACTTAGAGACAAACGTAGATTATTTAATATATGGATTCATAACAAAACTCCCACTAATCGATCCCAACATCTAAAAGCCAACAAAATATCTAACCAGATTATTTCAAACGAAAAGTCTGAAATTGACAATAGCTTTACTATCGGTTCTTTAGATACGAGCATTATATTAATACACATATTTCAAAATTTCTGGAAGTAAATCATTTAAAAGCCGCCAGCCCATACGGTTTTCGAAACAAAAGATCAAATACCGATCTATTAAACTATGTAGGGCATTGTTGGAACAGCATACTTGATAAAGGTGGTGAAACATACGTTATCCCTTTAGAAATCTCCAAGGCATTCGATCGAGTCTGACATGCCAACTTAGCAACAAGCTCGTTGAGTATGGTTTTCATCCCAATGTTGTGAAGCTGATTCAAAATTTTTTATCCAGCTGATACATTTCGGTCTCCTTAGACGGATTTTCATCAGAGTCTAAACTAATTAACGCTGGTGTACCTTAAGGCTCAGTATTGTCCCCAGCCCCAATTTTTGATTTATATCAACGAATTTTTGAAAATCACCAGCAACCCAATAAATAGTTTTGCAGATAATAGTACTCTGCCCAAGTCGTTCGAGACTCTTCCTTAAAAAGGTAAAATGCACCCCGCCCGGAAAGACGCTGCCATAAACGTGAATAAAGACCTAAAAAAAGTCGCCGAGTCGCCGGGTGACCACAACCTGGTCAATTTCAACTCTACCAAAACACAGCTGTTGATTGTTTCCAGATCAAAGACCGAGTTCCCCAAAGATATTTTATTCAGTATGTGTGATGAACCAATAGGTGAATGTAAAAACATTCGTTTAATGGGTGTCACAGTTTCAAATGGCCTACTCTGGAACGATCATGTAATGGCGATGGCAAAAAGCGCGTCTAGAAAACTCGGCCTCCTAAATAGATACAAAAAATGTTCACTCCATACCAATTACTCCATCTTTATAAGTCCTATATTTGTTCCTCTATGGAGTACTGTTGTCAAGTTGGAGGTGCTGCTTCTGTTTCCATCTTGGTCCTCTTGGACTCTGTTCAAAAGCGAGCTATACGAATTGTGGGTGATCGAGATTTGATATCAAAAATTGATTCCTTACAACATCGTCGCATTGTTACTGACCTCGTTGTTTTTTACAAATATCATCATCAACGGTGCTCAGATGAAATCAGCAGCATCATGCCTTAAACTTATTCTTACCCCCGTTTCACTCGGCAGTCGGCTAGGGCAACCAGTCAAACGGTCGAGATCCCGCGCTGTCATACTGGCAGATCGCAGAAAGACTTCTTTGTCCGAACTGCATACAAATAGAATAGTTTGCCGGAATCCATAGTCTCAGGTGGTTTCAATCCGCAGAGGTTTAAAAAAAAGCGACGACAAGGCAGTTAATAAATTTTCCGGTCTTTCGGGTTTGTAACTCAAAAATCAATCTATGTTTAAAATTGTATTTATATATAATATACATATATGTGTTCTCATCAGGTGAAAAAATTGGCTTGCCTAATTTTCAAAGTATATAATTGAAATTCATCATCGGTAAAAATAATTATATTTGTTGACTGGTCCTATCCAAACAAATAATAGAACCACGAATCTCAAGAGACAAATACCTGCATAATTTAGAAATCAGTGATCAAGGTCTTCTATTTTCTTATTGGAAAATATGTTTATATTTTAAAACAAAACTTTTTTTAGAAACTGTCCTGCAATAATAATTAATAAATAAATTACTTATTCTAATATTTATAAAGCAAACAAAACATCGAAGCTCATTAAAAACCAATACTTTGATGTAAAGTAATAAAAGTTAACTGAAACAATTATTAGCTAAAACAAAACAAATCTACCATACTAGAAGCTGTACGAAACGTAGCTTCCACAGCAATTATTTTTGGTTAATATTTTTTGTTTTTTTCATTTTTCTTTTCGATTGTGTTGTTGTTTGCATACAATTATATATTTTAGTACACTGGAAGTTGAAGAGTTTTTTCGTGCATTATATGGATGAAAATAAATATTTTAATTGTGTTGATGTTTTTTTTTCTGAATATAGTTAAATAATAATAACAATATATATTTATGAGGAAATATTTGTATAATTTTACAGAAAATATAAATACAGAAAGATTTATTTTAAATGACTACTAAAGTATTGAAATTCTAATAAAGTTTATTGAATGAGGTCTTATAAAATCTTTATTAAAAACCAATAATTAATTTGAAAAAGGGCGACTTGTTGCAAAGGGAAGCAGTGTTTCCCTAGCATCCAAAGACGTTTCGCCTATTTTAAAGCAAGGTTGAATACAATTTTATTTTGTACTTCTGTCAGGAGCTGCTACATCCAAAATTTCTCAAATTATTTTAATCGTATTTTTTAATTTTTCTAAGATGTACACCATGGCTTTTCATCTGATGTCAACAAATATACAATTTTTTTATATTTCTATATTTTCTCTTTTTAAATTGTCATATTCTTGTCTCTTTCTTTTTTTTGGTTCAGAGAAAAAGTTAAAGTTAAACCAACTCTGAAGAAAAAAATACAGTAGAAAAAATCATCAATTTTAAGGAATATGATTGGTTTAAAAAACACTGATTCATTCAGTGCGTTCACAAATGTACAACTAAAAAAGCGGCTTAAGTTAAATTGAAAACAATATATTTGGTTACTTAGGGCGGATTGTATGAACGCGAATAGAAGATATATCCTCGGATATAACGTCGTTTGTATTGAATAAATCACGATAGAACCAAAAATGTATCCAAGGATTTTATTCTATTCTCTGTTTTATCTGCAGTTTTTCTTGTATAGAACAGTGGATAAAACAATTTGTTTTGTTTTTCTTGGCATGCGCATAGCAGGATAATTTTGTTTTGAATTTGTGATTGTTTTTTAATTTAAATTTGTGAGTTTCTAAAGTTTGTTTTTTGCTATAAATTAAAAGTAAAATATTAAATAATATTATTAATATAATTAAGTTTTCAAATTATTTTTTTAATGTATAATTAAATTTATTTAATAGAAAAGTAAAAGAAAAAGTATTGCCACTTATAAAAATACTGCTATAAAAATGCAATAAAAACAAAGGACTCGGATTTTTTTCTATCATTCGTTGTTCATACAATCGGCCCTTAGGGATTTAGATGCAGATTCCTTATCTCACTAAATAGAGAGATATGCTAAATTTTGTCGGTAAGATATTTAGCTTTCAGAACACTGAGATGTGAGACATCTACTTTTTTTAATGAGATATCAACGTGCTAGCTTGATATGTCCAATGTTACTTCGGTCTGAAAGACCTAATGGTAAGATTTAATTCGACTCATGAGCCGAAAGAGAAATTCTTACCCCCACCTTTTTATGCCATTTCTCTTAGGACCTACTGATTCTAAAAAACAAAAAAAATGTATGTTCTCTGCCGGCCGGCCGTCATTACCCACGAAATCTAGAAAACCGCTTAAGGGATTTCAAAAATTCTAAAAATAGGTATACTCAATGGACAGGTCCGAAAGGACGTTGTGTTCGATAACTGTACCGGAAGTGTGTCAAGAATAGCAAATTTTCATATTTTTCGCTTAAAAAACGTTCATTTTATATGATAATGAGTAAGAACAAAGAATGTGGAGAAATCTTGATGATCGGGATTGGTATGTAAGATCAAAAACTAGATTATTACATTAGAAGTTTGTCAAGAAAATGTTGTCAAGTGTGTCAAAAGAAAGATTTTTATTTATTTTTTACCCAATTTTTTGAAAAAAATAAAATTAATTATTTGTATGACATGAAAGTTTATTATTATCATAGAGAATTATAAGTTTGTCAAAACAATAATGTCAAAAAAATGATAGTCATATATTTTTTTAGAAAAAAATAAAATTAGTTATTTGGATGAAATGAAATGTAATGAACATGAAATTATTATTATTGAGAATTTTATTGCATTATAAGTTTGTCAAAAAATATTGTCAAGTGTGTCAAAAAAATGATTTCATTTATTTTTTAGCCAACTTTTTGGAAAAAAAAAATTTAGCTGTTTGTATGACGCAAATGTGATTGAATATGAAATTGGACATGAAAATTTTTGAATTTGTTGTAGTTTTTGAAAAAAATTTTGAATTTTGAAAAAAGTTTGTATTTTTGGTTGTGTAATAATTTTTGCAATATTTTTGGAATTTTGGAAATAGTTTCAATTTTTGATATTGTTATAATTTTTGCAATATTTTTAGAATTATGGGAAAAGTTTGAATTTTTGAATTTCTAAGAATTTTTGGAATATTATTAGAATTTAGAATAAGTTTAAATAATTGATTTTATTCTAATTTTTGGAATATTTTAGGAATTTTGAAAAAAGTTTCAATTTTTGATTTTGTTATAATTTTTGCAATATTTTGTATATAATTTTTGAAAAAAGTTTGATTTTATTTAATTTTTACAATATTTTTGGAATTTTGAAAGAAATATGAATTTGTGATTTTGTAATATTTTCTCGAAACGCTAAATGGAGAGGTTTTTGAGTAGTTTGCTGATTGTATCATCTTTTCACTAAATTATGTTAATTTATAAATTAATCTGTTATAATTTTCCGGCAACGTATTGATGTTTCGTGTTAGTTTTGTAATAAATTTCTAAACAGAGATAAAAAAAAATACATGTAATTTAACAAAGAGTTATGTTTGATATACATCACTGTCTATACAACTAAAAACCATGTCCTCATAAAAGTATTTTGCCGAAAACTATATCAAAATCCTTAACCCAGACCAAAGTCTTGATATCTCAGAGCTGTGAGATTTCAGCCCCTCTCTATTTTCTGACTTGTAATCCTTATAATGTATTATAGGATTAATAGAAGTATTCTTGAAATATGTACGCATGTCGAAATTTTTAATTAAATTTCACACAAATTTCACTAATTAAATTTCAAGATTGCCATGTTTCATTTCTCTTGCTGATAACGTATCGACGAGTCGTTGCAACACAAGTTTCGAAACAGGAGTAGAGAGAAATGAATATTAAAAATTAAAATAAAAAGCTCAAGAATTTTTTTTCGGGTAACCTTATCGTATAAAACAAGAGCATCTACAGTAAGAGATCATTTTGTATTACATTTTTTTTATCTAAACATATTATTATAATTATAAAATGTTACAAATTTTTGACTTTTCTTTGTTATCCATTTGATTTAAATGTTGTAGTTGATTTGTGGATGGTTTCTTTTTGAAATTTAAACATGAACAAGTTTCCTCGAAACAATCTCCTGCCTTATCCAATTGTTTACACGATGAATTTTTCATTTCATTTAAAAAAGTTTTTGATTTATTAGTTTTTTCCTGTTGGTTGTCTTCTGTTAGGATATCACTTTTAGATGAAACAATTTCACTTGATGCTGAAGTGATAAACGATTTAGATGAATTTTTGGTGTTTGTATTTTTCTTGATATTTCCGCTGGGTGAGCTTTCATTTGTGGCTTTGGAATTTTTTTCTGATGTCAGTGATGCAGTCGTACGACAATCGTCATCATAATCATCATGTTCATCATCACTGTTGCTGTTCGAGCTACCAAAATGTTGAGATTTTATTGGCATGGGGGTTTTTATGATACGTGGTGGTACTGTAAGTGCGACTAATTTTGGTTCGAATGGTTCTTGAAGCTTCATTTGTGTTTCTAATTTACTATTACGAATCTCTTTCATTTGATTAATGTTCATTTTTTCACCTGAAAATAATAGATATTGAAAAAATATTACTTAGTTTAGGTGAAAAATTTCTCAAATATGTAAACTTACCTAATAACTCTTCCCCGACGATTAATGGTTGAAGTGAATCAATCGGTGCAATTTTTGAATTTTTAATCTTAAAAATTCCTTTTTTATCTTTTTTAGTATCATCGTCTTTTTTAATGTCATCTGTTACATCAATCCCATTATCGATAAATCGAATTTCGTTTGATTCAGATTCTACGGAAGGAGTACGAGATGTTTTCTTTTGATTCATACCATCATTTTGAATATCTTCGGGTTCATCGATACTGGAAGTTTCTTCACTAGATTTTTTATTGATTGTTTTATGAGATATTTTCGATGTTCCGGATTTGATTGATTTTGGAGTTTTTGTTTCTTGCTTTGAAACAGTTGATTTCGTTGAGTTAGTTGGAGATTTATAATTGGAGATAGATTTGGATGAGAGTTGTGAAATCACTGATTTTTGCGACTGTTTTGATTTATTTGATTTCACTGATTTTGTAGATTTCGGACTCATATTTGTTGTAACGGATGATTTAGCATCGGAATCATTCGCATGATCTTTTATAAAATGATCTGAACTATTTTGTATCGCTATTAGATGATCGACACCATCTATATTGTTTGAATTATAGTCGATTTCAGTACCATTAAGTCTTTCTTTAGGTTTAATCTTAACAGTACAAACGCTGTCTGATTCCCTATCAGAAGTTTCTGAATCAGTTTCCAAAATCTCATTTATATCATTGTGATCGAGTTCATCTAAATGTTCCGTATGAGCAGAGATTTTATTTTCTGCTATGCTATCTAGAAAATCATTATTTGAAAAATGGTTGTTTGAAGAAAATAACGAATTTTCGATTTCTGTGTTATTATTTTGAACTTTTGTTTCATTTTCAGTAACAATTTCATTTTTATTATTATTATTTAAATCATTGCTTAACACTAGTGGTTCATCATTGTTTTGATTGTTGATAATTTGTGTTTCCTCTTCTTCATTAATGGAAGTTCTTATAAGCTGTTGGGATTCATTGTTCAAAATATTAACATTAGCCGCTACAGTACTTGTGTTTTCATTTGTTGTCAAACAAGTCAATTTCGTTATATCTTTATCTGATTTATTTCGATTAATTTTATCCTCATTTAATGTTACATTTCGTGTAACATTAGTTTGATCTTCTTCATCAATTTTTTCCATAAACAATGTATGCGGTACAGCATGAACAAGAATATGATTCCATCCAGTTGAAATTTTTAAAATTTTCATATTAATAAATTTTTTTAATTCATAAAATTCTCCATGTTTTGATTTTTTTTCATAATTTGTAAAAAATTGTCCACCATTTGTTACATAAGATAAAAACTTATTGCCACATGAAATCTGAGTAATTCGCACATCATCCGTTTCCTTGTTTTTATTTAAAAGTTTTAATTTGTCAAAAATTAATTCAGAATTTCTCTCATCTATTAAATAACAATTATTTTCACCAATTAAATATAAATTTGTTGTATTTGAGTAATAAATTTGTTCAATGTGATCTTCAAAGTCGTTATCCTTTAATGGTTGTGAGTATTTTGAATCGAATATAAAAATTTTGTTTGTATCGGTTAGAAAAACCGATTTATTTGCATGACAAGAAAATCGTACAATTTTTGAATCTATTTCAATTAGTTTGGGATTTTTGAAAAATTGAATGTCTGAATTTTTAGAAATTTGTTGACAGTTGTTCGATCCGTATCCGTATGATTTACCTGTATCTGATACAAAAGTGTTAATCCTAAATATATGTCAGAATATTTCTTAATATAACTACCTGTTAGTACGATAAAATGCGAATCTCCCGCTTTTATATCCATATAGCTAAATCTTTCTTCGTTAGACAATATTTTAAATTCTTCAATTTCTAACGGCTTTGGATCAAATTCTATGTCGTTTTCATTGTTTAAAAACTTATAACCACATAAAAATACCTTATTGTCGCCTGGATAAAAAAATGAAATATGATTAATTAAAAATTAGTTATAGATTAAATCGTATTATTTTGTAAATTAAAAAATTGGGTAAAGTGACACGAAAAAAATTGAACTAAATTAAAAAGAATTAAAATTAAATTGAATTAAATATCTCGAATATTTAATATTTTAATTTCTGTTCATTTTTTATTTGTTGAATTAATGACTATTTAAAATTAATAAATTATGATCGAAAACCAAAAAATATTAAAAACATTAATGATTTTGCAGGTAGTATGTATATCCAAACTTTGATAAATATAAAAAATTATAATAAAAATAACGACGTCTATGTAGACAACTATTACATCAAACTAATGGTACAGACTACATAAGTAGTAGAAATTTAACTAATGTCATTGTTTTCTAAACAAATTTATAATAATCATTAATCAAAATTGAATATATTTATTAAATGTGAAAGTAGCTAGTGTATTTATTCAATAAAAACTTTAGTGATTTGAAATAAAATTGATCAGATTTTGGCATTATATTTTTTATATATTTTGACTGAAAAGATGTTTTAAACCTGAAAATTAACAATTTTTAAGCTTTTTTTAAGAAATTGCAAACTGGTGTTGTTTGCTTATTGGATTGCTCTGACAGTGAATTAACAAATTATGTATCGGAAGCAACAGGTCAGTTAAAAAATTATTTTATTAGTATTATAAAATTATAAATTTTTATATGTATGTTAAAAAGGCTTCGTATAACAGTGTAAAAAATTATTAAGGAAGCGACTGTTCAAGGTCTGGTTGATGTTCAGTCGGAAATAGAAACTATTGAAATTCTTCAAATAGACGATCATGATTTTGAGATTGGAGCATTTCATTTTTCTGTAGTAGTGCATAAAAATTGTAAAAAACCTAGGATTTAAATGGAAAACATCTTTAGACGACCGCAGTTTTATTATGGATGAGGTAGGAACCGATTTGTATAAAGAGAATTTAATACTTGCGAGAAACTTCCTAATACCGAAAAAGCGGCTATCAAGTTTATGCAGATGAAACGTATGTCCATTGTCCACAAGACCCATCATAAATGAAAACGATGGTGTGATGAAAGTATTAATAGTTAGTATTTTTGTTGAAAGCATGTTTGATGTAAATTCCCCTTAACGTTTTGCTTTTCATTTATAGATAGATCTTAAGCATCCTATGTCAAAAGGTCAACGATTCATCATCATTACACGCCGGCTTCGTTAACGCTTTCCTCAACTTTAAATGAAGTAATCAGAAGATTACCACAACGACATGAACAGTAATAATTTTTTAAATAGGTGCACAACGTAAAATCAATTGCGGCACCAAACTTAAATTCGAGGAAAAATGACATAAGGACATGGCTAGATGGTAAGAGAATCAACTACTAAGAGGCAATGCTCAAATCTGAGCTATATGAGTTAATAAAATCTAATAAAGATCAGTTTATTCTAATGGAACAACATGACCACCGTGTGTTAAGGTTATATTTTAAAATACCCAGAACAAAATTAAATTTAAAAATTTAATTTCTTTCTTAATGTTATGGCGTATTCGATTTGCATCACTTTTCTGGTGTTAGTTGCTAAAAAACTGCATGAGTGTAGAATTTTGAATAAAACTTAAAAAAAAACCTAAAACTGATCCACTCAAAACTCAGTGTAAACAAACTACAACTGAAAAAAAAATATTCAATGAAACTATAATTTAGCAGTTCAGTGGTCTTTTTTCGTCTGAACTATGTTTGTAAATAAATATTTTATTTGTAAATGTTTTAAATTCAATAAATACTTAGGAAAAATACCTCTATATTATCAAAAGCCTCTATTACTTCTACGAAGTTAACAATTTTACATAAGTTCCGCTTTTCCATATAAGTTGCACAAATTGCTTCCATTTCATCATCAAATAAATCTGAACTTGTTAAAAGTTCATTTACCACAAGATACTTTCGGTTTTGATTCATTATTTGCATTTGTTATTTAAATACAAAATTTGCAGTTTCTCAAAAAACTGACTCTATTTGACAGTTGAAAAAAGTGCAAACTCTGTTAGTTTTTATGTACTAAACTGGTAAACCGAACTTAAAAAACTTAAAATAAGCAATAAAACTTGTAAATCGAACATGAATAACTGCACTAGTGTAGTGAAACTTATAAACCGAATTTGAAGCACTGAAAAAGTTTGCACTAGTGCGCACGAGTTGCGTAAATCGAACACGCCATTAGATTGCCTCCTTTTTACCCCTCCATATAGGGTATTATAAAAAATTATATCACCATGTCCAATTTAGACAACATGTCAACACAAACCTGAGAACTTATAACCAAGGAAATAAGCAATATTACATCTGAAAACTGAAAGAAAATGTGTCACATATGGAACCCTGAACCAGAGTTTATAGAAAAGTAGCACATCATGCACACATTAATCGACAGCATAATAATAAGTTCCAACTGTAATACTACATCTAGTGGGAATACTTCCAGTGATTTAACACCTCTGTAATATATAAGAGTATTTTATTATTATTATAAAATTATTAATAAGATTTATGTATTTCAAAAAATTATTTTATTAGATCGATCATTCATATCATGAATCTTTGAAAATAAGTCTTCAAGCCAAAAATCACAAAATTCTCGAAATTTAGATCCGCTCTATTTCCCCTAAAAAGAAAGAAAAAATCCTCGAACAAGTATAGCTTTTTGTTTATATGGAACCCGTAACAAAATTTCAGCTGAATTAAAAATGTCTTAGTTACATTTTGTCCTAATCTGTTCGGTATGTGGAATATCCCATATATGGAATTTTTTGTCGTTCCGCACTCGATAAATTAATTTATTTCTAACAGTAAAATTCGTTTTTCCATTATTTAAAAATACGTTTTTTATAGGAAATGAAACATAGTGTTACGAGTACAGAAAAATCTAGACGATTATAGAAAGATCTAAACGATTACGGTCACTTCCAGGAAAATAAAATCAACAAAACACAACAGAAAGAGAATGAAATAGAGAATGAAATAGTGTTGTTGTTGTTGTACATATTCTTAGAATTAAGGTCTATTTGTTTTATGATTTTATGAATCAAATCAACGTAACGTAAAATAATCGAATATTCTAATATTTTCTCAAGGTTTCTAAAAAGTGACCTAGAAATTTCTAGAGATTAAGCAGAATGTATATAAGGAAATTGTTTCTTGTAGTTTTTAATTAGTTTTATTTTAAACCTGCGATTGTGAAGTTAAAAATTATAAAAGTGATCTTTAAATTAGTTTTTGTGTAAAGTTTTTGTAAATAAAGTTATAAGTGTTATTAAATAGAAATATTTTGTGTATTATTTTGAACGTTGTGAATTGGAAATTTCTACAATAAACCGTTGGAGTTTCGAAGCTGTTGGAAGAATATTCTAGTTGGGAATATTGTTTTCCTGTTGTTGTGGAACAGTTAAGGTGTTGAATACTTAATAAAACCTGGTGTGTTTGCTTACTAATCAGTGATCGAACTCAGAAAGAGATTGGGAATTGCGTTTATCGAATTGTGAGTTAGGCCAATTCGAAGGAAGTTTGGAAAAACGTAACAATAGAATACGATGATAGAACTAAAAACTCATTTCGTTGCAATGACTAAAGATCGATTTGAACATTTTATTTGTTTATAACAATAGGAATTTGTTAATAATTTTCATTAATTTTAATTTTTTTTTTGCAAACTAGCATCTTTTAACTTTAAAATAAAACAAACTAGAAGTTTCTATCTTTAATAGAATCGAAGTTATGAATATTTGAAAATAATTCGTCATCCCAAAAATCACGAAATTGTTGAAATTTAGAACCGCTATATTTTCCAAAAAAAAAATCCTCGAATACGTATAGTAGAATTTTTTTACCAGTGAATTTTTGACAGATAGGACGCATCAAGAGATAAAAGAGGAGACAAAAAGTAAAACAGGGGATAAATTTTGGGATAAATTTGTTTTGAAAATTATTGCATTAGTTAAATTTCTACTCCTAGTTCGTACCATTTGTTTGTTGCGACATTTGTTTACATAGGCGTCGTCATTTTTATTATAATTATTATCAATTATCAAAATTTTATTATATTGCCTACAAAATCATTAATATTTTTACTAGTCTTTGGTTTTCGATTATAATTGGTTGAATTTCAGTAGTAATTTGTTGCGTTTTTTTGTTCATTTCAATGGGACCCTGACAGTTTTTTTTAATATTTTAATCTGAAACACTAAATATTCGCACATGCGCATGTGATAATGCGCAGAACGACCAATTTTCCTGTTCGCAGGTAAAAAAATTCTAATATATATCTTTTTTTTTCGATATAAAACCTATAAAAAAATTTCAGCAAAATCAAAAATGTGTCGGTCAGAAATGTGTTCGGTTTGTAAAAGAATGACCCATGAACATGAAATAAACAATAAACAAAGAAACTTCATTCAATAAATTTTAATAATTATTGACCGTGCCACCTTTACAGCAGGTAAAGGTGCATCCTGTTATTGAAGACTGACGACACCTGTTACAGAAATATGCTGACTGACTATATTTTTTGTGATTATAATTATGATTTTGTGATTTTTCACCTGAGTACTAAATTTCAGATTTTAGAAAGTACTTTCACAATGTAACGATTTTTTACAACTTTTATGCGTGACTGACGCGTTCGGTTACAAGATTTACTTGACTGACGATCGTATAACTTATTTTTAATCAATATACTGCCCTTAATTTCAGGTTTTAGAAAGTAGTTCAAATATGGTATGTGATTGTTTTACTAAATTGGAGCCACCCCCACACCAAACACTAACGAATCCGGCTGAGCGAAGGCATACTATTTCTTTATTCCACCTATGTAATATTAAAAAACCAGCCTTTAGAAATTGCTTGCAATTTTTTGGTCCTCGCCTCTCGGACTACTATACTTAGCTGTAATTTCCATTAAACTATTCCCCCTACTCCATGTCTTGCAGTTTTATTCGCTTACGACACGATATAATTGTGAATAAGATTTATCACATATTATCATGGTGTGCAAAAATTTAGATTTTTTTCTGCTTTTTTTTTCGTACCGTATAATTTAGGAACGTAGACTGTCAGCAAGTGTCATTTTACCTGTATTAGTTTCATCACTTCACTCAATTTTATGGTCGAGTTTCACTTGAAAACTTAGTTTTATCAATTTCTTTTATATAAGTGATCAACATGCCTATAGTTTTTCCAATTTATCATCAATATTAGTTGACTAGCGGTTAATTTGAAAACCGGTGTGTTGATGGTTTTTAATATTTTGCTTAAAAACGCTCTGACCTAGATGGCGTTCAAATGCGCTTCCTCCGAGTTCAAAGTCTAGCGGTAGCACTTTGAACTAAGGTACTCAACACACAAAAATTTCATATTAAAGTAGATGGAGAAAGATGCTAATATTACACGGTATACTTTTTCGCCGACAAAATACTTATTGTAATGATTATGTTTTTAATCAGAAATTCGGATCTTTCTTTTAAGGATGCATTTGAAGCATAAAAAAACGTAAAAAAGTTTTGTTTTTTAGTAAATATTAATAGTTTGTTCTGGAAAATTCGTAATAGAAATTTCGATAATTTCTAATATATATTCGAGATGTGTAACATCAACTAAACAATGATTCGTTCTAAACATACATCGTTAATTTGTATTGAACGATTTAATTACGTTGGTTATATCGTTCAATCGATCACTCGCAAAAAACGTAAAAATTTAAGTCAAAATGCGACTAAAAGGGTCTAGTTAATATTAACTTGCGAGATACAGCTTTTGATAATTACAAAATATTTCCCATTAACGTAATTTATTAACTTAACTAACTTAATTTATTTGAAAAACACTAAACATTCGTTCCCTATAAACAGGTTTTTGTTCAAGAACGAATCGTTTTGGTTTTAGATCGGTCGTTCATTCTGGACATTTGTTCTAAACAACAGTCAATTATTTTTTCACTGTGGTTCATTTATTTTGGTCGTTTTTATTGCATCGTTCTTTTGTTCGATTCATTTAACCATTTTGTTGTTTTTGGATCAATTGTTCTTTTTTTTTCATCGATCCGTTCATTATAAGCAAAACATATTTTCTTTCTTATTTTGTTTGATTTATTTTAACATAAAAACTTTTTAAAGAACATATTTTTGTGCGAAGTTATTGAATTGACTGAAAAAAAAGCTTATTACACTTACAAATTTTTATTTAATAGATCATTGAATAGTGACCGACCGAATGGTGACCGACAAACGATGTTTCTATTACTAACTGAACGACCAGTTATCGTTCACTGAAGTGATCCGTTCAATTAACATCGGTCTATCACAACCGACACATCACTATTTTATAAAAAGCAGCACATTCTTAACAATAAAAGTTATTTTAACGTGAACAGTCATAAGTGAAACAAGAAGTCTTGAATAAAATACAGAGTGAGAAAAAGTATTAGAAATACATAAGAAACTGAGTTTTGATGAAAACAATTTACATGTATTGGTGTCAGTAATTGATTAGAGCAATTTGAGTGATTACTATGATATAATTTACACTGCTGGCCTGCATTTTATCGTAATAACAAAAGCAATAATTAAACACTCCTAAATAAATTAATTACCTAAAAACGCGTTTTTGGAAGAAAACCGTTTGATTTCTGATACTCGATAGGGCTTTCGAAACAAAAAATCAACAAACGATCTAATGAATTACGTAGCCCATCGTTGAAACAGCATTAAAAAAGATGATGAAATGTTTGTTATCGCTTTAACCATTTCAAAAGATTCTGCCATGAAAACGAGCTCGTTTACGTATGGCTTTGAACCCGCAGTCGTAAAAAAATTTTAACTGACTGATACATTTCAGTATCCAGAGATGGTTTTTCTTGAGTTTAAATTAATAACACGAACCTGGCCGACATCAAGACTCAGTTTTGTTTTCCACTCTATTTTTAGGGTTCCGTACTTTGAAAAATAAAAACGGTACCCTATTGGTGATACTTGTTAGAATTTCTACACAATCGATTTTCTCACAAACTATGAGTGGTATCAACTTGAAATTTTCTACTGTTATAAAATGTATTTGTCCACGCCTACTGAAAACAAAAGAAATGCATATATTTTATCTATATTTTATAGACATAGGATGAGGAGGTAGTAAAACAAACTACAAAGTATTTTTAATGAATCGAATTTGATTAAGAAAAATCGATAAAGATTGAAATATTTAAAAAAAAAATCAATAAATTTTCGACTGCTTAGTTTTAGAGTTATTACCAAAAACGTCAGTTTGTTTTTGTGCCTCCCCTCCTTCCCCTTTAACTTCGAATATTACAAAAGAAAAAATTTGAAAAAATTCACGGTTATAGGAAATGTTGTAAACATTGAATGAAAACTATAGCGGTGAGCTCATCTTTATAAAGTCATATGGTCATATGGTTGGGGGTGGAAATTTTGACAAAAAATTATTTTTGACTTTGACGTGTGGGGATATGAAAAGTGAAGGTTTTTTCTAGTCCAAAACAGTTTGTTTTGTAATTTTCGAGAGGGCAGTTTTCGACTTATTTTCAAAAATGTGAAATTTTTTTCCTGTATCACAACCACCACCACAACACAGTTGTTGATATTTTTCAAATGAAGGACCGAATTCCTCAACGACATTTCAATTAGTTTGTGTAACGAACAAATAGGCGAATGAGGCTGCGTCACAATTTCCAATAATTTACTCTGGAACGATCATACAATGGCGATGTCTAAGAGTGGGTAAGAAAACTCGACCTCCCCAACAGATGTAAAAAATATTTCACTCCATATCCTATATTCTTCCCTGTCTGGGGTATTGTTGTCAGGTTTGGGCCCCTACATCTGTTTCCACCCTGACTGTTCTGGACTTTGTTTCAACATTTTGCTATACAAATCGTGGGTGATCGAAATTTAACATCAAATCTCGTTCTTTTTTTATAAATATCATTGCCAACAGTGCTGATATAAAATCGAGTGTATCATACGTCAAACTTATGATTTTCCCCCTCTTCCTCGATAGCCGGTTTGTGCACACAGTCAAACTGTCGAGATCTCACAATGTCATAGTGACAGAATGGAGAAGAACGTTTTTGTTCGAACGGTTTATAAGTGGAATGATTTTTCGAATCAATTGTCTTAAGCGCCTTCAATCCTTTTATGTCAATTCTTGATGATGAATTTAAACCACCTCCAGTCGAATTTAAACCACCTAAAATAACTATTAAATTCAACAAAAATTTTTTGACAAGCCAAACATCTCTTCCATACAATAAAAATTTATTATTAATTCAAATTTTATCTATAATACTTACTTGATATGCATATTGAAAATTTTTCACAAAATGCAATGTTTTTGATTTTAATTCCATTGCTTTTAAACGCTTTAACACATGATGGCCGTGAAACTGTTGTTGATGTTTGTACTCCTAATTGTCCGAAATCATTTTTCCCCCATACAAACAACCGTCCCGATTCTGTAAGCATTTTTTTTTAACTTATTATTTATTTATCGTATACAAAGGCTGTATTCTAAACGACGACTAAATGGTACTAAACTGCTAAATCTAAATTTAATTTTACAAAATTACCGAATTTTAATTTAAATTAATATAATCAAGTTGTCAGATATTGTTTAACGTATGAATTTCTTCCAAATTATTTAGAAAAAAATGTCGATTTAGTGAAATAAAATAGTTGACTAAATTGATTTAGCACGTTTAGTACAATTTAGCATCAATTGGAACGCAGTCAGAGTTCTTAATGAGTTATATGATAGGGATTTCTCTAATAAAATCAATTAAAATTATGTGCGAGTCAATTTATTAATTTTGTTCGTGTACCCGCTTACACGACAAATAGATTACACAAAGATTGGCAGGAAAGTCAAAAGTTTGCGTGCTTTATAGTTGATATAATTTTATTGTTTTCATTGTTATTTTTGAGGTTACAGTTTAAAAATATTGTTATTAAAAAAAATTACACGAGTTTGCAAATAATGAATACAAATTTAAAGTTAAAATAGAAAATTAAAGTTAGATTAATGTTTCTTGAACACCTATTCGCTATCGTTCCGATTAAGTGTTTTATGAGCATTTAAATTTTATTCGAAATGACTGCACGAATGTAATTAAAAGGATGAAAACAGTTAGATTGTATATAATTTTGAAGGTTAAAACTATTTAAATATTTTTAATGTTAAGAATTTTTGGGGTTTGTGGTTATTTCCTTGATAAAAATACCCCTGACGCTATTTAACAATTAAAATATTCTTACCAACAAACTTGCATTATTTGTTTTAATAACATTCGTGTTTTGAAACATTAATTTTATTTTCTAAATATTTTTATTTTTTTTGTTTTGAAATTAGTCAAACAAAAGCAGATAAATATAATTTATAAATTTATAGTTTATTGTTTACCACAAATAACTGCACTTTGATAGTTTCCAGCTACTAGTTTTTTAACGGGATCGTTTTTTATAAAAAAGTAGCTTTGATGGTCATCCGATGATAGAAATGATTTACCCAATGTAAATACTGCTCCAGATTCTATATAATGTAAAAAGTAAACAAATATTTTAGTGCTGTTAAAAGTCTTATAAAAGCTTAGTTAAAAACAAATTAGAAATAATCCATTAATCACTATTTCATATTAGCAAAAAAAAACCACGTAAAAAACATAGCAAGGTTTATCGTATTAGTTAAATTTGTATGCATTTTTTCTGTTTAAATTTAACTGACACCGTTACTGTCTTCGCTCATAGCATATAAAACCCAAAAACAAGAGAAAAAGGATATTAGTTGTGACAACCAAATACATCAGTTTAATATATCAATTTTAAAATATAGTTTTCACAAACAAATAAAAAATGAGGAATTATTTTTAGAAATTTGCAATCGACTGATTCTTTTGTGATTCAATTTTGGTTACCTAAATAAAATAAAGCAGAAATCTAGATTAAACGCGGTTTAAACGCGGAATTCAATTGCAACATCTAACAATCTGCTACGATAACCTTCGTTTGATCATGAACCACATCGACGGCTACTAAGGATTTACGTGTAACCATACATTTTCAAAAACACGAGAGAAGTGAAAAAAATGTTTTATTGCAATTCTAAACAACCTTGAAAATAAAATTTATTATCAATAAATCAAAAGAAATAAATTTTTTTTGATTTATCGATAATAAATTTTATGAATTACAGAAATGCAATGAAACATTTTTACGCTTCCTTCCAGGTTTTCGAAAATGTAGTTACACGTAAATGCACTGTCGTTATTAGAAACTAATAATTGATATGCATAAAAAATAATGGTAACTTGATATCTATTTAACATTTGTTTTTGAATTCCACATGTGAATAATCAAACTAAAATGTGCTATTTGGAGGAAAACTAAGTACACTGCAAAGCTTTCGGTTAATGACAATCTCATGTTCATAAACGGCAATATGAATTTCTTTTAACAGAAAGTAGTTGCATTCGAGTTATACTAATAAGTTTTGACTAAACAAACCATTAGTGGGGGACATAATTATAACATTACATTATTGTTTGTTACATTACTTAACAAACAATTGATTCTTGACTTAAACGGTTTTTGCCTTTTCCCATCACAGTTTCTAAATGAATATTTTGTGCTTGCTAAACCGAAATTGTTTTTACGACTACAGTTAAAGCCCGCAAATCACCACTTTGTAGTAAATAAAACTTTAGCTACGCTTGACCAAAAAAACAGACACGTTTGAAAAGGTGCCACTTTTTGGTTTTATTACACCGGAAACCTACTTATAACTACAAACTTAAATGTTACTCGATAAAATTAACATTTATTTCGATAGCATTTTCTAATAATTGCTAGTTTTTAAATCCTATGACTAAACTATTGATCGATGTATTCACTTATTTATGCATTTGTCATGTCTAAAATGCAACTGCAAATAACATTTGCAAAAAGTTCAAACACGTAACAAAAGTCGATACAATAATATTGGTGGTTAATAGTACACTGAAAAAAAAATTGAAGTTCATGACAACCTCATCTCGAAGTTGGCAGTTGATTATTCATGCAACGAAAAATTATTTGCAAACAATTTCACTGTGATTGGGACAACTACACGATAACATTTTCCTAACAACAGAATGAGGTTTATTTAAAATATAAAGTGTTATATCCAATATAACAGTAGTTGAATAAAGATAATAACTATTTCCCTGAAAAAAATTTTCTTTGGCCTTATATCTTGAATTTTTCATTCGTTTGATTTTTTCAACTTCATCGATTTATAATTGTAGAGTTGTTGAGGCAATTTCGTAGTTTGATTCGCCATATGTGACCGCACGGCGAGGTTGAGACAATTGCATTTCGATTGGAAATAGGACATGTTTTTTTCAGTGTATATTACGTACCGAGGTGGAAAATATGTCATTTCTGTCGAGAGAAAATACATTTTCACCGAGGTTTGTATGCTATTTTATTCACAACAACTAAGTAATCTGTCGAAAAGAAAAAAATTTTCGCAATCGAAATTCCTACTCAGGTCGGAAAGTTTTACTTCCCAACCGGTTGGGAGCTAAAAGTTAGCAATCGCATCTTTTAAAAAGTTGGAAAACGACAGATTACTTAGTTGTTGTGAATAAAAATATATTTTATATATATTTTTCAATGTTTTATTAAAATTTGTTGCACACGTATCCTTGTATACAATACATTTTGAGTTATCGCGCTGATACAGATCATGTTTTAATTTCATAAAAAAAGATATACATATATCAAAACTGACGAACCATATTCTATCCCTAAAAAACCACTCTTCCTCAAGCCTTACGATAAAACAGATCGTTTGTTGTATGGTCTGATTAATATAGACACTGACTAATTAGAAATAAATGAATTATTGTCTGCAAGTTGATAAGGATCTGGATCTTCCGAGCACAAAACTTTAAATGCAAAATTAAAACGAACCAATTCGACACGAACAAAAAATACTTTGGCGATATTTACTACAACAACAACAATGTCAGTTTTCTAAAAAAGTATGATGATTGCATTTGAAATTAAAAATGCTGGTATGAATTCAATTATATTTATAAAATTTTAATTTAAAACAAACTCAACGTAAATTATTAACAATCACTTAAACAAAAGCTTCCAAAATGAAACAACGACGGTATGATGATTTCCTTACGATTTTCTATAAAATGTGAAATGAATTTTGAAAAAAAATCATCAATTAAAATTAATTTAATAATAAGCTTATAGTCTAGGATCCGGCTGCAGGATTAGTGCGCTCATCGATTTTTTGCTAAAACCAAATTTTTATGTATATTTATAATTAGGAGAATATGTATCTACCAGGTTGCCTATCAAAATTTGGCCGCGAGTATTTTTAATTAAATTATTTTTAATTGATTTTTGGGAAAAAATTTCGTTCACTTGTTTTTTAAATAAAATGTCGTCTACATCACGGCAATTTATATAAAGATTCTAAAAATTCACGGTTGCGATTGTGCACCTGGTCGCACCTCTTCGCAGCCAGGCGTAAACAGGTATGATTTCGATACATTTATACGTTCATAACGTACATTGATTAATTCCATATCAAATTAAAGCTAATTTTTTTCTATTTATTATCATATATGGTTGCCTAATTAAATCCGGCCGCAAATAAGGGTTGCTTGCTGTTAAAGATGATAAATATTTAAGGTAGAGTGAAAGAGAGTTAGCGCGTAACATCATTTGTCAGTCGAGGATAGCGATCGCCAGCTGTGCGACGCTCTTGAGCCATTGCGCATACGTCGAATGTTAGTGTTCTCAACCACTGGGGAGTAATAGAGACGACTTAATAAATACTCCCAAAAAATTGTGTTCCTTTTTAAAATGACAGATTTAAAAATTACAACAAAAAATGGTAGAATCCTAGTTTATCCCCCCAAATAAATTTGCGTTTTTTTTTCAGATAATTAGGTCCAAAAAAAAATTGCGGAAATGAGGGGGTCAAAAGTTATAAAGGATCAAACTTTCAATTTTACCTTGGTCCCCCCTTTGGTTTTTTTTTTAGTTTTTTTTTTTCTTGTTTTCCTTATTTTTATTTATTATTCATTTATATTTTATCACACACTAAAATATTAAAATTTAAAAAACTATCTTGGTCCCCCCTTTGAGTTTTTAGAAGTAATTTGATTTTTGATTTTGTTTTTGACTCGCTTCTGCGACCTTGCACAACTTCGAGGGGGACCAAGGTAAAATTGAAAGTTTGATCATTTATAACTTTTGATCCCCTCATTTCCGCAAATTTTTTTTTTCATAATTAGGATGCAGAGGACCTAATCTTTCTATTTATCTGAAAAAAAAAAACGTAAATTTATTTGGGGGGGGACAAACTAGGAATGTTCCCAAAAAGTTAATATTGATTTAACTCTCTTTCACTCTACCTTAAATATTTATCATCTTTAACAGCCAGCAACCCTTATTTGCGGCCGGATTTAATTAGGCAACCATATATGATAATAAATAGAAAAAAATTAGCTTTAATTTGATATGGAATTAATCAATGTACGTTATGAACGTATAAATGTATCGAAATCATACCTGTTTACGCCTGCCTGCGAAGAGGTTCGGCCAGGTGCACAACGGCAACCGTGAATTTTTAGAATCTTTATATAAATTGCCGTGATGTAGACGACATTTTATTTAAAAAACAAGTAAACGAAATTTTTTCCCAAAAATCAATTAAAAATAATTTAATTAAAAATACTCGCGGCCAAATTTTGATAGGCAACCTGGTAGATATATATTCTCCTAATTATAAATATACATAAAAATTTGGTT
Source organism: Diogma glabrata (assembly GCA_963693315.1). Lineage (NCBI taxonomy): Eukaryota > Metazoa > Arthropoda > Insecta > Diptera > Cylindrotomidae > Diogma > Diogma glabrata. Next base: position 401,945,728 of record OY856186.1, read on the forward strand.
TTAGCAAAAAATCGATGAGCGCACTAATCCTGCAGCCGGATCTCGTACTATTAGTTATTTTCCATAATTTCCACATAAAGTAAGTTTTCGTTTAATCAATTAAGTAATCGTTCCTAGCAATACGGTAAAATGTTTTGTCATGTTGGCTACAGCTTTAAAATCAATCACCTGATCAGATCAAAAGAGTATTCACGTTAGACTCTAGTGTGTAAAATGCTTAGAGTACTTTTAAATAAAGAGAGAATATAACTTTAAAATTGTATGAAGTGAGACATAAAAAATGGTGATCACATCTGTCATATTCAAGTTCTCTTTTTTCCGTTTTGATTTGTTTTTATTAACAACCACAAACTTTTTTATTAAACTATAAATTAAAAACAATTCTAAATTTAAAATACCAAAAAATATTAAATGTTTTCTTCATAGTTGGATAATCACGTCAGAGTAATTTAAATTTATTGTGTTATTTCCTGTGATTATTTAAGTCAAATATTTTATGAAGGACAAGCAATATTTTCTAACGGCATGAAGAAATATTTAAGTTGTGTTTATATTCTCAAAGTATATTATGAAAATTTGCTTTCGAACTTTTTTCATTATAGACAAGTTTATTTCTCATTTATAAAATATCAAAAAACTATATATTTCCAACTGGTGAATATGATCAGCGATCCACTATCACCGATTTAAATTCTAGATTTTAAATGTGTATTTCTTATCTGATTTATCTGTCTGAATAAAATCAGCTGGATCAGAAAAAATGGAGTTTTTCTCTGAAAGAAATCCAAAATATACTTTCGAATTGAAAAGTTGAACTGAATACCTTACTTGAGTTTAAGTGTTCACAAGAAATTCAAAATTTATTCAAAATTCAAATCTAGTGAAAAATTCTAAACCAGTTTAATATATGTACTTAAATATTGTCTTTCGTATATAAGAAATATACATTCAAATAAAATCTAGAACTTCTTAATGTTTAAAACCGCTAGCACTTTAACCAATGAACTTAAACGGTTAAATAAGCTAATATAGAGTTTTTATCAAACCAACATTAATCAAAAGTTATTTGCGTTTGCCCATTTGACGATTTAATTGTAAACATCCAACAAAATAAAAATTAAATTTTCCTATTTTAGATGATACTTTTACTAGATATTTTATGGACAGCTGACCTCTGTCATTTTATTTTGTGTAGTTTTGTTTTTATTTGAAAACTTTGAAATTTGAAGAAATTCAATGTAAGTCAAAATCTAAGACAAATAGAGCAATTCCACGTCACCGCAACATCGATGGACCCTCTCTGATTTTGATGAAATCTCATACACAGAAAGCCAATGACAAAATAAAATTACTATTTCTTTCGAAAAATAAAATTTCGCTGTGGGGATGACACAGGGTGGTGTCAAAGTTTTACGGGTTGGCGAAACATTAGTATCTTTGGTTACCGATTACCAACGATTGACTAAACCGATTTAAGTCATTTATAGCTCATTAGAAAGGTAATTAATAGACCTTATAAAAAAAAATTATTTAAAATTTGGTAGTAATTTTTTAAAACTGTGTTAAACTTAAATAATAATTTGAAAGATAATGCTGTTGAGGGTACCCTCACTTTTACCACATTTTTTTCCCAGAAAAAAAATGTTTAATTAATTCTTAATCTAAAACGCCAATGGCATGATTTCTCGTTTTGAAAATAAAATTCTTACAAAATTTTAATTTCCGTTTTTTCAAATTTTTTTTTAAACAATGCAGTCTATTTAACTAAATCGCCTGAATTCTTGTTTTAAAAAATACAAAAATACTTCGTACAAAAAATTAAAAAAAAAAATTTTTAAGGTTCAGAACACAGCCTCTCAACTTTAAGTGGCCGAGGGCACGCCTTAGAATTGATCGATTGATTTCAAATTTTATAAATAAGATTTTTATGGGTATTGACACGAAAAAGGGGGGTGCCGCAAACTGTACAATGGAAAAACAAAATTCTAGAGTGACCTAAGGACCACCCTAGTGGATGCTTTTTACATAATTGACTTTTTCTCCCATTTCTACCTGTCTGAAATTAATTATAAATGCATGAACTAATCGAATCGAGTACCATAATTTAATTACCTATTAATGATAATATCTGTCATAAAATGGGAGCACAGTAAAGCGTATTAATAGTTAAAATAATTTTTAAAGAAAAACAGGTAGAAATGGGAGAAAAAGTCAATTATGTAAAAAGCATTCTCACCCTCAAATACTTAACTTGTATCCTTAAAATAATTAAATTTCAATAAAACCAGAATTCTAACTTTTAGTTAAATAAACTGCATTGTTTAAAAAAAAATTTGAAAAAACGGAAATTAAAATTTTGTATGAATTTTATTTTCAAAACGAGAAATCATGCCATTGGCAAACATTCGTTTTAGATTAAGAATTAATTAAACATTTTTTTCTGGAAAAAAAATGTGGTAAAAGTGAAGGTATCCTCAACAGCGCCATCTTTGAAATTATTATTTAAGTTTAACACAGTTTTAAAAAATTACTACAAAATTTTAAATAATTTTTTTCAAATGTCTATCAATTACCTTTCTAATGAGCTATAAATGACTTAAATCGGTTAAGTCAATCATTAGTAATCGATATGAACATACTAATGTTTCGCCAACCCGTAAAACTTTGCGGCCACCCTGTGTCATCCACAGAGCGATTTTTCGAAAGAAACAGTATTTTTATTTTGTCACTGGCTATCTGTGTATGAAATTTCATCGAAATCAGAGAGGGTCAGTCTAGATGCTAGAACAAATGCTGTTGCGGTGACGTGGAATTGCTCAATAGGCGGAGTTTTATTGTGACTTTTGATTTTATAAAAAATTCACTTCTAAATTTTAATGTTAAATAAATTTGAAACAGTATAACAAAAAAAATTGCTTTATACAAAATTTTAAAAACGATTTATAAATGGTCGAAAGACATTATCAGGTATAAAGTACGTTATTCAAAAATTATGTCAAATTTGAAATTATGAATGGAGCTTTCATATTACGAAAACAGTTTCCAATTTGTTTTAGTTATACGAAAACTATCCATAAATCACTAGAATGAAAGTAGCTTAATCTTAATTAAACAGCGATAAATGCTAGAAATAATATTTTTACTACAGATAATAATTTTCAAAACTTACATCTTTTTAAGGCTTATGTTTGATTAACTTTAATAAATTTCCTCTTTAAGCTAGAGCAGAGTCGAGTATAACAGAAACCTTTTATCTGTTTGGATGCTGTTTTATTCAAAACTAGTCAATTGAAAGAGTTTGAAAGATCATTCGTAAGAACTAAATTTCTACTTGTAAGATGATTATCTACTGTAATATCTTTAGTCGCTTCCAAGCCGATGAGAAATTAGTTTTTACCGAATACTAGATGATGAGGGGAAACATAATTTAGTGTTTTAAGATTTACATAAGGTAAAACAAGCAATCTATACTTTTCACTAAATTATATGGTAAAGATAAAATCATTTCGGATCTTCCTCAATCGATTCTAAGATCCTTAAAAAAAATCGGCTAGTTAAGAGGGAGGAGCGGAGATAACGTTTCTAAACTTGTTTTCATTTTTTTTTTAATATTACATTTGAACATCCGTTCAAATACGCAGACCGGTATTTTATGTATGTCCGGTAGATGTCGATGCGGGACTGCCCGAAACGCTTTTGTACTCTTATTATATTCCCTGAATTAGTTTATTTGTAGAAGAACCTGCAGGTTGCTACCACCAACAAAAATTTGTTCAATGGACTTTTTATTTTAAAATCAAAAGAACAAACAGTCAACACATTAATCATACCTTTATTCCATAATATCAAGCAACTTAAAATCGTTTCATAAAGTAACATCTGTCTATTTATGACGGTTCACTGTAATGCTTATTTTAAAGCATTTTACGGATATTATATTACGATGATCAATCAATTTTTTTTATTGTTTTTCGTTTTTCTATGTAAAAGAAATACTTATTTTTGTGTTTGTTAAACAGACGTTAAAATAAAGTGTATTGATCCTGCGCTGATCTTGCATATTTGATTGGGTATTTCTCTTGGACGGTTTTTTTAGTGATTTTTCTCTGTATGTTTCATTTGGTGTTTTTTGATACTGCGGATCTACAATGAACGAATACATACATATTAGTGCCAGGAAAAATATCGATAAATATCGATAATTATTGATATATCGAATAACGATATCGGAATGATAATATATCGAAATATCGATAATATCGCTTTAATCGATATATCGATATTATCGATAATATCAATATGTCGATATATCGATGCATCTATATATTGATATATCGATATATCGATACATCAATATATTGATATATCCATATTTCGATATATTGAAATATCGATTTTATAAATTTGTTTTTTTTGCGATTTCTTTGCTATATACACTTTATTTAAACCATTTTCCGTTACATAATGCACTCCATTATTTCAATATTATCATTATAGGTACCGGGTGATTTTTTTAACCTGAAACTTTCAAATATCTCGAAAAATAAGCACTCTACGGAAAAAATGTCCATATTCAAAATTTAATCATTCCGCGGGGGAAACACATTAGTGCAATTAAATAGTCCCCCACCCCCCCTCTCTGTAGGTGTGCGGGGGTAACTTTGAATCTAAAATAGGAACCCCAATTTTTTATTGCAGATACGGATTCTACGGCTAAAAGTACGTACGATTTGACTAAAAAAATTTGTTCGATTCATGATAGATGTAAATTGGCCTGCCAGATCACCAGATCGTACTTCGCCAGATTTCTTTTTGTGGGGCTATCTCAAAGAAAAAGTTTACAAACAAGAACCAACAACACGTGAGAATATGATTGGGCGAATCAAAAATGCTTGTGCCGAAATTCAAGCAGACACACTTCTCAGTTGTGTACAGTCATTTGAAGAGCGGATTAATAAGTGCATTGAAGCCGAAGTCCATCATTTTGAACACTTATTTTAAGCTAAAATCTGTTTATTCACCAGCCATTTACATTAATAAACTTTTTACAATGAAAACGTGATATTTTTTATTTCAAATGTATTACAAAATCGTAGGCATATGTTCTTAGTAAAAGAAATCGAAAAAATTGAATTTCGTCGATTACAGCGCCATCTATCATGAATCGAACAAATTTTTTTAGTCAAATCGTACGTACTTTTAGCCGTAGAATCCGCATCTGCAATAAAAAATTGGGGTTCCTATTTTAGATTCAAAGTTACCCCCGCCCACCTACAAAGAGGGGGGGGGGGGGGTGAGGGACTATTTGTTTGCACTAATGTGCTTCCCCCGCGGAATGATTAAATTTTGAATATGGACATTTTTTCCGTAGAGTGCTTATTTTTCGAGATATTTGAAAGTTTCAGGTTAAAAAAATCACCCGGTATAGTACTGTTTTGCTTCGGTTAAAATAGTTAATCAAAATAAAAAATAAAAAAATTAAGCTGAATTGCAGCGCGTGGTATCTTATACCCCATAGGCATCAATATCGAAAATCCCCAATATCGAAATATCAATTTATCGATATATCGATATATTGGTTTATCGATATTTTTTTTATATCGATATTTTCGATAACTTTTTAAATGTCGCCCAGCCCTATTCGTAATGTTTATTTTTAAGAAATGAGACGGAAAACAATGACAAAGATGAATAGAAAGCCTTTTCAAAATACAAAGTCGTTGTTTGTATGAAAGGATTTTGATTATAAAAGAGTTAAGTTTTTGACTAAGTTTTAACTTTCAATTAATTTAGTTCTGGTTTGGTATCGGAACGGATACTTTAATTTTTTCATAAATTTTGATACAAAACATCATTAGTAAGTTAAGTGATAGTATTAGTGATTTAAAATAGAAAATATTTTGTTAAACTCACTGTTACATTGGCTAGTGTAAATAACTATTTATACTTAAAAATCAAAAATAAAATATTGAAAATAAGTTTGTGATTGATTGTATAGAATTTATTTTGTCCAGAAAATTAACAAATTTCAAACGATGAATTTTTTTTAAGATCAATTAAGGAATTTTTATAATAAAAGAATTGGCTGATGTTGAAGAAGTTAAATAATTTAGTACATCTTTCAATAAAAAAAATAAAGGTTTCGGAAAGAATATCGGAACGTGTGTTCAAGGATTTTTCTGCAATTTTCTGAAACATGTAATTTTTTAAATCGGTGTACGCTGTAACTCAAAATCTAATGCACCGATTCTTTTGAAATTTGTACACCATATGTATGTGTATAAAATAAATCATGAAGAAATGTGTCGTTTGTTTTATTTTTACTTTTATTTTACAATCAATCAACCGTTTTTTTACCGAAAATCGTGTTTTTGATTTTCAAGTGCTAGTGAAAATTAAAAAATACGATGAAAAAACTTAGCAGCGTTACTTAAAGAAACATCTCAACTAAAAAACGCATTTTGTTTATGTTTGCGATTACGAAATATAGCGTACCATTCCCAGTGACGAGTTATAGCGTACATCACCTAACAATGTTTTTTCGATTGGCCGAAACCAGCCGTTGGCCATTTATCCATATTTTGCAAAAAATTTAGAAAAATATCGTTAAATAAACCAGCATTACCTATATAGTCTAAAAAATACTTGAAAATATGATTTCTCCCTCAAATTAACCTTAGATAAAATCCTAACAACCTACCCTTCCTCAACTGTACAGTTTTTTTCGCAATATTGCGGGCTCAGCGGACTTGTTTATTTGAAACTTTAATATCTTCAATTTCTTATAAACAGAATTAGTTGAAATATTCTTTCATTCCACTTGTTTATCGTTGCCGATAAAAATTTTTAAATTTTGTTACTACATCAAAATTCAAAATGTGTATCTGTTCACAGTCTTCGCTCTTTGACCGATTTTTATAACACTTTGAAACCCGGTCTGGTTCTGTACGAGAAGAAACTGATTATTTTTTAAGCGATATTACTGATACTTGTACTGCAGCCAAATTCTGTAACTGTGAAGTGGTGAAGTGATAAATTTTTTAATGTAAAGTAGCGAAGAAATTTTTAACACTTCACCGCTTCACAGTTACAGAATTTGGGTGCTGGATGACTAAGTAAAAGTCATAATATTATGCAAAAATATCTACAGTCGCATAACCCATTTCATACAACCAAATGTAATTTTAATTACTAATTTTTAATGGATATAGAAACATGTATAAACCCTTATTTATCTATAAAAATAAATATGCCAATAACCTGGTATATCCATTTTGATTTATAAAATTTTTAAATATTGAAATATATTTTTTCAACTAAAATTATTTCTATTTCACGTTACATTAATTAATCGTTTTATTATTTACACCCCTCATAGAAGTATTGTGTCAACATAACACTCTAACACTATCACTTTTAGTATTTAAATATTAAGCCTTAAACCAAATAACTTTTAATTTTTTTTAATAAATAAGTTTTTATTTATATTTTTATCCGTTATGACTATCCAACCGTGTGGTCAGTTGAAACGTTACTTTTAAACTATTTTCTTATTTTCTTTTTTCTGTAAACAAAATAGAGGAAAATTGGTGGAAAATTATTTTGTTGGAGTGGTTTTTCTTTCATGTCCAAGAGTTAACTTTTTAAATTGTTTCGTGAATGTAGTAAATGAGTTGGTGGGTGTTCGAAATTCGAATATCATTAGCAAAGAATTACAAGTTTTGGTAATAAAAATTAAATTTTTTCTCTTCGTGCTTAAAGTGGTTTTGCGTTCAGATCATTAAGAAAAGATAACATTCAAGGTTAGTATATTGAGTTTTCGGCATTAATTATGATTAAAAGGTTATTTATTCATCCACTTGTTTTGACACAGAAATGAATGCTAAACCTAATGTATATTTTTGTGGAAGATTTTATGGTTTCCTCGCATTTTTCCTTTTTTTTTAGAAAATTCATATATACGAACCAATTAAAACATAGCTTACTGCACTTAATATTGCAAATAATTTTCTTTTCTATAATAGCATATGAAATAGTAGTTTGTGCTACAAGTTTTGAAATGAAAATTTTTTCAGCACTAGTCCTAAGTTTTCAATACGAGCGAAGCGAGTATTGAAAATTAGGACTAGTTCTGAAAAAATCTTCGTTTCAAAGCGAGTTGCACACAACGTTTTCTGCACTTGAGTACCACAATAAACAAAAAATAAAAAGCAATTACAAAAAATCACTACAAAAAAACTACGCAAAGTATTGATCGATCAACAATGCCTTGACAATATGCAAGTTGGATTATATGCAAGGAAAAAACGTCATTTGTTCTTGATTGTTCCTACACTACAAACGTGTTTTCATTTCGCGTGTATTTTATTGAGAAACTGCAAAAAATGAGCTCAGGGGAGGATTCCGATTTGGAAGGAGCAGCAGTAAGACCTATACAAGGTTTATTGCCGGTAATATCCAAAGAAAAATACGAGAAAACGTATCGAGCGTTCAAACAATGGTACAGTGAAAAAAAATTAAAGTGATTGACGAAAATAAGTTGCTTGCTTATTTCGATACCGAGATGAAACAATTCCAATCGTCAACTACATGGAGCATATTCTCAATGTTAAAATTCACTTTGAACGTGAAGGACAACATCGATATCTCAAAATTAAACAATTTGCGAGCTCTTTTGAAGCGTAAAAATGACAATTATTATGCGAAGAAATCAAGAATCTTCCCCATTGAAGAAATCTACAAATTCCTGAAGGACGTTCCCGACGATGTTTATTTGGCTACGAAGGTAAAGTTTGCTGATATTTTTTTTGTTTCATTTTCCTAACCTCACAATTTTAAGGTGGTCCTTATTGTCGGTGTCTATGGTGCTTTTCAACGAAGCGAATTGTTGAATTTGAACGTAAAGGATGTCGAATACATGGACAATGGCATTAAAATTACCGTACCGAAAACGAAAACCAAAATCATTCGACAATTTGTCATCAACGAATGAAGTGATGGGGACGTAAATTTGGTTGACATTTTCAAGATGTATTCAGGACTACGTCCTCATGGCGTTATCACCGACAGATTTTTTTTGGGTTTTCGTAAAGGCAAATACATCAAACAGTCGATCGGCATTAACACGATTGGAGGCTATCCGAAAACAATTGCAATTTTCTTGAATCTTTCGTCACCGGGTGAGTACACTGGTCATTGCTTCCCTCGATCATCTGCATCCTTGTTGGCAGATTCGGGTGTGAATTTAACTACAATTACCCACATGGTGGTTGGGAGTCTGATAAGGTTACAGAAAAATACATTCAACATTCGCTCAACAATAAACGTAAAATTGCTGACAGCATCATGGGTTCGAAAATTGTTAGAGCTGATAACGTTTTAACGACCTCATCAACCACTGCTCAATCCAGTGAATCAATCATTGAAAATGGCAATGTTTCAGCCGGTACAACTGTTACAATAATTTCGAGTCAAACAAGCCGAACAAACTTGAAAGTGGTTGGAGAGCCTTTGCCATTCAATAACTTGCATAATTGTTATTTCTACTTTGGTCAAAAGTAATGTTTTCATTCATTTCTACTTTATTAATAAAAATGTTTACCAACACAAACGCACCGTTTCGTCTTTTATATTGGCAGCAGTGCGGAAATGAAAAAGCAGTGCGGAAATAACTCACTTTTCCGCTCTCAAACGAGTTTCGATATATGTCGTATTGTGGTACTCGAGTACAGAAAGTCTATTTTCATCATGCTTAATCATCTGTGAAAATGGGTTCTTTTTCACTAATGTAAAGAGAATAACAAATTATAGTTGCTATGGTATCTTCATATAATTTTACAAAGTTTTTAAAACAAAGCAACCATGTAAAACTAAAATATGAATTTTGAATGTTATGTTGTCGATTTCTAATTTTATAATTTATAGTAAATATGGATTATATATATATACTATCATAGAAAAAATTTCATTTCCTACGCGAGATAAAAACGTTTTTCGTTCGTAAACATGTCTCACTCACGCTAGCGCGTCTGTCTCGTGAACAAATGTTTACTCACAGAAAAACAATGTGTTCATCTCTTATAGGAAAATATAATATTTTTTGGTTTGCTGAATTGTTTTTAGCTTCTCTATGAAAGTACATATTTTACAATCTTAAAACATAAATCTGATTGTTTGATTTATGAAGTCTTGCTATCGATCAGTTTTTTTCATTTTATTATAAGAATATTGGACCTAATGTAATCGAATGTTTAATAAATCGAATGTTTAACTAAAATGTCGTGCTTTTCATATATTTAAGCTTATGCCGATAGCAAATAATTTGATTCGAATGTTTTTCCTTTTCGTTTCATATAGTCTCTTTAAAAATGTTATTTCTCGAATTATTTCCATAAAGCTTTCCCAGGCTCAAAATCATAAATCAATTAAATCGTTTTCTAGAAAGCTTTTTGGTTGCAAAGTACAAATTGAATTATATCTATTTATTTATTTTGCTTCACAAATTCGATTTTAGTTGAAAAAGCATAAAATTGATACAACTCCATGCTTTTGTTGTTTAATAATTGTGATTCCTTCTTTTATTATTCTCAAGAAAACAAAAAAAACGATTTATGTACAAAGATTATAATCAAAAATAAAAATTTGTTTCTAGGTTAAGTTAAGTTGTTCTACTAATTACATTGTACAAATTATCAAAATCATTATTGACTTATGAATTTGTTAAAGACAATTTGCATGGTGATTTGTGATAGGTTCTTAAAAAATAGCAATATTTTAATAGAGGTGAAAATATTTACATAATAATGAGGTGAGCAATAATAATGAATCCTGTATGTCATGAGTCTTAGATCTAGAGACACAGATACCGCTAACTCTTTTCTTTTTCATAGTTGCTAGTTTTTCGTTCTTATTGTTCAAAAACACAAGGCATAAACTTAAAGTTGTTTAATTAGTAACGCAGATGAATGAGATTATGATCCTCTGTAATTTTGTGATCGGATGTTAAAAACCCGAATACTCTAATCTCTGCTATTTGCATATGCATTAACGTGAGATATCATATACCACTGGTGATATCTTACATCATTGAAATGAAAATGAAAAAATCATTGAAATTTTTTTAAATATTTTGACCTTTTTCGATTTTTCTAAACTAATAACTCGATTCCTTAAAAAAAACTTTTGTTTACTATCTCCTTATCTATGTTCATAAAATATAGATGAACACAAATATTTGATTTTTTTTGTTATCAGTAGGCGTGGGAAAACACTTTTAAAAACTAGAAAATTTCAACTTGATTGCACTTATAGTTTGCGAGTAAATAGATTTTTAGAAATTCGGACGGATACCGAAGTCTCACCAATTGGGTAACGTTTTTACTTTTTTAAAGGTTCCGTACCCCAAAAACTTATCATATATGAGTTGGAATTTTTTTTAGGGCTGGGATATGCTGTATCTTTAAATTCGATCGACGGTTCTCGTTTTTGGCGAAAAAATGTACTTACTTATTTATCAAATTCCATATGGAAAGTTTTTGAAGTGAAAACTTCTTTAGCCGTGTTGTGCAATTTTGTACGAAGTAAAATTTATATATTTGCGAACTCATTTTTAAGAGAACAAAATATTTTTAAATATGAAATACATCTATCATTTTTTAACGTTTCAAATTGCGATGTGGATATCGCGGTCGACTGAGGTTCTATAGGTCGTGAGGTTCAATTCCTGGTGTGGTATATTTTTATTGTTTTCTTTTTTTTAATTTTTATTAAATGCCATCAAATTTTTGTTTTTATTCATGAATTCATAAAAATAATAAAAATTTCTGTTTACCAATTTTAAAAAATTGATCTATAATGCAGTTTTTTAAAGCTACATATATTGATACTGTCTTTTGCAATTTGCATTCGAGTCATCATGCTAAATAAGTATTGAATATATATAAAATTGAAAGTATGTCTGTTTGTCATTTATGCATTAATACATTAATCATTATGAAAATTTGGGAAGTTGTTGTGTACACTTAATTTAATTTTTATTTAACTATCGTTTTAAACGGTAGTTTGCTTTGATTAATGTATTTTTGTTGAACATAATTTTTATGAAATAAAAAATAACGTAAGAAAGATTGTATAAGCTGAAACAATTACATTTGTATATCAAAATTATATGTATTGGAATTTAACATATCATGATGTTACAAATTTTATTTTATCATCTTTACCAAATATGTTGTTGTTTTGGAATTGTATGTAATACATGTTTCTAAAATTCAGTGAAGACTTAATACTTGTAACTTGATACTTGATAACATCTATTATATCGATTTAAAACTTCCAATTACGAGACGGAAATCGCATAAATTCTATACAAAGAAGCATAGCTTATGTATGATTAAACATGGATGGCAATCATGATAAATAAACAAATTAAAAATGGTGGCACTTAGCCGATAGTGATTTACAAACGGCATCAATGCGCATTAATACCAATGAATTTACTTAGCTTTCCGCAGGAAGATTTGTAAAATTTAAAATTGTTGATCTATGGGTGTGACAACCACGAGTTCACTTTAGTCCCTGCTATTGGCATATGACTTATCTTGAGATATCGTATACCACTGGCAATAGCAGTGCAATCTCATTAGCCAAAGTGATATCTTAGGGGTGCTGGCAGATGAAGTATTTTCAATCAACGATACCATCCTTTACTCTAAGTTATGGAATATTCTTTGATGGTACGCAATTTTGTTTTAAAATAAAATGTGTTTGGTAGCAGAAATTATAAGGTGTGTCACAACAACACATAAAAAAGATTTAAGAACAAGGTTCCACAACAACATGCTTTCTAAGATGTTGATAGACGCACATTTTTATATGATATGTTTTGATTATTTTAAATATGAAAATGTATATAATAGTTGCTTGGAATGCTGATAGATGTGAAACCCAGAATAATTTTAATGATTTTAATTTAAGCATTCGGAAATTTTAATTTCCAATGCTACAATAATTGGAAGATACAAAAAACAGCTATTTCACAGATTTAAGTTTTCACTCCTGTCGGCAGTCCTTAACACTGCCTTCTTTTTTTGGTATGGTTTGGGAAATTTGCGTCTTATATTTCTAATCCTTAATTCTTATCTTAATACTTGTTTAACTCTAACAAAAGTTTCAAGACAATTATGAATTGAATTGTAACATCTTAATAATATAAAAAATAAATTTAAATATCAATAAACCGACATGAAAAATGACAAACAAAAAATATTAAATTAATTTAAAAATTTTTTTAAATCACTAAAACTAATAATTCAAAGTGTCCGTTTTCTTTTTGTGTTTGTTTTCATTACCTTTACGAAAAAAATTCTTTCGCACATAATTTTAGATGTAAATAGATAAAATTCATCAATTTATTATTACGAAGATCATATTATCTAAAAAAAAATTAAATGAAACAAATCATTTTATAAATATAAAATTTCTTTTTCACTAGCCATTTTCTATTCTTTGTTTATTATTCTTATCATTAAATAAAATTCGTTTCGCTTTGTTTTCTATTATTTTTTAGATAATTTGAGCGCATAGATGTGCTAAGGCGTTTTACGACATATGCACGGTATGGTGCACATCTTGTGCAAGACATGTGTTATGCACAATTAATGCAATTTTTTCAAAATTGTTGTACGGGCAATGAGCCCATGTCTACACTACCATTGATTATTAATTTGTACTTTGTTTTAAAGTTTCTTACTACGAGTTATATATGCTCAGTATAAAGCAGTGTACTAATATTTAGAAACATCTGTCTGTGCTTATAAAAAAGTCAGCACGTTGTTAAAATATCTTTCCATTGCTTTCAATTGACGAGCCTTCATATAACTATTCACATGGGCTGTAATCATTCTGGTAGACAGTATTTCACATCATCAAGAAATATGTCACTAGCTGGATTATTGGCAACCCCATTTTAGCGTTCTGCTTGTTAATTTTTTTAAAAAATTTATTTATCACCATTTTATTTTATTTTTATTTTTCTTTACCCTATCATGAAAGTTTTTAAAGGTTTTCATCTGTTGTGTATATTCTAATTCCTATTATACAACACATTTTATTTAAAAAAAAATCCCGAACAAATAGTTGATCTTATTGGTTTCTACGACACCCTTTCTACGACACCCATTAATTCTTAGGACGCTATTATTATTGCGTAATTTACTCAGAATTAAATCGTCTACTGATTCGATTGTTAAATTTCAGGTGAAAATATAAGGTTTATCTTTATTAGTTTCGTTGCATTACCCCATCCTAAGTCTGTTTGCCCCTGAACATGATCTAAATATGCTCTTCCATAAAATAAAACACTGTCCGATACACACATAAATTCACCGTCTTTTTTTACCTTGCTATTTTGTTATTTAAAATCGCTTGTTGTCCTTTGTTAAACCTATGGTGACCATGTCGTTTTCACACTACTCCTTAATAGTTCTCTTTACCGACAACATTTGTATTTATTTTTTTTGGGGATGTTGAACTTTCATTTTTGCATGATTTAGTTAATCAATATACCAGAATGGTGCCTTACAAAAGCTACTCTGTTAAATTAATTAGGTAACAAAACAACTAACACCTTTGTTGCTTTTAGGTAGATTTCATATAAAAATCTACCTATTGTAACGTGCTTCATCTCGGAATTTCGGAAAAATTTTGGTGCCAAACGACTATATATGATAAGCGGAGACGGAAAATCAAAATGAAAAAAAAATTTATATATATATATATATATATATATAACGATATGAGGTATAACAGAATTATCCGGCACTCTCACGGTCGCACTTTTCGACCTACACCAAAAATATTATGTGTGTATATTACGGCAAACAATCTCTTGGACAAGTTCGCGAACTGGCCATATCGGGGTACCATTTAAGCGGCTAGAGCCTTAAAAGTCGAATAATCTAAGACGTTATAACTTCCGTTTGAATCATAATGGTTAAATAAAATTGATAAATATTGAATATTTAAACTATTTTTTATCATTTTTTGCAAAATGAAAACCTCAGCGCAAAAGGTTCTTGAAAAATCAGCTGTTTTAAAAATGTACTGAACTTTGTTGTCCTCGATATAGATGAAAATAACCAAGCTTACAAATGAAAACCTTCCAAAACATAAATACGAAGATAAATCTATCCAAAACTTAAAAAATAAATTGTTTAAGTTCAGAGGTTGAGACCCTGGGTCGGTTAAAACAAAAACAAACGCAAACGTCCATGTCTTCATCATTTTTGAGTTTCTTTTGCTTAAACTCATATTTTCTTTTAGATTAACTTTTCAACTATAATCTCAGAAATTTTCAGCTTTCTATCCCTAGAGGCTCCAATTTTATAAGCTTAAACAAAAAACCTTTTACATATCTTACAAAGCCTAATATATGTGAAAATTAAAAAAATGAAAATTTATATAAAATTAATATTGAATTTTGTTTTAGTTTTGTTGACATTTACTTGCAAATACTATTCGAACAAATTAATAGATCTTTGTGCGATAGGCGTTCAAAAGGATCTATATATGAAAAACATTTTAGGGAGCTATTATATAATTTACCAACCGAATAATTAGTTAGTGTTAATTAAACAGTAAAATTAAGCATGTAAATTCCTATAAAAATAACAGATATGTATAAACTTTAGTAAAACATGTGTTAATATCACACAGCGTTTAAAAAAATTCATATTTAATAACATAAAACCATAATGATCACCCCCAAATCTAATTAACCAAATTTTTGTTCTTCATGGTTATTTAGATATTGAATATATAAAAGAAAAATTGCGAAGATTGCATTTGTATGCAATTTTTCAATTTATTTGTATTGTTTTTATTTTGAATTTTTGTTTTGTATTCAAATTGCATATAGAACCAATTACATATGTTATTAGGAATTTTGTTTTGTTTTTGAAAAATTAAACGATTATGTGGGTGATTTGGGAAACTATTTTATATGTATTTCGGAAACGATCTTGGTATTGTATAACAATAGATAACTAAATAAAACAATGCGCGTATGGAAAATGTTTAATAGGTGATGAAAATTTTAATATGTATATATGTATGGCGTTGCGTTAGATGTATAATTGCGAAGATTGCATTTGTATGCAATTTTTCAATTTATTTGTATTGTTTTTATTTTGAATTTTTGTGTTGTATTCAAATTGCATATAGAACCAATTACATATGTTATTAGGAATTTTGTTTTGTTTTACGTAGATTTCATATATTAGGTAGATTTCATATATGCCAAACGACTATATATGTAAAGCGGAGACGGAAAAACAAAAAAAAAATTATACATATATATATATATATATATATAACGATATGAGGTATAACGGAATTTAGCGGCACTCTCACGGTCGCATTTTTCGACCTAGACCAAAATTTTTTTCTGAGCGTATTGCGGCAAACAATTTCTTGGATAAGTTCGACAACTGGCCATATCCGGGTACAGGTTAAGAGTCTAGAGCCTTGAAACTGTCAAAAACAAAGCGTTATAACGGCCGTTTGGGGAAAATTATGTAAAAAAATTTATAAATATTAATTATTTGAACATATTTCTATCATTTTTTAAAAAGCCAGATATCTGTAATAAAAGGTTCTTTAGCTATCTGCAATAAACTGTGTGAAGTACAACGGCATTTTGCGGCACTTTCACGGTCGCATTTTTTCACTTACGCTAAAAATATTTTCTGGGTATGTTGCGGCAAACAGTTTCCTGAATATGTTTGACAATTGGCCATATCGGGGTACAGGTTAAGTGCTTAGAGCCCAAAAACTGTATAAAATAATGTTTATTTTTAAAGTTTGTTTAATACTTCTGTTTTTAATTAGTGTTTTTTATAAAGTAATCTGATAAATCCGATTCTAATTGCACACATAACTGTCTGATCCCGAAATCTACCTATTTCTAGCGGATATACCTGCCGCTCGGACTTTTTTCTTCTTTCGCTGTTTACTTTCAACTTCCATGACATTTCGTCTCTCCTTTATTTGTAGACTATGTAATACTTGTAGTTGTATATTTCATCATTGTTTGGCTCATATCGCAACCGAACCGATGATCCAATTATCCTCAAAAATTGTTCATTAGTGAACGCTTTTTCTAAATCACCGCTATAACATTTTATACCAACCCTATAATAAATGTCCTAACATCCAACTGCAATGTCCATTTTATTGTTTTCAATGTGATATCCGGTTGACTTACATTTTTGAATTTTATTTTGTTTTAGTAACCCCATAATATTCATACATTAACCTCCTGAATCGTGATGGATATATTTTTATGGTTAAAAAACAAATGAATAAAGAAAATTGAGGATAATGAACTATTTCTGAAAGTATTGTGGATAGATAGTAAATAGTTAAAAAATATATCTCTTTTTTAAAAATCTAGGAGAGTGAGAATTTTAAGTTTTTATGTTTTTACAATTTTTTTTAAAATCTATCGATTTTTTTAATATCTAAAATGTATTTTATTCATAATTTTTTACTATAATAAAAATATGATTGCGTGTTTGTATAGTTTATATTGGTCACTGTTAGGTTTTTTTTTACAATCGAATAAAACTTAGATTTGTTGATTAAATATGTTGGTTTGTTAATTTAAATTAAAATAGGTTAACCGAAAGCTATGGTCGTTTATGGAGATTCTTAGAAAACGTACAATAATTATAACAAAGAAATAATTTTTTTGTGTTTTTGAAGGATATTACCAAAAAATATGTCTAACCTATTTGACCTCAACTTTTGACTAACAATAATTAGTTTGTGCTAAATTTATCATATTTGATTTATGGAAAAATGAAAAACTTAATTGATATATTTCGGGTAGATTAAATGTTATGATATTATTACAATATCCATTAGTCCATTCATACCGTATTGTGTTCATTCAAATTGGCAGTTGTACAAATTTATAATGTTGCACATTCTATTAAACTTGTATTTTATTGTTTTGGAAGTTAGAATCTAGTTTCAGAAACTTGGTCTCAGGAAATTGTACTTAAAATTATAGAGAAAGCGAAAGCGTGTTTCAGACGTTAGGTTTACATATGAGTAATTCTTTTATAAACCGAACACCTTTCTGACCGACCCATTTTTGATTTGGGTGAAATTTTTTTTAGGGATTTTTTATCGAAAAACAAGATATGCGTGATCGAGGTTGTTTTTTTGGACAGTTCTACAGCTCTATTGTTCTAAATTTCGAGAATTTCGTGATTTTTGGTTTGAAGACTTATTTAACTTAACTTCGGTTTTAAATGAGATAGAAGCTTTTTCTTTTTTATTTGAAAGTTAAAAGATGGAATTTTTTAAAAATAAATATTTTCAGCTAAAGTTATTAACAAATTTCTATTTCTATTGTTAAATCTTAAAATCAGTTTTCAGTCATTATCTAAAATAAATAAAGAGTGTTTAGTGTAATCATCGTATTCTACGTTCAATTTTCAATAAGAAACGTATATTTAATTAATGAAGAAATGAGTTTTACTGTTACAAATAAGTTAATTTTTCCAGCGCCGGACGACAAAAGTTTATAAAATTTTTTATCGTCTCGCGCTCGATAAATTAGTTTTTCTTCAAACGTCAAATAATTAGGTCATAATTATACTGAGCTGGCTACGGAGAAATGCAACTTCCATGCCTAGTCAGGGAAAGTGTTTCCTTTTCCCGCCTAGTCAGGGAAAGTGTTGCTATGATGCCGCTAAAATAATAACACAAAATATAATTTCAAATGTATTTGCATCATTTGAGTTGCACCACTCTTTAAAATGATGGTACGTGGCACAATATCTCTCGCCAGATCTTGTGGGTCCAAGAGAGGAGACGGCATCATTGGCCGCAGCCTCAATTTCTGCTGAGAAACTCGATTGCATTTAAAAAACTGGCCAATCACAACTAACAACAACGATGAACAATTTATATATGTCAAAACGTTTTTTTGTAAACAATCGAAACTACTCATATTAATAAATCACGCCTTATTAGATATTTACTGTTTGCATAAATTAAAACAAGAACTGAGTATCAAAACCACAAAAACATGGCGCATTTTAAAGCGTTTGAAGAAAAATTAACATATTATATTTGGAGGAGAAGTAACTTTCCATGGCTTGCCTTCTGTTACCCGCCTCACTGCGTTCGGCGGGTAAACGCAGACGCGCCATGGAAAGTCATACTTCTCCTCCTAGTAAAATAATATACTATTATTTTTAACAGTAAAACTCATTTCTCCATTAATTAAATATACGTTTCTTGTTGAAAATTGAACGTAGAATACGATGGTCAAACTAAACACTCTTTATTTTAGTTAGATAATGACTAAAAATTAATTTTGACATTTTATTTGTTTATAACAATAGGCATTTGTTAATAACTTTAGTTGAAAATATTTATTTTTAAATAATTCTATCTTTTGACTTTCAAATAGAAAGAAAAGAAAAAGAAAGAAAAAGCTTCTATCTTCTATAAAACAGAAGTTATGAATTTTTGAAAATAAGTCTTCAAGCCAAAAATAACGAAATTCTCAAAAATTAGAACAGCTCTATTTTCCAAAAACATCCTTGAACACGTATATCTTTTTTTTTGATAAAAAACCCCTAAAAAAAATTTCAGGCAAATTAAAAATGGGTCGGTCAGATTTTGTCCAAATCTGTTCGGTTTATAAAAGAATTACCCATATAGGATTGTATGTGTTATTATGGTTTTATTATTCACTGTTTGTGTGCTTTTGTCACTTTTGAATTAAAATGCAATATTTAAAAATATACTTTTTAATATGTTTATTTTTAATTTAATTAATAATAATATAAACTTCCTTATAGTAACAATTTGAATTTGATTTTTTATTTTATAGAATATCGATTTCGACTTACGTCATCCTCAGTTCTTAAATTATTCGTTTTGTCGATCTTGACACATTATGACCGCTTTCAATGTTCGATCATGCCATTACATTTAGGATTATAAGCTGTGGTTCGTCGATGTTCGAAACCTAACAGCTTTGAAAGTTCAGAATATAACTGAGATTCAAATTTTGACCCTCGGTCGGTCACAATGAAATTTGGAACCCCGAAGCGGGTTATCGACCCAGAACAGCAGTGGCTACAGTTGCAGCCGTAATTTCTGAAATCGGGATTGCTTCGGGCCATCTTGTGTATCTGTCAATCAGAGTTACACAATACCGTTGTCCTTCAGATGAAGGCATCGGTCCAATAATATTAAATGAACCTCGGAAAATCGTGCTGAAGTTGAAGAATAATAGAGGATAGAGGAGACCGAGTGTGTCGTGAAATTTTCGATTTCTGACACTAAACAAGTCATTTTCCGGACGTCTTTTTTTATTGACGACCAGACTACGGCGTCAGTCAGTAATTTAATAGAAGAATTGATTCCGGGATGAGAAATGTTATGCATTTGCACGAAAACGCTTCGACGAAACAGTTTTGGAATAAATGGACGTAGTTTTATCGTTGAAACATCACAATAAATAAATTTGTTAGAGTAAAAGGATAGAGGAAACTGTTGGAATTTAAGCGTCGCGCTATATTCCGAAAGTAGTTCCTTCAACTCTGAATCATTAGTTTGAGCATCAGCAATTGCCAAATACTCGACGCTGTCAGGTAATCGGATTTGATTAGTGCGTGAACAAGGCGTCTACAACAACATTTTCAATTCCAGAAATATGTCTTATGTCAGATGTAAACTGGCTGCTTAAATCCAGATGTCTAACTTGTCTAGGAAGTAGGACTAGCTTTGTGTGGATTTTCCGGCAATGCATAAATCAATGGTTTATGATCCGTGAAGAGGATAAAATTTTGCCCTTCTAGAAGGTAACGAAAGTGTTTAATGGCTAAATAAGCTGCCAAAAGTTCACGATCATAAGCGCTGTAGCACTGTTGAGTTTCGGTTAGTCTAACCGAAAAAAAAACTGAGAGGCTGCCATGAATCGGTGACTAGTTGTTGAACGACAGCACCAACTGCTTTGTCGGAAGAACTGTAATAGCAAGTTGGGCATCTAAAGAAGGATGAGTGAGCATCCATCCATCGTAGCATCGCTGAGTTGCTTTTAACAGTTTGTAAAAGCTTGAAGAGAAGATTCTGACGAGTTAATAGGTCGTTTGTCGTTCTTCTTTGAGCCTTTTAAGAAATCATTTAAAATGGCTTGATCACCGGCAGCGTGGGGAATAAAACGTCGATAGAAATTGATCATTCCAAGAAATCGACGTAGTTGTTTGACCATTTGAGGAGTGGGAAAATCGGAAATAACATCCACTCGTTCTTTCGTTGGTCTAATTCCGTTAGATGGTATGACCTAAGAAATTAATTTCGTGTTGTGCGAAGTTGCACTTGTTAAGGTTGATGATCTACCAGCATCTTGCAATTTTTGAAAGATGACCTTAAGATGTCCTAAGTGTTCGACATAGGGCTTAGATGCGACAAGTAGGTCGTCTAAATAGACGAAGCAGAAATCTAAACCATTTAAAATGGTGTGCATATGTCGCTGAAACGTTTGACCAGCGTTTCTTAAGCCGAATCCCATTCGGGTGAACTCGAAAAGTCCGAATGGTGTAGAGATAGCTGTCTTAGGAATTTGGTAATAAGCTCGCACTAGGTCGATAGTCGAGAAAATAGTACAACATGCAAGTTGTTGCGAAAAATACTGGAGAAAAGGAATGTTGTATTTGTCGTGGACTGTGACTTTATTTAAGCCACGGTAATCACCGCAAATACGAATACCACCTGTTTTCTTTTCGACCAAGTGAAGTGGACTGGACCATTGACTACTAAAGGGTCTACAGATGCCTTGTTCTAGCATATAGTCAAATTCAGTCTTTGCAGCTTTAAGTTTGTCAGCTGCTAGTCTGCGAGTTTTGTAGGAGACTGGTGGTCCAGTAGTTATAATTGCATGTTTCACATTGTGTTTCACAGCTGAAGAGAGACCCGAGTCAAAGGTTAATTCTTTGAACTTGTGTAAAAGCTCGTTAATTTCACGAGAAAATTTATCATTGATAAGAACGGATAATGAAGTAGTAGAGATAGCTATGACTGCTGATGTGAAAATATCAGACAGTGGGTCGATTATTCGTTTCTGTTTAATTTCAACCAGAATACCGTATTTGTTCAAAAAGTCAGCGCCAATTATCGGAACAGATACACTGGCGATGATGAAAGAGTGAACGAATGAACGTCGAAGACCTAAACTCAACGTTAAAGTTTTCGTCCCATAAGTAGACACGGTAGTAGAATTCGCTGCAATAAGAGTAAAGTTTCACACTGATTTTCTGAGCGGAAGTAGCTGGAATTACCGATACCTCGGCACCGGTATCGATAAGAAATTTAAGATTAGTGATGGTATCATAATTCATAAACCATCAAACGGTAATTATTGTGGAAGTCACCGCATTCCGCTAAATGCGGCGAGTCATTTAGTTTTTTGAGTTAGAAGAGAATGAAGAATATCGGGAACATTCAAGATGGCATTTTTGAGCAAGGTCACCGAATCGTGATAGAAACAAATGCCCTGAAAAAATTGTTGAGGTTTTGAGTTAGATCGCGACCTGCGATCATTACCTCTAGAGGGAGTTCTAGATCTTGATCTAGAAGAGTTGGATAATGTTTGGCTAATTGCCGATAATTGAATTTCCAGCTTTTTATTTTGTAACTCTAAATTTTTAAATTGCTGTTGCAACAAAGAGATTTCTAAATTTAATTTTGCAGAATGATCATTAGAAGTTTCAAAGTGTTGCTAAGGTTGTGCAACTTGGAAAATTGATGAAGTCATCAAAGTACTGAATACAGCATCTGTAGCGACGGCTACAGCGTCAAGAACGTCATTACTAGAAGCAATAGCGGTTTTAACGAGAGAAGGAAGTTTTTCGCTCCATAGAACTCAGTGTGTCATCAGTAAAATTTTGTTTAGCTTCACTTCGCATTGCTCGCAACAATTCGGATGGGCGTTTATCGCCAAGATCCATCCCACGAAGCACGGTACGAATGCGGTCAGTATTTCATTTTCCTAACCGAGTGAGAATAGCTTGTTGGATTGAATCGTAAGGACGTTCAGGATCGGGTTGTGCGATGATATCGCTAACTAGTTGGGCCAACTCAAGAGTGAGGGAGCGACAAAAATTTCTGAATTTGAACTTTTGGCTCGCTACTAAATTGAGCCCACAATTACCGATCGATTTTCATGAAACGTTGGTAAAAGCTATCAAGTAACATGAGAAAGATTTTATCAGCTTTTGGAGTACATTAGATAAAGGGTTTGGGGATCCACCATACAACAGGCGGTTTTTTCCACAATGTTTTTATGTTTGTTGGGAGCATAAAACATTCATTCGTGAATGGATGAAACTTGGTACATGAGTATTTGGTACGGTTCACAATAGTTCTGCATTCCAACTTCCGGTAAAAAATTTTTTTTGTACTTTTTTTGAAGTTTTTTCAGTGTCTTTATGCACACTACAGTCTACATTCATGAAGTGATTATGATGAAACTTATGAACAGGGTTCCAATTAGTGTGAGAAGATAATTATTATCTTTTGGAACACATTGATCAAAGTGGCGGGGGTCTACCATACAACTGCTGAGTTTTCACACTTTTTTTTTTAAACTTTGTTGGGAGCATACAGACTTCATTCATTAATCAATTTTAATGACACTTTGAAAAAAGATGAAGACTTAAATGACAAAGAATTGATTAGTTTTTGGATAATATTGAGATAAATAATGGGGGTCCTCCCGAACACCTGTTTATTGTTTCATAGAATTGGATGAATCTTGGTACATAAACATTTAGTACGCTTCACAACAGTTCTGCATTCTAACTTCCGGTTGGTCGGCTTGAATTTTTTTTTTACTTTTTCTCGTACAACAGAATTTATGTTTGTTGGGATACTACTGCTTTCTTTAATATTTTTATGATTAGAACTACGAAGTCTATAACATTAGTTAGCTTTTAATTAAAGTATTTGATGGATATTAGCTCATTATGTATCCAGAACACTATGTTTCCAGAGCTGTGGTGAAGTCAGCCTATGCATCAGCGTCGCAATATTTTTTTTAATGTCTTCATTCACACTACAGCCTAAAGTAATAAAGGTATTATGATGAAACCAATGAAAAAAGTTTCAATTAATTTTAGAAGATAAATGGTCAAATTTTGGGACACATCAATCAAAGTGGTCGCTGGTCCACCATACAACTGCTAACTTTTTATACTTTGTTTTTAAAGTTTGTTGGGAGCTTGAGTAACAGTTCTGCCAACTTCCGGTTTGTCACTTCCCCGAAAAAATTGATTCTACTTTTTCTATTCATACAACAGAATTTATGACTGTTGGGATTCTACAGCTTTCTTTAATGTTTTTATAATTAGAACTACGCGAAATCGATAACTACGGTTAGCCATTAATTGACGTATTTGATGAATCTTAGCTCACCATATATCCAGAAATTTTGTTTCCTGAACTGTGGATTTTTTTTTGTCTTAATTGTTTTCAATTAATTGGTTTCAATTTTTTTTTGTTTACTAAACATGAAAGAGGTAGCAAAATCCGAAATTTGAGGTCCACGCCGTGCTGCTTGGGTAATGCTGACAGAATTAGGTTGGTGTATTGGAGACAAGCAGAGTAAAAACTGTTTAGTCAATGACGCTACATCACGGCGAATTGGCGCCTTACAACCAATGCGACTCAAGCGTGTGTTCTCCATGTCAGGGGCGGCTTGGAGCGGACGTCTGTCTTGAATCAAGCGGCTCGCTATATAATCGTGTAAAAAGGTTGTTTCTGGTGACCTTAATATGCAGAACGGATCCATTCACGACAATTTGGGTTGAGCCTAAGGTTAACCCCCTAACCCCGGAAAAAAACTAATTTGTTAAATTTGGTGATCAGAAAAAGAATAACAGACCCGGACAACAAAACAGAATTTTACCTGGACGTGAAAAAGGACCAGACTACCGAATCGGAACGTGGAACGTGCGCAGCCTGAGCGCTCCTGATGCTCTTATAAGTCTGGAAACAGAGGCTGAGAAGTATGCCACGTATAGGATGGATATTATTGCTCTACAAGAAATTAGACAGCCGATAATCGGAAAACAAGATTTGGATAGTCACTCTCTATACTGTAGTGGTCATCCTTCTCGAAGAGAATTTGGTACTGGCTTTCTTGTTGGTGCACGCATACAAGAAGCCGTGATGAAATTCATCCCGGTCAGTGAGAGGATCTGCTACCTACGTGTACGTGGTACATATAACAATATTTCTCTTATTGCAGTGCATGCACCTACTGAAGCTAAGACCGTCGACGAGAAGGATAATTTCTACATAGCACTGGAAGAGGTTATGAAACAAACACCCACACGCGACTTCATTATGGTTCTTGGTGACTTTAATGGACAGGTTGGAAGAGATATCTCTTATGGAAATGTGGTGGGTCCCAACAGCCTGCATTTGAATTCGAATGATAATGGTGAGAGAATGACTGAGTTTGCATTATCAAATAATTTGAGAATTGCCAGTACGTTCTTTCCGCATCGATCGATTCATAAACAGACTTGGGTTTCACCGAATGGAAACACTCGAAATCAAATTGATCATGTTCTAGTAACAACACGTTTCTTTTCGAGCGTTCGGGATGTGCGATCCTTTAGAGGTGCATACATTGAAAGTGATCACTTCCTTGTATGTGCAACGATAAGGTTCCACTTCCCAAATCCAGGCATTCCAAAATTCAATCAACGGAAACGTTTTAACATCTCATCATTAAAGAATGCTGAAACAGAAGAGAGATATCAAATCCATATTGCCGAAACATTGGATAAATCAGAAACCATTAATGGAGACGTCGATAAGTCATGGTATTTGCTCAAAGATGCTGTTTTAAGCGCTGCTGAGGGAATACTTGGACGACCACAGAACCACTCCCAGAAGCCATGGATGGATCAAGCATGCCTTGACGCTATTCAATACAAAAGAGATTGCTATCTGAAGTGTCTACAAGGACGCAATACCAGGTCCACGAAGGAGAACTATAAACTGGCAAGACAAGCCGTTACAAAGCTATGTAGACGAACGAAGAGAGAATGGTGGAAGAGACAGTGTGAGGAGATTGAAAGCTTCAATAAGGAACATCAATCGCGTAACTTCTTTCAACAGGTTAAAACCTTAAAGAAGGGCCCTCAAACTAGATCGACTGCTATTCAAAACGAAGATGGGGAGCTACAAGTAGACCTTAAAAATATTTTAGATACTTGGGCCGCTTATTTTGAGAATCTTCTCAACTTAAGTGACCAGCAACAAGTCGGGCGACGAGCAAAGCTTATTCGTGCGTCAAAGGTACATGTAGACGAACCCACCAAAGAGGAATTCGATGCGGCGCTGTCAAAATTAAAATGCAATAAAGCATCTGGTATCGACGATATAACATCCGAAATGATTGTACATGGTGGCGAAACTCTATCCTCAAGATTTTTTGAACTTGTTCAAATGATCTGGAAAACTGAAAACATGCCACAGGACTGGAACACAACTATGCTGATACTAATCCATAAAAAAGGTAATCGCCTACAATGTGCAAACTACAGAGGAATCGCTCTCCTTTGCACAGCATATAAGATCTTTTCCTACATTTTGCTATCCAAAATCAATCCTTTTGCTGAACAACTGTTGGGAGAATATCAGTGTGGCTTCCGGCGAGGCCGAGGTACCACCGATGCACTTTTCTCGATAAGGATGATTTTGGAAAAGTGTCGAGAGTTCAACATACCTGTGCACCAACTTTTCATTGATTTCAGGCAGGCCTACGACTCTCTCGAACGAGAGACTCTATGGTCTGCTCTGGTGTCAATGGGAATTCCTGGTAAACTGGTATCACTATGCAAAATGACAGTACAGAACTCTCAATGCTGTGTGCGAGTAGAGAAGGAAATATCAAAATTTTTTAAAGTCGACTCCGGATTAAGACAAGGTGATGCTATCTCTCCTATACTTTTTAATCTAGCCTTGGAATATGTGTGTCGTCAAAAGAAACTACCGACTAATAACAATATCTTGTCAATAAACTCAGTACAGATGATTGCTTACGCTGATGATGTTGTCATCCTCGGCCGAAGTGAAGCTGTTATGAGTGAGACTTTCAAGTCGCTTGAGAGTGGTGCTAGGAAAATTGGTCTTCAAATTAACTACAATAAAACCAAACATATGAATGTTTCAAGAGAGGCTGAGAAGAAAGATTTGATGTACGGCGATGAACGAATTGAGGGAGTTGAATCTTTTAAATATTTGGGATCAATGCTTGACTCAAACAACAGCATACTTACAGATATTAAAGCTCGAATCGCTGCAGGTAATCGAACTTTCTACTCAATTAAACCTCTCCTTGGATCACCGTATGTATCAACTAACACCAAGCTCAAGTTATACAAGACATTGATTAGACCGGCTGTGATGTATGGGTCACAAACGTGGACCCTTACACAAAATGACGAATCGCATTTATCTGTATTTGAGCGTAAGATCCTACGTTACATTTTTGGTCCACTTAAGACAGACGATGGAGAGTATAGAACCCGGTATAACTTTGAGATCAGAGACCTTCTTGAGGGTCCTGATATAATAGGTTGTATCCGTTCTAATAGGATTGCTTGGTTTGGGCGTGTTCTACGAGCCGATTCACAGTCTGGAATGATTAGAAAAATGTACGTTAGTACCCCAGGGAGTGGTAGTCGGCTGCCATGGTAATTATGTCGCTGTTGCGAATGACCGTGGTGAATATTCAAAGCTGATTAGCCTGGCAACGATCCTACATGGAGCATGAACGCCATTAAAAAAAAAAAAAAAAAAAAAAAAAACATGAAAGTGTTTGGAGAAATTAAGCTAATTCCTATTATCGTGTACTGAACCATTGCAATACTGTTCTAATGAGGGTAATACCCTAATCCTTATAGTAGTTATCGATAACAAAAATAAAGGTTGAGTTTACCTGCAATCTGCAGTAGTTGATTAGTCGCTTAATTCTCGGAAGTACTATATAGTTCAATATATGAATGAGAAGTGCACAAAATATTTCATTGAATACAGTAATACTAAAACATCGATTGAGTCAACTATAAGGCTCTAGGTAAACTTAGACTTTATGTTACAAATAACAAATGCCGTTTTTTTAATTGCTAATGCCAAAAAAGTGATTTTATAATAATGATTCTTAGCTTATGTTTATACAACTCTTTTTGTTCTTGTTTAGAAATATTGCCATGGTATTATCGATTTTAAGTACTACTGACCGGAAATTACATTCATACCGAACGGAAACAGCACTCATTATATTTTTCTTTTCTTTAAAATTTTCAATTTCGTTAAGGTGGTTCATATTTCGTTTTTGGATTTAATGCTTGTGTATTTTTCTTTAAGTCAACGATTTAATCTTTAGCAATTTTTATATTTTCATTTTCATATAGTTCAAGGTCAATAAGCTAATAAAATCTTATTTTTATGTAAATTACAGAAAACCAATAAAAATGAATAACTCATCAGTTAAAAGGCAAAAACCAAATATTCCAGACGATGATGATGATAATATTGTTGAAGAAGATACTGATGAGGAAGATGAACAAATTGACGTCAAATCAACTCCTGCTACTGAAAAAGTGGATGCTGCTGATTATGGAAATAATGTAACATATGACAAAAATAACAAAGCGATTTATACAGATCCAACAACCAAAACAAAATATGAATGGGATAAAGAAAAAAATGAATGGGGAGTAATTGTTAATGATCAGTTACCAGCGTCAGATAACAAATATGAAAACGAACATTATATTTGGGATTTCGAGAAATCTGAGTGGGTTCCAAAAGAAAACGAATTTTATAAATGGTCTGAAGAGAAACGAGAATGGATTCCGAAAGTTGATAATGCCGAAAAAACGTATGGATATGATGAACAAATGAATTGCCATACTTACACCGATACGGATGGTATGATTTTCTTTTGGGATACTGAAAAGAATGCATGGTTTCCTAAAATCGACGATGAGTTTATGGCACAATATCAATTACGTTACGGTGTAGTTGGATCAGAGTCAAATGAACCGGTCGAAAAACAAACTCACTATGCCATTGATAATAAAATGGAAAAAGCAGTTTCATCGTTTTTAGAAGAAGAGTGTCTTCAAAAGAATGATGAAACACGAAAAGTTCAGGGGACCGGTAAACCAAACGTACAAAAACCGGCAAGCTGGTTCGATATAGAACCTGAACTTAATACGAAAGTTTATGTTTCAAATTTACCTCTTGACATAACTGAAGATGAATTTATTGAATTAATGTCCAAATGTGGTATGATTGTTCGTGATTTACAAACTAAGAAAATTAAAGTAAAATTATATAAAGATGGAAATGGTCAGCTGAAAGGGGATGGATTAGTTAATTATATTAAGGTAAAATATATTTTTGTTGTTATTAAAGCCGCAATTAGACTATTGCAGAACTCTGCAATATTTCTGCAATGGTAGTGTGTAAAATATTCATTGCAGAAAAGTTTGGCAATGAACTCATTACAAAACATTGCAATGACTCATTGCAATGTTTTGCAATGAGCTCATTGTCAAACTTTTCTGCCATGAATATTTTACACACTACCATTGCACGAATAGTGCACAAAAATTGCAGAGTTCTGCAATAGTCTAATTACGGCTTAAAGCGTGAATGTTGGTTTATTGTTGATAGTAAAATTGTTTTTCACACTTTTATTTAATTTGAATTTTACCTGGAAGGTAGAATGTAGTCTTGAATTTTTCAGGAACTTCACATTGAGTGATTTTTCTCAAATTTTATAATATCATAAAAGCATCAATATTTCATGTCATATTCTGGTTACTACATCTAGTTACGCCCCACGTAAATATTCTTCATCTAAATTGTTTTTAGGGGTGAAACAGGGAGGTTAATTAGAAACTTTTTGTTTCTCTCGGTTGTTCCATAGTTGAAAGTTTTGTTTTGTTTCCATTTTTGGATGTCGTTTTGCTCAAACTTTGGTAATAGCATTTTCTTATATCACTTTGTTGCCTGTGTTTGTCTAGCAATTTCAATTATCGAGAAAGTGTATTGAGCATTGGGTCAATTGGGCTTTTGGAATAACGAATAATGTACGACTTACCTAACATTTACTACACCTACCCATCTCACATATGCGGATAGGTCTAAATCAAACGTAAATCCTTTTTTCTTTGTTGTTGGTTATCAACTTTGTTCAAAGAAATTGAACAGTTGTTAAAATTATCCAGATTTTGTGTTTGCACAGAAAATCAACGTAAAAATCCTGCCTTAGACGAAAAGATTGAAATAATTTACTCTAAAAATAAATTAATTTTATGAATTTCAATAATTTTCTACACAAATACATATGGATATGTTTTTATTACTATGATGAATTGAATTGGTTTACTATAATTATTTCAAATATTTTTTCAGGTTGAATCTGTAGCTCTAGCAATAAATATACTGGATGGAACCGAACTTCGGGGGAAAAAAATTTCTATCCAACCAGCTAAATTTGAAATGCGTGGGGAATATAATGCAGCAATGAAACCGAAACATAAAAAGAAAGACAAAGAAAAAATTCGTCTTGCACAAGAAAAGTGAGTATTACAGTGAATATATTTGATTTTTTAGAATACTTCATTAAGATTATTAAAATATTTAATTAATTCTGATCCAGTTTTGACTTTTGGGTGAGTTTTAGATATCTTATTTGCTCATAAAAAATTAAATTGTTTTTTTACTTTTATAATAAGTTATTCAACTTCAGTTGGTCCTGGCAAAGGGAAAACAGTATTTTCACTGTTAGAACGTATCAGAGTTCTACGATCTTAAACAAGTGAGATCGTTTTGTTTAAGGCATAATGACGAAGGTGATTTTCTAGCGTCTTTTTCACCTTGCCAGTAGAAAAGTCGTTAAAAGACATGTTCTGTACGTGCCGGCCTTATTCTTTTTTTCTGATTTGGATTTGAAAACCTGACAAACCTCAAAAATGTTTTTAAGGTTGAAACTAAATTTGAACAAACCTTTCAGATATAAACAATGAACAAGATTTCCAAAGGCGCTTTAGATTTCTAAATGCTCAAATTTCGATATTCATTAAACACATTAATTATTTAGCAAAGCCGTTCTAAAGTTAAAGTTATACTTTTTCAGTATGTAAGAGTAATGATTCACTAAAAATTACTAAACATAACTATTATAACAGTAGAAACCGCGAATTATTAACACATATTGCGTATTGCTCTAAAGATTTACCCACGTAAATTAAAATTAAAAGCAGAGAAAAATCCACGGTTTAACAATGACAAACAAGAAAGGGTGTCGAATCCAAAAATATTTTAAAATCAGACCTCGCTGTATGTGCATTTTATAGAACTTCGTGTCAGAAATACAAACCTGTTACGTGAATAAAAAATTATTTATTTTTAACGTTTTAGATTACTTGATTGGCGACCAGAACGTATGCGAGGCGAACGAGCAAAACACGAACGTGTTGTCATTATAAAAAATCTGTTTGATCCAACATTATTTGAGCGTGATGTGGAGCTTATAATTGATTATCAAAAAGATTTACGTGAGGAATGCGGTAAATGTGGGAAAGTTCGGAAAGTAATTATTTATGACGTAAGTCTAATAATGTTTGTTTTCTATATTTTGAATTATTAGATATTTTTTGTTTCAGCGTCATCCTGATGGTGTTGCACAAGTTTCCATGGCTGATCCAGAAGAAGCTGATTCTGTTGTTTTATTATTGAATGGGCGATTCTTTTCTCAACGTCAACTTCAGGTTGAATTGTGGGACGGTAAAACTAAATACCAGTACGAAAATCCTGTTGCATTAACATAATTAATAAAAACCAATTAATTTAAAATATTTTTATTTACAGAGTAAAAGAAACTGAAACTGAAAACAGACAACGTATATCAGACTGGGAAAAGTTTTTAGAAGATGAACGAATTAAAGAGGAAGAAACGAACCAAAACAACGATAGAACAAATGAAGAGAAAGTTGAGGACTTGACCGCAAATAAAGAATTGGAATGCGATACGGAAACAAAAAATATAGATTTAAATGAAGATACATTCAGTTCAAACCAAGTTGTTCCGTGTGTAGAAGAAGATTAAGTTAAAATAAAGTTATTGGTTTTTTAACAATTTAAATTAGTGAATTGAATAATTTGTTTTTTTTCTATGATACCTAACTTTGTATCAATATTAGAAGTACCAATCATCACAAGGAAATAATCAATTACATATGTTGATTTTTATATATATTCATTTATTATTTATTAATATTTTTCAAACTTTTGATCTATTAAGATGGGAAATTAATTTTACACGCCTTCATGCCCTCCCCAATACACGCTGAATATCCAATAAGATGTGGTATTAGGTTTTGTTCATAAACTCCAGTAAAAAGATGAGACCATGGTCCATTGGCAAATACGGCCACATCTTCACCACCATGAGATTCATATTGCATTGGGATTGCAGATGGGTATCTAAAATTTTTATCAGTTACAACTTCGTTTGTAAATTTTGCACGTAAAGTTGGTAAGTTATTATCGTAGCCGGGACCGTTTGCATATGATAACGTTGTATATGGAAGATGATCTAGATAAACAAAGAAACGACAATTGTAATTAAACGTATGTTTGTGTCATAAAAGTTAACTCACCAACGTCTGATTTGTCACTGTTGAGTCCCAAAATGTTGTCGCCTCGTTGTGAATAACCAGCCAACGTCATAGTATGCGAATGATCAGATGTAACAATAATCAATGTATCATCTTCATTTGTTATTCCCGCTGCTGCTTTAACCGCTTCGGCGAGTTCTACTGTTTCATCAAGAGCTTTATGTGCCATAGTCTCGTGGTGGGCATGATCAATTCGTCCACCTTCAACAAATAAAAAAAATCCATCTTTATCCTTTTTCAATAATTTGATGGCAGCAACAGTTAACTCCGTTATTGTTGGTTTTGATTCTCGATCCATATCCAGATTATATCTTAAATGATCATTGTCGAATAATCCAAGAACATAATTGTTTTTATCATAATCCAAAGAATTTAATCCTTTCTTGTCATGTATATAAACTCCGCTATCATTTTTTAATTTCAACCACGTTTTGATCAAATTCATATCATCCATACGTTGTCCCGGTTTACCATCTTCATCCTTTTCTGTTTTTGGTAGAAATTTTCCACGGCCACCTCCAAAAATAACATTAAACTCGTTACCTGGACTATTAAACACCAATTGTGATGCAATATCTTGGCATAATTTGGGATCAAGTTTTTGAGAAATTGTGTCATTATCACATTCCCATTCCCGACTTCCAATATGAGCATATGTTCCAGCTGGTGTTGCATGTGTGATTCTGGTTGTGGTCACAATTCCAACAGCTTTTCCGGCTTCTAGTGCCCATTTTGTAATTGGTTTTACATGATTTTCTTTTTTCATACTTTCTATACAATCATTAAATTTCACACGAGCTGTAACACCTATTGTACCGTATGAGCTTTTTATACCGCATAAATATGCAGTTGCTGTACATGCTGAATCTGCTACTTGTTTATCAACACAATATGTCTGAAATAAATAAAACAAAATATGGATGTTGGAACATAGATGCATTGTAATTTCGAGAATTCAAAGCTAAACAATGAAGAACCTAGATTGACGGTAATTAGAGATTTGGCAGCTGGTATATGCAATGGCTCGCGATGTCATGGAGATAGCTCATATGATGTGAAGAGTGTTTGTTTTCATGTTGAACTCATAATTTCAAACACATACTTTTCTATACTTTTCAAATATGGATCAATAAGATAAATATTTTTTGTCAATGGTGTAAATGAGAAATATTACACAGAATTAATTGTTGCATCGTGGGGTGTTGGATGCCAAATGCCAATGTACATAGTTTTGATATAAATGTTATTGTTTGTCACATTATACTTTCATTTTATGAAAACTTTGTTCACCGAAATAAAATCGATCGAAGCAAACTAACAAATTCAAAATATCGACTATAATGCCATTACGGGTGTGACAACCCCACGTTCTCTAGTTCCTGCTATTTACATATGAGTTGATGCAGTGAGATATCATATACCACTGGCAATAGCATTGATATCACTAATTACACTAATCAAGGTGATACTTTAGTGCTAGCAGATAAACTCTATTCAATCTTAGTTATGGAATATTAAACTTAGTTAAGAAATGCCTCGATGATGGCACGCTATTGCTTGCTCGAAGAAACAAGCCTTCATATAACTCAATATCCAGGCTTTATTCATTTAGGAAGACAGTGTCATATGGTCTAGGAACATACCACTAGCTAGATTATTGGCAACCCAATTTTAGTTTTGTTCCTGCAAATCTTTTTAAAAAAAATTGTTTTTCTATGATAGCATATGAAAAGTCTATTTTCATCACTCTTAATGCGAAAATGTATTCTTTTTCCACTAGTGTAAAAAGAATAACCAATTGTAGTTACTATGGTTTTTCATATAATTTTACGAAGTTTTTTGAACAACGCCCATGAAAAAAAAGAATATGAATTTTTAATGTTATGTTGTCGATTTATAATTTATAGTAAATATCGATTATATATATATACTATCATGGAAAAAATTGCATTTTCGAGATAACGCGTTTGCACGCGAGATAAAAACGATTTTCGTTCGTATAAACATCTCACTCGAAGCTACCTAGCGCGTCTCGTGAACAAATGTTTACTCACGAAAAAAACAATGTTTTCATATCTTGTAGGAAAATATACTTTTTTTTAGTTATTTATTGAATGCTAATATCTAAAGGTGTAGAACTACTTCTTATACCAATGGTATATTTGCTATTATTATTTATATGAAACCAATAATTTGTCGTTTTACGTTAACGAGCACATATTAAAAATGTCGTTTCAATCACACATTTGTTCATTTTTAGCGAATTTCAACAAAAAAAAAATAAATAGCAAATTACTTCCTGCAATTTTATAAAAGTTTAATTGATTCATAGCGCGTCATTGAGCATCATCATCATTGAGCAAAATAATTCATTCTGTTTTTTACATATTTTTAAGTATTGCAAATTGGTTTTTAGATTCTTACTTACTTTTGCTAATCCAATGTATGGAAAATCTTCAAAAAATAATCGTGCGTCTTCACCGCGTTTTCCTTGTTGTTGTCCTGAGTACATTCGGCTTGCTGTAAGGGTGGCTATTGACATCCCATCTCCTAAGAAAAATATAACATTTTTTGCTGTATTCGTGTTAACACGTTTTACTAAAAATTCCCTGTTGAGAAATTATTTCATTGGATATTGGTGATCCATGTGTCGGTTTTGTGCATCTACCAACCTCAATTTAGCCTGAGCTTTATTTATCCAAAAGGAATTGGTTTCCTCTTCCAAAAATTCTATGGATCTCTTGTTTCGGTAATTAATGTTGTTAAAATATTTTTGTGGATGCATTTCTATGGAATAAAATTGAATTTAATGGATAGATAGATATATAATTTAATTTGAAGTTAAATATTGTTCGAGAATACGTTGAAGTTACGAAAGCCCTTTTCTATCAAAATAAACCTGGACATAAATAAATAGAGTGTAGGGCTCAGGATTGGCACTCGAAAAGTTCAGTGTTGATTATGTGATAAAGTTGGTGAAAAACAAGGCATCCTATATTCATTTCTCCATATTCACCGTACGCTAAATTTGGTTACCTTTAGCACCATTTTGATTTTGATAAATAAATGAACTAAAATATACAACATGCGATACTTTGGCTTCAAATCTACATTTCTCCTTATTTTGGTGTCATCTGTAATATTAAAATTCCACATGGCATGGTCGTCTTAATGATGCGGATGTTTTGTAATACTTTGTTGCTTGATATCTACATCGTATTCTTGTTCTTGTATAATCGACCCAACGCATTACCGGTTCAGTTACCTTTTAAAATAAGAACAACCCTCTTATTTCGCCATGGTTCGTTTTTTAAGTTAAATATCTGACCATAAAAGTATTATTGGAAATTTTTGACGCATTCAAAAGTAGCAAACAATTTCTTCAGGGCACTGTGGTGTGGTTTCGATAGAATTTTGCAAAATATGCTATCACTTTCTTATCACATTTACCTATTTCTTGCGACCTTTATTTTTCTTATTTGCATTAGTGTCCAATATCAACTTCACGTTGGGATATCACAGAATTGGTTCTGTGTACTAGCGTCGTAAAAAATGTACAAATGTACACATTGTAATGAAATTTCGTAGCTTCGACAAGTTCTTCGATTTCGGACAAACCATTTCTGTTGTGATCTTATCTGTATCTGTATAAATGTCCTCTACCGTTACTTTGTGTCTCCAAAATAATTACTTCCACTCTGAAAAATTAAAACTTCTTCGGACTTTAATTTACGTTAAACCATTTGTTTGTAATGTTTGCCGAACATCTGCTTAATGCTTTAAGTTCGTTTCGAAGTGTTTTTCCATTCGGTGATGTTGACTTTGAGTAGGATATTAAGGATGACAATTCACAATATCCAGTATCCAATATAGCACACTATTGCCTTTCAAGACTAATCCTAATAGTAAGTCAGTCACATAATATTGTGAAGCAATTGGCTGTGTGGTAGAGTATACAACGACTTTATTGATGAACAACAACCATTCACCTGAATTCATAGTCGATTAACAAAAACTAAATCCAGAATACTCACAGCAAATACCGAAAAAAACAAAATAAACACGATATTTCGATTATTTGGAAAATTTTACTCGATACAGCATGAATTATTTTTTTTTTCATATGTAGATATGAAAAAAAAATAATTCAAGTTTTTTTGGTTACATACATGTGTGTGTGTGTATGCATAACCTGTGCCTTGATGTCTTCGGAAACTGATGATGTCCTTTTTATGAAAGGAGCTACACGTGTTATCGTTACCAGACTAAAAGTTTATATTAAAATCACTATTGCCACTGGTATGTGATATCTCACGTAAGCTCGTATGCCAATATCAGTGAGATGAAGTACGCGGGATTGTCACACCCGTTGATCAAAAATTAAAAAAAAATTACAAATTAAAAAAAAATTGATCCCTCCATGCGGGTAAGGGTATATAAACATTTTTGTATTGTTTTAACAAATTTAAATTTTTTAATAAAACCAAGAACATGTGGCCCACATAACGATTTGGAAAACAGGAGACGGTGTAGAAATCACAGATTTTTATTTGTAATGGTGTTTACAGCATCAAATATCAATTTAAAAATAATTTGCTAGATAGTAAAACTAGGTATCAAATTAGCTTTTAGATTAAAAAGTGTTTACAGCACAGATTTAAATTACATCTACTAATTTGCTATATCGCTATAAACGTGGTATATCCATATTTTATCCAAAAGATCACTTCCATTCACATAATGTTTTTAACGGAAATTTCAATTGCATTGAATTACATTAAAATAAAAAATAACAAAAGAAAATAAATAAAAATAGTAAGTAATATTTTGTAATATTTTATTGTAATATTTTTTTATCACTTAACACAACAAAACTATTTTTATTTTGTTACTTACCATTTTCATGTAGCGGAAACGACAATCCTCCATGAAAGTGATAGAACATAAAAACTATTACAAACCATTTCGCACAACACATTGATAACCAGTTAATGCAAATATTCTACCGAATTCATACACTTTATTTATTTTTACAAACGTAGACACAGTGATCCGAGCTAGAGATAACAACTAATTCTATAAACATTTTCCGCGAATATACTTACTTATGTATCAAAGAAATTTTTATAAAACTCATTAAAAAATTTTTTTTCTGCTATGATTTCGATAATTTTTCAATTTAATTTACAAAAAGTGCTATTATCCGAAAATTTGGCTTGAAACGAACGTTATTTGTAATGAATTGTAATTGTGATAGATATATTAAGTTGTCAAAACATATATGATAAATTGGAATATAATTTAATATTGTTTATTCAACTTTTGTTGCAGTTAAATTATCAATTAGAACAATTTTAATTGATTTTGATTGGATGATTTAAGTTGATGGGGATTTGATTTGAAATTGTTACGTAATTTTTTGAGTTTTCAACGAATCTGAAATAATAAAACAAAGTGTTTGTATGTCTATGTATAAGACTCTCCAGAGAAATTCAATACACGAGAGGGTCGTAGAAGTCAGTAGAAGATGATTTATGGCTCCTAAAACACCTCGACACCCGAATTTTAAAATTTTAATTAGATTTTTTTAATTATTGTTTTAATTAACTTCCTGATATGGGAAGTTATTGTTTTTGGGTCGATTTATGAAATCGGAATTTTTATGATATCTTTACGTTTCATGAAATCCTGAAGCTGTTTAGACTATTTTTAGCTGGCAGTCTGTATGTGTGTGTGTGTATGTATGTATGTAGACAAATTTTTGTCCAACGCTTTCTCAACAACGGATGGGTCGATTTTAACGAAAATGGTCGCAATCGAAGTATATTAGCGAAACTTCCCAGAAACAGAAAATCATCTCTTGCAAATATCATGAGATTGATTATTGCTATCAAGGTCAATAAACTTCCATATTGTTTGTCATCATGTCAGCCATTTATAATGAGATTTGTATAAACAATTGCTATCTTACTTTTTCAGTTTCTAGAAAATGTGAAAAACACGTGTTATTTTTGTTACGCAAACGCATGATATCTGGATGAAACTTTGGTATGTAAATGAGCTGCAACCCGGGTAGGAGCTGCCAATGTTAAACAACGGACCAATCTCGGGCAAGTATTGGCGAACCAAGACTTGGCTAGTTAGATTTGTGCCAGGTCTGGGCCAGTTGTAAATGCCTAGAATGAACCAAGGCTCAGTTTATTATATTACGCGTTATTAACTAGTCTAATGCATTGTAAACATGTGCAGACTAGGGTTTCTCAAACGGGATCCCGGGGGTAAATTTTCATCCCGTTTTCCCCTCTGTAGTAATTAATTTCGTTCAAAATTAAGAAAATGTTTTTTGACACATATGGTGTCATGATTTTTTGTATGGTTTTTTTTGACACATATAAACACAACAAATTAAAACCAATAAAACTTAAAACAGGTAGATTTTTCTGAGAAATCTACCTAAGACTTCCGCTTCATTTCTCTTAATTTATGTTAAATGGTTCTCTTATGAAGGCGATTAATAGAGGAACGAGACATGTTTACAATGTGATTTGCAATGTCGTCTGGATTTATTTCATTGTTAGCACGAGTAACTGAGTTTGAGCCATCCAGCTTCCGAAGAAGATTCAAAGCTGCCCAACTAGAATGGGAAAAATCAATGTTTTCAACAGCGTTAATCCACTTTTGTTTCCTCGCGGTGTCCAGTGAGTATATTAAGTCATCAACCACATCTGCTTCACCACTACTAAGGTGCTCCTCAAATAATAAATATATCGGGCTCTCTACTTCAACCAGGAATGTATTCTTCACCGGAAGTCTCTTGGGATGCATTTCTTGTCAGTTAAAATGGTGGTTCCTACGAACTTATCGTATTTTAGGAATGGCTTGGATCTAGTGAATCACTGCATCCAACTCCGACCCATATTTAGCCCAGCCAGTTTTGTTAAAATTGCATCTAGCTTGAGGAGTAGAGTTTACGTGTGGGATTTGGATACCTACCTCAAAAATTACTGAACGATGTTGAGAGCGTGGCAAACCTGATAGGACAGCCCTAGATATTGCAATAAGGTTACGTTGTTCGTTTTTTTGTGGAAAAACAGAGATCGGGATTGTAATAACTTGGCCATCTAGCAGATCTAAAGGTTTTCATGCCTTTCGTATCATATACCAGGAACATGTTGTCGATTGGTCCCGTCAGTTAGTTGTATGCCATTGGGATTGTTATTTGAGTAGGACCACTGATTGTGATGGCTATTAAAGTCACCAACCTATATTGCTGGGTGGTGAAATAATGGTAGAGTATCAGCTGGCCACGCTGTATTTAGGGGCATGTTTATGTTAACAATTTTCGTGATCGATATATCAATAATAATAAGATGTATATCGTTGTCCGTCTGGTGTAAGTAAACGGGTGCAGTTCATGATTTCTGACTTAATATACGTGTCAGATCCTTACGTTTGATAGTAAATAACACTACTTAGTTTATAACCAACAATTTTTCCTCTAGAGGTAAGTTGATCTTCATCTGTTGCATGCGTTTCCTGCCAGAATTACAACGTTGATATCGAAATAATAACTTTAATACTCTTTCTAAACGTTCAATTTTTGACTTGCTAATGCTTTCAATGTTCAATTGCAAAATACGGACTGAGGGTTCAATATTTTTTGTCTTATGGTGCTGAGAAGTACCGTTGTTATTGTAATTTTGGTTTTTTTTTTTTTTTAATAAAATGTGTTGTGTAGTAGGAATTACAATATGTGTCCAATAACACATAAAAACATTTTAAGACCAAGGTCCCACAACAACATACGTTCAAAGGTGTTGATGGACGTAAATCTTTCTTTTTTTGTATTTTTATATTTTTTGTTAAAGAATGGATAACTAAACAGAAAATCCTATCACTAACAAAATATGACATAGGCCAATAATTTATGATAGAATAGAGAAAATAAAAGTAAATTAAAAAGTAAATAGCAAATTGTTACAAAAATTTGCTGAAACAAAAATGTAGTTCAATAATCCAGCCGGTTGCATATTCCTTGATCCTATGACGGACTCTCTTTCTTAAAGATTAAAGCCCACACATAATTATATGAAGGCTCATTTCTTCAAGGATCAATAGCGTCTCATCATCAAGGATTATTAACAGCTAAGATTGAGGGTGCTACCGTTGACTGAATACAGCTCATCCGCCACCACCCCTAAGATGTCACCTTGGCTAGTGATATCTCACTGCTATTGCCAGTGGTGTGTGATATCTCACGTCAACTGTATGTCAATAGCAGGGACTGGAGTACGCGGGGTTGTCACACCCGTAGATCAAAAATAGAAAAATAAATTTCAAAACAATAAAAACTGATCCCTCCATGCGGGAGGGTTTGATTGTTTCACAGAACATGTATCATATGACGTTAAAAACATCACAAAAGAATTGGTAATTTTTGAAGCAACTAAGCAGAGTACAAATAATTTAGACAATTCAACTCAATAAATAAAGTTTCGATAAGGTCCAATAAAAACGCTTCATTTACTATTTTTTAACAAATCAAAACGAATTGTTTCGATTATTTTTCTCTGGTGGGAAGGAACAGCGAATATTTTCGGCCTACTTAATATATTAATTTAAAACAAAAATTCACATACAAAATTACGTGCAAATGCAATTTGCAAATAGTAAAAATGTTCGTTTTTATTCATAAATGATTGCATGTTCATGTTTATTTGTCAAAAATAAATTACAAATTTATAACATTTACGCGCCTACTAAGATGAAATAATATTTTATTATGTATGATTATGTTGTATGAAATAATGTTACTATTTCTGTTCGTTAAATTGTTTGCTAAATACAACTCGTCACCAAATTATTAGTCGATTATTTTTCAACATTACCACTCATGTTATTTGAGGTTAAAAACTTCCCTCGTGCGCCACGCGCACTCGGGACCTTAAATGACATTCGTAATAAT
This sequence comes from Diogma glabrata, assembly GCA_963693315.1. Lineage (NCBI taxonomy): Eukaryota > Metazoa > Arthropoda > Insecta > Diptera > Cylindrotomidae > Diogma > Diogma glabrata. The sequence continues at coordinate 401,987,488 of OY856186.1, forward strand.
GATTATGAAAAATAATCGACTGTTATTTGACGACTCGTGATATTATATATGATTATACAATTCACTAATGACTATCACATCGACATCAATTGATTCGGAAAGAGCTTTTTCTGCGGCAGGACGTTTCGTCACGAAAATTCGGACAAAATTGAGTGATGGCGCCATTGACAACCTAGTTTTTTGAAAAATTTTTTAAAAATTAGTATTTTGAATTTATTTTTGTTTTGTTTTTATGTATTATTGTATATTTAATTTTTGAAGTTTTTCTAATTAAAAATAATGGAAATTTAAAAATCAATAGCACATTTTTTGTGCTGTTTTAATTTTACACATTTTTCTACCACCTAATTAGAAAAATCTAGCTTTTATCGTTTCCCGGGATTTTCCGGGATCCCGGGAATTTAACATTTTTTGTCCCGGCTTCCCGGGATTTGAATTTCTACGGGAAATGAGAAACCCTAGTGCAGACCATATTATGTTTATTTTTATTTTCATATATATTACTCTTTCCACAACCTCTTGCCATACATTTGAAGGAGGTCTGTAAAAAAATATTGGTTGGCCAGACTTGGCCCCAGGACATCAATCCAAGCTTGGTCCAAGCTTGGGCCGTTTGAAAATGTTAAGCCTGGCCCAACCACCAAAAGCTTTGGCGCGGTCTTAGCCCATGCTTGGCCCCTTAGCTTTTCCTTACCCGGGAAACACATCCAGGTTTACTTGAATATCGAAGCTCTGAGTTATTTTCTAAATTTGCCAAAAAGGTCAGAGGTTCGTGAGTGGATCGCTTAGTCAACTGTTTATTAACTTCTCGATATGGGAAGTTATTGTTTTTGCGTCGATTTTCGAAATAGGAATTTTTAAACGTTTTAAGTCCTCCTGAAGCTGTTTAGGCTATTTTTAGCTGGCAGTATGTGTGGGTATGCGCGTGTGTTTCGTTGTAATGTGGACAAAAATTTGTTCAATGCTTTCTCAACATCGATGATCCGATTTCAACGGCAATGGTCACAATCGATGTATCTTGGGGCGTAACTTACAGCCGAAATCGGTTCATTTGTTTTTTAGTGGTTTCCAAAAAACTGAAAATCAGCTCTTGCAAATATTACGAGAATAAATAACGCTATATCAAGACCATTTACCTCCCATTTTGTTTGTCATTATGTCAACAATTTATAATGAAAATTGTATAAACAATTGATATCTTACTCTTTGAGTTTTTAAGAAAACCTGAAAAATAGGTTTTATTTTCGGTACGCGAACGCGATCTAGATGAAACTTTTGAATTAAAATGAGCTGCAAACAAATTCAAATATCATTTTATCCGGTCAGTTTACTGTGATCGTTTTTTCGTAAATAATAGTATATTATTCAACGATGCCGAAAACAACATATTTTGAAGCGAGAGGACAGTTTATCAGCCGAGGCGATAGCCGAGGTTGGTAATGGTCGCGAGCTTCAAAATATGATTTTGGGCGAGTAGAAGACTTTTTTTAAAAATTATTATTAATTATTCAACATTTTCATTTATAATTACATATAATTCAAATTTTAAAACACACAAGCATCCAATTAAAATTATTGCATTTATATTTATCTTTTTGTATTAAAATAAAGATGACTCAATATGAATAAATTATTCAATTTCTATGTCATAAACAAAACCCTAAAGACGGTTTTGTTTATGACATAGAAATTGGATAATTTATTCATACTGAGTCATCTTTATTTTAATAGCAGAAATATAAATATAAATTTAATGATTTACAATCCTTTCGTACAAACAAATCATCAACTTTATACATATACATAATTAACATATACATACTTTTATTCTATTTACACTACAAAATTCTATATTTTTGTTCTATTAGGTCTATAAAGTCCCAAAAATCATTAAATAACACATCTTTAAAGGTTTATTGTTTTTTGCATTTCGCGTCTAGTAGGCTTATAACTAAATACGGTTTTGTAATAAATAAAATCAAATTTTAAAATTTTATTATTATTTCTAAAATAAAAACAACAGTTTTGATTTAGTTTTGGTATGGGGATGACATTATGTAAATTCCTGATATATTTTAAAACAACGTAAATTATTTTATGTAAATTAATATTTTTTTTCGTTTTTCTTAAATAAATAGGTAGATAAATAGAATATATGAATATTATATAGTTAACTATGTATTATTATTTTTAAATATTTAATGTAAACTGTCCGTAAATAGTTCAAAAATAAATTAACGTCATCTACCCCAGAGAGATAAATTAACACTAACAAAATTATTTCATTCACTATTTTTTTTTTTTTTTTTTTTTTTTTTAGTAAAATGTGTTGTGTAGTAGGAATTACAATATGTGTCACAATAACACATAAATACCTTTTAAGACCAAGGTCCCACAACAACATACGTTCAAAGGTGTTGATGGACGTAAATCTTTCTTTTTTTGTTTTTTTATATTTTTTGGTAAAGAATGGATAACTAAACCAAGAATCCTATCACTGACAAAATATGACATAGGCCAATATTTTATGATAGAATAGAGAAAATAAAAGTAAATTAAGAAGTAAATAGCAAATTTTACAAAAATTTGCTAAAACAAAACAAAAATGTAGTTGCCAATAATCCAGCCGGTTGCATATTCCTAGATCCTGCGACGCACCGTCTTTCTTGAAGATCAAAGCCCACACATAGTTATATTATATAAGGGTCGTTTCCTCAAGGAAACAATAGCGTCCCGTCATCAAGGATTATTTCACAGCTAAGATTGAGGGTGCTACCGTTGACTGAATACAGTTCATCCGCCTCCACCCCTAAGATGTCACCTTGGCTAGTGATATCTCACTGCTATTGCCAGTGGTATGTGATATCTCACGTTAACTCGTATGCCAATAGCAGGGACTGGAGTACGCGGGGTTGTCACACCCGTAGATCAAAAATAAAAAAATTTTCAAAACAATAAAAACTGATCCCTCCATGCGGACTATATGTATTATTATGGTTTTCCATATTATTCACTGTTTGTGTGCTTTTGTCACTTTTGAATTAAAATGCAAAATTTTTAATTCATTCAATCAATTGACTCTCTTAACGGATGTTCTAAGATGATTTATTCTAGTTAAGAAATTAGAAAATAGATGGCTTTTAAAAAATGACTTTCATCACTAGGTGCACAAGTAATTTGTATAGGTTTTTTATCAATGGTGACGAAAAAGAAATTTTCGATGCAATGAACAAACATCGAAAGTAGATTTTTTAAGTTGGGTAGTAGAAAAAGATATTTTATTATAAAATTATGAAATACAAATATTTCTCAAATTGGTAAAGTTAAAATGCTATATTTAAAAATATACTTTTTACTGTTTTTTTTAATTTTTATTTTATTAATAATAATATAAACTTACTTATAGTAACAATTTGAATTTGATTTTTTATTTTATTGAATATCGATTTCGACTTACGTCATCCTCAGTTCTTAAATTGTTATTCATAATTTAAACAATAATAATTTAGTAAGTCGAAATCGATATTCAATAAAATAAAAAATCAAATTCAAATTGTTACTATAAGGATGTTTATATTATGATTAATAAAAAAAAATTAAAAATAAACAGTAAAAAGCATATTTTTAAATATTGCATTTTAATTCAAAAGTGACAAAAGCACACAAACAGTGAATAATATGGAAAACCATAATAACACATATAGTAATTGGTAAAGATAGTCGATCGATTTAAAACACTAAACTGCGAAATAGAATTCGCATCAATATGATACAAAGAAGCAATGCATGTATGGTTGAACACTAATATTTGGCAATCATCTAAAAAACCAAAGCTTGGCAATCAACCAAATAAAAATGGTGGCACTTTTCCGGCAACACATTAACAATAGTGATTTGTAACGGAAAGAATGACTTCTTATCAACGAATTTAATATATCTGTTGTACACCAACAATTTTGAAATTGCACGACATAACACAAAAAACGACACAATATGTCAACTATGCGTGCCAAACTATAGTAAATTGGCGAAGTGCTTGCTCTGGATGCATCATGAAGAACAGTTGCTAGATTCTGGTTGTACGGAATTATTTTGTGGAATGAGATTTCGTACTAAATGAGATTTTTGCATTTTGGTTCAGTTGAATGAAAAAATAAATCCCACGTTTGTGGAATGAACTGTCGAATTATCTCTCCAACGAATTCATATATGAAATTTGATTATTTGCTTCGAAATCTTCACAAGCACGAAAATGGAGAAAAAAATGTCGAAAAACGTTAGAATGAATCAAAAAGAAATGTTAGTTAGTTATTTAGAGGAGAATGTGGATTTAGCATGCAAGGGTTAGCGGCAGCGATTGCTGCCTGTAATAATATTAATATAATTTAAAAAATTACAACTCAATTTGAATTCAATAAATATTTTTATATATATAATTTTATATCATTAATTTTTCTTTACATTACGTTTACATCAAAATTAAAACTCTACCAATGCAAATCACACTCTTCTATACCTTTGTTTAAGTGAGATGGCTGAAATATAGCGGCTCTAAATTTCGAGAATTTCGTGATTTTTGGCTTAACGAGTTATTTTTAAAAATTCATAACTTCGGTTGTATTAAAGATAGAAACTTCTGTTTTGTTTTATTTTAAAGTTAAAAGATGCTAGTTTAAAAAAAAATACAATCAACAAAAGTTATTAATAAAGTCGCTTTTTCAGTTGCTGCAGAGTGTGCGTTCACGTTTTCGTTCCTTCAGTAATTTTTACCCTTCGATTTTTTAGTTGATGAAAAATTTGCACAACGATTTTGTCGCCATCTGCATTTTAAAATAATCAAGTGTTTGAAATGGCTCATATTTATATTTACAACATGTAATAGCAATAACATTATGCATAACATCACGTTTTTATATTAATATTATATTCATATACAAACTATATAATCACAAAATATTCAGTACAATAAATTCTGCAGTTTAAGCAAATTACAAAATTCAAGATGTTTGACGTTTGTGATGTCAACAAATACACAATTTTTTTATGTTTCGGTATTTTCTCTTTTTAAATTGTAATGTTCTTATCTCTTTCTTTTTTTTGTTCAGAGAAAAAGTTAAAATAAAACCAACTCTGATGAAAAATCTGCAGCAGAAAAAATCACAATTTTTAAGAAATATGATTGGTTTTAAAAAAAAACTGAATGAAGGAACGCAAACACTGCAGCAACTGAAAAAGCGGCTTAAATGCCTATTGTTATAAACAAATAAAATGTTCAAATGGATCTTTAGTCATTACTCAATCCACAAAATGAGTTTTTAGTATGACTAACGTATTCTGCGTTTCATTTTCTATAAAAAACGTATTTTTAACAGGGTTGTTCCTTTACGCGTAATCTAAAATAGATTACATTACATGTAATCTATGTAATGTAATCTATGTCATCTATGTAAATTTGGCGTAATCTATTAATTTTGATTTATGAAGAAATATGTGGAAATATTGTATTATCCCTACTGAAAATTTTTTTTTAGAAGACATGATCAATAATATTGTCAAAAACAAGATCTTGCGATCTTGAAAAAAGTTAATTTATTGCTAAAAAGTTTTAGAATTCACATATCATTTAAATAGATTACATTATAGTTTACATTATAGATTACACGAAAATATCTCGCGTAATTTACACGTAATCTATGCGTAATCTATACATGTAAAGTAATCTATTTTGTCTACGGCACAACCCTGATTTTTAATTAATGGAGAAATGATTTTTACTGCGCAGGACGACAGAAATTCCATAAATGGGTCATTCTTTTACATTCCGATCAGATTAGGACAAAATGTGACCAAGACATTTTTGATATAGCTGAAAAATTTTTTACGGGTTCTGCCTAAACAAAAAGATATACGTGTTCGAAGATTTTATCTTATTTTTTTTTTTTTGAGAAATATATCGGATCTAAATTTCGAGAACTTCGTGACTTTTGGCTTGAAGACGTATTTTCAAAAATTCATTACTTCGGTTCTGGTAAAGATAGAAATTTTTTTCTGTTTTATTTTAAAGTATAAAGATGGAACTTAAAAAAAACTGTCATCCATAAAAACTAGTGTCTATCTATACCAGAACGGAAGTTATGAATTTTGAAAATACGTCTTCAAGCCAAAAATCATGAAATTCTCGAAATTTAGAACCGTTATATTTTGAAAGAAAATCCTCAAACACCCCTAAAACAAATTTCATTCAAATCAAAAATGTGTCGGTCAGAAAGGTGTTCGGTTTGTAAAAGAATTACCCATATATAGACTGTATGAATTTTTGAATATTAAAAATATTCAAACATGAAGTAATCTTTAAAAAATGATAAAAATCAATCTATGCATGAATCATTTAATGTTCTCTTCAGTTTGAACTTTGGAAGTTGCATGTACTATCTGTATGACTTGTGAAAACAAATTAAAAAATAAAAATGCTATTTTGAGATATAAGTTTTTCAGTAAAAAGGTTCCAGTACGCCACACAGTGGAAATGAGATGAATTATAAATTTCTAACGAACCTTTTTGGATTAAATTACTATATATACACTCCCTTGCAAATTAATTTATAACGATTCAGTCAAATTTGTGGAAGTTATTAGTAAAACACCGACGTAATACCGAAAACCTGTACAAACTGACCAAAGTTAAAAAACTCAAACCTTTATTTCAGATCAAAAAAAAATTATCCTGAATTTTTTTTTCCTTTTGTTTATAACATATAACAAATAACAAACACCCCGATTACTGAAGTCGTGTCACATCACTATAGTCATGTCACGTCGCTTAAAAATTGGTATTATTGAAGTCAATGACAAGTCAATGAAAAACAATGAAAGACGTTTGAAAAAATTATTGTCACATGAAAAATTGAGGTGACTGAAATGTCATTTAAAGTGACATCTGTCGTATAAAATGACTTGAGGCGTAAAAAACGACTTCAACAATACGAAAATTGTTGCGATATGACTATAGTCATTTAAAGTGACATGACTTGCCTACGGTAGTCGGGGTGATATTTTCATTTTGTTAATAACATATGAAATTTTTAGATTTTTTAAAAAATAGTCTGTGTACACTTTCAAAAGAATAGCCAACCTATTCTACCAAGTGTCACACCGACAGATGACCAAAATGCATGCTTAACCTTTACAGAAACGGCAAGTTTCATTGATATTTTTGTCAAAACATGCTCACAGAAGTCCCAACCTGCCTAAAAACGAGATCACAAGAGTAATTCCAGAAGGCCTCCAAAAACACAAGATTCAGGTTCATCTTTGTCATGTTGTGAAGTATCAACTAAGTGTGGCTGTAATAGTCAAGAGCGATGGTAGAGTAGCTCTCATTATTATTAACAAGGATCTCTAGCGCAGCAAGTCGAGAAAGAGAGACAGTTTGATAAACTTCAGTTTTGAAGCATACACTTTGAAGTATATAGAAAACATAAGGTTGAGGTTGAGTCAAGGTTGCTGGAATCTATAATGTGGGTAGTAAGCCTTTATGACTATAAACAGACAACAAGTATTAGATGTCACATTCGTCTCTGACTTTACGTCATATAGATTACCAACTTGGATTGTGTCTGAAAAACACTATTTCTATGATCATCGGTATCTGGAGTTCGAACTGAATACTGGGCTTACCAACAATCTCAGTAAAACAAACAGAAGAAGGACAAACTGAGACAGGCTCCGTACTATTCCGGGTAGCTCGCTTTCAGAATTAGTACCGAAAAGTTCCAAATCCACGCACGCTTTGGACAAATTGGAAGACGTATACTCTAAAATCCTTTTAGTGAGCTACTTTCCGATTATAACTCTCTGCTGATCTAAGGATTAATCATATCCACCATGGTGGAAAATGAAACTCTGTGCAACTCGCTAGGAATGAAGAAGTTCATTAAGAGCACCAAAAAAACAGCAGCGGTTCGAATTGGCATACTTGTAGATCAGTCCTCAAATTTCTTAAATGGGAGTGGAAAAATTCAACAAATAATTCCTGGCGGTTCTTTTTGTAGAATTTTGTTTATCAAATCGTGGGTGCAGAGAAATTGCGGAGTCTCTAACACGTTAAACCATTTAACTCTGCAAAATACGAGATATGGTATCATCGCTGCAGATATTCTACAACACATTGACCAGTAGATCAATGGGTTTTAGGAGAAATTTTTAGGAGAACAGTCTTCCTTTTCCATATACGCCTTATCAAGAAATCTCTCGACTGTAAGGAATACTATATGGCTACTTTCTGTGATATTAAGGGGCTCTAAACGGGTCGAAGTCGCAGTCGCAGATAAATGGGAAAATTGTTGTAGGAGTTTTAGTTAAGAACTAAATTGAGAACTGTATCTGTTTAACCTGACTTACAGCTATAAAAGAAGCTGTGGACTGGTTGAAGCAAAATCTGATCTGAAAAGAATGTTGTTTTTATGGATTGTCCAGTTACGACCAAAGTCCTACAGTCGAGCCTAACCACATTGAAACAAGCTCGCAGTGATCTGCCATCTCTGAGCGGCGTGACTGATCAGTTCAACACCCAACTAGTTTGAGTCCCAGGTCATTTAGAAATACCGCTTGCTTCTTGTAATCTGAAGCTTCCAAAAGAAGAGCATATGCACAAATGATATATGATCAGCAGGCACCACATGTGTGGTATTCTTACAGATCTGGCGTGGAATGAACTTTTCGAAGTCGGATTAATTGATATCCATAAATCGAAGAGATATATCAGCATGATTGCAACGATGTCATCATTTGACACTGTCTTACTGGGAAACTTACGAGTTGGTTGAAGATCTCTTCACATAATTAGTGTCGTACTTAATTCCCTAATGGTTGGAACGCATTCGAGCTAGTGTGATTAGTTAATTCTGGTTACAAGAAACTGTTTCGTTCGCCGGTTGAAACAAACCTATTATATGTTGTTTGTTTATCACACATTAATTTATTTCTGTGGATTACGGATTATTTAGCAGGATTAAAGATGGTCAGATTTTTGTCGCCTAATATGAGTTGTTGCAAACCCAAAAGTAAATTTAAAATTTCATATAGTTAAAAATAATGACACTAAAATACTAATTAACTTATAAAGACATTTATTTTTTTTTTGTTTGCTGTATTTTCCATAGATTTTTCATCATTTTTCTTAATAATTTATTTTCTTTTTATTTTACACATTTTCTTTTTATAATTTTTTGTTTGAAATCAGAATTTTAGTGTAGTGTATTTATTTTACGGATTGTTTAAATTATCTTTGTTATTTTTTTATGCAAATACATAAAATATGTATAATAATAATCCAAATAACATTAAAAAAACAACGTTATTTTTTATTCATGTTTTTTACTTGTTTTAATTCATTGAAATTTAATTTTGTTTTTGGAAATTTTAATTTTTATCAAATGCCTACAGCATATTTTATTTATTATCAATTACTTTATTTATGCCTAAAAATTTAAATGACAAAAAAACGGAAAGAATTTTTTTTTTGTATCTGTTTCTAAATAATTGAAATAATTTTAAAAATGGAAGAATTTAAATAAAATTTAAGTTATTGAATCTACTTATTTGGAATATTAATACGTAAACTTAACTGGTTTTTGCAAGCAATATTATTTATTTATTTTACTCAATTCATTTTGCAGGAATAAATTATCGTTTTTCTACTTAAAATAAATAAATATTTTTTGACATTTTCCAATAAATAAAAAAAATATACTGCGTGCTTATATCTATAAAAATTAATTTGTTAATATTTATGTTTTAGTTTCATTAAGGTTTTATATATGTTTTGTAGAAAAGCTTCATCTATTTTTTCACTATTTTAAAGTATGTCTAAAGATTTTATTTAGTTTTAATTCAAAAAGAGAACTAAAACAAAATGAAAACAAGAAATATAAAAAGATATGTGAGCGAAAGATTGTTCTGCAATTTAAAATTTCGATTTAAATATTTTTTAAATATATATTTAAGTTTAAAATTAAATTACGGATTGACGATAAAAATAATGAATTTTTTTTATTAGATTATGTATGAAATATGAATGTATGATGAAGGGTTTAGCAAAATTTTTATTTGAAAACTGTTCGACAGTACTTATTTCTTGTCTCTTTGGGCATTTTGTTGTTTCTTTCGAATCGACCTTATATTTACAATGAACCAATTTTTTAAAGGATGGAAAAGATCTATTATTGCTGTGATATTCGTATTTCACTAAGCATACGGCTCGAAGGACCATTAAAAGATGTATTGTTTGCCTGATGTTGATGATGGTATCTTACATTTAAGACAAAAATTATACGAATTAATAAAATTTCTAGGTTTAAAGAGGATCTTCACATCAATTCAATAGTTATCAAACAAGTCGATAACACACCAATATGTAAACATCCTCTTGTTCAAATCGTTCAAACATATTCCTAAACTGATGGTTTGGCAACTTACAATAACTTAAAACAACTAGACAGGTACAATGTGATTAGAGACGGCTATGGTCTAATCAACTGATTGCAATAGATCACCGTGATAGTACCATATTAGTGTTGTATCATTTTATTTATTTATGATATAAAAATTAGTACTGGGGTAATACTGTATTTATGACTGCCACTGCCAAAATAAGTTGGTTGTTATAAATATCAATATGTTTTGTATATTAAAATATTTTATTCATGTTTAGGGTGAACATAACTTTTTTGTAAGGGAAGGTTTGTTATGTTCCATCTTTTAAAACTTTTTAGCATATATTTAAACTATTCGAAAGTATAATGCTATGCTGGAAATTTGATTTTTTATTTACGAACCTTTTTATTATTTTATGTTTCATTTTAATAAAACCAATATTCGTTAATATAAAAAAATATCTGTACCGAAAAAGACATTTTATAGAAGATTATCGCTTACTACATCTCAAATCTAGATGTTATATCTGACTACAATTTAAAAGTAGGCTACGAAAAGTTGTAGCTTTCTGAATAAAATACAATTCATGTACCAGCATGAATATTTACGCATTATTTATCTGCGTAACGAGAATTTAACGAATTAAACATTTTATTCAACTTTTTTTTTAAATATTAGTCCAAATTTTAAATATTCATATTTTTACCGTCAAATATATATAAATAGTTGTATATTTTTTTTTATTATATTCATTTATATTATATATAATATATAATCACCCTGTGATGTTAATAATAAAGCTTTTAGCAAAAAAATTCAATTACCTCTTTTTGATTTTAATTTTTGAAAAATATTATTTTTTTGTATATAAATATTTATATATTTTTATGTAAAATATTACATTTATATTTAATAAATAATTAAAAATAAATTATTTAGCTTTTATGAAATTCAGATCAAATTTTTAGCGTGGAGACAAAAGAATGTTTGTGCAGTCTCTTTATAGTTTCGTAATTAATTAATAATACACAATAAAATAAACAACGAAATTAATACTTAAGTAATTGTGCCAAATTAATTAAAATTTACAATATATAGAAATGTAGTAATAATTATGTTGTGCAAAAAGTTAGCTAAATATGAAAATTAGATTTAAATATTGACGGATTTGTGTTTTTTTTATTGCAACGAATGGCAAGAACTTTTATATACTTTGTGATCAGGTAAATTTTATTAAAATTTTCAAATGGCACCAATTAAAATTAATAAGAATATTAAATATTTGTATAAATGATACGACTAGTTAAAGTTATGGTTTTCTAAATTATGTTTAATTTTTTTTTTAATATTTTCGTAATATCATAAACATATACATTTTTTAATTAATTTTTAATGACTATTTTAATTGTAGAAAATTATATGTTTTTATTATATTAATTTTATAAACTTATTTGAAATTTTGGAATTTTATAATTAAAACTATAAGTAAGGATTAGTTAAAATATAATATAGAATAAAGATAAGATCACATTACGTGTGATAATTTGATTAAAAAAAAACGAAGTTAGATGGAAATCTTAATTAAATGAATTTTTGACATTAAAAAACGATATTAAGGTACATAATACAAGTAAGTGTTTTTACAACAATAATTAAAAATATTGCTAAAATAGTTTTCTTTTTAAAAAAAAAATTGCTTATTAATTCGTATGTTTTCTTAACTTGTTTCAGAATGAGAACTAATTAAAAGTTGTTATAAAAAAAAATTTCAGGAAGAACAAGGAAAAAATAATAGAGATAGATTTTGTTTATGTATCTGATATTTGAATGACAAGAAAGTTTTTTGTCATTTCACACGTATCGTCATACGTAACATCGTATTTAAAATAAAATGTGCGTAGCTTAGATGACAAACGATGGGAATTTTTTTATTCTTAGTTTTGTGGTACTAGGGCTTAACTATGCATGCTAGGTCCACTTTTATATAATTAACATTACAAAATTGTTGCGATATTTGTCAAAATAAAAATTAATTCGATGCTTCTATTTACTCGCTCGAATGGGGTGCTTGTTGCAAATATAACGCTTAGAATATAGAGTGTACTCTATATGAATTATCTAGTGAGTTTTTTGAAAGGAAATTGACAATAGTATATTGTGCTACTATTGCGTATGAATTTTCCAAACGTGAGTGAAGTTGAGCAATCATTTTGTGTGAACTATTCAGGGATTCATTCCCAGGGATTCCACGTCACATTATTTGCAGTAATATCATTATTTAAAACATTAAGTTGTTTAAATACAAGTCCGTCGGATATGCGTTAATCAGATAAGGAACCATCTAAATCAGTTATTAGTTTCACTACCTTAGATTATATTCAGTTTCAGCAACAGTAGAATTCAAATCCAAATCAAAACTTCAACAAATTCCAGCATTAATGGACAAAGAATATATTCTAGAAAGTGCATCGGGAACTATATTTAAACAATCCAACATCAACAGTAAATTTTGGCAACTTCAGACTACATCGTATCGAACAACCGGATAGCTCATTCTACTACATTTTTCACTTAAAAGAAGTGGGATGAGGAATGATTTTAAAAGAGTGCGTTCAACATGGAACTTCTTAATATCTAGGATCTAGGAGAAAGATACTTTTTTGGGCATGAACGTGAGTTTGACCCATTTGTACCAGAACACAATCCATACCATCATTCCTTGCCGTCGCATTGCATGATGAACGGCACCAATAATAAAGATTTTCCAAATTAGCATTAGCAACATTACCATAGTTGGCATTATATCTTTTGATAGTCATAATTCATAATTTACTATAACTAACACTAAATCATTTTGGACAAATTCAGGGAAAATGACAAAACAAAGATAAACAATTGACATGTTGTATCAATAACAACGTCGCTAGAACGGTCTTCGGGAACTTCGTGACTTTTCCAATATGACGTCTGATATGCATTTTATTAACTTCTTTGGTTAATTTGTGATCGTTTTTAATGGTCAACCTTCAAAATATAATTTGAGGCGAAATGTCAAAAGTTTGATGTTAATGGCAATTGACAGTGTCATATTTTGAAAGGAAATACAATTCTTATTTTGTATTTAAATTGGAATTCGGTATCGTAAGATGATTCAACCTGTATTCAGGAATAAGACCACAGGTTCTAGTGTTGTTTACTAAAACCATAATAACCATCAATATCTCGATTTTTCTATTAACCGTAATCCAATCAATAGGAAATGTGCTCTATGATCGTGCATATAAAAAACATGAATCAATTAAATCCGGACCGAAATTTGATTAAATTATGGAAAGAAAATTAAATAATTTGAGTAGCAAAAATTCTCTATAACAAATAACGACACAATTTTTTTCCTTTTCAAATGTACAAATGAAACAATAACTGATTTTTTTGCTATAAATCAATTGGAAAAAAATCCAAAAGAATTTAACTGGATACAAGAAATTGTTAACCACTTAACCATTTTACACTAAAACTAAGCGGCACATTCTAAATACACATCAAATTACTTGTTTTTAAATTAAATGATAGTTTAATGAATAAATAAACCATTTTACACAAAAGTTTTATCAAAGCTGATAATTTTAATTCATAAAATATAATTTTAGGTTATTATTTGAAATGCCGTTGCGGATTAGCGAATTACGTTTCACAGATAGCGTAGTAATTAAATTATTTTCTCAATTTTCTACGTTGTAACTAAAATATCGGACATGGAATAAACATAAACAATCGAATGATGTGGAATGTGTAAATACTTAA